>CM062822.1:26275977-26940917 GCA_031772345.1 Himalopsyche anomala | reverse complement strand
AAACAAAATACCATCGGTTTTGTAGAGCGGATTTTTTCAATACCATTTCCGCTTCCAAAGTGGAACATATGCTTTTTAATGGAGGTCAATAGAAGTTTTTTCTAGAGTAATTATTTGTTACTCAATTGCTTAACCTCTCTTTTTCGAAGAGAGTAGGGGTTGAAAGATATGGCTAGGAAATGACTTGTGGTTAATCAATCGCGCTTTTTTCGCTTCGTTAATTGTAGGATTGGAAGACACCCATGCCTTCGAACAAAAATCGATAAATCGATAAAAAAAAAAAAACGGAACTCTTACTAGAGATGACATCGTTGAGCACTACGTCACGGGCCCGACATTCAGAGAGGATAGGCATTTTTAACTTTTCTCAATAGTTTTATTATTTTCCGTTTTATTTCAATTTCAAATAAATAAGATTTGACTGTTTACATTTTTCTTGAGCTGTATTTCGTACAGACAGGTGTGAAACTACTTATATTCAGTGCTTTTTTCTGAAATTTATTTCCAAAATTAAGTATGATAATGTTTCTCGGAGACGTGAAAGACAACAAACGAAATAACATTTTTTTAAACGTTTTCATATTATTATTATCCAACCACCTTATCCACGTTTTACTTTATTTTAAATCCACGATGAAATCAGGTTGAATTTTCAATCTTAGAAATAATAATATACAACTTAATGGGTGTATTTGATCGTTACAACTTATTTATTTTCCTTTCATTTAAAAATAAAATTGAATATCATTATACTTTTTTTTTCAAATGATTACATTACCGATTGACGTATATTTTAATCGATCATGGTCACAAATAATTTCTACGCTTCAAAAAATTATAATTTAGTATACATACTTACATTAAAACAACAGTAACAAAAATTGTAATAATTTAAAACATTTAGATAGTTAGCAACTGTATGTGTGATAGTGATAAATAATGTATTTAAAACAAAACACCTTTTTATACAAACTCCACAATTATTTAATATTATCAGGACCGATTTCGTTCATCACGAGTATATTCAACGCATGAATTTACTCATTTTAAAATACCCGTGTTGAGTAGCACTGGTCCTGATCATAATAAATAAATGTGGAATTAGTACAAAAGAGTGTTTTGTTTATTTAATATAATTCTTTTCCGGCAAGTATTGACAGTGAACACATTGAATATGATAGTTATGTGTTGAGCCTCTCCACAATCTCAATTGAAATAATTGTACAGAAATCTCATTTTTAATATTATGCTTATTCAACGACGCTTACGACTGTTTTGCTCAAAAATATGTGTACGTCTTGTAGTTATTGCCATTTCACATATGCTTTCAATGGGTTAAATCAGTAATTGTTTTGACCTGTTTGCATCGTAACAACCCTAATAATGGGTTTTATGTCATTCGATATCGACGGCAATGGCGCAATTTATAATACGCTCCATTAAATACACGTTAGGTAATTTATGCAAATAACAAGTCAATGGATAATAATTACATACATACATGCGTTCCATACAGAACGATATGTGAAACGACTTGATTTATAAAATAAACACTCTCCTCTACGAGCTTGTAACATAATTATAATATTAAACATAGCGATATACAGAAAATAATTATACTGAATGTCTTAATGGAATATTTGATTGCCGTTATAAATAAATGTTGTGGTTTGTCCATAATATTAAGTAAATACTAAAACTGTACTCAACCTACATTATTTAAAAATATAAAGACGAAAATTAAACTTTCATATTTATAAGTTTTAATGTGTTCACTGTCAATACTAGGGCCTCCAATCAAATCCCGTTATCCCGGAACCGTCTTAGTACGTATACCGGGATTTTGGAATTCACTATAGTACACTTTTGAACAATTTTGGAATATCTTACTTACATAATAATAATGGCTAAAAGTGAACAAGCTTAAATATAACTTGCAATAGTCACATAATTTCTTACTAATTATTACAAAAACACAATTTCTGCATTGAACTATTCTGTAGATAATAAATAGTCTACAAAAAAAAAGATTTTTTATTATTTTAATGATTCTGTGCTATGTATGGGGTATTTTTTTGTCCTGTAATGCTGCAAATAATATAGCATGCATTTATATACGTTTTACTCGAGTCCGTGGTCTGGTGATCAACGGCATTAGCTACAGTTATGGTACTCACGAGTACAAATCCCAGGAAATTCCGTTTTGATAAATTGATTTTTTAATCGATTTATTATGTGTATTTTTGTTCGAAGCCATGTTAATCTGTGATGTCCAAAATTAACTTTTGCCTGTCCAATCCTAAAAAATAGAGCGTATCGAGAGCGACTTTCTTTTCACTAGTTCTTTCTTAGTCTTTTTATTTACCCCTTACTTTCTTCAAAAAAGAGAGGCTTAATAACTGAGTATATTAGGTTACAGCCGGTTTTTCTGTTGAGGGAAACTGCATTAGGAGTCCATATCCTCCAAACTAGCAACAAACATTATAAAAAAAGTTCTGAACATATTTTGAATTAAATTTTACGCATTAAGTCATGGGCCGGCATGTTATTCATAATCACAGATCAGTCACGACAATATTTTGGGAAGCAAATATTTAACTGGATACTGCCTTGTTTGTATACGTTAAATAGATTTTCAAAATAAAATAAATTTATTCTCTATTCAATTCGTGTAAGCCAACCCATATCATTCCTAATTGGCTTGACATTGCTAATTAATGATTTATGCACTCAAATTTCAGCAAATATTACAGCTCCATAGACTGATATTCCATAATCCAAAACTCCCTCAAAACGAGTTCAGCATTATTATTCTTTGGCAAAAATTTGCTTACATAATACAATCCAATTTATTCAACTATTCCCCAAGTAAAACACCTTTTATTTACATAGAGTAGAAATAAAATAAAAGTTCCGTCGAATTATATTGTATCTTATAAAAAATTAAAAAGTATAGTGGCTTTAATAAGGCTCATTCTTGCGACCTTGAATTTTTGGCGACTGATTGCAATAAAATGAATAGTAAGTAAAATGATTGTATTTTTAATTATTGATTGAACTGTATACACTATTCGTATCATTATAATCATCAACCACTTACTCCACTTGCAACTTTGAGTATGAATCAATTTAATAGCGGGTATTTTAAATGTATATTTATTTTTACAATTAAATCAACACATTTTTTCCGGATTGAACCTGATAAAAGGATAATTTATAAACCCATAGTTGTAATGTTGTTTTTTTTTACTTAATAAAATATATTCAAGCATCACATACAACTTGGTAAACATGATATAAAAAAATAAACAAATCCCAATTTCCAACAGGAAATTTAGATTCGCTATTTCACAACAACTGAAGCATTGAGCCTTACCAAATATCGACGACGATTTTCCGATAAAATATTTTCAACGACGTAATAGAATTTGCTGGAACGTTTACCGAAAATATTTACAATTTAATATTAATGTTATAATATACGGCGGTGGACAAATATTACCAGTGCTAAATATTTTGTAAACACATTAATCTAGCCGTAAAAATATTAATGTCATGTTGTTGATATTTTGTGCTCATAGTCCATATCTTTCTTATACAGTATTTTATTCGGAAATTCATCTTACTTAATGTAGCGTTACCATCGATCCTTTATAGTATAAATGGAACAAATAATTGTGATACATTTTCAAGAAACAACGTATATTATTCTTTATTCTGGCATTGCATATTTATTACAGCTCGCTTTCGTATTTGAGAACGACAATGTTATTTTTACTTAAATATGATTTTAAGTAGCGTGTTTTCGATAAACTTTGATGTGTGTGGTACACGCTGTGTTTTAATTAAACGTCAGTATAATTTTTAAAAAATATTGATAAGATGCCAAACGTTGGTTTTGCAAAGCCCGTAGAATTTCTTTATCTTTTCGTTCTTTTAAAAGGATAGCTAATACCTATTCTAGGATTCTACAATTATTCACATGGTTGATCCTCTTTTTGGCGTTGCCAATGAAGAATACTTAATTACTATTTAGATTTAGAGTTATACAGTCAAGAAATCATCTTACTTATTTTCTAATGTCACGCAACTTTTTTTCTGACAGAGTAAGGATCGCTACTCGGTTCTTACGAGTTTTAATATCAGCATGAATAACATTTTTCAATCATTTTATTTTTTTATTTATCAGAGAAAATCCTTTCCCACCCGTTCAATCTCCTGATTAACAAGGTGTAGTGAGAGCGATTAGACAACCACTGGTTCTGATCTACTCCTACCTTTCTATATCTACTCAATTCTAAAAAGAGAGATTGAGCAACTGATAAACAAGCAATTCTCGTAAAAAAAGATTACAATATGTTCCATATTGGGAGCAAACCATGAACTTTTTTCGTAAGTACTCGCGAATGATTTTTTAAAATCTATTGCGTTTTAAAAAGAAAAATACACAGTAAGCATTTAGCATTTCACAATCGCTTTGCATATTTAAAGTATGCAGTCATTTATTTTGAATAATCTTGAGAGTTTTAAAAAAATTGTTGACTTTGCTGAAGCTAAAGCACGAACAGCATTATTGATTAACTTATTATAGTAAAGAAGAACAGCTTACTCTACACAATTTATTTTGCTTTTGTAGTATACTTTCTTTGGTATTTACCATTTTTTATTGAAAAAATCTTGCAGTATGAAAAGTTACTTGACTTTATTGAATCACATTACCGTTTGTCTATTCATACAAATACAACAGAATTTGTAGTTTTTTTATGAAACCAAACCAATGTAAAATGTAACTGACGTAATCTTTTCAGCATATATTATGATTATATAACTAATCTTAAGATTAAACAATAAAAAATTGTCTTTTAATGAGAAACTCAAAAAATCGTTTAGCATCTCATTTCATAATAATATGAAACATCCCCGCCTTCTACGGCAAAATAAACGAAGGATCTGTGTTTGAGACATGATGTAAATTTACAATGTCTATAATGCGGAAAATTATACAAGCGGAAAGATGGCGTTTTTTATGTCTAGTAAATATTACATCACTTGATGAGACTAATAAGTGTGCTTAAAATATTGACATCAGTTACGGCCCTGAGAAGAAAGTAATCTCATTTTATTAGTATCTGAGTAATGAAAAATAATAAAAAAACACGTATTTTTGCTAAATTTGTTTGATAATTAATTTTTATATATTATAAATGTTATATTAACTCACTATTGGAAATATATAAAAATATACTCAACATTCATGCATTAAATATACATCTTTGAAGAGTATTCATTTTATTATATATGTGGCGTTTCAAAACAAACGTAGACATCTACACATAAAAAACGTACATAAAAAAATTAAATCACCTAAAATTATTATCAGGTTAATCCTGAGTCCATTTTTTGCTATTTTATAATCATGACTTTCATTTACCAATTCAAATTGAGCAATGGTGGTTAATCAAAAATTCTCTATAAATAAGAAATTTTAATTTTGGAGATAGTCACGTAACACGTTTGATTAATATTTTGATAATATTTCTGGATTTGACCAGTTTTTAAATATATTTTGTTGAACATGACCAATTCTTATTTCTAAGTCAAAACAGACAGGGTTGTGCCAAAACAGTTTTTCATGGTATTTTTTTCTTGGATATATTTTAGTTGACATTTTTAAATTAATATTTTTAGGCAACAATTTATTTGTATATATTCTATTCATGTTTAAATATCACTGTGTATGTAATTGTCAGTTGTTTATTGAAAGACATTGAATTATTAATTTCAAACAAGACAATCATGTTAACACTGAATGGAAATTTGTTTGAGACTAATTTTTAAAAAATACCTCATACTTTGCTAATGTTTTTGTAGAAGAAAATGACAATTTTGACAATATATAAACAACTTGAGCCGTCTAACCATCCGAAAATCTCATAAAAGTCCGTAACTGGAGACCGTAACCGTAACTTTTTTTTGTAACGTCACATATATTACTAGCATAATTAATATTTTCTCAAAATAAAATAGTTATCATTTAATACCTTTTGTAATCATCATTAAGTACACTTTTACAGTATTTTCAAATTAAACGTAGTCAAAAAATACAAATTCATAAATATTAAATGCTCTTAATGTAGACTTATTTTAGTTTAAATAATGTATTCAAATTTTACTTGAAATATTATTTGATTAAAAAAATATGCTTTCATTTGAACTGAACGACAAGTGGTAAGGGTAATCTTATTAAAATACTCTTTTTTCAAAGAGCGTGTTTTACAAATAGTTTTTTATAATCACTTAACCAGTCATTATCATCTGTTGTGCTTACAAGAGTTATCGAAGGTTTATTTTTGTCAGATATAAAGGAACAAACTTTCCTCTTGATATTTTCAAGCTTTTTACCTAAAAGTTAATTCATCTCCATCAGATCGACGCTCTCTGATATCCAACCTCTATGCTGAAAAGCTTTCTCGTTCAACGTTATAAAACAACTAAGCAGGAAACGGAAGTGTGCAAATCTACGTAGTCTGCATGAGACACACTGCATATTTCAGGTAAAAATTTTGGAGCTTTACAAAAACTTCTTTATTTTAATAATGAGCAAAAACTCCCTCGAAAATGTAACGCATTTTTCAAACGACATTGAGGAATTTTTCAATGAAAATGAAAAATGTGGCTCAAATGAAACTTGTGCCTAATGCTCTGTAAAAAATCTGTTTCGCTGTGAAGACAATTTTACGGCACGGTAATGAACAAGTTTCCAATAATAACTCCATTCATTTTCCCAGAAGCTTTTTACTTTTATATTGTCGATATGACAAAATAAGAAAACGTTTTGTTATATTTCAATACCAATTAATAATAATTCGTTTTCTAAGCGGTCGTCGAATAAATAAATCCAGACAATTCTAAGAACACATATAATATGTATAATACATCATATAATATTCTCGAAAAAGAGTTTTCATTTTGTTTCATTACATTTTTAATTCATTATTTTTATAATAAAAGAAACATTTAAGATTTTTTTATATTTAATTATTTAAAATATTCTATAATTAATTGTATTCTAGTGACAAATCGTTTCATAAACTTATTTTATTTGATAATCATTTTTAGAAGTAGTAATTTCAACTTTAATAGTTATAATCAATCAGCGGTGTGAGTTTACCCGATTGTAATAATGTGGAAAAGAAAATTTTAAAGAATGCTTCTTGTCTGTTGTGTAAATGTCATTGAAAAATGGCTTAATACTTTTTATATAGATTTTTACGTGCTTTACGCCATATATAGGCAACCACCGACCCGCGGGCCGGATCCGGCGCGCCGTGCTATTTTGTCCGGCCCTGATTCATTTCGGCGAAGTAATATAGAAAGAAATTAAAAGTTCCAGGAAGCCAAAATTGCTAGTCTTTTAATTCAAGTTCTAGGCCAATCTTCACCCAAAATTTTTTAATCAGTATATAATATTAATATTATGTCGTTCATTACATAAATCAAAAAAAATATAAGTAGTAGCAACGTGTTTTATTTAATTAAATATTACTTTATTATGTTAAATAATTTGGTCCAGGCCTTGACTCGGAGACAGAATGACAATTTGACCCCAGACCTAGGAAAGGTTGCACACGCCTGCTTTACGCCCATGTTTTATCATTTATCGACTGTTTGTTACATTACCCTTTTATCCAACACTGTAGGGTAACTGATTTATGATAAAATTAAAAGACAGCAGAGATTAAGAGGCCAAAAAGAAAAAATCAATCTTGCCATTGTTTGTTCAACAAAAAATTTGAAAAAAATCATACATTTTTTTCGACTGTCATTTGATTTATATATTTCAAGCCGTTTCAAACGGGATACGACAACTGCTGGAAACTTTTTAGTGGGGGCAAAAGGTAAGCTTAATTTGTTTACTTATAAATTATTCACTTTATATTTTATCATTATTGGATTTGTAAGTTACTATAGCAAAAAAACTAACCTAAAACTAGCTGTTTTATATATAATATTATGTTTTAAGTATATTCTTATAAAGTATGGTAATATGTTAACATTACCACTGCTTTCATATATATATATTAAGCGATATATTACTTTGACAAATGCTTGGTCATCGTGTTTACAACTAATCTCGAATATTATTTGTCCCCCTGTGCTGTCGAGGGTATGAGATAAACGATTTACCAGGTTGAAGGTGAGTTGGGCTGAATTTTTTTGTTAGTTTCACGTCCCTGTAACCCTTCTTAAACTCCATCAATATGCATATTGAATAAAAACTCTTTTCATACACATTCTTTTATTCGAAATTTGATTGATTTGTTTAAACTATTGAAGTAAATATAAATTACATTTCTGGCCATTGATTGAAATTGTAAACTAATTACCTATTGATTTGACATTGTTATCATCAATGTTTATAAATCTTATATATAAAAAATATCGCTGTGTGTAATAAGATTTTGATTGGCTGTATTCTGATCTAACTTTGATTGGCTGTCGTTAAATATTCATTTTTCAAATATGTTTAATAAGAAAGCAAATGAGTGTTTACTATTAACTTTTGACATATAATGTTCATTATTTTCAATTAAATTAAATTGTGTACCTGAGAGATAACTTGTGTTACGTAAAAGCATTTAAAAATTTATACCAGTTGCCTAACTTCTCGATAGTGATAGATGTGTGAATAGAGTGTGTAGGGTTATGACAGGACTGGTGGTTACTTAATCACTCTATTTTAGACAGTACAAACATCTATGTCTTAGATAAGAAATCGATAAATACCTATTTATACCATTCATTTGTAAAATCTTGTTGGAAATGAATCTGACGCAATAATTATACTAAAAAAATCAAAAGATGTTTATTATATTTGAAATGTATTTTTTTAAACTAACATTACTGGATGCCATATATTTTCTATACATGGCAAATATAGTGTACATCACTGCCATTCAACTTATTTTGTAAGAAAAACATTACTCTAGAGCAGTGCTTCCTTAACCTGGGTTTCGCAAGGTCTTCGCGTGTAAAATAAAAAAAAATCGGGGGTCCGCAGATTGTTGTTTTCAGATTTAGAGGTCCGTGTCATAAAAAAAGTTGGTAAACACTGCTCTAGATTCTCGATTGTTAAAAAACATTTATTATTTACAATAGAGACCGTTTTTAATAAGCTAAAAATATAAAAGAATTGTATAATAGACCATTTGGAAAATGTCCAGCGATTGTCCGTATGGAAAAATTCAATTAGTGAAGAATTTCTGATCAATTTCAAAGCGGAATAGCTGCTTTAGTATAAATTGCATGCAACGAAAGTCATGTATTTATCTGACGTCCTTGTCGTTATTGAGAATGCATAATTCCAATGAAATTGAAAATATCACGTCCCATCGCTTTATATCGGAGGTGTTATGGCATCGAAGCAATTTCGCTCCGAGCACAAACGGAGTCCTCGCTTGTAATACTGTGTGGATCAGACTTTCTTATAAAAGCGTTTTCAATAAGAAAAGCTTTAGAAAATAAGCTCTGGTATGGCGTGTCAAGTTACACGCTTGAGTTGTTTGAAGTTTACTCAAATTGTAAAAAGCACAAAAAAACATATTTCAACGTTTCTGTGATTGTATGTATCGCTAATATTTTTTTATCACTTCGTCTGTACCACAAATTAAAATCTTTTCAGTGGAAAAACATTTCTTTTCGGCGCAATTTTATCATTTGAACGATCGTTAGACTCAAATAGATTGGGGCTTGTCTGTTATTTTTTGTTATAATTATATTTTTACTCCATTTAATAAATTCACGAGATGAATTAATCTCGAGAGCCATCACTTTTGAAAATAATTCTTAGTCGCAAATACTCGCATACTGGAAGAGTAGATATATTTATGTTTAAATTTGAATCGTTCAAATTATGTACATTCACACAGATTCTGTCACTAACGACCCGGGTTTTGCCTTTCGGCATCTTCAGGCGTTCAAGTGCACGGATGAACTTGAACTGACGCTTAGTAAATGAATGTTCCGTGTTTATATAAGAAATAAATGTATCATTGAGTTAAAAGCCATTGCTAGCAAAAATAATTAGCCCATGGGTAATGCCTAAAGATTTGAATGGTGAGTAGTTTTAAGAATTATATTTATTTATCTTTGTTTTTTGGAAAAGATTTTATGATTATTTTTATATATATAAAGGTATAAAAGTGGAGAGCCTGGCATATGTAACTGTTCATTTAAAATCGAAAAATTTCCTGGAAAAACAGTTTATTAGCGTCCGTATTTGGGTGCAACATTTTTATCCCTTTGTTCCTTTTTAAACACGTGTCTTTCTGAAATTAATTGATTAGCAAAAGTAGACGTGTCTTTCTTCAATCTAAAAGTTGCGCTTGAACGCTTGAAGATGGCGAAAGGCGAAACCCGGGTCGTAAGTGACAAAATTTGTGTAAATGTACATAATTTGAACGATTCAAATTTAATATTGCAATTCCACCAAGCACCTTCAGTCGAAATCATAAATTATATTTATGTTTGTTAAAAAAATACTGATTGTGAAAAACAATATTTGTTTTTATATTGGTATAAAAAATAGCAATTTTGGTATGTACATTCACATTAAAAAGCTTCATATTAAACTACTTTCGTAGAGGTTTTTTTTAATAATATATAACCATAAAAATTTAAATGAAAAGTTTTCAGCTTTATTAGCATAATATTCAACTTATTCATAATGGCTTTACTGGTTGCACAATATGTTAACAAAATTTAAGACGCTGAAAAAAGTTTAAATTTTCTTACCTTCTAAGTTTTTTCGTGTTGTATTTTAATTTTAAACTCCTTACATCCAAAACATACCAATAATATTTCATAGTTATATTTTGAATTGAATTGATGAATTGAATGAAATATTGAGGTAATTTATTTATTTAAGCATGTAATATTTTATTCAAATAATTTGTACACCATTTGTTTTGAGGCAGTGTACTCATAAAAATGTCAATGTATTGATTCTGTTTGATTAGATTTCAATAAAAAAAAACCAGTGGACGCAATTAAAACTAAATAAAGCAATTGAATTTGAATTATATTTAACAAAAAATCGCTTATTCACATGATACTTTAAAATTTGATTTCCGTTTATATTGTGAAAAACTACCAGAGGCGTATCACTTTTTTACAAAGTGGATCATACTTATAAAGAAGCATGAAATTGGGGGTCTTTTATGAAATCCGCTAGATATATAAAGAAATTTTCAGAAAAATATCGCTGTTATTGCGTTGTTTTTATAATCTTGATTGGTTTGAAATGAACAGATGAAAACATTCCAGACATCCGTAATTTTCTATTCTAAATAATTGTAGCAAATGAGGAATCAAGATCTAGACCCCGTCATTACAAAACAGTTGTGGCACAGAATTCATGCAGCAATAAATAGTGCCATATGTGTACATTAGCATTGTTTTAGATTAAGGCAAATAAAATGCTTTGTGCTTAAAACCGTAGAAGCGATGAGAATATGAGAGCATAAAGAAAAAAATTCAGGTCTTCTTACTAACATGTAGTTTATTTATAACGCCTTTGTCATTATTAAATGGAATTGGTGTTTGATGCAGAAGAGATTTTTCTACTGAAAAACTTAAACAATAAGTTGTAAGTCAACTCCAAGCTTTTTGATATGTACGTGTGGTCTATAACGTCAGAATTTTCTGTAAGTCTAAACTTTAAAAAGTCGAAGCTTTTAATAGCAGTGAAACATAAAGTATAATTAAACTAGCAAAAACAATAGCACAGAGTAGTTTAAAGGCCAGCTTTCAAAGTCTGTACCAACCAGACAACTTCACTTCAGAAATACTGGATGGCAACTTCGCGCGGGTTCATGCTAGAAGTGAAAATAAAAGAGATAATGAGCATTCGGTTATTATTTTCTCGTTTCCAGTGAAGTATTCATGAATGGAATCAACTGCCTTTGTCCGAGCTGCTAGAAAGCGAGAAGTATGTTTGTCTGTTTGAATTAATTAAAACGTTTGTTATTCAAATGAAGTGCTTTTAGTTATACAATAATAATAACTGTTAGAATCAGTTTTACTTTTTTAAAAATCTGTAAAAGAACTGTGGCAAACAATTAAATTGGTACATTTTACAAAACATACGAGTGGTTATGGAATCATTAGTGTATTATATATATTTTAATACATGGTAAAATAAAAACTGTCACAACTATTATTAAAAATGTTTATAACCGTTTAATAAATGACACAGCTGCTACGAATCACAGTATGTTCACAATTTTGGCATAGAAAAGAAACACAGTCATGTTTTGATTTGACAAAGTGACTAAATTGATTCATATTGAGTGTCATATTGTAACTTTACTATTAATAATATAGTCCGATTTTTTGTAAAAATTAAATCTCATTTTAAATTTAATCAAAACTTCAGTACTCTTAACCGTTGTGGTGTCTTTATATTGACCAATTTAAAAATCTCATAGATCTCTTCATTCCAAACCTTGAATGTCAAAATCAATGCTAATAGAAGATTTCTATATTTAATTGCTTGTTTGTTTTTTTATTAATCTTATCCTATTTCTGTATATTTTCTTGCTCTCTAACTATAAGTGTGACGATATTTTGCAATTTTTCATAATCATTTCGATTACTGAAAAAAAAATACAATTTTTCAACATTTTAAAAAGCTTTTCTTCTTGATATTTTGCAGTTTATAGAGCCATCATTACTTCCCACCCAAAAGAACTGCATAGATATTGTCGAATGAAAATGTTATTTTTTTTACAGTTGTTATTTGTATTTTTTTGAATTAAATATTTTTTTCTGACAATTTTTTATAAAATAATAAAAGTCAAGTCCAATAGATAATAATAAAAAAACTTTATAAAATTTCTCGTTATACAATGGTTTACTATATTAATGAGTTTCTTATTATAGGATTTTAAGCTGCCAGATTCCTTTTTTCTGATTGCCAAAACACCCACAAGTAAAAGGAAAGAAAAACAAATCCTTGACATAAATTTCAAATTATCCCATCGGGACAAGAAACTCCTATAATACTTTCAGACAGCAACATAAAAATATTCACGTATACCTTTGACAGCGAGGAAAAATTACAAATGAAACTGTTTTGTTTTTTTTAAGTAAATTTATCAATCTGTGAGATTTTGAACATTAATTTTAAATAACAAAGGAACATCCATATTTTTAAAAGTATAGAATTTTTTTAAATTAACAAAATTTTATAAACATTTTTTTGCCAACCTAAACCAACGAATATTCTTACTAAAGGTTATTAAAGCTTTTAGTAAAAATGTACCATATACTTTTATGTATACAACTTCTATCAAATAAACTATCTTCCTATTATTATTTTATTCTAACAACAGTAAAAAAGAAATTTTGACTGATTACTATTATCGGGTAAAATATTAATATCTTTTAAGTAACATGCACATTAAAAAGTAATGGACGCTAGTACTTCTTTTTTTATAATAACTGCTTTTAATATGTAGCTTATGGATTTCTATTTGAGTTTACCCCAAGTGTTTCTACAAGAAATGCTTGTAACTCAGTTGCACAACCTCTCTTTTTCGTCAAAAGAAAAAAGGAATAGAAGGATAGAGCTAGTACAAGACTAGTGATTAGCTTATTGTTCTCCCTACGTCCCGTATTAGAATATGATGGGTTGGAGAGGAGACTTTAAGAGATAACAAAAATCCATGCTTTCGAATGGAAATTCATAAATCGATTGAAAAATCTATTTATAAAAATTGGCAATACATGGTTTTTAACCAGTGATATCCGTAACCGAAATCAACGACGTTGACCACTCGACCAAGCAGCCTAACACCTTGTGGAAACGAGCTATTATTTGTACACATGGGTCATCCAAAATTACCGTCATGTCAGGAATAACTGAGTATCTAAAATGATTCTGATGATGGCATGATGACGAAACAATAATCAACAATGTTTTCCAATCCATCCAGTATAAAATGTACTAAATTATTTATGTTTTCCTATGGTATTTAACTAAATAAACTCTGAGTTCGTCGATGATATTATATTTTTAAGCAATAATAATATTTTATGACGACAAACAAAAATAAGAGATAACACAATCATGATCAGTTTTTCTAAAAGCAAAACTTTCAATATCCAATGTCTGGCAATAAATTACTTAATCAATATAAAAATAAGTAAATATGTAGAGAATTGTTCCACGAAGATGTTGATCTGTATTCAAAATAACAGATTAAGGATTCACAAACATTTTAGGAAACTATTCCGTATAGTAATAATCAACGTCGTTGGCTTCCATGACAAACCTCATGCGTTCAAATTCCAGTATGAAGAGAGTTTTTCAATCGATAATTCGATTTCTGTTAGAATGCATGGATGTTTATAATCTCTAAAAAAATCCCCCCTCTCCAGCATTCCAATTCTAAAATAACGGGAAGTAGCTAGAGCGATCAGCCTACTACTAGTTTTTTTCTGCCTAACCTTCTCTACCTCTTTTATTTTCTTCGAAAAACACCTTTTGAGATATCTCTATTTGGAGACCATATTCTCCATATTTGGATAAAAAAGAAAGTAATAATTATAGTTAAGCAAAACAACAGACCTTAAATAAATAATCAATCAAGTTATTGAGAAATTGTGAGCACAGTAGACAAAGTAAATGGATATATACAATGCTTTATTTGATACATATCGTGAAAATTCAATTTTCGTTATACATATGTTATGCAGACATCTCCGATTATCTATTTATATAATAGTTAAAATAATAGGTAAAACTTAGTTTTACTGCGAATATTTTAGTAAGAAAATGTCGGTAGTAATACTCACAACCATTAGAATAAATGGAATAGGGCACAATGGCGTAATAGAAATAGATCGCCACTAAAAGTATACTCACCATCAGTGTACTGTAGTTAACTTACTCTTAACTGCTAATAAGATGAGACGTTTAGAAAGATTCCGTTTATCGTGAAATTCATTAAAATTGACAATTTAAATAAATATGGTTAGATAAATTTGAAATACTCGTTTATAATGTTATGTTTATAGTTTTTACTAAAACACTTTTATGTGTTGGTTCAATTTTGTTTTGATAACATAATATTACACTAAATTTAAAATCGTGAGAATGTGACAGGTTTCAATTGTTTTTCTTATTCTACTCCTGTTTAATACTTCATTTGTTTCATTCGAATGCACGAAACACATTTTGAAAATAGAACGTCATACAGAATAAAACATAGTATGGTATGGTATTGAGTATACATAACAATAAACACGAGAATGTGATATCAATTTTACTTTTAACTATAAAAATAACAAAAGGCAAAACAATACAAATAAGAAACAAACACTATTAGAAGCATATTAGACATAGCAACAAAAATCTTTAGCACTGACAAGATGGTTCAACGCTTTTCTAAATTATTTTCCACAGTTATTGGTAGAGACCCTTTCTTTTGGCCAGGATCAGAAAAGGTGAAAAGAGATAGTGAAAAATAAGAATTGAACGTTTTCAGTGATGACGATTTATCGATCACTGAAAAAGGAATATTCTACACTTGGTATAAAAAAGTCGTTTTAATTTATTTAAAGGATTCTGTTTTAACCAGATTGTATAGTTTTTTTCAACGCGTAGTTTTTAATTTTGAAAAAAAATACGGTGCCAACATAAACCTATTTCCGTCTTCATTGCCTTGCGTTAGATATTCAATTTTAAATAGATGAAGTGTAGATTTTACAACATAAATCTCTCTCAAAAAAACTACTACAAAAACAAACAATACGTCCTAGATGAAATGTGATTTATATCAAAGGTAAAAAACAGCGAGAATTCGATAAATTCGTTGAACTTTCATTGTGGTTCGATTTGCAAAAGAGTTCGCGCGAATAGATTTGCATCGATAATAACTGCGTTTGAGCGAAGCGAAACGAAACGTCGAGTGCATCGGATGGAACCAGCTTCAAATAGCTTTCACCGCATTAAGCTCTTTGCGGTGAAGCCTGCCAATTAGGAAATTGGCGATTCAAATATCAAATTTAAACAAATAAATTGTATCATCGCTGTATCTGTGATCAGATACTACTCTCAACGTATGAAATGCAAACTTTTAGTTATAATTCATTCTTTATTATCTTGGACAGAAAAACCCTATAAAAAATATGTCCAATCCCAATGTGGAGCATATGGCCTTTTTATAGAGGTACTTTAACAGAAGTTTTTTTACAAGAACTGTTTGTTACTCAGTCGCTCTACCTCTCTTTTTTAAAGAGAGTAGTAAGGATAGGAGGATAGAACAGAACCAGTAGTTAACTAATCGCTTTCGCTACGCCCAGTAATTAAACGTGATTTTTTAAATCACCAACACCCATGCCTTTGAACAGAAGTCGAAAAAATGCTGTTCGTACTGAGACTCGAACCCGTGAGATCCGTAAAATCCATTAAATTCTATCCAATGTATAAAATTATTTATGATTAACATTTTTTTAATAACCGATTTTGTCTTTAACAATAATGTTTTCCAAATCTTCTTAAAACAGACACCATCTTCATGTGTGTTGGTATTTTATATTTTTTTCTAAATTCATACAGCATTTGCTACTAAATTATTTTATTAATATGTTGGTGACACTGCTTTGCTTAAAGTTGTATAACCTTTTTTTAATTCATCATTATAATCACTTTATAAACTTAAAATGATTTTAGACAACAATTAAAAGTAAATATTCCACCAAATAAACTTCTAAAATATCGTTTTATTCATTTTATTAAGTCCAAAGTTTGAGTTCACGCTTGGTTAGATATTTAAAAGTTTTTTTCAATAATGAAAATTTGAGGTCTTGGTAAACTCAAACGGTCAAACACAATGAAATGGAAAACGTATTTTCCCCAGCCTCCCAAAAAATTCATCTCTCATCTCATGTATAAATTTTTTCCCTGATCGTTTTTATCCTTCCTCTCCTCGGGGAGTGTATGCAATATAATATTGTAGATATATTTTTAACAAAGGTGAAGGGATTATTTGAAAAGCCTAAATCTGTTTTCTTTGTATACATTGTTGTACCATGATTGAATGTTTTTTAAAGATCACATTTTTTTTTTATTTTACATTTATGTTTTGACACGATGCATTATGATGATAAACGCTTTAGAAAAAATATGAAAATATTTTTTTACATTTTTCAGATATCAGCTCTTTATTTTAAAAAGTATAATATCAACTCTTTATAAGTGAAAAAGAAATATTCTTATATTATATTTTTCCGTGTCATTTTTAAAGCATTTGGAAAATAAATATAGCTTCTAAAACTAACTGTTGCTAATGAAAGGATTTATAAAAAAGGTAGTTTTTAGTTAATCTATCCCACAACACCATAAAATTACATTTAAAGTGAATTTCTTATAAATTGAATTGAGATTTTTACATACTTGGTAAAACACTATTATAATGAGGTGAAAAATATCATTGTATTTTATTTCTACAAATACTATTTTATATATATATTTAGTTGATAGATATTCCAGCTTAAGCCGTCGTCATAACTATTTTTAAACTTATATTTCCTGAGGTACTACATATATAAATGTATATATACTAGGTTAAAAGCAATAGATAAAAGATCACAAAATACTTCTCCGTACCGGTACGACGATGCTTTTCAAAGGGTATGTGTAAAAGTCAATAAAAGTGTATGTGATGCAGTTTGACGCAATTAATACTTATGTAATATGTTTATAATATGTATTTGTTGTTTTTAAATTTTGTTAGGGTAAATATTTTTAACACTATGTTTATTTTACGACTAACATAAAATAAATTTAAGAAGATTACTACTTAACTTTCAGAATTGTTACGATGTCTTCCAATTTTAATGATCGTTGATAAAAATTGAAAGCTCTTTATTCTTTGATCCGTTTTTTTATCATAAGAAACCACCGCGTAATAGTTTCCATTGTTATACAGCGTAAAACTATTCCATACCCATTTGAGGAAAAATACGTCGGTGGATAAAGTATACGTCGATATATCTTCAATCACATTGATTCCATGTGAATTTCAGGGTCCAAAGCTTTCGGAGGTGGAAATGTCGACTAGCGAACGCCGATAAAGTCAAGTAGCAAAAGCTCGTGGTATTATAGGTAACAGGCTATCCGAATCGGCTTACGGATCCTCGGTAAATTTCAACATTTTATTGCCCCTTTTTTACGGTGTGACATAAATTATTTTCATGTGTGAACTTCTTACTTTACTACCCAATATTTCAATAAAAATAAGGGAAAATTCCCAATACGCTAGCCTGGAAAGTTACGTACATTAAAGACCATAAAAATGTTAAGTTTTGTTGATGGATAGCTTTATAATGTGATACTGAAACCTGTCAAATGTAAGTTTTTGACTTTTTACTTTCAATAAAAAAACAATATACTTATAACATGTGATAAAATTTATTGGTAGTTTAATTCTAGAGAACATTATGATGTTGAAAATAATAAAACTGTCAACTCCACAAAGTAATAACAAATGATATTTCACAAGAATATTGAAAAAAAAATATATAAATTTTTATTAAGTATCAATTTTATTTATTAAGATTAGGACCCGTTTCCCTCACGACGATCATTATCAACTGATAAGATAATAAAAGTTATAGTATTATGTATGTAAATCAAAATATGGAAAATGGAAAAGGTGTAATAAACAATTGGTATTGAAAAGAATTTCCAAATAAAAGTACAAAATATTTAAATGTTAAATACAAGAAGTGGAGATTTATGGTAATTTAAACATAATTATAATCTGGAAAATGTTTACAAATTCTACTAAATGTACAAATTATCTTTGCAACTTCTCCATTACTTTATGCGTTACCTTAACCAACCGACCAACCTTTTATGTGAACAAGTTATCATAGAATGGCCAATTGGATACGTGTCATTACAGATGACCGCAAATAGTTATCAACGAAATTCATTCGAAATCTGTATTTGAAATATCTTATTGAATATGTTTTGTATTATACGCAAGCCAGCAAGATTATTCCAGTCTTTAAAATATTTTTACCATCGAATAGATGCTCGCTATACATCAGACTGTTTCGATTAATTCGTGTATTTTTTCTGTATAATTTAATACAAACTATTGACAATTATATGAGATTCATTTAATGATTGCAAATAAGGTTTTTCCAAAACCGAGATCCCAGTTTTCATGGTGTTTTTTTAATAGCAAAATATCGGTCTTTAAATTACAAAAATATCTTTATTTTGTTATTTAAATTTAACCTAAATTTAAATTTATATATTTTAAACAAACAGTTTGCGATTTTTAATTTGCAAAGTGTTATTGATGCTTCTTTCAAATATGTATTATTATTTTTTAAAAAAACGTAAATAATTGTTGAAAATCACTCGATTGTAAAGACGGTATTTTTAAGAAAATATCTAAATACCGATTTAGACTCACCCGGTATTGCGATCTCGGCTGGTAGATTTTTTTGCTTTGCTTCAACTTTTTTTAAAAATCGGTATTCACTTTTAAAATACCGGTTTTTATATATTTTTCCGGTACTTAAATCCATATTTACAATAAATCATGACGAGAGTCAATAAAAAATACACGCAAATATTAGCTGATATGCATCCACGTGGTTTCCAATTTATGGCCGGCAGACACTAAATTTAAATGAAGGTTTGAAAGTGCCTTCGAGATTGCACTAATTTGCATCAGAAATCCATAAATAACATTATTCGTAAACGAATTGCTCCCACACCAATTATACAAAGTGGTCAACAAGTTACGTGATACTGTTAAAATTTTTGATTACTATCAGAATAATATCAATAATGTATATGTTTTCCATTTAAACGACGAATACTTTATAAAAAACTTTAAAATAAACTATTTCAGAAACGTAAAAACTACTATCTATATTTATGTGACGTATAATTACATTATGGTTCAAAGAAACCTAAATCTCCAGATTGATTTATTCATAAATAAAATAAATCGTATAAAATATGAATAGTATTTATTACAAGATTTTATTGGAGTATGTTTTTTAAGCAATCATGTATTTTTTTTAAATAAATTAAAAATAATTATAAAGAAATCTTTTGTTTGTAGTTATACAGGATTCGAATAAAATAAGTTATTTTTCAATGTAGACGTGACTGTTTTTGACAAAAATAAATTCTTAAAGTCAATAATTATTCTTAAATATGAATTTCCATTTTTTTTCATGCTCAGTAATAGGAAAAAATAATATACAAAACACTACAAACCAAGCGAAATCAAACTCTTTTATCTTGATGTAATTATTTTCCATATCTATATGATAAAAATATTTGGCAAAAGTATTTTGTAGCTAAGTGCTCTTTAGCAGATATCTTTTGCGGCTGTTGTGTGCACGAGCTTAACTCCGGGGAAGATAACTTCGTTTTGTCATCATTTGTGGTCTAATAAATGCATTTCTATGACATTTACCGTTCCTGCTATTGCTTTTTCGATTTTAACAATTAACTAACATTTTACCTTTTCCTAGCCCAATTCTGCTACTAACACACTCTTCACATAAAAAGAGTTTGAATGACTGAATAACAAAGTAGTTCTCTTAAAAATCATTTTAATATGCTAAATTTAGAGTCCACGTAATATTATTAAAGCATGGCCTAAAAATTTTTTTTTTTTTTAAAGATTTTTTTTACAACAATGCAAAGATCTGTTATCGCTGTTCTCATTTTTATTTCGCGATTTTCAGCTTCAGATATATTTGACGTGTCTATTTTATTTGATTTTTTTATGGCAATACCCAGTATTTGTGGCAGTATTTATTTTTACAATCTAAAATACTAATAATGGTTGCCAAATATGAAATTTAAATGGTTTATAAAATATAAATAATTTGATATTATTGTTATTCCAAATTGTGTGCTTCAATTTGTGAAACGTGTTTCGCCTCTTTAAGAAGTATCATTATACTATATATTAAAGATATTGCATACAATACATTAATTTCCATGCATTCGAAGATAATATGAAGGGAAACGTTGACTTAAAATTAACGCGATAGTTATTTTTTTTCCATCACACTATCACGAGATAAAAATGAATATGCTACCAAGTTTGTGAATATCTATCCCTGCTTATTATAATATTTCTATATAGAAACCCCTTAACAATAGTTATGGGCATATAAACTCCCCGATCAATCTTTCGTCCCAATAGTATTTTCCGAGCCGCAATTTATAGAGAGGCTATAAAGACGGGGGCTGGAAATATTTGGTTATATCAAGAGATATTCAGAATGAAAGTTTATTTCTCTAAAGGCTCTACATTCGACAGTTTGCGAAAGGGTGCGTGTGATTTATTCGCTGCCCATTTCCATAAACTGTTGCTGCTCACCTTAGTTTTCCGAGTAATGCATTATTTATTCACTTGATAAATTTTGCACGCAAAAATCGCTCTAATTCACATTTTTTCATTGACAATATTCGATACTTTAAAGGGAAATTTATTCAATAGAGCCGCTCAGTATGTTTTAAGAGTTTCTTTTTCCGACAAAAGAACGTGGCTTTGTATAATGAAATGCTAAGCACAGAAGTAAAATGTAAAATTTTAAAAGATTAATTGTAAGTTGCATTAATTTCTTTTTTATTTTGTTCTCAGTTGATAAAAAATGGAAACTTTCATTATTACGAAAAATTTGACATGAATTCATTTTCCACATTTTATATGTAAATTTAAATGACAAAAGCTAAAGATTAATAATATTAAATCATATAAAAACAGTTGGGTCCGTAGCGCAGTTAACGTTGCTAGATTCCGTGACGGACCTCACAGGTTCGTATTCCAGTACGAACATCATTTTTTCAATAGACTTCTGCTCGAAGACATGGATGTTTGTGATGTATTAAAGATTCTCTCCCACCCTTTCAAAATAACGGGGCATAGAGAGAGCGATTAGCTGACCACTAGTCCTGTCCTAACCATACCGTTATATTCATACTCTCTTTGAAAAGATAGGTTGAGCGACTGAGTAACACTCAGGTCTCATAGAAAACTTATGTTAAGATACCTAAGCTAGAAGGCCATATCTCTACAGTAGGAGCGAACATGGGCTAAAAAAACTTATATTGAAAGTATCTTTATACTTTTCGCTTTTCACACAGTCGAGAGCGTCTTATATTGACTCTCCAAATACAGTTTATTTGAAGAGGTAGTGAAGAACGTTAGCCAATTACTTGCACTCTTTTTAACCTTATTTATAGATTCTATATAATCTGATATATACCAGAAAATTCTTAATAAAAAAAATGTTTTTAAAAGTTTTTAATCCATGGATAAATTGCAAACTCTTTAAATGTTTAATTTTTATCTGTACCTTTTTTTAAAAGACTTTTTAAATAAAATAAAATCACTTTGCAGTTTGAGCCAATATTCAATATAACATGTTACCGAAAACAAACTGAAAAGATATAAAAAAAAAGTGCGTTACGCCTACCAAAGTTTGGAATTGGTTTACGCCAAACTTTTAAATCAATATCCAGTATAAATAGCCTTTGATTGAAGTTTCTATAGGCTTACAGTAGAATCGGATAAGTCGAACTTTTAAAAAGTCTAGTAGTATTCTTAGAAGAAAAATTTTCTCATAAACACACTGAATATACGATAGAACTGAATGTAGAAAACTTCATATGTATATTATGAACAGATGTTTGTTTTTGATTCTGCTGCTTTTAAGTGCGATACGGCTAGAATTTCAGCTAGTGAAAGAAGCTTGACTTCATTGAAGCGTAAAAAGAAATCTCGAGTAGGGTTACTTACAATAAATTAAACAACATTTTATACCAGTGAGAAAAGCTGTTTTCAATTTATCTCTTACCGATTTAGAATTTTAGATAAAAATAAAAGTTATTTTAGGCAATAATAAATTCATTGCGATACAAATACTTTTAAATAATGTTATTTGAAATATTTTTCTGTTAATACGTTTGAATATTGTCGATAGAACAATAAATTAACAAATAGACGATTTTTCATAACTTTTACCGTTATTTATTCATGACATCTTAGTAACTCCGTAATTAAGAGCAGTCTTGATATGTTAATAAAATTTATAAAATATAATATAATGCTTTTCGTAACATCTAATTCTTTCTTCATAGTGTGTATAATGAATTTAAAATTCACGATTTTTTTTACGAAACAAAGCGTCTGAATGTTTCATATATACATATTTTACATCTAGACGTTTTGTTTTGTTTATTACATGTTTATCTTTTACAGCTTTTTTATTTGTGTAGAATAGAATATAGCTAGAGCATTAATATTATTTGATGTTTTTGTTATTTTTTGACAATTTATAATTATTACTGATTTCTTATGATCTTATGAAGACATCTGTCGACGGCCATTCGGTAACAACTGTATGATAAAAATATTTCTAAAAAAGCTCAAATACCATGAAGCTTATTTTGTAAATATGGTATAAATAATTAATTATCCAACCCTAAAGTGGAACTAATGGTACCAATGATATATCACAACGCTATCATCATAAGCTTACCTTTGTAGGAGTGCGAGTAGCTGTTGTTGAGGCTCGTAGTCTGGCTGTTGACCGACGCGAATCTTCCTCGGCATCTCGGACAAGTGTCGGAACTGGCCGCGAGCTGCGGGGGAGGCCAGCGTCGCGGCGCGGGCGGCGGTGCAGGCGGCGGCGACGGGGAACCGGACGGAGATGACCAGCCAGCGCCGCCTACACGCCCTTCGCCCAAAACCATTCTTTTCCCGCCAAAAAACTATCCACTTCCGGCCGACGATAAAGTTTTCCGCGCGGCCGGCGCCATCGTCGCGTCTGCGGCGTTTGTTTCACTCATTTAACGATTAAATTAGCTTTCAATTATCTCATCACACGCGAGTGCACTTCTTTTGAATGAATTTAAAGTTTACGTGCTAAGACGTTTGCGCGCATCCTGCATCGTCTGCATATTAATAATAAAAATTAATAATACACTACTATTTACTACCAACTCGAATAATTATGATTGACAATTAAATTGAAAGACATATAACATTAAGATTTACGTTGGTTTTCTGATAAACTTCAAAAATTCACAATACAAACGACTTTTTCTATCACTATTTTTTTAAGAGTTTTTTGCACAACATATGTACTAAATACAACGAGAATATAACATTATAATACTTTCAAACATGCATATAATTAATAAAAAATTGTATCATAAATTAAATGATTTCAGCGCATAAGAAAGATTTATTTGAATATATTTTCGTGCTAAAATCTCAATAAATAAAATTGGTTATTATTATATTATTATTTTTTTTTCACATTTTTTTTAAATTGAAATCATCAAACAAAAACAACAGCGGCTTTTTTCAATAGCAGAAAAATATCTGTTGGACAAATCTCATCGTAAATCTGTTTTAAAAAAAAATGTGTCACCGACGAGCTTAGTTCTTTGTAATGAATTCATTATCCGTTTTCATGTTATCATTTAATTAAACGAGGATTTTTATTATCTTCATTTACTTTCGCCTCGAGCTCCTTTCACCCTGAAACAATAATGAGGTGGTTTAACAAAAGGTTTAAATAAATCTTCAACCTTCATAAGCGATTTATCCTAAAACATTCAATTTAATTTACACTCACTTTCATACTAGCAAATGCTTTGTTATTTCACTACCTTAATCCCAAAGCATAAAAATTGAATTTCATTTTTCACTCTATTGTTGATTAACTCCTGTAAAAAACATCTATTTTAGCTTAGTGTAGAAATTTTAAAACATTTATTATAAAACTGAGAATAATTAACGCTTCAGTAAACTCTTGTTTTTAAAACGGCAGTGCAACATTGGCTCTAAAAAAACTTGGTAAACTTTTCATATGTATCATTATTTCTTGGTGAAAGAATTTGGTTTTAAAATATAAAACAAATATTCATCGTGCATCGTGACGACACAGCAGTTTTTTGAACTCACGCAAAATGAAAAAAAAAATGAAACATGTGCTCAATAACAAAAATAATGTATTCACGATTAAAATCGAATGCAAAAGTCCACTCGTATCTGAAAAACGACAATTAAAAATAAATAAATTCCTGGAAAAACAACAGATGCGAGAAAAAAGACATTCTTTTACAGGGAAAACCACACTGAAATCGAATAAACTAATTGTAGTCCAATTCCCATAACACGATTCAATATTTTATCTAAAAAAAATATTCAAAACCACACTATACGAATCACAAAATCACAATTAAAACTTTTACAACATTAAAAGTAATATATTATATTAGTGGTTAAAAAACGGTATTGGTATAACAAACTAGTAAATTTTTATTTAATTAACCAATATTTTATCTCGATGAATAGTATTTATAACTAAACTATTTAATGTTTCAATATAAATACTTATCTATAAGCTTACTTAAATATTAACTTTTTCATCTTACTCTGACGAATGCTCACCATCTCTAATACAAAAAATGGAAAGTAGAAACTGGATGAAATGCTTTGTTTGAAACAAAGTAATATTATTATGTGCATATATTACAAACAAACAAAAAATCTTTTAAAAATATAACACTACAGGTCGACTATTATAAGTTGTCGTATAAGTTAAAAAAGGGTGGAAGTATTACCAGAGTAATAGTTTTATGTTACTTAACTTTTCATAGTCACCACGTGGTTTGCAGCGTTGTTGGTAATATTTTTTAATTATTTTTTCAGACTTTCTATCTTCATAGAACTGAACTTAGAGAGTTAAAATCTCATTGTTTTCGAATACTTTTTCTAAGCAATTCATTTGCAGTATATATTAGAAAATAAAGTAGTAATTGATTGATGAATAATTACTATAAGCTATTGCTTGCCCAAAATATTATTTAATTTATTTCTGCAAAACTGCGTTATAAAAAGTACAAATGATTAAATTTAAAACAGAAACCCAGTTTCATTTAAGTAGACTTGGTATGAACTTTTTAAAATTCAATTTTAATACTTCACCTCGCGTCTAACTGAATTACATTTTAACTTTCCGATATCACAACGAAAATCGTGCAGATAGGTGAAATATGAATACAGTTGAAAACAAAACGGGCATAAATAAGCTGTTTTTTCCAATTTTGCATTTCCCATAAATTAAGTTTACGGGTCGTGGATGAGAAAGGGTACAGTCCCCGGGGAAGCGGCAATTTTTGAAGTCTCTTTTACCCTCCCAAGCCGAAAAGCTAATGCAACCCTTGCTTTTATATCCAAATATCGAGTAGAACCTCACATATTTGCTACAATATTAATGGGTTGATTCTGTTGCTCGCAGAAGAAGTATTTTATCTCGCTTTGCCGCTCCAGTCGATCGTAAATTATTCTAACATTCCTTGTTTTTTACTGTAAGCTTACTTTTTTATTAAACACCGATTGAAACAGCAATAAAACTTGTGTTACTTATTTTTAACCACAATAATTAACTGTGTTTATGTTTATGATAAAAATATCTTAAATAAGGTTAAACACTAAGTACAATAGTTATATACGTTAACTTTAGTGGTATACTTTGATGATAATATGTCTCCTACATTTCATTTAAAGACATCTTAATTCAATTTCTTAAATAAATTAAATACGTTATGCATAAACCACGGCTACTTAAGTGTACAAATACAACAAATTGAAACATTGTCCCGTTTGGTTAACTCTTCATTAAAAACAGTATACAGGTCGATTGGCTATCAACCAACATTATAAGCCTTACCATTCCACCTCTTAAATTTAAATCGAGCTTTTAATCACAATTATATAGATAAAAAGATCTGTTTTAGTACTGCGATACATAAGTTTAAATTTACTAGTAAAAATCTGTCAATTTATCATATATTTTAATCAATGGTTAATTATGTTTGTATTTCTTCTGACAATGTGAATAAAAATATTTTTTTAATGTTTTTTACGTCATTGCAACATGTAAACAGCTAAACAAACACTTTTTTGTACTTATTTTACTATTATTTATTATGATAAAGTGGAATAAATACAAAAGAGTGCCTTTTGTTTTTCTCAAGTATTGAGATAGAACAACTTAAAAGTAATCGTTGACATCATTACATATACTGTTGACTTCTTTGGTATAGTAAGTAGCAAGAGCAGTATATTGACGATATGTTAAAGTTACGACAAGGTTAATATGAAACTTAAATGTTTTCAATTTAATATTTGAGTTCTTCAATTTGATGTTTTTTCTCCTTTAATATATCTCGAATGATTTAAAAAAATCTCATCGAGTTGTTTTTAAATATTTTTTTAAAAATGCTGACATGATCATCATTAGCTTAAATCTAATATTTTGTACTGAGTCGTAGAATATCAAAATAATCTTATATGCGTTGTATCGTATAAAAATGCATATCATTAATCAATTAGCAATCTGTATTGCTTTAACATCTTTCATCCGATGAAATCATACTATTTAAGCCCGCGAATAGATTGAATATTTTCAAATAAGGGATAAAGGGGATTATTGGAATTCATTGTACGAAGGGTATTTTAATGCTTTCGGAGAATGCCTTTCCTATGTTTTGGAGAGCCACATTAAAGATTTATACTTACTGGTCAGCCGCCAAGTAATTTAGAGTGAATAATAGAATTCCCTTATAATTTAATTTATCCTCTGTTTATTTACTTTCGCATATACAAATATTTGACTTTTCGTTACTGTAATGTTTAAATAAATAAAATTATTTCCATAACGGTTTACTATGGAGATGTATACAAGACTATATCGATTGTTAATACCAAGCTGTATTGATTGAATGAATTTCTACATTATGGAAACGGCTTATTCATTGACTCATGAATGATGAAAATAAAGAATCTTTCAATGAGAACTTAGATTTAGTCTTTCCATAAACATAGAATAGATCTAAATTATGTGAGTAGGATATCTTCTACGAATAGGACGTCGGATTGATTCTCATGGGGGCAGACTTTTAGAAACCAACAAACTTTTTTGGGGAGGTATTATGACGAAAAACCTGCTGCTGGTAATGGTACCATGGAGATGAAGGGACATAAATTTATGTTGAAAAGTAAGTAAAGGGGAAAATAAAAAATGAAAAGTTTTGTTTTCGAGCATCAAAATGTTGAATGAAAATTATTTTAACTCAAAAAATTGGAAAACTTACTAAAATATTTGTTTTGGTGTACTGTTTTCTCACTTATTACATATCGAATAAATTGTTTGAAAATGGATTATTTTTATTTTTACAAATTCAAGCACAAAAGGGGAATTTCATTCAATATTTAATGTAAATATAGATGTATGTAATGAGACCACTGTATCCTTAAGCGTCTGAGGCTAAATGAATGTAGTTGTTGAAGGTCAAGATTTAAACTGACTTGAAGCTCTATAAAGTCTACAGTCATTCTTTGTGGTTAAGAGATAAAAGCTTTACCCTAATAATCAAATCGTTTTTTATTCAAATCCCAGCAAGTTCAATATTAAACATAGGTTATTTAAAATCCAAATTCAATGCGCATGGATGCTAGTGGTATTGTTTCAACTCAACTTGATTTAGAGAGAAATTATAAATTGTATAAATATGATTGAGGGAATTTTTCGTTTTTTGTTTACTTTTATTCAACATACAAATCTGATTATTTTTTTCCCACAATCGTTTCAAATCTTCTTTATGTTTTATATGCGTACATTAAATTAATCTCAGATGATAGGGGGTGTGTAAGTATTTTTCGGGGAAAGTGACCTCTCAGGGCTTAAGGGGATGTTAAGAGACACTTGTTGTGTTCTAGAGGAACAAAACCATTAGGAAAGAAAATAATGGCAAAAATACAATTAACTTTGATGTTATCATAACACATTTATTGAGAGAATTTGAGGTACTTTTGGAGGTTTTTATTACTTATTATGGGGGTTAAACTAGGAAGATGTTGCACATAAGAACCGAAAAAGCGTAATACAGTTTTATGTGTACGGCTTTGGTAAAGTCTATTTTGTATAGAAGAATTTCTTGTTGTTCGATTTGTATATAAGTGGTTCGGTTATATCTTTTATTGGATAAAAAAAATCTAGAATTTGTATACATAAATAAAAGATTATTTCGTTGCGGCATTCATGAACAAATAAATGTACCAAGAAATATCACAAATCAAAATTGGGTTGCAAAAGATTTTATATTATAGAATTGAGTAAAACTATTTAGTTATATCTACAAAACATTTATCAGCATATGTTGTCTGTTACAAACATAAAATAATGAATGGTTCTAAGTCAGATAAATATAAAAGTCATTTAATTAGTATAAGCTTTTAATATTTGTTTATTTTCTTCAAGTTTTCTGTAAAGAAAATACAAAATTCGTTAAAACCGTTCAGTTTATTTTATTATCTAACTCCATCTATATAATATTATTCGTATGTACACCCAATAATAATAACTTTTTTCTTTATCTCCGATAAAGATTTTACTGCCATCTCCTACATATATTTACAAGAAGTTTGACATTTATCTGTAATTGTACTTTTAATTCTCTAAATTAAATTAGTTTACCTTTTTTAAGGCTTCAAAAAATAAAATCTTACTTATTCAATTTCGATAAAATTCAAACACTAGATGTTTATCAAGAAAATCGACTAAAAGAAAAAATTATCGTATAGAAAAGTTTTTTTTTCTTGTTTACGTCCCATACCCAATATTTATCAAGCGGTTTGTAAGAGAGATTTCTTGTTTTCCGTTTAGCTCATTAATACTTAATTGAAGGCAAAACATCAAAGCCTTTTATTGTCTGCTTATACAGGCATCTGGAAAATAAAATTTCCAACAACTACAGACAAAATGCATTCATATCACGTCTGTTAAAGGTCTTTGATCAAACACGACCCAAAGAGAATATTTGTTCGGAGTTTGCTTTTTAACTTTTATAGAAATAATACCAATCTTTATTCACTAAGAACTCATGATCTGAAGTTATTTATACTCTAAATCAATGCAAATACACTGCACTTATATCCGTATCAAATCTTTTACTGGGTAAATGATAGGCTTAATTGGGCTCATCAGAGGTGAAATAAGCAACATGATGTTCTAGAAAAAAATAAGTTACATGAGTTGTAATATGCTACACGTCTTAAAGTTTATTTCATAATATGAAGTGTTCCTACAATGATTTTAAAATAAGAATACGTTATTATTTTTTTACCTACTTTAAACATTCTTTTATAAAGTATAAATTACAAGATACAAATAAGAATTTAAAAATCACAAATATATTTTTCAGTAAACAATTTTTTTATATATTTAACTTATTGTAGTTATTTCATATTTTTTTAATAAGTTCTCCAACGTTTATTAGCATAACTACTGACGAATAAAATTAATTTACTTTGAGTCAGTTTATGTTGTTAATTGTGTTAATATTTAAATGCAATATCTAAATTATGTTTTATAAAACATTTTTAATGTAATTTTTTAAATAAATATGTAGTTGGTGAAGCTACAAGCATTGCAATGTTTATGTAGTCAATAATTTTTTAAAAAGACTGCCATTGAAATACCATTTTTGAGTGTCAATTAACATAAAACTGGTATTATCGATATAACGAACACATTTGTACGTGACAAATCACCTGTAAAAAGTGGACCAGGGGCATTTACGTGATAAAACACATTACTATTCACGAGGGACAATTAACGCAAAAGGACAAAGTGATAAAGAAGTAATAAAGCTTTAGCGACCATTAAGAGAGTGCGTACTACATCCATGACGACACACGTGATAAAATTTTACCTACTCCAAATGAAATACTGACCTGAATGTACCTAATGATGGGGAAATTTTAGCACAGTAGCAGAAATTTTTGTAATGATGTGTTACCAAGTTTACTACAGATAAACTTTGTGAAAATGTGGGCACTATGTGAAAAGTAGTCTCGTAAAGGTAGTTCGATTGTTTGGCCTCCAAAAAGTTCGTATTTTGCTGATCTAGGGGAGAATGATTGACAGACTGTTAAATCAGTAATTCGTATAATCCAGCATCGCTATCCTGTAAATAAGATATTCAATTTCATTGTTTATGTATGCCAGTGACTTGGTGAACTTTTTTTCTTGGATATTCTATGACTTGAGGTCTGGCCACATATATATTTTAGCTAATGCTACGCTTATGCTACGACATAACGGAAATATATACGAATATTAATATTAACGTTTTCGATAATTATCTGAAGATTCATTGATATGAGTGGGTTTTTTTAAGTGATCAGTCTATTGACGGTGATTTTAAAGAATGTCTCAACATTCTTTAAATTTATTGAAAAACAATCGGAGTAAGATATGAAAGATAATTATCTGTAGAATATTTTTTACAGTTTACTGTAACATGTCAAAAAGTACATTATTAAGTTTAAAAAATGTATCATCATTCATTTTCTCGTGTATTTATATTACTATTTAATTTAATTATTGTCACCTTATAAAAACTCTTTAACAAGATGATAATAATACGCTAGCAGCATAATAAAGATGAATCTGCAGTGAACCATAGAATCAATCAATATATTTTATATGAAAATATTTTTATGAAAATTTGTCATTGATTTAGTATACGATTTGACATCAAAATAAATCCCTTTTTGATGAATTTTGAAAAAAAATGTACGAATAATATTTTACGTTGAACATAAAAATCAAAAGTATAAATTCAAGGGTTCAAAACATAAACTATACTCTTATAAGGAATTTATTTTTATGGCCAAATCAAGGCGGGTTAAGGGCAACGTTTTTAATGGCGCCGCCCTATATAAAAAGCCATACATCTTCCGTGAGCAAAATTCTTGAAAATTTACAAACGCGATGTTCGCAAAGTTTTCTTCTTGGGAAAATACGATCTATCATTTTATGATGGTTCGGATTTTTTATGCGAAAAGAAATCTTTCAAAGAGACAAGTCTTTATGTATTATAGGTACGTAATCTATGAAACTCCATTTCACCATAGAATGTTTTTCGGCTTTTTATGTTCCTAGACGTTGTGGAAATATGTTTTCATTGTTAAACTATTTATAGCGCATATTTACTAAACTAAATAAAAAAAAAACACGTAAAATATATTTAGACACGTAATGGAGTGTTTTAAAATTACATTAATTTTATTGTTATGATAACTTACTTATTTCAACTACACAACATCCCTTATTCTAAAGCATTATGATAGAACTACGAATTTATTAGATGAATACTGTCGTCATTAACAAAAAGACATTTATTATTGAAATAACAATTTATAAAGTATCATTACTCAGTATAAAATATATTGCTTTTAACAGCTTTTAAGCCTACGACACTTATAAGCTTTTGACTAATCACGTTCCCTGTGACCCTTATTGTAAAGACCTTTGATAATTTGATACATGGGTTCAGAAATCATTGTAAACAAAATCAAATGCTTTAGGGCCTCGAATCATTGAAAGCGGAACAAAGTTAGGACGAAAGCTTTGGAGCGATTTCATTGGATGACGACTATCGACGTTATATTTATATATTTTTATGTGTGCACAGTGACTAAATCATACATTTCTAAGCTATCGTAGACGGTTATACCCACGAAGATTTATCCGCTGCAAAACACTCAGGGGAAGAAAAAAAACTCAATCTATGCAAGTAGATGCTATGAGCTAAGGATTTATAAAACTTCTTTGAAAGTATGGTTGACGTACAAGACGAAACCTTTAAAATAATTTATAGCAGTGAACTTAATATAAAGTACCCAAAAAATACGTACAAAAAAAAAATACGTATTTATTACTTATCTACGCTTTACCTTTATTTTCTTTTTTTTTTAAGTTGACTTCGCCAAACGTTACTCACCTGCATACATCGAACGCAGTACCAAAGCTTAAGCATACTTACTGGACCTTTATTGAATAAAATAATGAAAAATATATTCAACGTTATATTGAATGTAAAAGTTTTTTTGAATCAAGCTAAAATTATTCAAAAAAAATATTTATCTCGTAAAAATTTTAAACTAAATTTTCTCTTCAAAAACATTATAAATATTTTACATTATTATTTAATCAATCTTGTATATCTCATAAATATTTGCTTGAACGAAATATTGGTAATATATTGATTGTGATTTTTATAAAAATCGTATCGCCTCTTAAGGCTCAAAAAATATACGGCAATTAGTTTTATAATTCATTTTAATTTATTTCTTGCTTACTGAGCCGAAATTTTAACAATATTGATGTTAAAAAAAACTGCTTTCATCGAAGCAATTATTATTATTAGACGTCAAGTATTCTTATAGAAAATAGTAATAAAAAATATAGCTCTATATAGTTAAATCTTTTATCAAAATTAGCAAAATTTATAAAAAATATTTCGAACGACATAAACTCGAGAAAAAAAAACATTGTAAATTTGAATCATTTTCTATGTTTCTCCGAAAGATATTCTAAAAAATATATAATTTTTTAAAATCATTTTTTTCTGTTTTACCCAGCGTTATGAGTTAATTTTACTGTTATATCAATAAAAAAGAGAATTATTTTAACTACTTTTTTATCGAATGCACATATGTGAAAGAAAATGATAAATTGGTTTATTGGCGTGCTGATCGAATTTAGAAGGACATCTAATAGCCATTATTCATGATACTCGTGTTTATATGGCAACAAATATTTTAATGTTAAGCCAATAAATATACTATAGAACTTACATTATCTATACCAAATTTAAATTTAAACATTCTAGGTTGTAGATAAAATATTGTTTTATTTAAGTGGCCAATGACCATCTTGGCTTTCGTTTTACACGTTTGTGTGGCGTGGCCATGCAAAAAAAGATTCAAAATGTTTAATTCTATCGAAATAAATGGCTTTATATTCTAAACTTATGATATACATTGATTTATGGCCATAACTGGCTATCCTTGTCGAAACTGCCAAATCATGGTTAATTTTGGGACATTCAAGATATCTTAAGTCACATTCTTTCTGCCTCTCAAGTCACTTGGTAGTTACATCTAAGCTTTGCTACAAAATTTGAAGGACCAATATTACCCGCTCTTGGCAAACTCTTTGCTTTCTTGATTCTTTGTTCTTGTTGCTTTGGGATTAAGTCAGATACGGCGTAAATTACTTCTTGATCAAGCGAAAGTTTTAAATCCAAAACTGTTCCTAGCGCAAATTAAACGCTTACTGCCGTTGTCTGAGCATATTAAAAAATGTTTTATTGCTTCATTTAGCATTTCATGAAGATCCATGTTGCTTTTATAGGTGTTATCACATATAGTAAATTCAATCTTTTTCAAACGTTTTTTTTTAACTAGTGTTTCATTTTTTGTCATCTGTAAAAGTCATCAACAAATCTATGTTTATTATAAGTGGATGAATATTTTTAATACACTCATATTCATTAAATGTACCACGTAAAAAATAGGTAAATGAAATTTTACTTTTAACATTTTCAAAGCCTTTTATTTGTATTCTATACTCGGAAATTTAAATAATTAAGATAGGTTTCCTAAAGTGAAGTGAGTTTTTTATTTTTTCAAATAAGTATGCATCAAAAAATAAAAGAAAATCATCAGTTCATCTCAGACACTCTTTACATTTAAATTATAAGATAATAACGAAAAAATACGGTACTCGAAAAATAATTTCAATATTTTATGTGTATGCGAATTCAATATGAATATCCTAGTACATATTTCAATATTTGGCTAAGCAAAAAACAACAACATGAAAAATCGTTTAAATTATAATGCCTCATTGAACATTAAATAAGCCGATTTTATCAGCAAAGACGGTTTGCGCAGTATATTTCTTATTCGGAGGTCTAATGTTTCGTGAAATTAAAGTGTGCTTCTGGAAATTTGCACATAATAAAATGCAAATGCTACACAAAAATAGCACCAAAATGCGGAATGCAAAATAAGGCTTGTACGCTTTGTTGAACTAATGACGTCTCTCCCTTGTAAAAGGTAGAATAAATATTTCATATAAATGGAAGCCTATACATCGAGATTTAGACACTCCTTAAATAATTATACCCACAAAGCTTGTCACCAGCTGGTACCTTCCATACGATTTGGTGATATTTATCTAGTACTTTTTTTTAATCCATCTCCAAACCCAATGTGGAGCATTTGGTCTCCTAATGGAGGTATAACAACAGAAGCTTTTCTACGAAAACTGTTTTTGTAATGAGTTTCTCTTCTTCAAAGAGAGTAATAGGGATATAAGGATAAGGCTAGGACAGGGCTAGTGGTTAACTAATCGCTCTCGTTACGCCCAGTTATTAACGAATCGGAAAAGGTGAGAGAGATTTTTTTAGACATCACAAACAACCATTCCTACGAACAGAAATCGATAGAAAAATCTTGTTCATACCCGTGAGATCCGGCACTGAAGCCCACAACGCTAACCGCTGCGCCATAGGACCCAAATAGTTATTTTAAAATTCATAAATTTCAGTTTTTGGTCCCGTCTTTAATTTGTGGATAATCCTTAATCTTTAAGCAAATCATTTTCAAATTTCATTACATGATTTTTCAAACGTTTCAAAGGTCTTCATTTAAAAACGTGGATGTCTGTGATATTCATAGTCAATCTTCAAATCATAAAACTGGATTATTCTAATAATGTTTTTCTATTATATTTCAACTTATACAGGCCTAGTTACTGAATTAAAACCCAACTTTTGCTCAACAGCTTACATTAAAATGCTTTAATCTACATTGAAATACATTTGCTTTACTTATTAAGTGAAATTTATTTTAAATATAAATAATAAATAAAATAAAACTTAAGTTTTTTAAAACAAGTCTATCCCAGTGTGTTTAAAAATTTAGTTAATAATTTATCAAAGAAATTTCTAGCCGTGTAGATCACTGGTATTCTTGAATACCTTGATACGTACTATCAGTGGAATTTTCTTGGTCTTACGCAAATTAATCCTGCATTATGCACTCTGAATCTTCAGAATCTAAAGCTAGAAGCATTCAAAAAAAAATTCTAACATTTTCAACAACTACAAGATTCAGCATGTAATTTCTGAAAACTAATCGGTTATGTATGTTGTGTATAGATTGTAATTAAATGTTATTATGTACTCTGCCATATAGTTTCTTTTTACTATCAAATTTATCAGTGCTTAAATTTTTGGATAGTGAAGGTTTACAAAAATAATCTTCAAATTAACATTAAAAATTGAAGATATTGTATTAAAAAAAGACGATAGTTTTTTTGATGAAAATAAAGCACTTTCAGCGTCGAATAAAGATGGTGGTCAGTGGTTTTCCATGACGGCGGTATCCATCCGTTTGGTAAAAGAGACGAGCAGAATTCAGGATTTTTTTAAGCAAAAAAGTGACACACTTTGCTGTGACAACTATCGAGGCATCACACAACTCAGTGTGCCTAGCAAAGTATTGGCACAGATAGTCTTCACGAGGATAAAGATTCCAGTTATGCGTATTATCAGGCCGGACGATCCTGTGCGAACCAAATGCACAATCTTAGATGCCTTTTTCAGCAAAGCAACGAATTTGTAGTTATAAAATATGACTTATAAATGAATAAAACTAAAAATCAATAATACAACGATAAACCTCTTATAAACAAATACTACAAACTTTTCATTTGGTTTATGACTATTTTTCAATGATCAGTACTAATTCGTAAAATAATTGTCACCATTCTTTAGTTTAAATATATATTTTAAAGAACCATAACATATAAAATGAGTATAAAACATTATCGAAAAAGAAGTCACAATATATGTGTATTATTATAATACTTACACAATCCTTTTTTTAAAGAAGCTCGTCTTGCAACATAAGTTTTTTGAGAATGCTTTATAACATATGTATTAGTTCATCTTTTATTTCAGTTGGACGAGTCGTTATATTGGTTCGAAAGTATTCACATTTTGTCGTCAAATGTTCACATAAAAATAAAACTGCTTATGTAGAAATTTACATTACCGCCGACAATGTTTTTTTTTTACAAACTCACATATATTATTTGCGAGAGTGTTAGATAACACTTTATCGTATCCATTTGTGCTGTTTCCAAACGATTGGAACATTAAACGAAAAGTATCGTGGGACATTACAAACATTCGGTACGAAACTTTGTCGATTTCAACTCGATAAAATGGAGAAAAACAAAATCGAATTACGAAGCATGTATCATAAAGAGCGAACCATTGTATATATTTCCAACTTGGTTTCTATCTTAAAGAAATAAACTATTTTAACTTGATCGCTGTTTTTCTTTCAATATTTTAATGTTAAGTTGAATAAATTACTACACAACTTAATGAAATTTTTCAGCAATAAAATCTAACCACAAAAGAATGCAAGCCAGTATTTATTTTTTCAAACGAGGTAAAGATTGCGTAAGGTTAGGGATAAACCAATTTTAAACATACTGCTTTTTGTATGTTTCAAATTATTTCGCAATAAGACTAAGCAATATTTTTCATCAAATTTATGGTTGTTGCCATTGGCAACACATTGATTGAGGAGTATTTTGTTATTTTTCAAATAATCCTTTCCAGAGTATTCAGAATGGTCCGACTGGTAAATAATTATTTACTGCATCTTATTAACACTCGCATTGTTTCATACAAACAGTGAATACTAGTTCGATTGTTTTAATTTAACTCAAATTTTATTAGTTTTTCATTGTCAAGTATTTCTGTAATAAAGTAACCTTGTCATTATAATAACTCAGAAAAAACCAAAGAAAATGGTTTTACAAAGCTTAATTTTTACCCAATTCTTTTACTTTTTTAGTTTAACGGCTTAATGCTGTAGATATGTGTAATTAAGAACATTTTTAATGTTTGTCAATATCGTTTAACAAATTTTCATTTGAGATCACTTTTAAATTACTTTTAAGGTGCTCACTGTCAATACTTGGTGGAATAGCATTATAATAAAAATAATAAAACATTTTTAGTACTTTTTCCACATAAAATTTATTTGATAAGGACCGGTTTCGCTCGTCGCGAGCATTATCAACTGATAACAAAAATATATAAACAGTGCTATGTATACAAATTAAATTGAAATAAATGGTGTAAGCAACTATTAACAATGAAAAGGATTTACAAATTACATTATAATTAAAAAATCATCAAAGACTTGTTCAATTCATTCAGTTGATGAGTCTCCCGAGGAGAGAGAAAAGAGTTATTTATTGTTTTAATATAATGCCTTTCCACCGAGTATTGGCAGTAAACGCCTTAAAAGCAGGGTTGTAGAGTTGTTAAGAAACAAAACGACTACGACTCCAACCGTAGCTTAAAATACTACATTAAATATTTTTTAGACTACTTAGAACACATGCAGTGGCACCATTTTCGACCGTGGTGATTTAAATAAACCATTTTTATAAAAAGGACTCGAAGTTATTAGTTTTTTTCGAGTCCGACTTCGGTTAAAACAGTCTGAATTCACTACTCTGGCTCCAACTCTACAGTTCTGCTTAAAAGCGCTTTATTATTATTAAAAAGTATCTTTAGAATTACATTAAAGATGTTTCTTAAGAAACCTGCAACGTTTATCAAAAGATAGAAATTTTTCAAGCAAGTGGCAATATGAAATTTATAATATTTGTTTTTATATTCTTGCTGACGTTGCATTAAATCTAAAACTTGATTTACTTACATGATTGTTATAATCCACCGTGAAAGCGTTACTCACCAACCGCTAAGCGATAATATTTATGAAAACCGGCGCAGTTATTTGAAACAATTTACGCCTTATAATACGACCGTATTAATTATGATTACCTATGCAAAGACTCATCAAAGCGTTCAATTTATGTACATTAGTCAAAGGATTATAATTTACCATTTAATATTTTATTGAATTTTCACCGGGTGTTTATTATTATTCGTGTTAATTACCTTTCTATACTGTATTCAAATTTATTTAATGAGATTTGAGTATAATATAAATAGCTATTTTAATAAGATAAGAGTTTTTATAATTATCATTGTAATAATTTTGATTCGGGTTTATGTTAAAAACGTCTCATATTAATTTTAGATATCAACAGTCTCACGCAAGAAAGTAAGTTTATATTTTGGCACTAATAATAGTAACTAAGTTGATTTCTAACACACATACCCATTCCTAATGAAGAGATTTTTTTTTCCTAATAGAAGTGTCTCAATAGATTTTTTTTCTACGAGAAATGTACGGTACTTAATTGCTCAACCTCTCTTTTTTCGAAGCGAGTAAGGATTGAAAGGATAAGGCTATAACATTATTAGTGATAAGCTTATCACCCTAGCTACACCTCATTATTTAGAATTGGATGGGTGGAAAGGAGTTTTTAGATATCGATTGAAAGAATGCTTTTCGTAATGATATTCAAACCCGTGAGATCTGTCACAGAAGCCAACGACGTTTGCCACTATGCCCCGGATCTGACGTTATTATATTTATTTAAATTGGTGTTACTTCGATAAACAAAAATAAATATAATTCTTAAAACTACTCACCATTCAAATCTGTGGGCACTCCCATGGGCTAATCCTTTGCGCCAGCAATGGCTTTAAGCTCAATGATATCTTTTTTTATGTATAAACACGAAATATTTATTTACTAAGCGTCACTTCAAGTTCATCCGTGCATTTGAACGCCTGAAGATTCCAAAAGGTGAAACCCGGGTCGTTAGTGACAAAATCTGTGTGAATGTACATAATTTGAACGATTCAAATTTAAGTTTTTTTAAATTTATAAATATTTTTTATAATAAATATTTGGCTAATGCCACTACGCCAAATATGTTCAATTTATAAAAGAGTTTATATAGTAGAAGAGACATTAAGAACTTTCGTGTCTACGATCTTAAATTGTAAATAGAAAAACATAAATTTGATATAGACCTAATTGGGAGTTGAACCCACACTGACCTGATTACTGAGCAGAGCTATTTTCAATTATATCCCAGATATTTTATCAACAACTAAAATGAGATAGTTGAATATGTTTTTCGGACACATGATAATAAATTGCTCTTCATAAATAACATATTTGCATGAAAAACTTTGGTTGATTATTGGAAAACTTTGATTAAGAAAAAAGGATCATGTGAGCAAATTTGTCAGTTACTTGTATTCTGATGAGTCATTTTATTTGTGTTGTATTATACAAATATCACTTCTCTATTTTGGTTATACTAGTAGACCACTAGCAACTATACTACACTCACGAGTCACGACATGTGCGAGTGACAATAACTTACGATTCACCAATTAATCCCGGTGTCAGATGTATAATCAGTACATACGTCATCACGTCGAATGATGTTTCGCAAATTGAGTCCCATATTTACATGACACTTGTTTTCCTTCTGGCTGATATCGATGTTATACATATGTTGAATGTTGGATTATAGCATCAGGAGAGTTTAAAACAGTTGCTTTATTGTATGAGTTTGCAAAATTATCTGCATAGTATACATTCATTATTTACAGTCGTAAATTATACGCATGGTATCACTTTCATCTATTGAGATTTGCTGACATAAAAAAAACGTGTAAATAAATACTTAAAAGGTTTCCCCCAAAATAATATGTCTGCCTGTTGAATTTCATTCAAGTACAGAGCAGAAAAGGCCACAGGGATGATTTTTAATAGAATTATAACTTTTAATGTTTTGGTATAGGTTGAAGATTCCACAATTAAATTTATGATTTAAATACAATTTTTAATTTATAGAGGCTTTGGGTGTAACAAATCTCTATGTTTATGATAAGTAGACGTTTGAGTCTAAATTTATGATTTACATTTAGTTTAGTATATAGCTTTTTTTTTAAAACCATGTCCGCTCCTAATGTGGAGCATATGTACTCCTAATGGAGTTTATCTCAACAGAAGTATTTCTTCGAGAACTGCTTGTTACTCAGTTGCTTGTTATCTAATTGTTTATTGAAATAAAATGTACACATTTTTAATATTTCAGATTCTTAATAACATGTTTTAACTTTTAAAAATATAAATCTTATTTTTTTATTACTATTTTCAGCTATTTATCGTACAGGTATTGGTATTTTCAATATTAGTATTTAATATCAAACACCGTTGTAAATATATTCTCTTGCTATTGCAATACCTGCCAACTACGTCATAAACGTTTAAACATGTCGTTAGAATTATTAAGACATATGGATAGTTTGTAAACAGGACTGTTCTTTCTAGTTCACAGGTGTGAATCCATTTGTTGGCAACGTCACCCTTTATAATCTACTGAGGTGTTTATTGATTCGCGTTCCACCCACACGACGGTCAAAAAGGCCAAACTTCGACAAGCTACTCTTTCTGCCCAGCCGATTTAATGTGTCCAAGGCCAAAAAATAACGCCCCTCATAGAATAGGAAACAGGGGTCAAAACTGGATGTCAGAGAAAAAGCCCCTCTCTGAATTTATTTCAAATTGCAATATCCTTGCGAACAACGCAATACGTTTACCTTTTTTAATGTAAGTCGTTCACCCTTCTGCTCTTTAGCATTGATTTAATTTAAAATCTCATCATTTTCCACTGTCGTCCGACGTGTATCCGTTGCAGAGTGAAGGGCTCTTCAAATTTGGCATTTTAGATTCAGACCTTATACATAGTACTGTGTAAGTAAAAATAGTGTATTGTAAGAGAGTATCTATCGTTTATTTTAATCGGTCAGAAAAGTTGACGAAAATAATTTCAATAGACACGCGTTAACACCAAAAATAAAATATATGCATTGCAATGTTATTCAAAGCTGACGTTTTTCAAAATTGTATTTATTTTTTGGCCGATACTGGTTAAACGTATGCGTAAAAAATAAATAGCTTTTTAATAAAGCTGCTTCATCCGTTTGCATGTCACTGATTGATGTTTCAACAACCTGTCAGTGAGCAAAACTTCATTGCTCTGTCAATTTTTCACAAAATAAATTCAATAGATTTTTGTTTTTGCTGTCAAAAAAGTAACCATTTGTTTATGAAAAGTTGTTTCATATCTCTCGGTTGTGATATTTTTTTTACATAAAAATGATTTTAAAATGCTTTTAACGGATAGTGACAAATTGATTTTTTTCATAATATTTTTTTTTAAAGTAAATTGTATAAATTATTTATAGTACAATTGTATATAGACGTTTCTCATACAATTTAATTGTCAATCATTTTATCATGACAAAACAATTTCATTCGTATGTATATAATAAAAGTATGTACTGATTTCATAGACTATGTTTTATACTAACTAACATTTTCTAGGGACAAACATTAGACATTTTTGTACAGTTACATCAAGAACACAACTCTTTATTGATTTTACATTAATTTCATGCCTGTGCTAGAAAATACATACATTCTGTAAAATAGTATGAAATTCAACGCACAATGTAAATACAAGTTTTTTAAACTGTTCAAAACTTTACAAATATATTCCAATGCTAAAATTGATATATTTACAATACAAAAACAATTCTACTTTATATTTTAACTATGCACAAGCTCTTATTATTTTTTGACCAAAGCCGAAAAATATATTAATAAATACTGCATCTAATTTGACTAAGCATTGTTATTTAACATCATACATAAAAAATGGTTTTCCAAGCAAATTTATAGACATACTTTTTTACGCACAAACATATACGAAAATTTTCATTTCATAATTTGCCAAAACAATCTAAAATGAAATAAATAATAATAAAATCTCGTTTAACCCTGTGGTAAAATAAAATCCTAAAATACAAGGTACAATCGAGGGTCATGATAGGCTATGGGAGAGAAATATTAAAGAGGTCACGTCGTTTGGACCCCGACGACAACTTACAGAGGTAGACAAGCTATATGGACGCTTTAACTTCAATATGTTATACCTTTATCCAAAGAGTTTGTCACTTACGTGACCCAGATAACAATAATTAAAACACAGCCAGTTGAGTTAATAAACTAAACTTGCTATGCTCATAATAAACATTGCCAATTAAATATTGATACGAACATATTTGCGTATTTAAACAAATTTGAACTTGTATTCATTCGTCTATAACTAACACCCTAAAACACTATTAATATTGCATTTCAGATGAATTGAGTTTCGCCATGATTATACTTAATATACAGACACAGTAAACCAATTCATTTCTAAAATCGATTTAAAATCACCGTGTGATTTACCAATAATTATTTTTCACTTTTAAGGTGTTTACTGTCAATACTTGGTGGAATGGCATTATAATAAAAATAATAAAACATGTTACAAAACTGTTTGTACTGGAATTAGAACTTTTGACTTACATAACTAAAGCCAACGACGTTGACAACTCGACCACGCAGCCGGTATTTGTAAACATTATAGTATACAATATTGTTCGTAAATCCTCCATATTTTAGAAGAGGTGATTTATCTAGTATATGTTTATTAACATTTAACGCGATTTCTTAAATTAAATAATCGCAGAAAATCATTAAAATAGTTGTTGAAAACAAGTAGCTGCACGCACGTTACTACAAAAGCTACAATTGAAAAGTTGATAGGCTATGAAGCTTCCACTTCTCTCTTCTCACCCCTGACTCAGAGTCATAACCCTTTAGGGATGCAATTACAATAAAAAGACCTACGTTCCATAACCGTAAATGGTTTACTTCTTCATATCTTCGTTTCCACACTAATACGTATACCATATAAAACATTTCCAGTCATATTATTGTCTACGAGCAAACAAATTAGCTTTGATGGAATAAATGATGGCATTTCTGGTCAATTTAATCAACCACCATTATTCCAATCAATTGATTGACGGGATACAGGATAGTTCTTGTTAAATATTAAGGAGTTTGTATTGTTGTCGATATTAGGTTGCTGCTACAATGAAATCAATACATAATATTAATACCAACATGTCCGCCATGATTTTTTTCCTGTTTGAGTCAACCGATTAATACTTAGTAATCAGATTTTTAAACACTACTTCTTACGAGTTTATTATATGTCGTATACTGCCTTCTTACGTAAAGACACAATAATTAAAATTTCGATAATTTGTCAGGCTTATGCATCACGCTTTCATTTAATGTGTTGTATAGTTTTATTTATATTTGAATATTGATTTCTTAAGATAATGAAAGTATGCGTATGTCGTTGTATAGAAACCCCGCATGACTATATGGTCATGCTCATCTTTTTATTATCGTGTAATATTGTGTACGGACAGTAGTAAGGACGAGCGTGACCGTATGGGCAAGCAAACATTCGGGGTTAAAATATAGCTAAACGTGAATTTTTTTTAAATATTTACAATTCAACCTCTTTAGATCAACATAATTTCAATACAAATATATTAGCAAAAGAACTGTAAATAATTTGATGTTTTGATGAAAAAACAGTTTCAAAAAGTCCATTAAGAAAACGGAAATTCAAAAAATCGTATGTGTTTTTGGTGACGGTTTCTGTCTCCGCGGATGATGACTTACTAAAGTCTGTACTCTCTCTTACTCTGTACTCTTCTTAACCAAATATGAGTGAAAGCAACGATATTCAGGTAGAAAAGGGATGAATAGTGGGATCAATAGACAACGGTGTTACGTGTGACCATATGGTCACGTTCGTCTTTGGAGGGTTAATTAATTTTTACTTGTACTAAAGCTGTGCTTTTACTTAAAAAAATAAAGCTAATTTTTAATTAGTACAAAAATAATTTGATCTTTTTTTAACACAGTATATACATAAGTTGTTATATAATATATAAGTTAGCCGCCTGTGTGGCCAAGTGGTCAGCGTTGTTGGCTTCGGTTACGGAGGTCACGGATTCAAATCCCGGTACGAACAGTTTTATAAATTGATTTTTCAATCGATTTATTAATTTCTGTTCGAAGGCATGGATGTATTTTATGTCTTGAATTCCCCTCTCCCACCCATCCCATCTTATGAACGGGGCGTATCGAGAGAGATTAGCTTACCACTAGTCCTGTCCTAGCTCTATCCTTCTATCCCTACTCTCTTTGGAAAAAGAGAGGTTGAGCAACTGAGTAACAAGCAGTTCTCGTAGAAACACTTCTGTTGAGATAAACTCCATTAGGAGTCCATATGCTCCACATTGGGAGCGGACATGGTTAAAAAAAAAAAAAAATGTACTCTATTTTTTCTTACGTTAAATATTACAAATTCGTCATTTTATTACACTTATAATCAATTTAATTGTGTCACTTTCTTTAATAGCCATGTTTTTACTTAAAATGCAGTAAAACTGGATTGGTGTGCTTAGTAGTTGTCTAATTTTTAAATAGAGTGACAGAAATATATTGTTTTTTTTTTCCTAAAGGGTCTTTCAATAAGGACGCTCGAAAATTGTTAGGCTATAGCAGCCATGTTGTTAGAATGACACCTGTCAATGTACGGCAAATCACCATGGAAGATTATAACGTTGAACAACGTGTGTAAATTATCAAATTGTATCATCAAAGTCACTGCTCCGTTCGAGAAACATATTTTTTATTTAAATAAAACAATTGTATTTTATTATTTCAAATTAAACTCTGTTCCTGAGAAACGCATTAAGCGTTTGTTTTATGATTCATGAAATAACGTTATTACGTGTGTTGCATCACAACACATTACATATTTTTCTGTATAAAAAAGAAAATGTGATCGGTCTTAATTTCAGTATAAAACGCACCAGTTATTTTTAACGAGCACTAAAATTTTAAATTAATTACTTCAATGCCAGTATCGCATTGTAATGCCAAAACTAGCTCGATGGGTGGCATCCGGTTAGAATGCGTAATTAGTGAGAAAAACTGGAGGTGGCGTTTTGAGTGCCTGCGAAGACTTATTTCAAATATTTGCATGCCTCAGTGTTTCATGAGTTAACTTTATCTAATTAAAAGTTTTTCGAATTTGAAGAAAGACAATTAAAGTGTAAGATAAGCCTACTTAGGCGGGTATCTCTGTATTAAGATTGAGAGAATTTCAAGGGGCTTTCGCATTTAAGCCGGTAAAAATTAAGTGAAATCTAAAATATTCTAGGGATTTATTCGTAAGCCATTTAGGCTTATTTTTTAATTAACTTTAATATTTGAATTTTAAATGATCCTAATTAAAAGTTTATATTTAACACAATAGATTTCATTGGAGGAATATTTCATTTCTCCGTTAAAAAACATATATTTTTACACTCCCATTACTTGTTACGTAGAATTTAAAAAAATACATTTTTTTTTAAATTCGTGCCTTTCCAAATGTAGAGCATATGTCCTCCTAATGAAGATATCTCAAGAAAAGTTTTTCTACAAGAACTGTTTGTTAGTCAAAGTCTTTTTCAAAGAGAGTAGTAGGGATAGAAAGATAAGGCTCGGACAGAACTTGTAGTTTATTTATTGTTTAAAATTAAAATTATAGTACATGACATAACAGCTGACGCCAATTCGCCATGTACTTGACAAATATAAAGACACAAAATATAAAATAAAACTACATAATACATAAAAATCAACACAAAAAATCATGAAATAAATTAGTAAAATTTAACAAACAGTTCACAAATACTATTACTAAAAATGTCCACTTCTCTAGGCAATGAGTTGATCAATCGAACGGCACTGGGAACTGGTGACTCATATTTCCTAAGCGAGGTATAAGTTTTTAGAAAGAAAAGTTAACTAATCGCTTTCGCTACGCCCAATTATTAAATGATTGAAAAAATGGAAGAGAATTTTAAAACATCACAAACACCCATGCCTTCGAACAGAAATCTAAAATGCTGTTCGTATTAGGACTCGATCCCGTGAGATCCAGCACGGAAGCCACAACGCTAACCGCTGCGCCATAGAACCCGACAATAAAGAAACAACGAAGAAAATGTATATGATATAAAGGACACTTTTGATATATAATATATCATTAAAAAATAAATTGCTTGTTAAAACGCATTTGTAAAACTTATTTATTGCTTAAGACATTATTTAAAAAAAATAGGCTTTAAGCTCATGATAATAGATAATTTAGACAGCTTCATTGTCTACTTTACATTGAACGTGAAAATGTAATTTCTTGAAGCTTATTAAAATAGATTGGCAGATATGTAAAAAACGAGTATTGTTAAATTAAAATATCTTTACTCTCACCGTAGTATACATTTTAACTGATTTTACCTTTTTACTCTATCGTTTTAGGATCAATGAAAAATGTTTAAGTGCTCGCTGGTGATTTTTGTAAGATGAGCCGTACATATATTATAGGTTTTTTTAAAACACTATTTTACATAATTATATCTTATATTTTTTTTTACCAACTATTTATTTTGCAATGTTCTTCACTGCACGCAACGTATATCACACTAACTTTTAATTTTAAGTTGTATTTATCAAGACTGTTATTAATTCTTTATTTATTTTCAAAAAGATAAAAAGTTTTTGTTACATTACGAGAACGTTTGAAGAAGTGGTTTTATTGCAGAATACACTTCGACTGTGTTTTTTAAATGTATGCACATTTAAATGACTTTTAAATCAGCTTGCATTTCTTCATTAAAATATTAACAACAAATATATACAGTTAATTTCTTCGTATAAAATAATACTTTTGAAGTATTTTACACAGATTTTTAATATTTCAATTGAGACATCGAACATTGTAGTATGTATGATATAAGTATGATGTATGTAATATGTATGACGTAAGTACAATGACGTATTATTATGGATGTGTCACTGGAAAGAGAGAGCCTAGCGATTGCTGAAGTGTCCTTAAGGGATACTTTATGTGCTCCTGTGGAAGTGTTTTGAGCTTATTTATTGTTTACAAACAGACTGTCGTCGGACTCTGCACCCTCTGTCGACGCTGTATATCACAATAAACTTTCAAGCCTACTCATTTTCAATTTACATGAAATATTGCATTATCTCCAAGACGCACTGCCTCCTCAAATAAAAATTTATTACATAAAAATGTGATGTTTATTATTGAAAAATCGCTTCACACGATACCCGCCAGACGCATTGAATAAATTTCTAACATTTAAACATTTATTTGCACAAATTCATCGTTCACAAATTTCTCTTGATAAAAAATCTGACTAAAAACGTTATTAAAAATTATAGAAAAACACTCTTTTATACATTTTTTACAGCTTTTTATTGGTGTCATGACCGGTTTTGCTCTTCACGGGCATTTTCTCGTGGTTAACGAAGGTGGTCCTGACTCCAATAAATAATTGTGGACAATTTAAAAAAAAGTGTTTTTTTATTTAATTGTCTTTTTACCAAGTTTTGACACTGAACACCTTAAAAGTGTTTGATGTAATTTTTTGTTTCTGCTATAAAGGTCTGACAGCCATTATTGATTTGTTGAAATAAAATATAAATATATTTGAAATTAATTAAATTATATAATTAATATGATAACTTGACTTACACACTTTCGGAATTATATATAAACTACAATCATCAAGGACATATGGGCACATTAGAGGTGAAGTGAGCCAAGTGGTATTTTAGAAAGAAAAATAAGTTGGACGCGTTGTGAACTTGTAATATTCTACACGTCTTAAAGTATCGTAAAAGTGAAGTAACCTCAGTTAATACACATTGCAATAGTCTTACACCAAGTAAAGACATGATAGTACTTACAAGTCCAAGAACAAGTTTTACCATTTTACTGATTGGCTCACTTCACCTCTAATAGGCCCATAAAAAGAATTTAGAGTTATCTGGCGTTTCAGTTTTCAATTTTTTTTCAACTTCTTTTCCATGTTTAAAAATTGGGCGAACAAGGCTTTTTGTAAAATTCCTATCAATCGTACAAAATAATTTATTTAATAAAAGTCAAAAGAAAACAACAAAATTGAATGTGCAATTTTCGTTGGAAATAGTGAATACCATTTTCGTAAGTTGTATAATACAACGTCCAAATATTTCTCTTTAAGGCAAAAATATTACCCCGTATCTACTGACGCTAAGACTTTGAAAAGTGGAGCTGTCATATCAAAGAAGTTTTGCACTGAGAGTATTTTTTATTACAAGCTTAATTTTATAAAATTGCCGTCAAACCTGAGTGGCTGTCATTCAAAAGCATCCATTGGAAAATGTTTTCATATTACGCATTTAGTTTTTCATTTTTATGAAATTTATTTAGAAATTAATAATTTTTTTATTACTTTGACGCTATCATTAGTAAAATGTTTTTTATTTATTTTCAAATCATTACTTACGACAAACTCTAATTTTCGACAGAAATCTTTTTTAACCAAATTCAATTAAAAAATCAACTACGTCTATAAAACAGAACTTATTGTACGAAAAACTTAATTTTGAATATTACGGCAAAATTTTTCAAAACATTCATCGGTTTTGTGATTTTTTTTCCAAAAGCAAATACAGCCGTTATGTTTTCATTTTTTCTCATCTATCCAAGATTGGATTAAGTTTATAGCAAATTATATGTTTGTCTTTATTCCTATTCAACTGTTTTTTACCTTTTCCGAAGAAAGTGTTTTAACGACTGACTTACAACCAGTTACCAGTCATCACAACAGTAAGTGATGAGTTGCTCTATTGTGAGTCCATATACTCCACTGTGACTATAATAAAATAAAAATGTGAAATTAATGTAACATCATCTGCATATGTACTTACATTTTATATGACTGATGTTGGTTTCACATATCTGAAACAAAATAAAAACAATCATATTAAAAATAAACTTTGAAACTCATAAAGGATTTTAGAATCTTAAATTCTCGAAGTATTTCTAAAAATCTACTTAAATAAGTTGTGTGATTGCATTTATTTATTTATCTAAAGAAAATTATATTATAAAGCTTTCATGAAATATTTCGTCCGAACTTATTTCTTACAAAAACAAATCTTTACATGTTAATTGATTTTAATCAGTGGGTTGGTTCGTTCAGTGTGAAAGTTTTCAGATTCAACATTTTGTGGTATTATTTTTTTTTATAATGATGGAATTAGTTAGTAAAACGATCACCGTAAACTTTGAATCACATTTATATATTGATTGGTTGAACTATCATTTCCTTGGTAGAACTCCATTGAAATAAGGATAAAAATATCAAAGTATTTAATTATACATATTTTTTAATATAAAATTAGTTTATAGCTATCTCGGTGTATATCATCGTCAGAACTATAGTTCTAGTATAGTTAGTTAGTACAGCTACTTAGTTAATATGCTTAACTTTATCGCATTCATATACATACCAGATATTTACAAAGACATCAATAAGAGATAATATTTAGAATTTTAAAAATATAATATGTTAAAACATTTTCATAAAATTTATAAAATTGTCAGTATTCATAATGAGCAATTTACAATATGTTCACTTACTAATTTTATGTGAATTTGTTTGTTTATAATATGTATATTCAATTTAGCCCATGAAATACATCTGTATCCATTATATAAATGCTTAAACATAAATGAAATACAAAATTCCTGCAATTGGCCTGACAACAAACGCTCTAAGGCGCCAAAGAGTAAAATTGAAAAAAAATCTGTCCAAAATGACATAAATTTCGATTCTCTGAGGGAACTACGAATGGTTGGTTTCACACAAAGAGACTCGGAAAGCGTACTTCCGGCATCCTAAAACGAAGTCCGACAAAGTCAAGTCAAGGGTGAGAAAACTATCGTAGTTAGACGATGGGGTAGTTACTTTAATCGGTTTCCGTGGCTTAATCAATTGCACGCTTCCATCTCTTTAGATACCTCCTGACCGCATGTAATGGGAACTAAAACTGAATTAAGGAACGTTGCAAAATCTTTGTGTTGATATATACATATGTACAAAGATACAATTAAAAAATAATTTGCTGTTTATTTTCTGGAAGAATATCAAAAAATTCAAAAAGTATACACACCGCTTTTAAATTAAATAAAAGTGTACTTAATTTGTACCATCTATGTTGTATATATTTTAAATGATTTTTTCCATGTTTATTTTTCTGTTAAGATCTTATTCTTTAAGTCAGTAATTTTTGTTTTATTAGTAAGTTCACAGTAAATATAATAATATATACATTTACGTGAAGCCTACAAGTAAATATTTACATGAAATTTCTATTTAGGCTGCCAAAACTTCAAAAATGATTCATTATTCAGTGAATTTTGTGAGTTGATAAACACGAAGAGTTTCATCAATCAAACTTTATGATTATGTCTAATGATGTCTTCCCATTACCATAGTACTTTGTAAATTTTAAACATGGAAAAAAAACATCAACCATTTTCAACATTACCTTGTCTGTTTGAAAATCATAAATTACTACAAATAATTCACTGACTTCTTTTGAATTGTTAGAAACAACAACGGTTCTCACATTTCTAAACAACGACTATTACGTTTTTTTATGACTCTAACATAATATAAATAATGTAAATTGATATATATTTAAATAATAAATCTATCTGAGAATAAAATACAATCATTTATTATTTATCAATCATAAATCACTTTCATTTAAGCCGCAATCTATAAATATTGATTGTTCCTTGATATTTGATACGCTTGCCAAATATTGTATATCATACATTTCTCTCATAAGATTTCTAATAAGCGCAAAATTGTTTGGCTATTCAAAAAAATTTCTACTGCAAAAAAAAATCTGTATTAGAGTAGATATTGTACAAGATTTTTTTATTTATTATTTAAGTAGCATGCAAGAAAAATGAATGAAGTTTTAATGGAGAAATAAAAAAAATATATTTTTTCATAGATAGCGAACTTTAAGTAGTTTTAAAAAGATCATGAGAAAAAAGTTTTCTTTCAATATAAAAAAATATTACTTAATTTAATTTATTTTCTTGTCATGTTTACTCAATAAACATTTAAGTTAAAATCATCATTTTTTATATACAGATAAATTTGATTGCTTTAAAAAAAATAGCGCTCGCTTAAATTTCATTCGATACTTAGTTGATATCCAAAGAATATCATCATAAGCTATAGAGTGGAGTGTGACTCTACATTTTTTTAGAAATTGGGTTATAAAAAAATGGTTGTATAGGTAATGTTGTTAAATTTAAGCAGGCGCTTAAAAATTATATTACTGACAATAGTACTAAACTTAAATTTGAATCGTTCAAATTATGTACATTCTCACAGATTTTGTCACTAACGACATTCATTTACTAAGCGTCAGTTCAAGTTCATACGTACACTTGAACGCCCGAAGATGCCGAAAGGCGAAACCCGGGTCGTTAGTGACAAAATCTGTGAGAATGTACATAATTTGAACGATTCAAATATAATATTAAAATTCCACCAAGCACCTTCAGTCGAAATCTTAAATTAATACTAAACTTATTTAAACACACAAAAAAAGTTATAATTTGTTATAACAAACGCGTACCGGGTAGTTTTTGGACATTTAAATAAAGAGTAAAAACAATTCCGTGCCGGATTTTACGAGTTCAAGTCGCAGTATGAAAAGCAATTTTTCGATCAATCTATCGATAACTGTTCGAATGCATTGGTGTTTGTGGTGTCTAATGTAACTTCACCTTTAATGTTCCAATATCTAAAGTAGAATTAGTTATATTATTACAATGGTTATAAAATAATAGCATTAAAAAAACATAAATGATATTTTTATTAGGCAGTAAACAAATAAAAAAATATCAGTATACCTCAGGCCATTACCATCTTCATATTGGCATGCTCTCAAAACTGTCCAAACCAAAAACTTCAAAATTAGTGAAGAGTGAAGACGGTCTGCAATCTTCGTTTTGAATAAAGTGAGTATAAAAGGCTCAATCTCTACTTGACATACTAAGTCATACTAAAAAATGGTAAAATGCGAATATTCTTGCCTGCATGTGCCATTCTCCTTGTACTTATGTATGTATATAATTTATGTGCCATTTTTTTAATTTTTACATTGACAATTCATTTAGAGAAATTGTTTTTTAAAGGTAAAAAAGTTAGTGGACATCACTGGTATATAAAATACATACTAACGTTATCTTACAGATCTCTTTCATCATATATTTTTTCATTTTGTTTTATAGAAAACGGTGTTGGAAAAAAAAAATATATCTTCATAAAAAAATGAAACGTTTTGAAATAAATGTTTTTATTTATACCCTTTTCAGGAATATAAATCATCGATAGACATGTTTTGAGAAAAAAATGAATACTTTTATTGATATCGGTTTTTTTATTATTTATTTGTATCGTAATACAATCATTCGTCGAGCTTCAAATAATCATTTCAATTTTTATGATTCTAAATTTGTTTTCTTTTGCTGAGACGGTTTCGCATTTGTTTTTCTTCGTTTCTTTAAGAATACTGATAAAATCAATTGTAACATGACAACACTAATAGACAAAATTTGTTTGAAAAGTGGAAAAACATGTGTTCATTTTTATAAATAAACGCACAGCTCAACTATTTGATCTAATCAATTCAATAAATATAGTTCTTGAAACTACTTACTACTCGAATCTGTGGGCATTCCCATAAGCTTATCCTTTTCGCCAGCAATGGCTCTAAACTCAATGATACATTTATTTCTTATATAAACACGAAACATTCATTTACTAAGCGTCAGTTCAAGTTCATCCGTGCACTTGAACGCCTGAAGATGCCGAAAGGCGAAACCCGGATCGTTAGTTACAAAATCTGTGAGAATGTACATAGTTAGAACGATTCAAATTTAATATTGAAATCCCACCAAGCACCTTCAGTCGAAATCTTAAACTAATCAATTCAGTTGATGCTAAGTAAACAAGACAAATTCTAAAAATGGTTAAACTATATCACATTGTAAAATCACCAAATTTTATCAAAAAAGATATATTCACACTCTAGACAAGATCTTTGACTTTCGTTATTTAATAATTGTCCAAAAAAGTTTTAAAACTTACTACAATAAATAAATTCATTCTTGTTTTAAAAAGCAAATAAAAATATCTCATTTAATGAGAATTATTGAATCGTAGCACTCCTTCTACGCTTCTACGTCAAAAGAACGATATCTACGCCGTCATTTACAAAGTGGCTTTCTTGCAAACAAGCTTTAACGATTTTGTTCTATACAAACAAGCCACCACACTTATATGCAAACAATATGCTCGAAAATTATAATTATAACAGTATGTTTGATTTTTGGTTGAGTTTTACTTTCCTAAGTTAAAAGCGTCGGTTACAAGTGAAACATTATTATTTTATTTCGTTATTTATTATTGATGAGTTTTTATATGTTGAAATAATTGAATACAATATGAATATGTCAAATTATATTTAACACAGGGTAAAAATATCAGTGTGTACAGTGTAACAAGGATCATCAATCATTCTTAAAAGCTGTTTAAACATCAAAATATCAATAGCACTTTTCGAATTTAATCTCATATTATTCTCTAGATCAAAAGTTGTTGACTGAAAAAATTAAACACTAATTGGAATACATTAATCACTTCAGCATTTATAAATATAACAGTATATTTGTTTACCGCCTGTGTGGTCGAGTGGTCAACGTCGTTGGCTACCGCTACAGAGGTACGGGTTCGAATCCCAGTACGGACAGTTTTATAAATTGATTTTTCAATCGATTTATGAATTTTTGTTCAAAGACATGGATGTATGTGATGTCTTGAATTCCTCCCTCCCACTCATCCTATCCTATGAACGGAACGTATCGAGAGCGATTAGTTAACCACTAGTCTTGTCCTAGCCCTATCCTTATATTCCTACTCTCTTTGGAAAAAGAGAGGTTGAGCAACTGAGTAACAAGCAATTCTCGTAGAAACACATCTGTTGAGATAAACTCCATTAGGAGTCCATATGCTCCACATTGGGAGCGGACATGGTAAAAAACATATATTTGAGTTAATTGTAACCAAAAAGTTTTAATTCATTTTAAAATATCTGGTAAAGTGGTAGTATTTCTTTAAATTTGACCGTTTTATTTACACCGGGAAAGTGCAGAATATGAATTGAATTCAGTATTGTTATTTAATATAATGTCTTTCTCACGAAAATATAAAGTAATGAAAATTTGTTTTACTTGTAAATCACATTAACTTATAACACTGCTTATTAACTGTAAATCAGTTTACTTGAAAGCCTGAAGGTTCCTAAAACAGAAACTCGGTTCGTTAGTGACAAAAATTGCGTGAATATACACAATTTGAACAATTCAAATTAAATATTTAAATCCCGCCAAGCTTCTTTAGTCGAAATGTTAAATTAAAAATAAACATTTAAATGTTATTTCAAATTAGATTATTTGAGGTTGGCGAATTTTGATGTAAGCATAATGTTATGTATACTACGTCATATAATTAAAGAGTTAATTGGGTCTTTGAATAGAGGTGCAAAGAAAATTTGGCCTCTTGGAAAATTCTCTGGAATTGGCAGGCGGGGAAAGCAAGCCGAGTTTTCCCAGCATGCTTTCTGGGAAAGGTAGTCACCGGTCTGTGAATAATATCTCAGGCGCCAGACATTCGAGAGGCGTCGCTGTGCCACACGAGGCTAGGAAATGAGAGTCACCTAGCTTCACCATAATGTACTTCAAAAAGATGTAAAGATAACTATAATAATGATAAGCAATACACACAACTGCTACTTAATGATAAAAGGTTTTTATCTATGTATACATTTGTATCTCGTATTATTGAAGTTTTATTAATAAATTATTTTACAATCGGTTGATAGCTTTGTATTGAAGGGCAAAGGTGCTAGTAATATTATTTTTTTCTACCCATCAGATAATATATATAGGGTGTAAAGAGGCCAAAAAGCTAACAAATTTTCATATTGTGAACGCATTCTTATATTCTTACCCACTTAAAAATAGATAAGTTATGTGATTTATTTCTTATTAAAGTTTTCTCAGTCGTTATTTTTGCTTTCATATTTGAAAAAAGGTGTATTAAATCTGAACTGCAGTGACATGGATCTTTTATTTAACAATTGGTTTTATCAAGTTTTCTACTGTAAATTTTCTGACCTACCACATTCTAAAAACATCATTAGACTATTTTTTTTGTTGGAGTCATGGTTGATAATTGTTTGTATCCATTTGATTTTTATGCAAGTAGGTAGAAAATGATCTTTCAAATCTTTGACGAGTACCAAATCTGTAAGGTATTGAACTAATCTGGTTTTCATTTTCTGAAAAGTGCATGTTTTTTTTGCCACCTAAGAACGTGCTCTTCATGGTGTGTCACTAAAGCCCAGGATAGACTTTGGCCAATTCATTTAATCTTCTCCATTTAAATCGGTCGTCCACCTTTCTAGGCCAGTCCCTAACCTTCAGAACTTGCAAATTCTGTGACACTCCATCCATCTAGCAAAGTCACGGTTCTATTTTCCGCACCGATAAGAAGATAACGTTTTACCGAAGAAACGCTTAAAGCATGATTCTTCTATAACTCAATATTATTTGTGTTTTTTTTTCAAATAATATCAAAACCTTACCAATAAATATAGCAACAACAAATGATATCAATTTACAAGATGATATGAAAAAAGTGACAATCGTAGCATTTACCTTAATTAAATGTTATAGTGTTTTTTATACTGTTATTGCGATATGAAAGGCGACCGTGAAACAGTGGCTGCATACACATGACGGGTGATGATGAGACAATCAACAAACAATTTGTTGTACTGTCATTATTATCAAAGTATAGTTAACGTTTCTGTAATAATTTCGTACTTGTTCAGCCGAATTACAGTTTAACAGATGAGAAATTCAATCAGGGTTTCTGTACAATATCTCGAAATAATTTTCTTGGTACAATTTGTTATTTTTAGAAATATTGCGTCTGGTCATTTTCAATTTATGTTATCGCGTTTGAGTGATTACATTGATAGATAAACATCAAATCGACTGATGTAAAACAGATATTTGTTCGTTCGATTCATTGATTTTGCACTGAATTAGTCGATAACATAAATGTATTTATGTAGTAAAAATCAAACGGCAGACGAAACAATCAATATCTGCGATATCTGAGTAAATAGAAAAACTAAATTTACTATCTGATCAAAATTTTGTGTCCTTACGCCATTTGTCTAATCACACGCATGTATAAAATATTTATTTTACGATTTTTAGATAAAACAGTTACGTTGTATTATTTATCAATACGTTTTTATTCCCCGTAAATTCAAATTGCATTTTCATAATTACCGTAAAAAAATTGAAACTTTCAATCAAAAAAAATCTATACTCAAGAAAAATAACTTGAGAATTTATTGTATGATCATATTTTGGGATAAAGTTCCTACAATAAAATCGTATAAAACTCAAAGATTCCTTTTGTAGTCATAGCTGATTAATTATTTACACTGTTTTGGTCTACTCTACACGTCGGCCAACTTCAGTGTTGAAAACCATCTGGGAATACTTATTAATATTGTTATTTGGTATTTAAAGTTGTTAACTACTATTAAAAATAAAATATCTATACTCCGTTTTAACTGTTAACTTATCATTCAAAAAAGAAAATATTGTTTACATTTCTATACAAACATTTGAAACTTACCACATTCTACAAATATCGATTTTAATAATGTTTCTGATGTAAATAAATATACGAACTTTATCAGAGAAACTGAATTTTATATGGATAATATTTCTCAAACATAATATTGTATTAAGTCTGTATACTGTGATTGGGCAAAACCTTTTTCATAAATGAAACGTATTTGAAATATAGAAAGGCCAACATCTCTGTGCAATCGTTTCTCTAAGAAAATTGTGTACTTTCTGCTCAAGTAAATATTAATATCTCCGTATTTGGTGAGTCTGTTCAGGGAGGTTGTACGTTATGTGTAATGGCGACCGTTTCCATGAATCATTAACAGTAAAACGCAAAAGTTATCCCATGAAGGGGAAAACGCGATCATTGTGAAAACAGATGCACAATTTATCTTTATTTATCTGAAAAATAACACACCAAATTCGTTTTCTAAAAATATTGCTGTGTATTTTATTTTCTTTCTTGCGGTTTATTCAGTATATTGTTATAAACTAACAAATGGAACATTTACTTTCTAACGCGTTAATGTTATTGATATAATTTACACGTAAACAGCAGAAAATTATGAAATACAGTCAATCCTGTTTTTATGCGGTAGATGAGTTCCAAGAAATGTCGTATAAGAAAAATCGCACAAAAAAGACATGACTTTCATAAAAAAAGTGGGGATGCGTTCCATGAATTTTAAAATCCGCATAACTTTGAAACAGCGAGTCAAAATATACCAAAAATCGCATAAAAAAAAATTAACTTCCATAGAAAAAGTGGGGATACGTTACATATTTTTAACACGGCGTAAAAATATTTAAAAATATTCAGTCACTGTATTGTTAACAATTCTAAGCATGTGGTTCTAAATGAATCTTTTTCGAAAGAAATAGTCTGCGCATCAATTTTATAAAACTATGGTTTTTTTCTACTAGTGAAATTAGTGATCAGAGTTTGTTCAGATTTTCTTTTTCTTTAATTAATTGGTTACGCAATTTGTTATACCCATAAATATATTTTTTAAGATATCGTTGAAACTTGAATGCGCGTTCAGAATTTGAATCATTTAGGATGAAATGATCTTCTAATTTACTGAAAAGTTGGAGACCTTCTTGAATTATTTTTGCGGTGAAAGAACTGGAATTTCTTCCAGTTCGTCATCGTTTTCTGGTCCAAAATACAACGATACATGCTCCCGATGTAATATTTAACATTTTTATATATCGTAAAATATGGTACATTTTTTAAAAATTTGCATTTCTAAAAAACCGCATAACTCCAAATTCGCATAAAAAACCCGCATAAAAACAGGATTGACTTTATAATTAATTCTGCCATACCTTAACGTTATTTGGTATTTTTGCTCATAGTATAGAATCCTTTGGTGACTACATATATGAAAGAATAGTATGAAACAAAAAAATATATTACTTAAACTAATCTATCGGATACACCACTGCTAATAACAATGATTTTTTATGTATTTATAAATCAAAAGTTATAACGGACTTAAATGATAAAATGTTCCATAGAATTAAAGCAATATTAGAAAAATTTGGCTTAATGCTTTTTTTCACATTATCCATTATCAGAAAACAGCAGGGCTGTAGAGTCGTGTAAAAAAAGACGACTCCGACTCCAGCTATAAAATAATTAACGACTCCGACTCTGAAGAAATTTTTCAATAAATTTCATTTTATCTTATAAATATGTATACCATCAGATCATCTTTAGTCAGCCAATGATGAAATTTATCAACACTTTGGACTATTTTGTTTGAATACACATCATTAAATATATTTTTCAAATAAAAATCTAGCTGTTTATTTTTCACGACTCCGACTCCGACCAAAATACCACGACTCCGCGACTCTGACTCCGACTCCAACTCCGACTCCACAGCCCTGGAAAACAATCCTGGTGCAGTCTATATTCGGGTCTTATGACGCAGCGGTTAGCGTTGTTTGAGGTCCGAGTCTCGGTTCGAACAGCATTTTTTCGGTCGATTTATCGATTTCTGTACGTAGGCATGGGTGTTTTTGTTCTCTACAAAGTCCTTCCCACCCTTCCGATCCTTTAACAACTGGGCGTAGCGAGAGCGATTAGTTAATCACTAATCCTGTCCAGCTTTTCTCTTCTCTCCTTAGTACTCTCTTTGGAAAAGAGAGGTTGAGCGACTGAATAATAAAACAGTCCTCGTAGAAAAACTTTTGTTAAGATACCTAGATAATGAAGCCATATGCTCCGAATTGGGAGTGGACATGAATAAAAAAAAATATAGCAGATAAAAAAAACTTCAAAATCTTAATTTTAATTAAATAGAACATTATTAAATGTAAACGTTTTCTAAGTGAGGCTCAGATAAATTTAAATTTCTAAGGAAAAATAAAAAATTAAAATAATTTGCTAAAATTCTAGGGAATAAATACATTCTTTTCATTACAGGATTCTTATTGTTGATTGCCACATTTCGTAGATCCATCAAATTGACGTTGCTTGGGCTCAGTGGGTTAAGTGAAAAGTTAGGAATGAAAAAAATAGCCTTATTTTGTCCACTAACAAGAATTTAATGCTTGAATTTTCTCTAGCACAACCCACAATGACGAAAACTAACTTGTTCAACTAATGTATCTATAATCTAATAAGCTAAAATTTATAAAAGCAAAAAGTCGAACAGACCGAGCTTTCTCTCGTTAAGAGCAAGTCAAAAAGCACTAATGATAGCCAACCGTCGATAAAGTACACGTTTATTTTTAGAATCTTTAGTAATATATATATATATTTTATGATCGCCGAAAAAATAGTATCTTTATTTTTTTTCTAAATAAATTTGTATTACGTATTAAATATTGCAATGCTGAAAAAATGTATATCAATGTGAGACAATGTCATCAGTAATATCGTGATATTATTTACGAATTAAATTAATTAAATTTAGTCGAATAATAATGGTACCTTTGGCGTAGCGGTTAGCGATATGGGCTCCCGTGACGGATCTAAAGAGTAAGAGCATTTTTTCTATCGATTTAGCGATTTTTCTTTGAAGGAACATATTCCTAATGAAAATAATAAAACATTTTTAGTACTTTTCCACATAAAATTTATTGGATCAGGACCGGTTCTTACAAATTAAGTAAGAAAAACAAAAAAAAACATCCTGATTCAATTATTAGTAATTAACTTAATGCTTATTAGTAATTAACATAACTTTAGAATAAATAACTTAATGATGATTTTGTGTTTTATTTTGTTAAGCATTTTAACTTTGTTTAATTATAATGTAATTTGTAAATCCTTTTCATTGTAAATAGTTGCTTATACCTTTTATTTAAATTTAATTTGTATAAATAGCACTTTTTATACATTTTTCTTATCAGTTGATAATGCTCGCGATGAGCGAAAACAGTCTTTATCAAATATTTTTTTTGTGGAAAAAGTACTAAAAATGTTTTATTATTTTTATTATAATGCCATTCCACTAAGTATTGACAGTGAACACCTTAAAAGTGACGTATGCCAAAATTTCTGGTGACTGAAAATTCTCTCCCACACTTCCCATCCTGCAATAATTGGGCATAGCGAGGGCCATTAGTTTACCACTAGTCCTGTCGTAGCTTTATCTTTATATCCCTACTACTTGCTTTGGGTTAGAAAGATTGAGCGAATGAGTAAAAAACAGTTGTCGTAGAAAAACTTCTTTTGAGATACCCCCATTAGGAGGCTATATGCTCCACATTGGGAGCGGACATGGATACAAATATGTTTATTTAAATTCGAATCGTTTATATTATGTACAATTACACAGATTTTGTCACTTACGACCCAGGTATCGCCTTTCGGCATCTTCAGGCGTTCATAATTTAAACGATTCAAATTTAATATTGAAATTCCAGCAAGCACTTTCAGTCGAAATCTTAAATTATATATTTATTTAATTTGTGAACTTTAAATTTGAAACTAAATAGTCTAATGCAGTAGTGGGGAACCTGAGGTCTTTTAGCTACTTTGGTGCGGTCTTTTGACCTTAACGGCCAATTCTACATTTTTTTTTAATTCATCAATTTTACAAATTGTTTCCGGTCAATATTTACTGCGGCCTAATGTTGAATCAGAAAAATGAATGCGGCCTTAAAACAAGAAACGGTTTCCCACCCTTGATATAATGCAAAATAGTTTTAGCTATTTAATTTATGAATAAAAAAAATCAATCTAAAACTGTATTGTTTGTAACTGTTGAATAGAAATATCATTGATATTTCTTAATATTTAATTTACAGACTATGTGAAAATTGTGTATGTATATGGTGAAATTTAGGTGAGTCACAATGCAGTCAACGGAAGATATTTTTTTATAAGAAAAAAGGATGGAAAGAGTGTTTTATACCAGTTTTAATATTCAGTTTTACAAAAAATAAATGGATGTATTTTTGTATGTCACTGTTTCGCCAAAAGACGCAAAGCAATATATTTCAACACTATTTATCAATTTCTATGACAGAATTTATATAACGTATAATAAACACGATTGCTTCAAATACCTTGGGAGAAGATTTCCATAACAAAACAAGAAAACGAAGCTTCATTTTGTTTGGTATCGTGGAAGTTATATTATCATATCTAACGCATATCATATTTACAAAACAATTCTTGATTAGATTGTCTGAAGCTTTCGGGCGATAGTGTTTCATTAATGTGTTATATCCTTTCAACTATTTGTATTCAGGTAAAAGTATGCGATTGATATATAATTAAAAATTCAATACGTAAAAAGAGCAATTATTGAAGGAATGATATTAGAAATGACTAAGTTTTGACACTATCTATTTCAGTTTTAAAATTTAGATACGATAGATGTAAAGGGTATAAAAAAATAAAACACACAAAGCGCTTGAATGCAAATTTTCAATCGATGTAAAAAAAACAATTACAACAAAGGTAAAACAATTACAAAAAGATAAATATAACAACAAAGGTATACTAGAAAGGTACAACAACCTTCTGTATCGTTTATGATACACAAGTAATGATTATTAACTCAACCACGGTTATTAGTTTGACGTCATTCATTTTAAAATATAGTATCACAAAAAAAAATCCATGGTTACATCTCATGTATCATTAAATTCTACTTTAATATTCTTCGTGTTTCTCTACATTGAAAACTTCATAACAAACGACACTTTTGAAATTATTTCTGTCGCAGGTAAATTATCTTCCTCCCTTTATCTAGGGATGATACAACTACAGGAAACCAGAAGCATGCCAAATTATTTGTTTTGTGATAATTCCAAAGCTTTGAGTAAGTTTTCATTTCCTGCGTTGAAGCGTAATTTCACAATTGAATTAAAGTGTTATGCAGTTATATTACGGATGTGTACAAACATACACTATTAGGACCACTTAATGCCGTTAATATTATCTGCACTAAAAGCTTGGTAAATTTGATTCATTGTATTGCACAATTAATAAAATATTTCTTGAAATGCAGAATTTATATTTTCCATGTGATAACGAGAAGTACGATATACCATTATTAGAATATTAAAATTATGTTTTATATTATTTTTCATAAGAAAAGAATAAATTTCCAATGCTATTTGCTTTTTCAGTATTTTTTTGTAACCATTACGAGTTGTAAGTAAAAAAAATAACGGGCGGTTTTTAAGCGTGCATTAGAAAACTCTCACGCGCAATTGTTATATCTATGAAAATATTATTATTTTCGGTATTTTTTTCACGCAAAGTCTACGTAAACATATACCAGGCTGTAATCAAAATTCATTCATCGTTTTCATTTTGGATTCCAGCTGCTTAATGCTGGCATCATACACATAAAAAATAAGCAGTAAGATATGTTCAGCGTAGTATGGTTTGAGATTTGCCATTAAAAGCATCAAGGTTTTACGCCCGCGAAATGTGCACCCCATTAAATAGGCTTAAAAACATAAAAATAAAACAAAAACCTGGTAAAAACAACACCGTCATTTATAGCGGTGTCATTTTTACTCCCGGCGAGCACAAAGTCTACCTCTATAAATGCAGTAGGTCACCGGCGGTACCTGGCAATCGCAGCCACTTACGGGGCCATTTGTACAGTGTCGCCCCGTAATGGGGCCGCGGCCGAGGTGAGTTCGCTATGCTAATTGCTGACAAGGGAGCGGGCGCCGGTTTATCACCACTTACTGACGCTGCTGTCACTAGAGCTGCCTCTTCCTAGAGTACTAGATAAACAGAGGCGGGTATAGATTCGCGTTAATGTTACATAAGTAATCACCAATTCATTGCTTTAACTGCAAGTGCAGTATCATTCCTTCGTAATGCATTGTATTTGTGGTGATAAACTATCGAGTCGTTAAGCTGAACTGTAAAACCAACTGTTTTATCTGGCAATTTTCAAACTGGTCGAATGAACATCGAGTGCTACCAATTGCCAATTGTTTTTCCTCCCAAAGTGTCGACATGAAAATGGTGATACCACTGGTTAAAGTTTTCAAATTCTTTTACCTTTGTTAAACAGTGTCAAGAAGATTTCAGTTTAAAAAATATTTAATAGAAAACTTATTTTTATATTCAAAACATATGTTTTTTTGTTGTAAGAAGTTAGTATTGTTAATAAATTACTTTTCTTAATGATATGATTCATTCAAAAAATATATGTTGTATTGTTATAGGCTTGAGCCAACATATCGCTGCCAGTACAGAAAGAGAATTTATCTCAAATTTGGGTAAATTTGTCAGGAAAGGCAAAAAACGAAATTACTGAAAGAATAAAAAACTTTTTACGATAATTAATTAATGCTTTCCACGTCGAAAATAAAGATAAGTGTAAATACAAAAATGTGCCAATGATATAAAATATCGCGATCGATAAATAAAGTACGTATTGTTACAATATTGGCGATGATATGAGAACTATTAGTATTTTTTACATTGAATTAACTCGTCACACTATTCAACTTCAATTTGATTATCGGGAAAATAATCGGACCGGCTCTGAGAAAGAATATGCTCTTATTTCCCCTTCTAGCTTAATACTCTTCAAATTCGCTGATTGGACTACTCTCCGAGGATGTAATGTAGTCGAGGTCACGTGATAAAAGCGCGCGAACACTTGACTGCTTTCGCGGAAAGTTTTAAAACGGAACACTTCAGCACTTTTCATCTATTATTAAATTGAAAAATCGCCATCTTGAAAGTTTCTATTATGCAAAGCGTTCAAGTTTATTTATGAGAAGATCCTGTTATGAATATATCAAAATTTATCTACAAAAAACAAGATTAACTTTTTAAATCTATATTTATTACATATTATATCAAGTGTTTCTGTTAAAATTAAAACATTTTGTTTGAGTTAGAGATGTTTAATTACTTTTAGGGTGTTCACTGTCAATACTTGGTGGAAAGGCATTATATTAATAAAAACACAATATTTTTTTGTACTTCATTCCGCTTTATTAATTAGGTCAGGACCGGTTTTGCTCATTAAGAGCTCATCATTAATTCGCTCATCAGTTGACAAGAGTCGTGAAAAATGAACGGCTCGATTTTTTTTTGAAAAATATTTTTAATGTGTATTCAAACAAAATAGCCCAAAGTGTTGACATTTCATGCTTGGTTGACTAAATATGATCTGATGGAATACATATTTATAAGTTAAAATGAAATTTTTGAAAAAAAATATTACTAAGGGTTTTATGGACTAAGATGACGCAGTTTTTGTTTATTGTCTTTCGAACGAATATAAATAAACTATTATAAATCGTGTATTTTTGCTATAATAAAGTATAACTATTGTTTTTAAGACGACCAATAGTAGATTACGCATTATCTTATCGTTCACAAACATTTTGTGATACTAAAATTCATCGTGTTCGGCAAAGTAATCTAAAAATGGGATGTGTTCGTTCACCGCTTTTAACTTTAATACACCAAACTATCACGAAATAGAGATTAAATTTACTGAAGAGCAGCATTTCGAGTTCATTATATCAAACCGTTGTGCAAGCAATATTTACCGTACGTGCTTCTACGCCACTTTTCTCTGAAGTCGGCTAGTGTTATTTCTTTTGAGGGAACGAGGCAAGTAGCTGGCATACATACATATGCTACGTCAACCAACGTAGAGTACTTTTACACCTCTACGTCAGTTGTTTGGACATTAAGTTGCACAAATATTTTTTTTATGTTTCGTAACATTTTTCTGAAATCATTATGTACTTCTCCCCTGAGACTTCCCTGTCGAATCTCACTGGTTTGTTCTATTATGAACGTAATTTTGTATTTCCTCCTTGCAGCTTTCCTGATGGATCTTACTGGTTCAAGTCCTAGTATGAACAGCATTTTGTACTTCTTCTCTTCGGCTTCCCTGACGAATCTCACTGGCTCCAGTCCCAGTACGAACAGCATTTTTTTATCGATTAGTTGATTTATGTTCGTAGGCATGGGTGTTTGTGGTGTCTAAAAATTCTCTCCCACCCTTTCCGATCTTTTAATAACTAGGCGTAGTGAGAGCGATTAGTTAATCTCTAGTCCTACCCTATTCTTTCTATCCCTACTACAAGTTGGTTTCCCACTACCACCCGTTGTGTATATGCAGCCAACGTTTAATGGCCGCCTTCCACAACGCTATCGACAGAAAAAAAAGGAGTCTACCCCTCACATTCATGGCCCGAGTAGAACTGCACGGGACTGATTTTGAACTATGCACTAAATTCCTACTACTCTCTTTGGAAAAGAGAGGTTGAGTGACTTAATAAGAAACAGTTCTCGTAGAAAACCGTCTGTTGAGATGTCTCCATTAGGAGACCATATGCTCAACATTAGGATCGGACATAGATAAAAAAAAATGGACAGCATTTGTACTTCTTTCTTTCGCCTTCTCTGACGGACCTCACTAGTTCGAGTCTCAGTACGAACAGTATTTTTTTAATCGATTTCTGTTCAAAAACATGTTTGTTTGCGATTTCTTAACATATCTTCACAGTGGGGCAAAGTGAAATCGATTAGATTAACCACTTGTTCTCTCATATCTTTATCCACCTATCCCTAAACTCTTCGAAAAATAGAGACCCAGGAACATAATAAAAAACAGTTATTGTAAAGTTGAAATACATAATCTCTCACACTGGAAGCGGGCATTAATCGAAAAAAATAATTAATATTTTTATTAAAGTTGCTTATCTCTGCATCACACTTAACCTGTGTATATTAGATTCTTGTGTGTGGAGAACAATTTCCCTATTGTAGCACCATGCCGCATAAACAAGCAAGCACCTTTATACGTTACTTACTAACAACTTCAAAGTTAGAAGAGAAGTGAGTGCACTACCACCGGAGTTGTCAGTAATATATTTCGCACAAAGGGTGACCAAGGAAGCACTGTAAATATAAACTAGACGCAATAAAGTGATATTAATGTTAACAACCTAACAAAGGAAAAGCATTTCTCGGAAGAGAAAAAATTCACTTCATATCACTAGAAAAACCTTCACACCGCTTAATGCTTTATTTAATAGTATTATGTTTGTATTACACCAAAAATCAACTTTTCTTCAGTTATATCCTTAATTGTTTTGCTAGTATTTTTTAATAACATTTACAACATACAAACTAGAACGGATTTAAGTTTTTATGAACAGTACACTTCGCTCCAATATGTACCCTATTTAAAATTAATAATTGCTACCAACCTTCGAATTCATTGCATAGTAACCAAAGTTTAAGATCATATTGTTTTTAATCATACAAAAAATGAGGCTATTATTTACAAACCTGCACGTTCAAAATTAGTGAAAGATGAACCACGAATTTAATTTAGTGATCAATAACATATTTTTAAGTATTTTTAGAAAGCAGCCACATACTTGGCTTGATAACATACAAAGTATGTTAAACTAAAAATACTTTTAAAATGTATACTGTTTTACAAAGTGAAATTTAAGATTCATTTTCCAATAATTTTAGAGCTAGCTGAGTTCGCAAACAATACTCGATATTCCATTTACAAAAAAATAAGCTTGTACGGCAATAATATGGAAAATAAATACAGATATGTTTTTTTTACATATATTTTCATTGGTTTTAACGAATTGAATACTTATTTTTTTCTTTATGTCTTCCCTAAAAACAATTTAATTCGTAAGCTCATTCACTCGTGTAGTTAACTTATATTCTTAGTAATCGTTTATTTGGTTTTCAATACATCTTAAGCGTCAATGATATTCGTTTCTAAATCGTTTAAAAAAATCAGCATCACTTTATAATAATTACGATTCGATATGCTGGCATATTTTTAATAATTTTATATTTTATATGAATATAAATAACATTTGATCTATTCCTAATATATTTCATTTCAATAAGCTGCATTATGTTAATTAAAAAAGGTACCTTTCTATTTGAAACTATTATAAATTACACCTGTTTTCAAAAGTTGCATCTTGGCTCATTGATTAAACTTCGTATCGTACAAACTACCGACAACAATAAAAGCACACTCGTTCAAATGTAAATTTTCCGAACGTCTAAATTATTATAGTGCCTCAGAAGTCTTTGCGTATTTTAAATACACATTTAATGCAATAAGCACTTTCTTACAAATTTTTGACAATTTTCATTACTTTTTTGAAACAGTTGTCTTGGTTTGCTTTTCGCTAAAATACTTTTTTTTTATAAAATACGTTTTTTGTTTTTTTTTAAACCTTATACAAACAATGGAAGGTGAGATAAAAATATGCAGTTAACGGTACAATCTTTTGCATGAAATTTATCTTTTAGTTTTAAAATTTCATTGTGGGAATTTTAGTTTAAAACTTTACTTAGAAATAGTAGGTTTTATGTGACTAAAAGTGATGATATGGGTAATATTATCGAAGCAGATCATCTGAGTTATACGATGCAAAAGATTGTTCAAAAACTAGATTTACATCCAACAACAGTTTTCAGGCATTTCAGAACCTGGATTTTTTTTTGTTTTAAGTTCCACGTAAAATACGTAAAGACGTATGTCTCAGTCGTAACTTGCTTATATAAAAGTATTATTTGTATTAAGTTATACTCATTGTAGTCATATGTCATATATTTCAAGGATATTGCTTATTATAAATCATGAATATTATTTTCCATATATTTTAAAAAAAAATTGCAATTGCGGGTTGATCAAAACATTTGCAATATTCGTATCATTCATTAAAAGAATACTAGCTGACCAAATTTATTTTATGAATACTATCTTTACTCTTAAAACTCGAAGAATGCTTTTGATTTTCAAGTATCTCTCTCTTTTTCTTTTGAACTAAGCTTACAATTCTAAAGTTTTCAAGGATGAAAACATGATTGCTTCCAATAAATATCAATGAGATTAAATCCATACCTAAACTAGATTAACATCGTTTTTATGCAGCAATGGAAAACATATAACAATTCTTAAACTTACGAATAATCTTCTGTATTGCTGTTGTTTAAAATACTTTTTTGCTTGTTTTAAGTATTTTTAAAAAAAAAACTCTTTGCTTTCGACCAAAAAACCTATAACCTCAAAAAAACTTTTATGTATGCATTTCCGTGGTGGTTAACAAATACCAAATGATTTTTTGTGACGAAAAGTTCTTACCCTGGTTTACTTCAATCAAAAATCAAAGAAGTGTAAGGGTGGACTGTAAGTGATTTATCAGGGAAAAGGTTTGAAATAAATTCAATCATACGAGTGTAGCTGTATGAATATGTATTCATATCGCATGGATTGGTGCTTATGTGCTGTCAAAAATTTCAACTTCTTTTGATTACATCGAAATAGTAAAAAACTGAGAACGATATATTATAATACATTTTATTCATCGAACAGAGTAACACTATATATATATCTTGTCTCATATAACACGATTACTGATAAAGTGCAAGAGGAAACCTATTGAATTTAATCTCACATTTCCTTCCACAAAATTCAATGAAACATTATTTAATTCTTTCCAATTATACAAATCAACATTTTTCATTTAAATTCTAATAAATTATTAAAGTTCCCTTCTATATATACATGCCTGTTCACAATTAGAGCATATGTTATCATATTGTAAGTTTATCATCTTTTTTTTACGAGAACTCTTTGTTATTCAATTACTTAACCTTTCTTTTTCAAAGAGAGTAAGGAAGCAATGATGGGGCTAGAATAAGACTAGTGGTTAGCTTTTCACTCTCACTGCACCCCGCTATTTTAGGATTGAAAAGGTGGGATGGAATTTGTAGACATTAAAAATACCCATGCTTCGAACAGAAATCGATATATTGATTGAACAAATGCTGTTTGTACTGGGATTCGAACTAGTGAGACCTTTTTTCCGAAACCAATGACGTTGACCGATGCGCATATTAATCAAATAATGTTTTAATTTAATTTTCATAACAAAACATATATTTATATGCTATATTAAATAATATAATGTAAAGTATGTTTGCAACCCTAAACTGAGAGTCATCAATTAATAAAAAGAAAAACATTTCATTATTCTTAAATTATTTTTTTCTAATGCCATTTCTTTTATCAATCCCATACTAAAAACGGAGCGTAACCAGATCAATTAGTTTATTTCTTTCCCTTCTTTTATATTTATAATCTCTGAAAATATGTTAAACGTTAAAATAACAATCAGTCTTTCTAAAACAAGCTCATAAGTTTCGCAATGGTAGCGAACATTGTTGAAACAAAACCGTTTTTACCGAACAAGAAAACAAGAACGTACCTACCTGAGCATATCGAATTTCAAAAAAATTCATAAAGTTGGTCTTGAGAGATATCCACAAATATTTTAATGAAAGACAGTGACCGCCGCTCAAAAATAATTTTGAAGATTGTTCGCAAAGTTGGCTTAACTTTTATTAAAAATGTTTCTTGTAAAGAAAGAAAGATTTTGATTTGATATTCCGCCGTAGAATTTCAATCATGCCTTTAATTACAAACTCACTCTGATATTGTAAAAGAAAATAATTGAATGGAGAGAAGCTTTTCCCTGAATTGAATAGTAATGAAATATTTATTTCATCACAACAATTTTAATATTAAATATTTTTTTTTGTGTTGGTCTCTGTAGTCTTATTTTTAGAGCTAATAGTAATCATTCGTATGGTAATTCAAAGCAGTAAGACGTGTTTGTGTTCAGGTCCTGGCAAATTATTTTGTTATTTTATTCTTTGTTTTAATTGTACATCTTATATTATCAAAGTGTTTGTACGTTTATTCACCTAGAGATTACTTTATGCTTCATAATTTTAAAGCATATTTAAGCTATAATGTCAAATATTTGTATTTATACAACATATGTTGTGCTGCCATACAAAATGGCAATAGAAACTACTTTTCATTAAATATTAGCTTTAATCATTTATATATTTATAGTTGTTATTTCAGTTGCTTGGTAGAGTGGTCAGCTTCGTTAGCTTAGGTTACAGAGGATTCCAGTACAGATAGATCTTTCAATCGATTTATGGATTTCTGTTCGGCATAGATGTCTGTAACATCTAAAATTCTTTCCTTCCTCATACTCATTCTTAAAAATAAGACGTAACGAGAGCGATAAGCTAACCACTAGTCCTGTTCTAGCTTTATCTCTGTATCCATACTTTCATCGAAAAGTGAGATTGAGAAACTGAGAGGTAAACAATTACGTTGAGATATATTTTATATATTTCATATTCGAAGCGATAAGGATAAAACAAATCATTTCAAAAATAATGATATGATAATTTGATTCCTCTCCACTTATCTTGAAATAGCTTAAAGCCAATTTATATTTTTTTATTTAACTCCCTTTAATAAATTTTTCTACTCGATTAAGAGAGGTCGGTCGACTAAGCTACATTTATGATATTAACGTATTTATTAGGAGAATGCATACTTTTAAAAGCTTTTTAGTGAGTTTGACCAAAGTTATAAAATAATTAAGTTATTAAACATGTAACGGTAAAAATTTCAGTTTTCACATAACGGTTAAAATCAAGAATGATTACGTACGTTTATAATTAATCAAAAAGCACACTAAATAAGCCTATAAAATTGCATTATTCAATTGAGAAACAGAGCGATATTTTTTATTAAATGAAATACCAATCATTTATCCGTTTATATTAGTATTAACTAAATTTATTTTAATTTATTTCTTAATTTAAAAATCTATTCGGGCGTTTTCATTTAATCCTACTCTGTTGAAACGTTTGATTTTATTCAGTATGGAACTTATTCAGGTACTCACTCTTACTTTGATTGCGGGATCAAATTATAAAACCGTAATAGCATTTTGATGTTTGAATCAACCCAAAGCAAGTTGTAATTAAACTTTTAAGCTACACGACAGGCAATTAAGTTGCCAGTAAATTCTTTGGCAAAATACGCCTCTTTCACTTCAAATACTATCTTATAACAGGAATATCTACTCACACGCATTGCTTTTTGATACACCGTTCCCATTTCCAGATAAATGAGCAGTATAATTACGTCCTACGGCTGAGTTCAATAAATATTTTATTTATATTATCTTTACTGATAATATTTAATTACAATACCAATGTCGTCTTCCGTACCAACACCGATCGAATCTGCAAATCTATGAATGGACAATTTTCCAAAATAGTTAAAACGGGGTGCTGCGAACGCGAACTGATCTTACTTGCATCTTTCTATCTTAATCACATTCTATACAAAATTCAGAGCTTCTGAATAACGACCAGTTTTTGCAAAATCACTTTTGATGTTTAATTAGAAATATATATTAACTATATTCGAAATGTAAATTGTTAAAAAACAAAATATGTTTCGATTGGTTTATAATAGCACGTCATTAAATATTTATAAAATCTTTTGGATTGGTTTGAAGATAACTCTGTGGAAATTTATTTTTAATATAAAATTAAAGTTGACAACACTGTTATTGGACGTAGACTGTAACTTGGTAATAACACGTGTGCTACTCAACACTTATTCATTTTAATTTTATTTTTTACCTTAAAATTCTCCATTAGTACTCCATGATATGTTTCATTTTTATAAAAGAAAAATAGTCAACAAATCTTTAGATTCGTCTAAATTGTATTTGTTTCAATTTCAATTAATATTTTTTACGTTAAAATTTTTTACTCGAGTATTCGAAGAAAGTATCAAATAACCAAAATTATTTCCGTAAATTACCTAAATTATGTTATCATTATTTTGAGAAATGAGATAATTGTTAAAGATTTGTGATTTTCCCAACAATAAAATTTATTCACATTTTTTACTACGACGATTTCAGACTCATTCCATCTCTCAGCAAACAAAGCCTATTATGTAACAAGAGGGGCTTACAAAAATCAAATGACGTAAAGATTTTTTTCTTTTTATACCTGAAGAAAAAGAAACATTGACATAGAAATCTTCGTCAGCCTGAAAATGTGCGCGTATTGTATTTGATCAACAAAGACCGTCTATCTATTTTTTGTTGAAGTCAGCATTCTACTTAAGATTTTTATTTACAAAGGAAAATTGAACAATAATAAACAAATGTTGAAATTAAAAATAAATCTGAGTTTACATTTGTATTCGAAAATCAATATTGTAGATTGGTTCTTAAAAATTTTGTTTGTATAGCTTATCATTAAATTTATTACAAATAAAAAAATATCTTTTTTATATTCATACAAACACATATCTAGATTTTTATTTTGAGAACGTTGTTTGTGGCTTTTTAAAAGTTTTGGATTCTTATTTGCCCGTTAAAAGTAAAACAGATGAATAAGCAACAAAAATACTGACCAAAATGTTAAAAACTCAAAACTTTTTAGTAGTCTAATCATCTTTGAGTAGATATAAAAATTAGAAATCTGTACAGCTAAAAAACGTTAAATAGGTTTCTGCCAACAATAATTGACAAGGAAATTGACTTTAATTTGAATCGTTCAAATTATATACATTCACACAGATTTTTTCACTAACGACCCGGATTTCGCTTTTCGGTATCTTCAGATATTCAAGTGCACGGATGAACTTGAACTGACGCTTAGCAAATGAATGTTTCATGTTTATATGAGAAATAAATGCATCACTGAGCTTAAAGCCACTTCTGGCGAAAAGTATAAGCTCATAGGAATGCCCACAGATTTGAGTAGTGAGTAATTTTAAGAATTATATTTATTTTGTTTGTCGGAAATTGGCTAAGTTTGTATTAGGTACTTCATTAAATATCTAAATAAATTTATATTGCGTGAGTGAATTTGTGTTTTTATTAAATGATATAAAGTTTTTAAGTCTATTGATCTGCATTCATTTCCGACCATTTTTTTTATTTAACTTTTTCATGCAGTATACCAACGATGTTATATAAGTTCGATTGAATTCGATCGCCTACGATGTTGATAGCGCTTTGTACAACAAAATTACTATCTAACTTTTTCGTGATCACATTATCTATGCACAATTGAATAAAACCAGTAGACAATATAAGTGGATCACATTGTCAAAGGAGTACATGACGTATGAAACATTCCGACTATAATCAATTCACCATGCAGTTATTTGTCATGATCGGTGATGCCGACAAGACAGAAACCCCGCCGAGCTTACACACAAGCGGCATCTCACATGAACAGATTTTTTCGAAAGATGGAGTACAATAATGTCGCGATTGAGGTCGTGAACACTAAAAAATACGAGACTGCTCGATATTACGTACCCTGCTCTCTGTGGTGCAAGACTTCCACTATCCTTTTGTACTGAGAACGGCGACGGAAATTGGATATCAGTTATCTGACGAACTTTATAAATTCATTTTTATTTCTGACCTTAGAACTGAATAGTTTACAGTCAGTTCACTAAATAATTGACAGTAAGAAAACAACAATTATTTAATTGAATTTTTCGCTAATTTTTGATATAATATAACAGGAATGTTTAGAGCAGTGTTTCTCAACCTTTTTGGGAGCGTGGCCCCTTTTGAGTGTCTTTATTTTTCTGTGGCCCCCTACCTTCCTTTTTTTTTTTAGCTCACCGAGAAATTAGAAATCCTCAATTTGCCCGTGGCCCCCATGAAATGTGTTGTGGCTCCCCAAAACAAAAATAAATCTCTGTGGCCCCCTGGGGGGGCACATGACCCACCGTTGAGAAACCATGGCTTAGAGCATATGTCTTCTAATTGTAGGTATCTTAACAGAAGCTTTTTTTCTACGAAAACTATTACACAATTCTTCAATGTCTCTTCTACGATAAGAGTAGGAATAGAAAAAAATATGCAACAATTTCTGGAACAAAACATTGCAAGCCGAATTTTATTTAAAAAGCGTAAGTCTGTTATTTGAATACAAATTTCAGTTAGAACCTTGTAGCACTAGCGGTTTGTTTGACTTTCAGGTGGCAAGGCTCTAATTGAAGTTTAGGTATTTCTAATTATCTATGAAGAACTATTTTTAAAAATATTTTAGTCATAGTTATATCATGCCAGTACTATCATTGATATATACAATCAAAAAGAATCTTGGAAACATTTATAATTTTCAAAATACAAGCATTCAAAGTTTCAAATGCCCATATCTTTTTTGGTGCAGCTATCCACATAGAACCTTTTAGTACTTGGCTCGCGGTATGTATGACCGTAGAGGGTGATGGAGAGAATTGTACTGTAGGGATATATGATAGAAGGATGGTGTTATAATAGGACTAGTGGGTAACTTATCACTTGACCGCGTTTTTTTAGAATTGGAAAGGTGGGATGAAATTTTAAGACATCACAAACATACATGACTTTGGACAAAAAACGATTGAAAAAATGCAATTCGTACTGGGATTCGAGCCCGTGCGTGAGGTCTGTCACAGACGCCAACATCTTTAACCACTGCGTCACGGACCATACCATTAAACAACGATTTATCGATAAAATTGGATTTTGGTACAGCCGAGAATATGTCACAATATGTAATGGAAATAATATATTTTTAGTCCTCCAACAGAAATATTTCGATAATTTTTTATACTTTTAATTCATCGTTTTGGTACTGCTTAAAATAAATAGTCACAAAACGAAATCGTCAGACCCATAGTTATAAAGATGGCCTAATTCTGAATAAATGTTATACTTTAGAATTGCTTTTTTTTACCATGTCCGCTCCCAATGTGGAGCATATGGACTCCTAATGGAGTTTATCTCAAACGAAGTGTTTCTACGAGAACTGCTTGTTACTCAGTTGATCAACCTCTCTTTTTCCAAAGAGAGTAGGAATAGAAGGAAAGGGCTAGGAGAGGACTAGTGGTTAGCTAATCGCTCTCGATACGCTCCGTTCACAGGATAGGATAGGTGGGAGGAGGGAATTCAAGACATCACAAACATCCATGCTTTTGAACAGAAATTCATAGATAGGTTAAAAAATCAATTTATAAAACTGTCCGTATTGGGATTCAAACCCGTGACGTAGCGGTAGCCAACGACGTTGAACACTCTGCCACACAGCTTTTTTACTTTACTATAAAGAGAATCTAAATAATATGTGGGCACAATATAAAAAAGTTTGAAAAACACTTATCTATTGATCGTATGGTGTTCAAACACATCTGCCAAAAATCTAAATTACATACAAAAGTGTGTTTTTGAAAAAATAGATGATTTATGAACGAACGTCAGCTATGATGAAAACCAATCGAGTACGAGAATTGATCGTGTGTATTCTAAGATACAAATTTCATTCCATTAAATATTTTTAGAACATAACAGTAGTTAATAATTATATGCTGAATGTTAAATTAACTATTAATATTATAATAGTATTCATAGAAACGAGAAAAAAGATGATTGGAATGTTTTTTTTATAAATATTTTAATTTGAATTTGATTGTTTCGACGACGAATGTGGTAGCCATTCAATGTAATATATCTTGAATATCCATTGTCAAAACGCAACGGACATCAAAAACCCATTAGTCTGTTTGTGATCACGTTTGGTACACTGAGACATGACCATCACAAGACACGCCAAACTTTAAGATATTTATAGCAAAATTTCTAACCAGTGAGCTGACACTAATAAAATTAATTTGTATCAATCTTCAAAATCAATTTATAGAATGGAAATTAAGGTTGAAGAAGCTTGATTTTGTAATGGATTTAAAAATTATGAAACGGACCAATAATCGTCTTATTACTAATCGACCTATAGCTGGGTCACACTCTGCGGATTAGGGCCTGTCGGTTTTCAAAAACCGGTTTTTGGCTAAGTTTGCGACATTTGAAAACCGCTTTTTTCAACTTCGTAACCGGTTGCACATATAACTCTTAAAAAACTTTGGAGAAGAAATCAATAAATAGATTTCTTGAAGAACCAGAATAAAAAAACTTCAAATTTAATATCGCTAAAGGCCGAATTTTCCATATACGAGTCTATAAACAAAAGAACAAAAAAAATGAATATTTCATTTGATGGTTTAAAGATCATATGCCCCTCATCATTACCCAACAATAGGGTATTTTTGATATCAGGAAATTTTGCTACAAAACGATCAGTGGACGCTTGGTGTTTTCTTAAATCATATTTTCTGAAGATTAACACCAAATAATTTCTTGTTGTGTATTATTATGTATATAAATAAACAAAATAAAAAAAAATATCTTTTTCGCTATTTTAATTGAGTTATACATTTTTTGTAAAACTTCGAAAACCGGATAAAACCGGTTTTCGAACAAATTGTCATCCGAAAACCAGTTTTTTCAAAAGTCGGTTTTTATATGAGCCCTACTGCGGATGTCTCCATAAAGACTTTACCCTGATTGCGACTTCTTCTAAACGGTGAGAATCTGACCACCTTGGATGACCGTCAAGAATTGTTCATACAATGTGCTCTTCGGAACTAAAGGATGGTGGTATATCATAAGGAAATAAAGCCATCGGTGACTGACAATGAATCCTGTTGTCACCATGTGGTGTAAAATTAAAAATTATGACTCTTTTATATTTTATATTTTTTCTGACATCTCATATTTTTTTGCGTATTTTTTTAGTCAAACAATGATTACTTGAAAAAGTTTATCCATATTAGATATTATTTCGTTATCAGTAATATAATATAATATATTACATCAATTTCAATTTTTCATCATAAATATGAATGTATCTGTATATAAAAATGTTTTCTCCATATAAATGTAGCTGTATTTTTTTATGTTTTATATATAAAAACATATTTAATAAAACTCATAAAAATCCACTTCCTCGTCAAAATTTACACATAGAAAATGACTAAAATTTAAATTATTAATTATGTTTACTTTCTTTAATATTGTTTTCATACTACGAAGAAATTTGTGTCAAAAAAATACCAAACAAATGTTGAATGTTGCGTGCAGGTAAGTCAACTTCAATAAGTACTTTATTCCGTTTTCCGGTCATATTTCCCGAACGCCAGTGAAAATTGAAGCACGGAGCATTCTGCACACTGAAAATTTATTGGATATTAAATTTGAGTATTTTTTATGTGCTGTTTGCAATTTAATTACCTAAAGATTATAACATAGCAATTTGGATTCATAGCATGTAAGCTATTAATAAAAATGCAAAATGTGAAACAGAAGTCAAAAGCGGTTCTAATTTCAAAACTTAGCCGAAACAACCACAAACTATTTATTTAAAAAAATGCGGGCTTTCTTTCATTATTTAATACAATAACGAAAATCATAAATTTTTGAAAAAGTCTCAAGAAGTTGAAATATTGAAATTATGTAGTGAAAACTGTGGTCTTTTATTTTCAATAATAATATATATATACATATGTATTGCCTTTCGCTTAATATTGATAATCTAGATGTCGGATGTTTGATTTTAACTCAAAGCTAACAACGGTTGTAATTGAACGCAAATACTTATTTAAGATTGTTTTATAATATTTCAATGAAACGTGCTTCAAATAATATCGTTAATATTTCTCATTTCATGAAGAAGAACAGACGCGATAAGAAATGCGTTTTACGTTGGCTCTTTGGCTTTTTGGCCTAATTATTGTATTTGAACATAGAAGCGTGCAAGAAATTCGATATTTTTGAATATCGTTTTATGAACTTTGCTACCATGTTATTCTCAAATTAAACTGTTCCCTCTAAATATGGTTTGTTTAAGTGGTATTCTATGTACAATACAGTAGCATTTATAACAGTTACAGTTAAAGGTGAGTGAAATGTAAGATCCAAAATGAGTACTAAACTTATTATTCATAAAAAAATATTGCTGATATGTGTTAAAACAATAAATAAAGAAGGCCAAGGCCCACAACATTTTGCAGGGGCATAAATGGTATTTATTTTTTTCTTGTAGATTACTACTAGACTTGTCTTATCCATCTTCTTTCATTCTTACTATCTTTAAAAAAGAGAGGTTCAGTTACCATTTACAAGCTGTTTTTGTGGGAAATTTCTGCTGAAATTAGGAGCGGTCATAGTTAAAATATATTGTCACAATACATTGTTTTCTTTTTTTACACTCTCCTTTTATGAACTAACCTATAACAACTATTATTATTACTTCTAGGGGTAAAATAAAGGTCTATATGTTTAAGTTTAGAAGAGAACATAATATTCACAAAACATTATACAAAAGCTTATTTGTAGTAAGAGAATTGAACTTCATTTAGATTGTAACATAACTCAATAAATTCTCCACATGACACCCTGAAAAGCATTATTTATACAACTGTTCCCGGAAATTTACACTGTAACCTGAAACATTTTCAACATTTCTGTCAACTATTTGCTGCAGCTTAACTGTAAGTAGCATTTTTCAATTCCGTTTTACTCCCTTTAGATTCCTAACGAAGTCTTTAAAGAAGTGAACTTAGCTTTACTTATTCGGTAAAAAGGACGAACGAGATTTTCTGACTTGCCGATTTTTTTTTAGCTTTCTAAGATTTCATTTTTTTTCAGTAAGCTTAAGGTTGTTTTATTGACATAAATTTTGATTGGTATAGTTTTAACCACGATTCCTAAAGATATTAAAGTAATAAAATATTTCAAAAAAATTAAAGAACATCGATTGTGTGATTCGAATCTATTAAATTATTTTATCGAAAACTATACACTTATAAAAATATTCATCACTTTGTATAGTTGATATACTATTGTTAATTACAGTTATGGGAACTGCTTTATAGATATATATTTGGTAATGACTGTAGATCAGTAAAAAAATTGGAAATATACGACCTTCATATTTTTTATTACTTACAGCCGTATCACAATGCGTATTTATATAGCTTATTAAATTTTGCTTAAAAACTACATCTGTTATTTGATCATAACAACGTTAATTTAAATGAAGGTACATGGCCACCAAAAATATTATAATATAAATGAATATTATAATAGAAATGAACGAAATGTTTTTTTGTAACTAGCAAACTCTTCAATCTTTATTGTTTTTTTTTTCATGAAAATAACTTGAATTATTATCTAATATATCTGACATAAGAAAAAAACTTTTTTTTGTTGTATAAATAATACTATTGGCCAACAGAAAAAAAAAACATGATACGATATTTTCCAAACAAATATTTCTGTAATTATATTACGATTGATGATATCAATTTAGGTTTCAGGCTCTTGTATCTTTCCGCATCATATTGCTATCGTATTCTTTTATATTAAATCTAAAAGAAAAGGCAGACTTCACAAAAGATCTTGATGCGAGATAACAACTACACAATCAGGGTGAGTCGTTAGACGCTCGTTGAGTTTCGAGAAATGGAATATTTCTCTGTCACATTACTGCTATATCTAGCATAAGATATTTTGTCACGATCTAAGAAGATGAATCACAATAAAAACAAACGAATTGATCATTTATATTAAACAAAAGTGTTCTTAGGGCAATGATTGGTCACTTCACTTAGTCATTTTATGTATTCTCTTTACAAATAACAGAAGAACAAGATAAGAAACGGGCCAGCGGATGATCGATAAAATATTCAAGCATTTAACATAATAATATTACATAAAAAACATTATTTTTTATGAAGTATGCAAAATTGCGATGATAAAGAATGTATTTGTTTTTACTATTCGTTATAAAGCAATATAAAAGTTTATTTTTAAGTTAACGATTTTTTTTTATAGTTTAATTTAAAAGATTGAATACTTGGTATTACCGCTTACACTAATACGCTATAAATTTATGTTTAAAAAATCAAGATTTTAGAATTAGGAAATAAAGTTTGGTAAAAAATATTACTAACCAACAAATTCGAATAAGAAAATAATCAGAAAAATAATCAACAAAGTTCTTTGTTTGAGGATATATTGTCTACTTATCTACGCAATGTATTGATCAACGAAATAATGATTACGAGATTCAAGAATAATAAAAATTCGAGGTTATATTTTGGTCTCATAGATAAAAAAAATATATAGCATTAAATTGATAGTCTTGAGAAGAGAAAAATGATTTAAAAAATCGGTGAAAAATTAGTTCTGACGATGGCAAAAGCCAAAATAGCTATCAACATATAACATATTAAAAACTGTAGAACTGAAATACCTTGATATTTTTACTCTATAAAAAAAGTCGGTATAAAAACGTAAATAAAGAATTAAATAGCACTATAGTTTACCAAAATTAGTCTAAAATAACATTTAGTTAGATCCTCTTGCATATGCTCCATAAATGAGTTAACTTTCTTACGATCTATATTAAACTTTTTTTCTTATATAGTGAAACAATTTTTGAAAATGTCATTTTTCAAATTATTTTTTGCAATCTCTTAATAGAAAATTTAAGCGCCGTTTTTAAATTAAATAATACTGAATGCTGTGAATTGAAAAAACATTATAACTTCAAAGTTTTTTTTTAAATATATACAATTAATTGTATAGTAAAAAGTTGACTACAAAATCTATCAACAATTTTTTATATCGAATTAGAAAATTATCCATATAATCTTTTTAGCAATCGTAATCGTCTGAAACGTGTTTTTAAATGATAAGATAATGATTTTAACTAAGATCATATTTAAAGCTTACTTTTATGTAAGATTTCTAATTTTTATTTGATTGTTTTAACAGTTATGACGTCAGCGTTATGATCAAATATAAATGTAGTATATTTGAATAAGTACTTATTAAAAATATTATCAATTTATCAAGACCGGGCGTTAAATATTTATCAAATTAAACACAATTTTTAAAAAAACGCTTCCTGATTGATTTTTATTAAAAATTTTACTTTGATTTTCATAAAAGATAATGTCAAACCTGATGATAGTTAAAATTAAATGAGTTTGACTGTTCGACACCATCAAAAGGCAATTATTTTTCTGACGAAAAAACTCCAAAGGGAGCGTCAGCTTTGGCTTTTTGGGAGGAAATAACTGTTCCAACGTTGGATTTTTTACTTCTACGTGAAGGTTCATTAAAAAATGTAAATATTTATCTTTATACTTTAAAATTTCATTAAAATGACAACAAAAATTCTAACGTCACGTTGCTTTTCAATACAAATATATACCATTACACATATTTCACACAGAGCATCGCATTATTTTTTTTAAATGATATTTTTAACATTTTCAATACCAGCTATCAAACCATATTTATTAAAAACAATTTTATACTTAATATCTAGCGCAAGGTGTCTTCTCTCCTGAAATTGCTTTGTTTTTTATCTTAAGTGATTTAAAATTGAAAATTATTTAGCGTGTTTTCGATTTCTTTGTCATATTTTTATTCCTCGTTTTAATTTAAACAAGCATAAAAGTTACAGTAGGTGTGTTTAAATATATTTTATTTATTAAAAAAGCATAGATTTTATTACACCAGCGATTATAAAACAAATAAATTTAATAAATAAGTTTAAAACGACAGTATGTTTCTTTTAACTAGCATACGCTCCGTCAACTGATAGCTTAGAATTCATATATAACTTTTTCACATAGTAAAGCTTTGATGTCAGTTTATAGAGCTATTAATTAAACGTATCTGTGAAAATAGATCTAGGGTGCATGACAAAAATAAAATTCCACACTTCGGTCGACCGATGCAAAATAATATAAACAAAGTATAGAGACGAGCGTTCCGTTTCGGTGGTAATATATCACCTTAATTTGTCGACCAACATGACAGAAGACTGTGCAAATACCGCCATTTGTATGTACAAGTCGTGGTATTTGTGCCACAAAGCAAAACGAAATTGTTGTGATGTCCGCGTCACTTTTCCGAAAACAACAAATCATTCATAAACGCAAGGTAAAAATAAATTTAACCGCTAATTTTATTTTATTATGCGAAGAGACTGTTTTAATTATCATTTGTTATTTCAATATACATATATTTGTTTGTATGTAACTTACAGCACAAAAGTATGCTACTGAGACAGAGAGTGGCACGCCAAAGCCACGAAAGACAAAGCCGCGCTGGTAAAGGAGCGCACCAAAAATGACGCGCATAACAAAAGCGCGCAAGAAAAAATCAGACTTCGTATAAATCTGTTATGAGTTGATTACACATTATGAAATAATAATTATATCAGAGATGTGGAGTCGGAGTCGTGAAAAATTAACGGCTCGAAACATTTTTAAAAAATAAATTGAATGATGTGTATTCAAACTATAATAGTCTATAGTAGGGATTCCAACTATTCGTCATTATCAATTATTCAAATATTGAATAGTAAAACTGAAACTATCCGGATGTATTCAGATATCCGGATAATTTTTAGTATACACATACATTATATGTTTGTACTAAAATATTACATTAAATAGTACCTACATTAAAAACGAGCCCATTTAAAATATAAGTCATTTATACAAATTTAAAAAATGCATATTTAAAAAAAATAGGGCATTAAATGTTTCATATTTTAAATTTGTTTTTAACATAGTTTTTAATTGTTCCTGATGTTGAAAATACTCGTTTAGCAGTTAGCAACTTTTCTCTTATTTTTTTTAATTGATCCAAATATATCATATATGTACATAATATTTTTAAAACTATGATTTAAAAATATATATTTTAATAAACAAGAAATAACCGGCTGTTTGTGCTAATAGACAGTATTCTCGATTTCTGAGTTTTTACTAAATAATCGTATAATTCGCACGCAAAAAGATATTGATAACACCCGAGTTGGGTGTAGGCGAAAACACCACTACCGGGGGAATTCATAATTATTATTTAAGTGTGAAGAAATTGTGATGCAATATTTCGTAGATATTGTAACATATTTCATTAAAAATATTACGAATACTATTCGGATATTTCCTCAAATATTCGAATATCGAATAGTTGAAAAAGAGCTGAATATATCCGGATATCGAATATTCGAATATCCGGATTGGAATCCCTAGTCCATAGTGTTGACATTGCATGCTTGCTGAATAAAGATGATCTGATAAAAAATTCTTCGCAGCCAGGAGTCGTCGTTTTTTACACTACTCCACAGCCTTGAATTATATTATTATTTTTAAATATTTGCTGAGTATATGAATTGTGTATTAAAAATTAGCATATAATATAAAACTTTTTAAAAAATCATGTATATTTATTTCATTTACAGTAATTTTTAGAGGCATCTTATCATTCAGGGTATTTTTTTATTCGAATGTATATTAAGCGTATAGCATACTCATAAAACTCAACTTTTATCCTGCACGACTTTATTGTACGCTCTTTTGTTATGCGTTCATTTGTTGGCGCTGCTTTTTCGTGCGCGTTAATGTTACGTCGCTGTCAAAGAGTGTGTGAAAGCGTGAGTGTTGAAAGAATGTCGACTAGCGGATAATATTACCTCCATCGTAGTCACATTGACAATTGTGAAAATTCATTGTTTTTTTGTACAAATAACCCTTTTAAGACAGAGTCAATTTTTTAATCCATCTTTTTAAATAATTTATGATAAATGTGCTCATATGAGTTGTTAGAAAAAGAAATTATTCTTTTGTAACTGAATTGTTTAACATAGAGGTTATATAACAAAAATAATAAAACATTTTTAGTACTTTTTCCACATAAAATTTATTGGATCAGGACCGGTTTCGCTTATGGTGAGCATTATCAACTGATAAGAAATACAATGAAACAGTGATATGTATACAAAAGTTTAGTAAAAAAATCAAGGTATGTCAAACAATTGGTATTACACCTAAGCAAATAAATTGAAGCAAAATACAAGAAAAATTAACTACAAATAAAAATGTTGAGGACCTCTTAACAATGCAAACAATTACATCAAAAATCAATTAAGTATGAATTATCATTACCAAAGTAAAAGCCAAAAATGAGTGTATATAATAAATAAACAAATCTTATTGTATTTTTATTATAATGCCATTCCACCAAGTATTGACAGTCAACATCTCAAAAGTGATAGCGGTTTTATATAAGAAATTCTAAAAACATATTATTTTCTATGAGTAATGGAAATTATTGTAGTAAAATTTCTTATTGTTTTATTAAAAAAATAAAGCACTGTATTGTTTTCATTCCACTATATTTTCTATGAACAGGACCGCTTTCACTCATAACGAGCATCTTCAACTGATAAAAATATACATTAGTACAGGGATATTTATACTAAAATAAGTATTTCCAATTTTTAAATCATGTTAATAACATATGCAGAAAAATCTGCACTAATTTAATTGTACTTTGTGATTTTTGAAAAATACACATGTACAGAGTTTGCTACATTTGTTTTTATATGCCTCAAATAGTCTTGTATTGATGTATATTCTTTTAAGTGGAAAATTATCGTGATGGACGAAACCGGTCCTGATAATTTTAAGTAAATTTGAAATTAATACAAAAGAGTGTTTAAATTTTTAATACAATGCCTTTCTGCCAATTATTAATAGTAAACACATTAAAAGTGATTATCATTTTTCTTTTATCTTGTGTCAAAGAAAGCAAATCTTTGAAAATTTAATTGTTCTATTTAAAGTGTTTCTTTGTAGTTTACTGAATGAATCACGGCAGTTAATTTTTGTCATTTAGATGTTGTTTAGATAACTCTAAATAAAAACAGTCAATTATACAACGACTGCAAAGGGCCAACATAAATGTCAACATTTAATTCGAAAATTATTCAATTGAATCACCGCAACAGATAAAAATAAATTAAATTTGGGAAGGCGTCCATTTTGGGTACTTTGGGAGTAAAAGACGACACCGGGCAAAGAGTTTGAGGATAATGACATAAAGAAGCAAACCTGATATTACAATGGCGTACTATACGCCGAAAAAAAAAAAAAAAACATTTATTCTCTTATTTTTGGTATAAATACAATCTGAAAACTCAAGGCGGAATTTAAATGATGAATAACTGTGATAAAACAGTATTTATTTATTAAAAACAAAAGAAAATTTTAATCATTCAAATGTTCCACACTACCTCATGTTTTTTCACAAACGATTTGGGTTTGGCTTTTCGGCATCTTCGGGCGTTTAAATACACGGATAAACTCTAACTGAAACTTAGTAAATAGTTTTATTGTGTTTATATAAGAATAAAATTTATAAAATTACTTTCCACACTTTCTCTTCTTAATTAAAACGGACAAATTGAGAGCGATGAGTTAACCACAAGTTCTGTCCTAGTCATATCTTTCTATCCCGAATGTCTTTTAAAAAAAAGGTCGAGCAACTGAGTAACAAGCAGTTTTTGTAGGAACACTTTTTTGATATAAACTCGATTAGAAGTCCATACGCTCCACATGGGGGGCAGACATGGCTGAGAAAAAAATGTTATTCTTAAGATCAAAGTTATTGGTGGCGATCTGGATACAATTATTTACCAAGCGTTAATTCAATTTCATCCGTACACTTAAACGCCTGGACATGCCGAAAAAAAATTTAAAAGTGTACAAAATTGGATCGATTTATATTTAAAATCTAAAATTTACCAATCTTCTTTAGTCGAAATTTTAAATTATTAAAACAAAACGTTTTAAGCATACATACCGTCCCTTATTTGATGGGTTTTACGACGACCTTTTTTGTATTCTCGACCATCAAGAGAACTATACTTCTGTTATTTAACTTTGTGCTAGTTCATTTTAAATTTAAAATTGAATTTAATAACTTTCTTACTCTGCCTGCTGTTACAACATATGACATGTGTTATTGCTTCTTTGAGAAGAACTATCAGACATATCATTTCAAGGTTTGCGAATATAATAAGAAATGAATAAAATTATTATGTTATAAAATATAAAATAAACGTTGGGGATTTGTCTATGTCCTACTGGACGCATAAAGGGAATAAGAAACAAACTTTGATAGAACTAATTACAAATTAATTAATTTAATTAGGTACGACAAATCCTAATAGTAATAAATTCAACATTGGTGATCCGCCTATCTTATTTAAAATGTTATTTTCTCACATTTTCTTTATATTAATGACTTTATATTTTTTTTAAAATAACCTTACATAACCTAACCTAACCTGTTATTGTGTACTAAATGGAGTATTGCAACATTATTTTTTTTAGAAATATTCATTCATGATTTCTCGTGAAGTAAAAACATATGTAAAATTTTGACACACTTTAAGTGAAACATCAAAGGTATCAAATTTATAGCATATTGTTGTTATTTACTGAATTCTGTAGGGTAGTTTTACCCCTCATACAAATTATATTCCATCAAATCAATTAAACACAAGGTGTGTAAATGAGTACACGTTAATTGTACATGTTTAAGGATATTAGGATAACTAACGACAGTGTTAATCAGATACCACTCATTAATACGTTGCTAATGCGCTGTATCCAAAAGCGTGGCAAGAATACGATATTACTGAGTTCCCTTATCTGGCATACGCCACTGTAACGAACTAACTATGAAGGGGAATAATAGCTCATTTCGAATCTGATTGTGTCCGATTTCACTTCTCCTTTCAAAGCCCAAATCTCACGGCCTCCCTAACGAGGTTGAATCCAACTGAACATCGCATTATAGATTAAAAAAAAAGGAAACGGTATTCAAAGCTATCTATGGAAACTAGCTTTGAAAAATTTAATCTAGCTTCTTTATTACGAATGATTTAACCGCGTATTTCAAGGTGCTGCTTTTACCCAGGACCCTTTTTTACTAATCCAATAAATAAGAGTCGACAACCGACTTGATAAAATAATAATTTATCGCATTAAAATGGTGTGCAATTTTTCAAACGACCACTTAAAGTGTAATTCTCGACCAGGTATATCCAACTCGAGACCTGATTGAAGGTTTTGTGAAGCTTTTTCGAGGTTTCCAACTTTATATACAATTTTTATTGATAATTTGTGAGTAACGAATTATTATTTGGGTAGTTTAAGATTTCGACTGAAGGTGCTTGGTGGAATTTCAATATTAATTTTGAATCGTTCAAATTATGTACACTCCCACAGATTTTGTCACTGTTTCGTTCATCCGTGCACTTGAACGCCTGAAGATGCCGAAAGGCGAAACCCGGTTCGTTAGTGACAAAATCTGTGGGAGTGTACGTAATTTGAACGATTCAAATTTATTATTTCGGTATTTGCATACTGAAACAAGATATTCGTGTGTAGTAATGTAAGTGCTATGTGAAATAGAGTTAGCTGATTAAGCTAGACAGAAAATACAGTACAGTTCTATTACATGGATGTGGCACGTGACGGTTGCTATTTTGCTCTAATGAACAGAGTTAGAGTAAGACAGCTGTAGTTTAATCAATGGACACAAATTTTAAAATCTAGAGAAGTTCTGCGCATCAATAGAATACATGAGCTTATGCAATAAAGATAATACTCACATGAATTAATATAGTCAGTTACAAAGGTATTGCTCGTCAAAGACATGCAATATTTTATTTGGTTTGCGAAATGATTTCAATTGGACACCCCTGTTCTAGATGATGTAATTTTTCATTTGAAAAACTTTAATTCTTTTAAAGATTTCCATGTCTCATTTATTATCATTATTTTTTACTTAACTAAATTCGTTTGTTGTGAAAATTTCATTCCCGGAACAGCCCAGTTTTGCCACTCGTGACGTAATTATTATACATCGAAGCTACGTGAACATTTCTGTTTGAATTATTACGTGCGTAAACTTTATGAAAACAGCCAGTTTTAAACTAGCGTATGGGAAGGTAACAGATATCTCCGTGTGTACTTTGGCGTAAAAATGGATGATTAAAATTTAGAACAACTTATATTATCAAATTGTGTGAAAATCGAGTAAAATTAGTCGAAAGTAGCACATGATTTATATAGTATGAAAAGGTAGACATTTTACTGGTTGAGAGTCAAAGATGATTTCAATTAGATTCGTGCGTAAAATATCACTTTAAAATATAAATAAGGATATGAACTATGCTAAAACATAAAAAATATATATGAAATGTATTCAAAAACAGTAGTTTTAAAATTTTCAAAGCAAAGAAATCGATCTACGCATGGCGATTAAGAGCGAATCAAAGCAACAAAACGTGTTTTAATTAAGTTGTTAGTTGACAAACTGAAGACATAATTACAATGTGTAACACAGAAAGCACTTTCAAATACAAAACTTCAGATCTCATTTCAACGGATAATTGAATCGAGACTTATTTAATTGTATTGGAAGTCTAATAACACCGAAACAATAGTATATGACTATCAATATGAGAAAAAAATTGGTAACGTTGGTGATAAAAACAAGATATATTAATCATTCAATTACTTTCTATATCACTCTGAGTTCGGTCTCTTTAGTAGAGTTTATATGGTTGAAATTTCAAAATATTTGTTGTTTGGTAAATATTAACTAATTTTACATACTATTTAATTGTATCATTGACATCTATCTATTAAACGCAAAGTCAATATAAAGAAAATTCTTAGTTCTTCATTGTGTATTTATATTGTGAGCTGAAGCAGCCGTTATTGTTCGTCGCGGGCAAAGTTTATTCGACATAAAGCTAATTGTTTTCTGACAAAGTCGTAATGGAAATTCCAGTTGGTAATTTCCTTAGAGTTGGAGAAACAAGTCATGAAATTCGATCAATTTATACGGAAGTAAAGACATTTTATGGAGAGCGATTGCGGTCGAGGGATTGTGGGGTGATTTCACATTCGTGAATTTCTAGAATACGTCAGTGGATAGAAAGGGTGTAAAACCAACAGACGCGCTACTAAAAGTTAACCGACTGCATACATTTTAACGGTAGAGTTACGCATTGAATACGTAATGGATCATGTCACTTTATGGCTCACGATTATATTGTAGCACACTTTCAAACACGATTTTATTCAATAGTCTACGAAGAACTGTCATTTGGCAAGAACTTACACATATGTTTATTCAATGTTACGACGTAAAGGAGGCATGATGGTATAAAAATCTCAGTATGAATACGTTATTTTTTTCTAAATATCTCAAGAAAATAAGTTGTAAATAAATATTTTAAATAAGTAATGTTGAATATGTCTCATTAGCAATACTTCTGAGAGAACTGTTTTGTACTCAGTCACTCAATACACCTTTCAAACAGATTAGGGACAGAAAAACGGTGCTTGGATATGAAAAATGATTGACTTATCGCTTTTACCACTCTTTTTACTAAACAAAAGATGGGAGGTAAGAGGGAATTAAGACTATCCAAACCTTTGAACACAAATCAAGAAATCGATTGATTAATCAGTTTGAAAAAATAAAACACCCTTTTGTACACACTAATTTCACATTTATTTAATATAATCAGAAACAAAAGAGTAGTTTATTTTTTAATATAATGCTTTATTGATATTAAACACGTTAAAAGTGAATAATCTGTCCGTATTGTGACTCAAACCGGTGAACACTACAACCGGAGGCAACTACGTTGACTACTGAACCCGTAAAAACTTTTAGTTAATTATTCATTTTTACCACAGTATTTCTTTAATAATCCACTGTATGAAGCAAACTTTAAAACGAAAATAAATTTTTGTTGTAAAAAAAATACTTCTTCGCAATTTTGACATCATGCTTTATTTAGAAGACTTAATTTAAATTTCATATTATTCTTTTAAGGACACAGTGAAAAAGGGAAATTAATATTTGTATTTCTTTTTTTTTAAGTAATATTATTATATAATATCGTATATTTATATTTGTTTTAATGGTGATATATGTTGGAAAACCAATATAATAAAAAGAAAATTATTGTTGTTATAAAATAATAATTATTTCAACGGGAGCTGTACAAATAAAAAAACACAGTTTTTAAAAACAGTTTTTTCCGACATCATAATTAGGGCTTCCAAACCGGTTTAAACCGAAACCGGTTAACCGGTTTATCGGGCGTTTTGAAAAAACCCGAAAACCGGTTTATTTTACTCGGTTAACCGGGTTATATCAAAAATACTCTTTTCTTGTTTTTCATTGTTTTTTACAAAAATAAAAATGTTTTATAATGAATTTACTGCGTAATATAGGAAAAAATTCACAAAACACAACAAACATGTACATATATATACATTTTGTAGAATAATGTACTCCTGTCTCAAAGTTGTCCATGTTGCGAACAGAAATGACTGATATGAATGATAATTTAACATTTTTTTGTCATTATTTATTAAGATACGAATGATTCTTATATGCACGTCACTCAATATCCTTTATTGATTTAAAAAAAAAAAAAACATCCTAATAAATCTCTAAAAAAGTATTAATTCCATATAATTAACATGTACCATTTTTAAGCGAATGCAATTTTATGATTAATAATCTAAATCTCTCTACCTATTTTTATGCCTATGTGTGCTTGTTAATAGTTAGATTTGTATGATTTTTGAAATATAATTATTCTAAGTAATCTTGATTTTATCTTAACATTAACAATGCAAAAATAGCTGTTTTTCTGATAATTTTAATTATTGTATCAACTTTTTATTCACCATCATACTAAAATATGACAAAACTTTTACCCAAGAGTTAGTTGTAATGTTTCATCTAAATGTTTTACCTAACGAATAGTCTAAATTATTCCAAGAAAGTTGCCTTAAAGTCATATTGAAAAGCACTAATATTATAAATTGCGCCATAAACTTATTTTTATTCTATTGTTCAATAAAGCGGTTGCTTTTTGTCAAGTGCATACATATGTTTTTGACAAAAGATGCATATTGGGACATATTGGAAGGTCATATTGGGACAAGGGTAGGTACCTGCCCTTTTCTCAGTTGCAAGCTCTCGACATTGCATATTGTAAAATTTCTTTGTCTTAATCCAGATGTGGGCAGAATCTTAGTACCCATCCACAAGTCGACAGTCAGTTAAAAAAAAACAACAACAATTGACAATGGGCAAACCAATAAAAATATCAGTCATTTGTCATGATGTTTTTTTTTATAACCATTAGGGGTCTGCACACTGGGGCGCCGTCGTACAGGATTATTTGATGTATGTTCCTTATGCCTGGTGTGCACATATTTAAATGCGGAAGGAAAATTTCTTTTAAAGTTATTGACAGTTTTTATTTCAGTTATATTATACAAATTGCTTATACGTAGCAAATATTAGAATGTAGGAAATTTACAATTCATTGACTCTTTCACGAAAATAGCATAATATAGCCACCCCAAAATCTATCTAAACTCAAACAATATTTTAAAAAAGCTATTTTTGGTTCCTATATTCGATTGCACTATTTTTTGTGATAGACAAACACAACGCGAACTATGTTTTTTACATAATTTAATGTTAGTAATTTTGTACTAAATACGTAAATGCAAATGTTAGTATAATATAATATACATCGAAATAGTTGTTCAGAAAATAAAATAAATAATATATGCCTAAAAAATAAATATTCATAAAAATAATTTATGTTATATAATATTTTAAGTACATATAATATATTGATTCAATCTACTATTGCGCTTGTTATTCTCAATTATTATAGTCTGCAAATGATAAAAATGATAACGCCGAGTCCGCGGTCGAGTAGTCAATGTCGTTGTCTTGGGTTGAGGAGCGAACGGGCTCGAATTCCAGTATGGTCGGATTTTTGCAATCAGTTTATAGATTTCTTTTCAAAGGCATGGATGTAGACTGTAATGCCTAATATTGCACTCCACTATCTATCTATCCGATCCTAAAAAAGTAACGGAGTGAGAGTGATCAGCCAACTACTAGTCCTGTTCTAGCCCTAACCTTCAATCTTTTCTCTCTTTGAAAAAAGAGGGGGTTGAGCAACTGAGTAACAAATCATAATGTATGCAACTTGATACACTTTCTATCAAAAAAATTTAAGCTTCGAATTAGTATCTAAATTTAACTTTTAAGTTAAAAGAATGAGCTGTGAAAATTTTAACTATAAAAAAAATACTTGAAAAAGAATATTCTTAATCAATTTATTCAAATAATATTAGATTTAATCAGTTAAACACTAGTTTACAAGTCTCCGTGCACTTCAAGATTGTGTATATTTCATAACTTCTTTATAGCCCAAAATCATCAAAACACCGTTTTATTTTTTATGTGTGGATTACGTCCTTTTTCCTTTCCACAGTCGATATTTATAAAGCATTTATCTTAACCGTTAAAGTTATATACAATAATGTGGATCAAAAGAGTATTCCAAAATCTTTTAAGTATTTTTCTACCGCAATTTATGTCATTGAAACTTTAAGATGCTTTGAAGCCCTCTGGGAGAATATGCGACAAAGCCTTTTTACAGCATGAGGTTTCTAGGCTCATGCGAAAATCCCTTTCCGTGGAATCACATCTCATTTCTCAGTCGGTCCAGACCGCACTCCCAACCGCTTGCCCAATTTTGAGTGTGGTTGCTCATGTTTCTGGGATCCATCTCGTGTAGGGGAAAATGGTGACCTCCAAATCCTTCGTATCAACAATACGTAAGGCAAATGTTAAAGCGTAGAATCATTTGACAATATATTTTAAGTGTTCAGATAAAGTATACGAAGTCGTTTAAAAATTAAAATATAAAGAAAGGATTATTTTCACTCGACACAAACAAACCTCAATAAACAGTTTATTTTTTATTAAATTATATTTTAAAAACAAAGCACCACTTTGATCGACATTATCAAACTGCTCTAAATTTTCAATTCATGTACTTATTTGTCTAGTCCTATGGTCCAGCGGTTAGTGTTGTTGGCTTCCATGCCGAATCTCATAGATTCGAGCCCCAGTACGAACAGCATTTTTTCGATCGATTTGTCAAAATCTGTTCGAAGGCATGGGTGTTGGTGATATCTAAAAATTCCCTCCATCCATAACGATTTTTCAATAACTTGGCGTTAGCGAGAGCGATTAGTTAACCATTATTCTTGTCCTAGCCTCATCCTTCTATCTCCACTACTGTTTTTGGAAAAAGAGGTTGAGCAACTGAGTAACAAACAGTTCTCATAGAAAAACTTATGTTGAGATACCTCTCATAAGGAGGCCATATGCTCCACATTGAGAGCAGACATGAATAAATAAAACCTGTATTATACTTTTAACACAAAATAAATTTTAACGCCAACTTAAATTATTTTTTTTATTTATTCATTATTTTTGGGAATGTAATTTTCAATTGCTTAAGGTTTTCGGGCGATAACGGTGTTTTTCTAAGATTATTTATTTTTCTTTTTATAATACGTAGTTTATAATCAATTATTTTAAAATCTTAGCAATGTAGATGTACTTTTGTCTAAAATTCGTTAGCAACTTGACCTAAACAAATCATTTGTATCTTTTTTGTTGAAATAATTCTTGTTCAGCCTGATTTGTTTTGTATGTTTCATTAAAAATTCAACCAAACCAGCAATTCATTCATTTAAATCAATTAAAATGGCATTTGTCTACATGTATTCTATAAAAATGCAATATATATATAATGTGATATTTCTGTATCAATCAATTACATCGCGATAAAAACAGTCTTTAAAAAGCTTCACATTTTTCGTTTTTATTATCTGCATAAAAATACACAAAAATGAAATATTAACGTTGACGGTAAAACGCTTTTAGAGCCGAAAAAGGTTTACTTTGCGTTGGAAATACTTTGCTCGTAGTATTATACAACTCGAGCAGTGCAGATTGATAAATGATGGGATGTCATGTTATTCTGGCAATCAATTTCTTATGAGTGCTAGATTTTGTGACTCTGGCCAAGTTTTCAGCCACCTTTGGTAATTCTAAAGCAATCACTTAAACGCGGCACGAATATCGAATCGAGGCACTTAACTGAAAAGGGTGCAAAGATGGAGGTAAGCGCGAATCCCTCGGGATAATTGTCAGGCACCGAAGGCTCAGCCGTCACCTGTACATATTTGATTTCCTTCTCGTAGCTTAATGGACGTCATCACTTATATTATATTTTTATTCCAAATAAAGGGATATTTTTCAACTAGATTTTTTAAATAAAAACTTGAAAACGCACGTCACTCATCTTAGAAAAATTGTATTGTTACCAGAAGTAATTAAAAAAACACAATATACACATTGCATAAGATTTAAATGTGAATTATCTTTTATGTATGTAATAGGGTTTGTTGGTTTTTTGACATTCGAAAACCGGTTTTTCAACTTCGTAACCGGTTGTGCCGAATTTTCCATAATCGAGTCTATATACAAAAGGGCAGACAATTTGAATATTTTATTTGATGGCTTAAAAACCATATGCTTTTCATAATTTCACCCAGCGAAAGGGTATTTTCGATATCAGGAAATTTTGTTGCAAAACGATCAGTGGACGCTTTGTGTTTTCTTAAATCATATTTTCTGAGTAACACCAAATATTTTCTTGTGTATGAATAAACAATATAAAAAATATATTTTTTTCTCGCTATTTTATTGAATTATCCATTTTTTGTAAAACTTTTTTTCGAAAACCGGTTTTCGAACAATATTGACATTTGAAAACCGGTTTATTCAAAAGTCGGTTTTTGTATAAGCCCTACTAATAACCAATAATTCTAATTCAAATTCTGTCATAAAATTATGCATTTGTTTACCAAGTGCATAAAACTGTTTCAATAGTTTTCTAGAGCTTTGAAATAAAAACATTGAATGAAAATGAAACATCATTTTTGTTTCTTGTGTATGACTGACTAGCTAATAGTTTTTGTTATTGATAATTCTTGCTTAGTTTTGCAGTGTTTATTGTAAAAAATTGAAAAGTTTACACAAAAAGATATATCGTTACCATTAAACGACAGTGATATAAAGTGAAGAAAAAGTTGATTTTAATACTATTATACTAATTGCTGAAAGGTAAACTTTTATAATGAAATACTGAAATATTTTAATTTAAAAAGGAAATGCCCCATTAAAAAGAAAAATCTTATATCTACAATTAATGATATTGCTCTGTAACTTCAAAGCATTAGCAATATTAAAAGAATAACTAGATAAAAATAATAGTACACAAAACAATCTACAATTATCTTTTATCCATAAACCGTAAAAAAATGTCATTATTAAATATTTAAAATGTACAACACAAACCTTAAAGTTTAATTATCTCGAAAATAGTAATTTCGACTTATTCCATTGTTGCTTTAGGGTAGCGATATGTAGCATTCGATATGACAAAAAATGTATTTTTCGATTGATAATTTGCTTTATGAAATTTACTTAAATATCTAAAATACATGCATACGTTATGCAAATAACAATTATTTAAAATAAAAAACAGTATCAGCTTACATTTAATTAGCTTTTTGTAGACGTAAATCATGTTTACATTTATTTTTTTCTGTCCCTTTATGTCACATATTCATAATTTCAATCCTTGCAAATAAAATAAATTTAAAATTCATAACATAACAAATATATTTATTTACAAAACAACTCGAATCAATTGTTTTAAATATAACCAAGTAAAGAACCTCTAAAATAAATCAATGTAAATTTTGTATTGAATTCCCTAAGCTCTTTTTGCCAAAGCTGTTGGAAATAAAACAATAGTCCATTTAAATTTTAAGCTTATAAAAGTAATCTCCATTATTGTGGAGTATTTTTTGATTCACAAATTCCATTTTGTAAACGAGCAATCGAATTATTATATGACTCTTTTTGTCTGCGCCATTTAAATTTATTGTTGTGCGTCCAGATTGTTCCAGATCATTTATTTAAAAAATAAATGCGATTTTTAAGTTATTAAAACATTATTTAATGGTAGCTTGTTTCAGTTGGTATGAAAAAATATTATTGTTATATTTTACGAAATTATCTTAAGTGTATTTCTGATTTGAAAAACTCATCAAAAACGCATCTTTAACTCTTTTAATTGAAGCGTTAATAGGAATATTGATCGGATCCCAATATCACGGAATTGAACACCTTAATCAAGACATGTTCAAAAAATTAACGATTCTATTTTGATTGATGATTTCCTTGTATCTTCTTAAAAACAGTCTCTGAGGTGCCACGTGGACCCTAGCTTTGAAACGCTGCCCTATATAGTACACGCTTCAATCAGGATATGAAAAGTAAATGCGGGTACTAGGACATTTGGTTAATGGACTGAGATATCGTTAAGAAGGGAATCGGCAGTGGCCTTAGATGCAGGCAATCAAAACGTCGAGAACCACATTTCAATACGGCCTACCACTAATCCGCCCTTTCAATTGACGAAAATGATTTGATATGCCATCTACATCGTCCGCTGTCATAATTCAAAAGCTAAATATAACCACTCTATTAATAAATAAAGATACCTTTTTTTATTTTGACAGCAAAAAAAATCAAACTCATCTTAATAATATTACTTAATGTAAAAATCTCAGATCTATAATAATCTCTAAAAAATTAAATAATTAAATTTGCTTTAAAAAATACATGGGTGTGTTAGTTATTTAAAGGTTTTCAATATCTTATTGATTGAGGGCACTTTACGGATTTCATTGAAAACACCAACATCTTTAATAATAATTATTATCAAAATAGTGTAAATAAAATAATCAAAATCCGTTTTATAAAACAAATCTAAATCGTTGATTGTAGTTGTTATTATTAGATCAGGCGCTTATTATTTGAGAATTTTAGTGTTACGTCATCGAAAAACGATACTAATTATATTTTGAAGTCTTGTTTTTTTTTTATTAATTGCGTAACAACTAGTTCTCGTAATAAACTTATGTTGAGATTAGCTTGATTAGGAAGACATGGTTAAAAAATTAAATTAAATTTTACTATGAATATAAATATGTATGTATGTAACTTTTTTGATTTGATTTTTTTTTTTTAATAAATAGTAAAAATCAGCTTTATCATTGACGAAAATAAATAAATACAACGTAAAAATTATGGTTTTATATTTTTTAAATTTATTTTGACAAATCAATTCAAAGAAATGATAAAAAAAATTATGAATAATTGAAATAAACAATATATGTAGATATTTAATGTGATGAAATAAATAGATTATCAATGATAGTCAATAATCACTTTTAAGGTGTTTACTGTCAATACGTGGTGGAATGGCATTAAAATAAAAATAATAAAAGATTTTAAGTGCTTTTCGATCGCGAGTATTATCAGATAATGCTCGCGGTGAGCGAAACCGGTCCAGATCAAATAATTTTTATGTGGAAAAAGTACTAAAAATCTTTTATTATTTTTATTATAATGATAGTCAATAGTTTTCCAAAAAAATGTCTAACAAGAGTGTCTTTTGTGAGAGAGAGTGAGAAAATTTTGAGATGTGAATTAAACATAAGTTATTACAGAGTCTGCAAATTTCACGCTTATAAGTTTTTAATTAATTTTGCATAGTAATTGATTGAGGCCACAGATCAAACATTTCTAAGTATTTCAAGGTGTTTCTCAACGCGTTATAAATCCGTCGTGTAGTTTACCCGTGAAAGAAAAAGGTGCCGCTAACAAAGGGAGAAAAGCTCTCACCATATCGATCTCCCAACTTTTGCCAACCGCCATCAAAGAGAACAATGAAAAGAACCCTTTCTTTTGCGCTGCCGATTGAGAATAACTTTCGTTGTTTACAAACCTACTTCTAACTAACAGAAAAGGTATAAGGCTGGATTGAAATTCAATATTTTGAATGATGCTTTCACATGGACAATTGAAAAATATGTTCATTTCCTGTTAACACTAAAGACCAAGAAAATTCGATAATTTCCAGTTATCGTTAGTAAAAATTAGCTTTTTGATTTGTGTTTATACGTATTTTATTTTTATATATAACCACAGTTAAAAATGTCAGGATAAAGGCCATTACACTTATACAATTCAACTTTACCTGACCTAACCCAATATACCTTATAACGTATTTGAGTCAGTTTTGCACGCAATTGAATTTTTCTAGCCTCCGTAATCGAATTTATAAATCTAAGATTAGGTAAGAATGTTGTTGTTTTTAACGCTCCCGGATATTATAAAAACAAATGAAGAAAAAATAGTTTAGAATGATTATATTGAAACGAATAAAAAAATATATTATTACCGTCGATAACGGAAAAGTATCTAAAATTCATATTATTTTATGATTCCTGTTTAGTTCATTCAAAAATCTTTTAAAGATTATTAAAAATAAGATATATTTTTAACTTTGAAAATTTAATTAGTATTATAATTTTACACATCAATTTAATATGATAATCCGTTACTGAATAATGTTTATAAAGTGTCATTTAAATATATATTTTATATTGAAAGAGAAATCGGTTAAATCTTTGTGAAAAATCATTTTAATATTATTCCACTGGTGTCACAATTTGTGAGATAAAACAAAATATTTACGCTGATAAACAATGTCAAATTGATCGTAACGCATTTATCATTCATTTGAGAATGTAATTCAGCCCCTTCGAACAGTATTATAAATAAATTAAATAATATGTACATAATATTCGTTCTTCAAACCGTGATATAATAATAGTTTGCGTGTTTTCTTTTGTCATTTAGTCAAACAAAAGCATTCATTATTTTCTTCGGTGTGCCAAATATTATTCTGAAAAAAACTGAAACACATAATATTTTTTGTTCTCCAGTAACAGCTAGTTCTAAAAGGGTTTGAGTAGTCTCTCAATAACAATGAAAGTGAATGTAAATGGAGAACCAATTTGGGTCTAGAAATTTGATATTTGTGGAAGAAGTCGTTTTATAAAGTGATATTTTATATAAAAATGGAATCAATTTACCAAATATAACTCAACTTTTCCTTTGTGAAACTAAAATAACATTGTATGTTTAAGTATGTTTAAGGATTTTTTTCTCACAAGCATGAAGATAATATCATTCTTCATAACATTCAGTTTCATTGTATTATCATTCAAATGGTTAACATATAAATAATATTATTGTTTTTCTTTAACCAATTTCAGTGGCACCCTTAAATTTGACTCAAATGATTTTTGGTTATCTACTGTTATTAAATGTCACATTGTAATTATACGATTTACAAAATAATTAATTTGTGAAAGTGTATAAGTCCTGATATTATTATGCCATTATTTAATGTATATCGAATATTTTGTTTTAGATATTACACATTAAATATATTTCATACATTGTTACAGGGCTGTGTAGTCGGAGTCGGATGTTTTTTCCGGAGTCGTTGTCAGAGTCGGAAAAAGACTTACGGCCTATTTTTAAAATAAACTAAAAAAATATACCTTTACAAAAAGTATAGATGATTTAATTATTTTAAGCCAGGATAAAAAAAGCTAAGCTTACCTCTAGAGTTTTTATGAAAGATTTACACATAATTAAACACCCCAAAAACGTAAAACTTTTTGAGTAGGAAAAAACTTTATTTTTAAGCCCCGGGGTGTGATACGACATCTTTAATATCAATGAAATGCCATTAGACGTGGCTGGCAAAAAAAAAATAACACCATCTTCCATTTTATAAAAAACATACAGATTTATCAATTCATAGTTGTTACGACAGAATCCGTTTTATTGATGATTTTTAATATATCTGTCACTATGGATATCTTGTTTTGCAAATTTTATATAAGTAAACTTTCCTCAGATTTCCCTCTTAAGCGATTGTTTGTCAATTTATAATGGCAATCTTAAATTTTACAAAAAACCTTAATGGATAATTTATGATTCTAAGAAAATTTAATTGGCATATTATCAGAGTTTCCGCCTGGCATAAAGAGAGTATTTTTGGCTTCATCTAAATGTAATTAACTTAATGGTTTTCTGTTATCACTTTTATCGAGTCTAAATAAAAGTTTCTTCTATTCTCTTCTTCGCCGAAAATAATTAACTTTTCGAAAATATATTTCATTTTCCATTTTATTTACAGAAATCAATCGATGTGAAGAGTAAAAAGTCTTTAATAAATAAGAATTGCGTTATTTCTATATTAAAACAAACATTATTTCTTTCCTGGTAAAGTCATAGCTGAATGACAGAACTATTTTCCGAATTTCATATCTCAACCACTATTGTAGTGGGATATCTACGTTAGATGTTCCCTGCTAACATTCTAGCATTATAGCTATTATATTATTTTTAAATACATTCTTTGTTAATTGTAACGACCTTTTATTAATGTCGATATATCATGTTACTAGCTGTGGTCTAGTTGGTAAGAACTTGACTCTACTGACCAGGCGAGTATGGGTTCAATTCCCTGTAATTTAAATGTCAAATTTGGATTTTTTAAATTTTAATTTGAGAACTAAGACATGCGTGTTTGTTTTTTTTTCAATTTCAGAACATTTAGCGCAATTGATATTAACTATAATGTCACATATTTTTACTCATATATTTTATAATAACAAGATATTTTTACAAACCAACACTTGTTCCATTGAGTGTGCAAAATAACATATTACTTGAGTGCTTAACTTAATCCAGATTTACTACAAAAATATTCAACAAAGGTTTATCTGAACTAGTAACTGTTTATATCTCCGAATTTAATGTAACTAAGCAACGTCAGGTCTCGCCATCATGAACTTGTTACTGTAACATACATGACGTCTACATCATACACAAATGTTTTTTTTATGTATCACGCCTTTGCAATTTAACCAAAATTTAATATGTCTACGTATTCAGACGTTACGTAGCTAAATTATGCACGCCCTCAGCAATAAAATCAAATTCAATTTCATCAAATGTTTAATGAAAATATATGATGACATGTCCGCATCATAGTTGAAAGAATTATCTGACAACAAACAAAATGTTCATACGTAACCGTTTTGAATATTGTTGTGAAGTCGATTAGTTGATAAAAAATGTCGCTCTCTGTATAGAGTTTATTTTCGACGTCTAAGATTCAATATTTTATAAATCAAACAGGAATTGTTGCATATTCTTAATTCATTTAATTATTCTGATTGTTTGTTTACCGTATTGTTGATTTTTTGAAATATATAATATTTCAAACTAAAAACATGTTTTCTGCAATATACCATTGAATAATAACGATGATATTTTCTAATTGAAACAATGCCATTATGGACAATACCACTATGAGCATAGGGCATATCCATTTTGTTTTGTTTGCGCTACGATCCTCTTTGTTTCATGACTGACTTCACAACAGTTCTCTAAGCATGTCTGTCTTGGGTTTCATCTCTCTTATCGTTCACACTCGTCTTCTTGGTGTTATCTTCCCAACTTTTGTGGAAAAGCTTCAAGTACCGAGTAGCTACTGGAGTCCTACAATTCAGTGGTTCTCACGTGAAATTTCACTTTGGCCGCATTATAAACATCAGCTATGGAAATCGTGGCCGCACCAATTTTTTTTTTGAAATGTGATAAAAACGACAGTTGCATTTACTAAAAAAATGAATCAACTTCAATGAAATATATTCAATAAAAGACATTATTTCGATAAACTCATTTTTATTTTAAATATAAACTGTTCAACAGTTATTTGTTCCAATGCAAGCAGCATTCCCGTTTCTACGTTTACATCTGTCAGTTGGTTTCGATATTTTTTTTTTTTAATGCAATTACACTAAATGATTTTTCACAGTATACATTAGTAGGAAAAATTGACAATATAATAAAACAATTGACGCTAATTCTTTATATTGACTTGATTCATGGTCAATGTATAACTGTATAAAATAAGTATTATTATTAAAACGGTTCTTAAGTACTTGATCATGACTGATTTGTAATAATAATCTTACAAATTAATTTGTAAAAACACAGTTTTTTTAAATATAAATATTTACTATGCTGTTGGTAGTCGCAGCAGAATCTTCTGGTGGCCGCACATGAGAACCACTGCCCTACATTCAAGCAGAGACTAGAGCAAGGTTTCCCAAACTGTTTTCCGTGAGACTTAAATAAGTGTTCCGCGAAAGTTAATCTACGCTGGAAGATATTTAAACATCTTCTATTTCATATTCAAAATCGAATTATGATGAATCTCCATTGATGTTTAAAACGTCAAATATCTAGGTACAGGTGGAGATTTTGAATTTTGAGCTTTATGTACTCATATGTTTATTTAACATGATTTTTAAAATAATTAATTAATACATAATAAGTGATTTAATAACATATATTTTTTTCAATATTTTTACTATTATGTTCCGGTAACATTTCCAGATGTGCGAAGTGTTCTTTTGCACAGCAAGTTTGGGAAACCCTGGACTAGAGTATCAAACGTTGTATATTCCTTCCATTTACTTACGTAACTTTCTCGTCTGACTGTTTTTACTTTCAATATATGTCTTGATTTGTCTATTGGCCTGTAAGGCAGCACATAACACACATTAGCTGGCTATGCATCGTGCACCCCTAGAGCACTGAGAGGATGTTGACTTAACTAATATATATACATCGGTTAAATTTGTTGGACTTAAAGTTCATTTATTTTAATATAAAGTGTGGTATTTAATAACTGCAATGGCTTCTTTTGTCAGATGATAAACAACAATCATTCATCGACGTCTTCTCAATGGCTATATTATACAGTTAATTGAAAATGTTCTATGTTCACGTACATAAATAAAAATCTATAGTTTATTATTCTTAGAGAATTATTGATATATTATTTGATACTATAATATATGTATCTCTGGTAAACTTTTCAGTATGTTAGTGATATTAAATTAAATAACAATGTACGTTATACATATAATTTTAAAATAATCCATTTTTTGGATTCCGAAATTCATCTTTCTGGCATGATAATACACTTGCACGTGAAAACCTTTTCCGTGACCGTTACGTTAGCCGGAAAACTAACTTATATTTTAATCTTTGTTTTCTTTCCAGGCACTGATGTTCGGCTCTGTGAAATATAAACAGCTAATCGCGTTATAATGAGGAAAATAATCAATCACTGCCAAATTATTATGCTAGGAAGATTGAAAGCATATTCCATGATTTAATATAAAGGAAAACAAAACTATACTTCTCAGCCAGTCTCCTTTACCCTTGAAACACTATAAAGGTTAGATGATTTTAGAAAAATAACAGTATTAATATATCTGCTATTCTTCATTTATGTATTTGGAACTCCAATTTTTACACTATTTTATTTATTTATTTTAATTTAATGTCTAACAAAATCTGAATATAAAATAAAAAGCTAATTTTAATTGTAATGTATTTGATTTTTTTATCGTTTAAAATAATTTTCAAAAATAAATATTGTGTTTTGGTTGACATACAATTTTTTTTAATAAGAGGTCACAGCCAACGTTTTCTCTAAGCTGCGCGCGTGCGTGGCCGCGCAGCAGTTGGGAAGCCTTCGCGCATTCATTCCGGGTTGGCGCGCACTACAAGACAGTTGTTCAATTAATATTTGATCGGTCCGCGCAGTCTCCGCACAGCCTTTGAAATTTCTACGCAGCTAACCCTTTGGCTTAGAAGGAACGTTGGTCACAACCCTCCAATATGTGGTAACAGTAAACACCGCTGTGTACTGATCCCACTATTAATCATTTTTATACCTGAATATCGCTGCCTTCACTCAATTTTAGTTAAAAAGGATACAGACTTCAGCTAGTCATCAGCCGTGGGGACGGAAACAACTTACAAAAACACATGCTATTTTTTTAACGTTCGTTTATTTTCAATTGACTTTATGAAATTATTAATTGATATTTTATCAAAATTATGTATACTGCTTTTACCATTTATTTTTTTAAAATTATTTTGATCTACAGAGGTCGAGTTGCAATTTTTTTTATTATTTTAAACGTTTAGCTATATTTCAACCTCGAATGTTAGTGTTACTATACGGTCACGCTCGTCCTTACTACTGTCCTGAGTTTCTATACAACAACTTCGTGTTTTTTTATTATTATTATTTTTTTGCTAGAAATAATGTTATCTGTGACTTCATTATGTCTTAAAATATATTTATTTTATTGAAAAAAAAAACTCTCGTCTCTGAAGACATGCCACTGGCTTCCTATTAATTTGTTACAGATAAATATTTGTGGAATTGAATGATAAGTAATGTTCAACTCAAAAGAGATGTTTTGAAAATCTTATTAAGTTAGATTGTATCAATTACACGTCTATAAATAAGTCATTTAATGAATTGTCTTTATTATGGGTGTCGCTTTAAACTACAGTTAACAATCAGAGTAAAATAATGTAGGTGGTATTTATTATTCTTCATCTTTGAATACAATGTATCATAGTTTTTCACTCACCAAATGGTGAGTGAAAAAGGTACGGGAGCTTAATATTATTTATCTTAACTGCATTTATAATTAAATAACCAGATTTAAATTCATAAAAATAAAAAATATTATTCAGAGGCGTGCTCCGCGTTGCGTCGAGATGAATGAAATAACTTAATTGAATAAATTAAAGAGCCTTCATGCAAAATTATGGTAATGACGTCACGCACAAGTAAAGCAATTACACAATACGTTTGACAGGATAAACTTTATTTGACGTGATGGGACGCATCTTACGCAAATTCACGTCAAACAAAGTGTGGTATAAGTCAACAGCGACAAGCACTAACCTCGTGACTTATTCCGAGATATTCAACTCGTGCTTATTTGAATATGCATCATTCATTCAAATCTAATCATTCGATTTGATAAACAGAAACAAATACGGAACACAGCTTTATGTGCAAAAATGGTGTGGACAAAATATTGTTAAGATAAAATGTCTGAGAATAAATTGTTTTTGACAAAATAGCATGGGAACAATTTTGTTATGTGTGAGGTTATATTGGTATGGGAAAACATCGTACCGCCAAATTGGTGTCGATATAAAGGTACAAACAAAATTTTGAATACAAGGCTAATTATATATTTTACAAAAAAAACAGTATATCGATAAAAAAAAATGTTAACTGATCAGATAAGCATTACCCCTATAATAAATTGCAGCTTGAGGTTACGAAATCAACCATCAGTTTCACCTGTAATTCTTACAAATGAAAACTAATACCACCACAAAAACCAAAGACCACGCACCCGCCCGTGTCCAGGTAAATCCAGGACACTACGTGAGAAAGCAGCATCACAATACACCAGATGAAAGGGAAATCGGGGCTTGGCTCCACCGGCCCTAGAATTTGATGTATAGATATCAATCAATGAATACAAGGTTTTGAATATAATAACAGTCCATCCACGCCATTTTGTTCTCCCGACAGTTTTTTTCCGTAACTTTTCATCCAATCACTAAGTTTACTCTTAATAATTACTTAAAAATATCATAATTAATTTACAGTTCAATAAATATTAGTGACCAGATATTAAACGTCTAAAAATCCAGTGATATTCTGCAACTTTGACGTGAATATTTTTCAGTAAATTTAAAAGACCATGAATAAAATTCTGTTGTGGGAAATTCGATGTGTGCGTGACGAGTCTTGCCACTTTTAAAAGATTTCTAAGCTCTCACGTACAGCTTTACACTACTGTTAATGTTGGTCTAAAAAGACGTCGTCTAACAAATGACGAAAAACCGATACCAAAACAGTCCTACATACAAAAATTATTCGAAATTATTACATACGGGGTGAGTAACAAAATAACTTGTTAATATTTAATATCAGCATAGCATACTGAAGTAGATGTGACTAAAGACTTGAAGGTTCGATATAATTACCTAATATTATCTTCTAATTACAATAGCTATAATCTAAACGTTTGGATTCAGCAACACTCTGAGCTTTTAAACAATATTCACCTTTTTAATATTAAATGACATCAGTGAAACTTTGAAAGGTTTAGTTGAGATACTATAAAGCAGTGATTTTATTATAAATGAGAACGTTAAAATCAAATCTGTGGTAAATACTAGGGCTTATACAAAAACCGACTTTTGAAAAAACCGGTTTTATCCGGTTTTCGAAGTTTTACAAAAAAAAATGGATAATTCAATTAAAATAGAGAGAAAAAGTTTTTTTAATGTTGTTTATTTATATTCATAATAAAACACAACAAGAAATTGTTCGGTGTTACACCTTAGAAAATATGATTTAAGAAAACACAAAGCGTCCACTAATCGTTTTGTAACAAAATTTCCTGATATCGAAAATACTCTTTCTCTGGGTAATGATGTGGGGCATATGGTCTTTAAGCCATCAAATAAAAGATCCAAATTTTCTGTCCTTTTGTTTATAGACTTGTTTATGAAAAAATCGGCACAACCGGTTACGAAGTTGAAAAACCGGTTTTCGAATGTCACAAATTTTGCCGAAAAACCGGTTATTGAAAACCGACAAGCCCTAGTAAATACGTACTACAAACGTTATGCATAGTTTATTAGATATAAATTATATATAATCAAGAACATGTTGAAGTAGTTTCACGTTAACAAAGTAAGTTAAATTATTCATTACTTAAATCGTTTGAGTTTCTCGAAATAAGCTTTATAAATTAAAACATAAGTTACTTGCATAAGTATAACACTGAAATGATAATTTGGCATGTAATGCGTCACCGCTGGTATTGCCTGGATCATTCACATAAGTATATTATATATACCCACAATCTTAGTGAAAGCAACAAAACCTTGCTCGGGATTTTCCCGGAACCTCAACGAGTTGAGGACTGCGTTGGAAGGATGAAGAAAACGTTATACTGTCTGTTGTTTCAACAAGAAATGTAATTAGAATGAGAGAGTTGATTGCCGCCCGCAACGTATCTCTGATTAGCTCTTCCTAGAGACTATTAACACATTTAATACCGTTTACTTTGATTGCTTTTTCCACTTCTCTGCCAAAAACACTATCAACATATAGTTCACATGCCTTCTATATAATTATGTTAACAATCGCATGTTTACTTTACAATTAATTACTTGACAGATTTTGAAAACCAAGCCAACTGAAAACAACGCAAATTAATTAAATACGTCATTAGTGTCCTTAATTAATTCATACAATGGAAATTGTCAACATCTTGCCATTCAATGAATTTAGCATCGTTCAATTAAAAATATTATTCATTTTGGTTTAAAACTCTCAAATTTAAATGATTTAATTCATCGTGAACAATTAAATATGTGATGGTTTCTGTACATTCGGTGGCTAATTTTCATTAAGTATCCAAAATACTGTTATTTTAACATTTTCAATGCCAGCATTTTGGTATTGAAAAAACATCATAAATACCGAGATCTCGGTTTGGGTAATACTCTTATTGCAACACCTTTTAAGACTTACAATCAGTCCAACAATATATCACTTTTAAGGTGTTCACTGTCAATACTTGGTGGAATGGCATTATAATAAAAATAATAAAACATTTTTAGTACTTTTTCCACATAAAATTTATTGGATCAGGACCGGTTTCGCTCATTGCGAGCATTATCAACTAATAAGAAAAATATATAAACAGTGCTATCTATAAAAATTTAAAATAAAAACAAAAGCCACTTATATTTATTAGTCTTTGAAGATTTTTGAATTGTATGTTATATAGATGTTAAGCAATTTAATTCTGTGTAATTGTAATGTAATTTGTGAATCCTTTTCATTGTTAATAGTTGCTTACACCTTTTATTTCAAATTCAATTTGTATAAATAGTACTGTTTATATATTTTTCTTATCAGTTGATAATGCTCGCAATGAGCGAAACCGGTCCTGATCCAATAAATTTTATGTGGAAAAAGTACTAAAAATGTTTTATTATTTTTATTCCAACAATATATAATATTTTTATGCGTCCGAAAAATATTACTAAAGTGATTGACGAATAAAGAGCAATTTTTGATGTAAGCTGCTCTGAAACTGACGTGGTTAAAAAATCAAAAAGAATTTCGCCTTTTATTAAATGACGTATTATAATGGTTGTTTTAAAATATAAATGCTTTGAAAGTGTGCTGTCCGTATACCTCATTTAAAGATTTTTATCGTGACATGTTTTGAAGCTAGCAGCAACATCCAGATGTTTAGCCGTAAGATATTTTTCTCTTTGTTTTTTAGATGCTGTAAGTTCCCGGATGTAATTTCTGAGAGTTTTACCGCAATTTCCGCTGCTTTTTCTTCACCGAAAAATGTCCCATTTTATCTTGCAAAAAAAGGGTCAGCTTTTTGGCAATTATTTTCGAGCGTATTTTGTTTTCCATCTAATGACGAGGGTCAACGTTATGACTCTTTTATGATTGTTTTCTAAAAATCTTTTTTAAATCCCTAATATTATTTTTAACTAAGTAATCGAACGATATTAAAATATTTATCAGCACTTTTAATGACTCATAACATTTCGAGTCGAAAATCGTTTTGCTAGATAGCGTAGGAATTTTATTTTTTAGTGCCACCTATCAACATCTGTTCAATATCTTTATCTCTCTCTCACACACACATACTCTTAGTTTTTACGTAATGTGGATCGTGCACAAATGAAGTAGTGTGTTGTGCGTTACAAAATGCAAAAAATAGTCAAATGTAATGAAGATTTAGTGCAGTGGAGGAGAACCTGCGGCCTTTTGGCTACTCTGGTGTGGCCTTTTAGTTTGATCAAAATATTCACTTTGATTAAAAAATATACGCTACCGTTTGTAAAAAGAGCGTAATCAACCCATTATATGTTCGACAGTCGAAAAAAATGGGGGGGTGTCAACCTTTTCTTTACTGCGGCATTATGTTGAATTAGAAATGAATAAGATGAATTAGAATTAAAAAATGAAAGTGGCTTTCAGAAATGAAAAGGTTCCCCGCCCCTGTAATGATACGCTTTTTGAAATTGTCATATTGTTTTTAATTTATGTTATATTACTTAATTTATTATTCACTGGTAAATTCTTGTTCATAGAATTACTACTATATCGAAATGGTTTACATCTAGATTTAAATTGAAACTTTCTAGGGTAAAACAAAAAAAAAATCATGTTTAATTCCTTATAATCAACGTCTTACAGTGAAAGAGACATTTAAATACGGTTCAGTAGTTTGAACTGATTTGAATACCCAAGACTAATTTACTGCTAAGTACAAACATATACAAATCGGGAGAGAACTGTTATTGTATAATGAAACACCTACAACGCGAGCAATCCATGATAATAAGGTAGAAGGCTCGACGTTTCGACGATCAATTCTCTTCCTTACAATCACACAACTGTACGACAGGGAGCAGCTTTACAACTGCTATAAATTGCACGTGACAAATATTCGTTAGTAAAGGACTTTTCTATTCTATTCAAGTCGTACCATTTGGCAATGTTTGGTGGAAAAACATTATATTTATGAATAACCAAAAAATTTAAAATAATATAAAAATTAAGATTATTTTTTTCTGATGTATTAAAAATATTTTTTTTTGCTTACGACGTATATTAATTATTATTGATTGTTTTAAGAATTCGAAAAAACTGACAATCAATTGAAAAATCAAAAATGTATGAGATAATACATGTAAACTTAGCAAAAAATGTGAAGTAGTAAAGAATTCATATGCAAACAAACGCTTCTTTTCAAATTTTGAAAATTTCAGAATTCAAAAATCACTTTCAGTTTAAGCCATCAAATATTCAATTATGTTATAGTTTATTATTCAGAAATAAGAAAGAAAGAATTATATCAATATCTTTAAAGTAAATGTACAAAGAACAAAAGGAATGGAAGTTATGCTTGTTTTTTCGATAATCCTTAAAAACGATATGAAATATTTTTTATTTATTTGTGAAGCAAGTAACATAACTGAATCATTGCGTGGTAAATCTTTCTTGAGTGACATTGATTTTACATAATGAAGTTTGAAAGGGCCAAACAAAAAGGATTTTAAATTTTCTGAAAGAACCTTTTCAGCTTTCATCATTCCATTCGTGAGGATAAACGAAGCAGACAGTCGTTATTCCCTAACAAGTCTTCCAACCTTTGACACTTGATGCCTGGTCGTTCCCTCGCGTACTCTACCCGATGCTTAAGGATAAACTCTAGTTAAAGTTTGTTGTTTTTTGACAAAAATGTTGGCTTTTGTCTGCTGGAATTTTGTACGGAATATAATTTGGGCGGAAAGTGGGTGCAATACGTTTTTCGACGGCGGGGTTAAAATACATTTTTACCCTGTAAATCGACGCTTATGTGTAGCATTAAGCTTTGTCAGCTAAGCCAACGAACTAATATATTTTTTCATGTTTGTAAATTCATTTCATACTAAATAATTTAATTTTATAACACACAGTAATAAGCATTGTAGAATTCGATATTTAAAAAAGAACGGGATAGTTTCGTCATCGACGAAAGATGCAATGAGCTCAGAAAGTTGTTGAAAACAAACGAAAATAAATCTTCGCTTAACAGAATTTCTTTTAACGGAGGTGAGTTGTTTCAAAAGTTTTCAAGCAATCATTAATTATATTGTATTTTGACAAAATATATTTTAACAGATAGCGGTATAATATAATAATTCAAAAAAGGTTTGTAAACGTCAAATGATAACTACCAAATTGATGTTTTATACATAATTTATACTCACAAACTCACGACTTGTTTAATGTTTTCATGTACATTCTTTAAACGGTAACTGTTCGCACTAATTTTGCTATCTTTGTTAAATTCACCACATTGCTATATTTTGCTTGATTATTATGAAGTTCTACCAAAGCAAACCTTTTTTTAATCGACCAACTCGTATTGAAATAAACTGCTTATTAATACGCATCATAATAAATGACTCTCTCCAATTTAAAAAAATGCATTCATTTTTGTGTTGATCTATTTTTAAAGATCTAAGCTTTTATTGACTAAAATGTTATTAAGAATCATTCATTGTCTATATTTTCATATTAAGTGTTTGTATATAAAATATTATCAATTATTCTTTTCGCTTGTTTTGTTCTCCTGAGAAACGTTTTGAGCTTTTTAAGAAAAATTATAAACGCCAAATACACCTGTGCTCGAACTATTATCAGAGCCAATAGGTGAACCGAAATACGCTGTCGTCAACTACGATTGAAGATGTATTTATTATGTTACTATTTTATAATTGACGCATACTTTTAAATGTACTGAAATGTCACACAAATATTAACAGTTTAATTGCAATTAACTAAAACTAATTCAAATATAATTATAAAATAATAAAAAAGATATTTTAGATATTTAAAATTGTACATCAATGTCAATAATACTAATTTAATTTGAAATATTTATGATTTATTTAACACAAAGGAGGCAAGGATTAATGAAAAAAAACTTTAAACTTACGCCTATATCATTTTCGTAATAATTTTCATCGAAAAAGATGAAGACAGTCCAAAATGCGTCGATATTGTTTACCGTCGCGAGAATAGGGTTTATTACTCAATTTAAGCTTTATAGAGATCAGCGACCCTATTAGCCACCCATTTGGCACTTCACTGACCTTTACCCTCTAACTTGGGGCAAGAGTTTTCGAGAAAAACATCCTGCCCGGCTCCTAAGAGACCTTTCACAGACTTTCAAAGAACAACTCATTAAATCTAGATATGTAAATATGTTTGAGTTTCATCAAGTTTGCCCATTAAGTGGATCTTAGGGGACGCTTATTTTAATTTCTAACTCTTTTATTTTCAATGAAAGGGTTCTTTCACGATTTTCTTTGAAAATACACGGATTTACTTTTAAGTTATAAAAGCCACTGTGCGTTTAACTAATTATAATGTGTGTATTGCATAATTATGTTTGCATTTAGTTTTTCGTGTAATGCGACTACATTAATATAAAGATAAAAGATAACCACACCAGTTCTTAGTGGGAAACATAACAAATAATACAAAATTAAAAAAATAGAATTTTAATGATTAATGATTGGGATTTCATTATTCCCTTTGAAGGGTAGATAGTGGTAAAATAAACTTGAATCATAAATGAGATTAAGATATTGGCTTATCGTTCTCTTCGCAAATCTCTTTGGTGAAGTAATTATTGTAATATATGTATGTGTATCAGATAGCTTTACACACATTTTTTAATTATGTCATAAATCAATAAAAATGCTATATTTGAAACGATGTGCGCAGAATAGCAAAGCGGTTAAAGGCCAAAACGCTATCACTCTGCCATGGCCATCGTTTCAGTATACCTTCATATATAATATATTTCTAAACTGGTTATCAAATATTAGCTTCCGTGTCACAAGAGCTTGATATTGTACTTTCTTTAGGCGTCATATGGAGAGCGAGTGCACTTCAACTATGAGAAGCCTTTTAATTTTTCTTAAAGAATTAATTTTTTATACACTTAAATGCAATGCATCAAGTATTGGACAGTTGCTTCTACGACACTTCTAGTCAAGACAAAAAGCTTTACATACGTTCAACGTTTGTTACGCCACTGGATACTTTCGTATAAAATAAGCGGATGGGAAAACAGTGGTGGGTGGAGGAGGGCAAGTAGCTTCCGTGTCACAGCGTGAATAATTTCAATAAATTTCCGAATGAAATGCGACCTAATATTACCGACCAAAATAGCCTACTTCTTAAAATACTATGACAAAGTTCGATGATGAGAGCTATTATTTTACTTAAATTTTGCCGAGACAAACACGAAAAAATCTATAAAGCGAAACATTTGTCCAAATTGATTGCACTTAGTAAAAAATATCAAAACACGTATGGCCTTGTATTATATTTGTATTTAAATAACACACTCAAATATTTTTCTACCACCCTATTCTCCAATGATGAAACCTAACGAAGAAGTTTTTTCAAAAATTAAATTTTCTCCTAGAAATTTGCTGGCGAATCCATCAAATCGCCTAAATTTGGAAGACGTAAGTGAGTCTATTGCTACCATCACTTCTGCAAATTACTATAAATAATATGAATTTATGAAATATCGCCAGCTGCTGCAAAATAACAATTATAAATTAAATTTACATATCTTTTTTGTTCATGCATGTAAATATATCGACTGTGGAAAGGAAAAATGACGTAACCCACAATTTTTTCAAAACATGTTTTTTTCGATAATCACAATTTATCAAACTTGATACTCGTTCTATCAAAAGGATGTAAGCTACAAATGCCGAATTAGTATCTAAATTTAGCTTTTATGTTTGAAAACGATGAACTTGTAAAAAATTAAAACCAAGAAAAAAGACTGAAATAAAAGTTTTTCCAGACAATTTCTTTAATTAATATTAGTTTTTATGTCAACTAAAGACCAGCTTATAAGTCTCCGTGTACGTCAAGGTTGTGTATAATTCATAATTTGCATATGGCACAAAATCGTCAAAACACGTTTTTTGCGCCTCCTGTAAAATGTTATATGTGTGGGTTACGTCTTTTTTCCTTTCCACAGTCGATACGTATGCGTTACATAAATATGTGCGTAAATACAAACCTAACAAATAAATGTATGCAGTTGTTTAATTTGGTTTGTAAAATGTTTAATTTGGTTTGTAAAAAGTTTAATTTGATTTGTAAATTCTTGAATTCGATTTGTCAAATGTTCAATTTGGCGTGTAAAACCTGTATACGGTAGAATTAGGTTAGGTTATGAGACATTTGTACGTGTCGTTAAAATAATAAACGTTAAATAAAGTATTTGCAAGCCTTAAATATTCTACATCTTCAAAATGTTCGAAAAACATCTGTTATTTAAAATAATGATCTGCAAACGTCACGAAAGAACCCACTTATTTTATTCCCTTATAATAAAAGCTTGTATTCAAGAGTGGTGTTAGTATTCCACATCTTGCGTTAACGTCACGTTTTTAGTTATTGTATTCTAACATAATAATAGCATAATAGATTAATGAAATATCTTCTTGCTTTTGTGCCTCGCACGTCGCTTATGTGTGACACTGACGAGAAAACTAACGCCGTTTCCGTCAGACCCACCTACAGCACACATACATAATGCAGCTCAACAGGGGATCACAATACCGGACAAGTAAATAAATACATTTCATATAAAATACTGATATTCCGAATATTAATACCGATATGACAAGAAAGGGTACTATAGTTAGTAATAAATAATAAAGGCTGGAATTGCAACACGGACAAATAAATAAATAAATAAAAAATTGATATCAAATTTATGGAGCTTTAAATACCAGGACACGTTAGCGTCAAAGTTTTTTGAGTCTCCTTCATCGCTAATGTATTCTTTTACCATCGTTGCAGAAGGAAGGGTGCGATTGCTACAGAGGCAAGAAACCTTTAGTCAAGCCAGTTTACGGGGGCTCTTGATAATAAGGTAAATAATAACAAAGTATTTAGGTCTTCAAATTTTAGTTGATAGCTATTTCGGCGTATGCTTTCATCGGAATTACGAAGGCATATGCTGAAAAAGCTATCATCTATTTTTTTTTAATGTAGAACTAAATACTTTGTTATTTTTTTACCTTATTACAATAGAGTTCTACCAAGTAAATGGTAATTCAATCAATGACATTGTAATATTTCATATAACGAACATGTTCTAAGACCGATTTTTAATTTTCAGTTCATGTCTGCTTCCAATATGGAATACATGGCTCCCGAATGGAGTTACTTAATTTTTTTTTGCTCTACGAGAGCTGTTTGAAACTCAACTGCTCAACTTCTGTGTTTCAAAGACAGTAAGAATGAATAGAAAAATGTCGCTGGAATAGGACGAGTGCCTTACTCGCTCTCGCTACGCCCCATTATTCAAGGATTGGACGAGTTGAAAAGAATATTTATAACACCTATGGCTTCGAACAAAAATCGTTGTTTTAATGCTTTTAATTATAGGATTCATGCCCGTGAGATCCATCACAGGAGACACTGACGTTGGCCGCTACAACACATATTATATATATAAAGTAATATATTGTTACCTGATGATAAAAATCTTATTCATAATAGTGGAATCTATCAATCTTGATCAACAGCTGCAGAAAAAATCATCTCAAATTGATTTAATGGTCATCGAATAATAGTTGTGTATTTTTATATCGTGATTTGTTAAGTGAAAAAAAACTACCAAAATACCGGGTTTCTGGTTTAAGTTATACCGGTATTGCAGTCCCTACTCTCAGCGGTATGAAATATTAATATTCCATATTACTTACCGTACACTGTTATTATTATCCTGCCTTATATGTGGTCTGCGGATCACGCATAGATATACATAATAAGTTTAATTCAAAATTACATTTCCATCAACTAAAAAAAGAGTGCTGGAGATAGCGTGTTCTAAATTTTATATTGTTTAATGTTTATCTTTGAATGAATGACATAATGCATATTGTTTATCATATCCTTTTTCAATTTAAAGATAGGTATGTTTTTAGTTTATAATCTAAAAAAATATAAGAGGTTTATCTTATCGATAAACAACAGTCAAATTCCAACAATTTAAACAATAATATGTGAAGGAAATTCTTTTGAGCAATAAATTTCAAAACTTAAATCCCAAATATTTGGTTAATTTTTACAATTATTATTTCATCATAAAGGATTATCAAAATTATTTATCCGTGGTTTTTCATAGTTTTATAAAACTTTTGATTAAAATTCATGTTTTGTTTGTATTTGTTATATTGAAACACAAAGTGATATAGCCCTTCCATTTATATCTAGAAAATTCAGTAATAGGTACAATGAATCTTGTTATTACTCTTTTTTTGTATTATATAATATTTGGAATACTTTTTAGCATAATTTCAAAAATACATTGTTACATTTTTTAAATTATTAAATGAATTATATTTGAACTTTTACGAATGATAAGATATTTTTTTAGTACAGTTATCAGATACTCAAATTTTGTCATTTTTAAATCGCAAGACATTACAATATATTTATTATTTCGCTACATATAATATTTTTGAAGCATACTTTTACACTTCAATACTTAATTAAAACTAATAAAAACACAATAATCCTTGGTACTTCATTCCACTTTATTTAATATGTCAGGACCGGTTTCGCTCATTACGAGCATCGTCAACTGACGTCAGTTGACGATGCTCGTAATGAGCGAAACCGGTCCTGACATATTAAATAAAGTGGAATGAAGTACAAAGGAGTATTGTGTTTTTTCTAATATAATGCCTTTCCACCAAGTATTGACAGTGAACACCCTAAAAGTGACTTAATTAAAACTACAAACTTCAAACTACATTAATAAATTAAAACAGAAATATGGGCAACTTTGAATGTAATAACATGACTGTTTTGTCTGTTTCTTTAAGCCGTGGATGTACGGATTATTAGAAATCGGATTAAACCTGTGTAGTAATTAATTATTCCGTCACAAATTCAAGAATACAAATACCAAGCTCTTCAATGACAACTATACAATGACGGTTAAGTTGGAAGTTGTCGTTAGGTGAGTATGTTGTATTTACATACAATAAATAATTCCGATTTATGCTTTGCTGCCTACCAATCTCAATGTTTCCACATCAAATTATTTCGTTGAATCGGTCTTTCAAAATATATTATAGTTAACAAAAGCTTATCAAATAATTATTATTAACAAAGAAGATGTTAATTGAGAAAGGCGTAAGCCCAGTAATTCTCGTGTAAAATAATTGGAATAGATTGTTTTTCACTACTGGAATAATTGTTGGTAGAACACTTTTACAGGTAGTTAAAAAAAACAACGACTGATTTAATTTCACTAGGGTAATCTTAAGCTTAAATACTTTATTAAATAAGTTATTTTCTCATATACATATTCATTGACTAACTGTAAGTGGGTGTAGACAAATTTTATCCCTGTACGGCGTACTGTATTTTTAATAAAAACAATTAATAAAAACACCTTACGAAAACGTTAATAAATTATTAATGTTAATTTTTCGATTCAATTTTTGAATTTACATTTATTTATCGACTTAATGACACAAATGTATGTTCATAAATCTACAGTCAGAAATTTTTTTTACATCAACCTATTCTTTACTTTCTCTTGTGGTAATTCAATTAGGGGGCTTATATGTATATTTATAATCCGCCATGCGGAGTAAAAAAATCTTAATTCATACATTTTATTTGAATTATAAAGCACACTGTGAACAGAATATTTCAAAATGTTTTTTAGCGTATTACAATGTTATTTTAAAAAATAACTTATATTATTTATTTATAGTCACTTGATATCTTTTTTTTCCCCAGGCACATCTAAATGTTTTTATCTCATAAATACATTAATAAAAATTCAATGGAGATATTTGTCTTGTATGTATATCAAATGCAAATTCTGTATTAACATTTTAACACACATTCGCCTTTTTAAAAAAATGTATTTTTCGTTTGACTTCAAAGGGAATAATACGATTCCCAAAAATGTTTGAATAAAATATTTTTCGTCAAGTGTTTAAGCAGCTTATCATGGTTTCATGCTTCATAAATCTCGAATGTTATCTTTTGATGTCTTTGAAGCATTTTTTAGAAAATATTGAATAGGACTTTTGGTAAAAATTAAAATATTCTGGAATGATACATAATTATTATATTGTGGAGATATCAAAATGTATGCACGATGAACGTCGTACTATATTAAGAAAAAAACTTTTTATTGCAATGTAAAAGAATTCTCTGACAGTTTTCATTCCGTGTAATATATATTGTGACCATACACGAAAAATAAACGATAATGGAACTTACTTTAGTGTTAAATTATTAACACAATTACATTTTTTTATTGAGAGAATTTTTCATTTATTTTAACGCGACGAATAAAATAGCTTTACCGAAACAGTAAACATGAAAAAAATATGAAGTTCTGATATAAAAGCAAGATTACAAATTTGATATTTATCATCTTACACGAGAGAATCTTTAACCGTATAATCATTAACGAATTTTACAAAATCAATCGCTGAATTTATGAATAAATAAAAAAAACATTACAATTTTAAATAATTGGACCTAACGGGTATTTTATAGTTATAACATCTAGAATAATAATATGACAAAGACACGACATAATAATCATTATTAAATATTTATCACAGGGAAACCGCTAAAGATGTAATCCACTTTAGAGTTACTGGCCAGCTTGGTGAATGGCCTGCAGTCTTTTACAACAACACAATAAATACAGAATAAGAAGAAAGGTATTAAGTTGTTTAGTAGTTTAAAAAATTTAACGTTATCGAACCAGCAAACATAATTCTACAGTATGTATGTAGGTAACCGACAATAAATGATTTTGCTTAAAAACAGAAAGCATGAATAACTGATTCCAAATATTTGACTAAAATTTATGAACACATTATCTTCCGAATATATTATAACTTAAATTGAATACTTGAGAAAAAAATATTTGAGATCCCTTCAGGCTCAACCTAACTTTGGTCTGAAGATAAGATGAGTGGAAAATATTTTTTTTTTATAGATTTACTTTAGTCTCTTGGGACACATGCTGTGCTAAAATTATCGAAGGCATACCAATAATTTATATTTCAAATAATCTTATTGTTATTGGGAATGTTTAAATTAATTATTTATCCGTAAATTTGTTTGATATGAACTTATTCAAATATTTTTTAAGATAAATATTATATTGATTATTATACAATAAAAGATTTCAACTGCTTCGTAGAATTTAAATTTTGAGCACTGAACATTTTCACACGTTTTGTCACTAACAAGCCGGATTTCGCATTTTGATATCTTCATGCGTTCAAGTATACGCATGCATTGATTGAGTCTGACTGAACTGAATCGTTAAAGACGAAACACGTTGGAGTGTAAAAAAATTGAGCGATTCAGATTTGATTATTTTATTGTTTCAATTTCCCATGGATTATTCATATTTCAAATTTTAATTAATACAATATGAAAATAAATTTGATAAATTGTGTAAGAAATTGTGATACATGTTATGTTTATTTTAAGCAGCATCTTCAGACAAATTATTATAAAGTTATTTATAAATAAACTAAACCTTGATAGTAATCGTAAACTTATAAATTACAATATCGAGTTTGGGTTTTTTTTCTACTAGACGTACGGAGAGGGCTAGATAAAAACAATAATATTACTAATTACACATTATTACTTGTATGAGGCAGGGTAAAACTTAAAACAACACAAAAAGGTCTCAGTAGCAATAATAATTAACGCCTATCGATTACGATAAAACGTGGGATTAAATAAATGACGATGGCGCACGCCAAAATAGCTATAAATTCATGTTATAAAAAATTGTAGAACTAAATACATTGATATTGTTTACCTTATTACAATGGAGTTGTACCAAGTTAATTCTATAAGTAAATAAATGCATTAAGATTTTAAATATTTAAAAAATACTTGAAGCGATTATATCATTCATAAAATTTAAGCGAACGTGAATTACCCTATCATCAATATAATGTCGTATTCCGTTCGTTTTTTATATGACTTGACGTCGTTTAAACTCTTGATATATTTTTAATGTGATTTGTACCACTTTTTGAAACATGGTGGACAAAAAAATAAAAGTAGAAACAAAAAACGCGATGCTTTGAATATGGTAAAATTTGTGTAAGCGTGAAATTAAAAAAGGAAAGAAATGTTTAGGACGGACGAGATCATTGCGGCTTTTTACGATCAAGAAAAATACATTATAAAAGAGGACATAAAATGTTCAGTTTTATTCTGGAAAAAAGTTATATGTACGTAAAGGATGTTCATTTATTTTAAAGAAATTTCGTTAGAAATAAAACATAAGATAACATAAATCAGAGTAAGAAAGACTTTATTTTGTCTTACAGATGGATTGTATAAACATTAATTGTAATAGATATTTTAGTATCGTTTAGTTATACGCAATTGTACACCAACTTTTTTATTTTTATTAAATGACCAGGAACCGAAACAAAGCTACTATATTTTTATTAATTGAAAAACGAACAGAACATTGCAGAGGTCATCAGTATACCGTTTATTATTATATAAATACAGAATAGTAAATTAAATTAAATTGAATTAGTAAAATTGTTCCTTACAAAACTATTCAAGAATATTTAAATAAACAAGTTAACGACTGAGAAAGCTCAAACATATTGCATAAATCTAATACATACTAAATGTTCTGTATCTCATCAGATTTACGATTGAACAAAAGGTTAGCATAGATTACTAGACCAGACGTGACGATAGTGGTTGAAACTTAAAACTGAATATATTTGCAAAGACACGCGAGCTTTGATTGAAAATCGTATGTAAATTATAAACAAATATAGTCAAATTGGCGATCTAAAGTAATAGTATAATTAAACCGTCAGCAGTAGCTTTACTATTCTACGAAATTCTTTTTCTTTTATTGACTTTATGTATCTATAAATAATAAGTTACAATTATTGGATAGTATAATAATACAAAATAAATTTATACTTATTTAAAATGTGAATTGTATAAAATACATTGCAAGGTGTAAGTTCGATAATGAAACGATCTTTCGTGCACTACAAGTTGAAACGACAAGACAACCGGGAGATAGAGTAAGTTTTCAATTCCGTTTGTTTTCCCAGAAGATAAATAGATTCAGGTGAACTCTTTCAGCGGAAGGCATGTTGTAAGACAATGGAAAGCAATTAGAGATTACGGTATTGGAATAAACAAGATATGCGTATATCTACCCTATCGTATACACATTAGAAACATGTTGTGTATCGCGGAATCGTTATTGCCTATTTGTCTTGTTGAGTAATGAATTTTCTCGTCAGGAATAATCTTTAGCTACGAATTTATATTACCACTGAAAACCAACACGACATTTGAATATAATTTAGGTTTTTAACTTCAGATGCTTGAAATAGTTTCAATATTTAATTTAAATGGTGTGAGACCCGGGTCATTACAGACAAAACGTGTAGAAATGTACACAATGTTAACGTCACGTTATTTTTTTTAATGCGATAATAATGAAGAATCTCTAGTGACAAATATTAAAATACAAACAGTACACTTAAAGTATTTGTATTGATTTTAAAGCCTAATATTTAAAAATGGCAACATATTTGCGTATAATATACACAAAATTGTCAAGAGGCTTTACCTGGACGTTGTGACAACTAGTTGCGGATACGTTGTAATTGTATAGTTGATTTCAATAGCAAGAATTTTAACCACCGACATTAAAAATCAATTTTATCGTTGAACAGTTTTGTAAAATTACATTTTTTTGCTAAAAAGCATGCCTTCATAAATATTATCACAAATACACTAAAGTAACAGTACGAGGATGATTAAATTTCAATTAATAAACAAACATTTCTCAGAGTGACTTTTTATTTGTTTAATTGTTCGTAATTCAATAGAGAGGTGCGGTTATATCAATTTCAATTTTATACATTCAATATTCATGACTTTTTTTACAATTTGATCCAAAATACGAAAGTTAATAGACAGCATAATATCTGCCAACAGTGCCAGCCCACGTTTGTTATGTAATTAATTGTAAATTGAAACTCAAAAAAAGTTCTGTTTTGTAATACAAGTAACATTAAGAATATATACAAAAATAAACTATTACATGAACTATGCTTTGATTTATTGTATAAAAAAAAATCCGAATCGATTGTAAATCAGCCTCTTTAACTTAACGGTGAGATATTCCCCGAGCTAATATATTTAAAAAAAATGAAATTTTATTAAAATGGTTGTTCTCTTTTTTGCAAAGAGTTTTAATATAAACAATTAGTCCTGGTTTAATAGTCTCATATAAGGCATTGCACGGTCTAACACTCCACGAAAACTTTATCCGTTTTCTGTTCGCGAATTCAGGGCGCGAAAGTTCAATGGGTTCTTAAAGCTTAGCCAATTTTACCAGAGTTAAAGTTTACCACTAAGTTTTACTTCGCGTAGCTATTACTTACACATATAGCATATATGAACAGCGAATAGGCAACACCTCTCTCGATTTCTATAATGCAAAACTTTCAGTACGTCAGCTTTTAGTATTACTCCATAACTACAAAGCATGTATGTTTTGACCCAATTCAATTGAAAATTTCTACGTAGTCATATTCTTAAAAGTTTATCACATAGTTTGTGTTTTGCAAAACCTTTCATAGTGAATTATATGTATCTACATTGCATTGAAACATGCATTTTAAACAATAATCACATTTTTTACACTTTTAATATAATTTGTATATAAAACACTAATGTCTACTCCACCAGATTCCGTCTATAGCTGTCAGTATTTTAAAGAATAAACAAAATCGCACTTTTTTATTGTTTTCTTTCAATAGAATTTAAAAGAAAAGATTTCAATGTGTAATTAAGAAAAATGGAACAAAATCGTTTATAAAGCTATCACTATTGGATCCCAATAAATAAGTACTTACTTGATATTAATAGGCAATATTGTATTTTTTTTCAAAAACTACTGAACACAGCATATGTTTTATAATTCGGATGTTTATAATAAAAGCTTTATTCATTGAGCAATCGAAATTGAATTCAAGAACAATCAACAATAAAAAATGCCGCTTTTCAATATTTTATTGAAACTGATCAAAGCTGATTATTTAATATCATTTTTCACTAGACTCGTTTTTTATTACATTACAGTGGAACCTCTCATAATGAGTACCTTTTATAACGAGTAATTCCCATAACGAGCAAAACAGATTGTGAAATAAATGCTCTCTTAACGAGCGATATTTCGCATAACGAGTGACGCAGAGTTTTAGAAAGATCACTTTCACATCGTTGCTTGCCTCAAGATGAATGACAAAGCGTGGGAACGGGTTACCAAGAGGACCCTCATTTCTGGTTGCAAGAAGCTTTGGCCAGAAAGCGTTGTCGAATGTGATTTTGAGAAGTTTTAAACAGTACCTGTGGAGTCTACAGTCAACGAGATTGTATCTTTGACCAATACCATGGGACTGGAGGTGGAATACAACGATATTGATGAGCTTTTATCGTTTTTTGCAAATCGAAATCGTGTTCCAGGTTGTTACGCTCCTTAACAATTTATAATTATGTAATTTTACATTAATACACGTTAAAAATATAAAAAATGATTTTTTTCTGGCACTTAAGCCATTTTTGTATTTTACATTGTTTTATATGGGAAAATTTGTTTCGCTTAACGAGTGTTTCACACAACGAGTAAGATTCTGGAACGAATTAAACTCGTTATGAAAGGTTCCACTGTATTTTAAAACACCACGCAATTCTGATGACACGCTTTTTCTTTTAAGTAATTGAGAATTCAAATATTTTGCCTTTTCTCAATTACAATAGTTAAATGAAAATATTATCGTGTCTGTACTCTATCTTCTTTTATGTCTCGTTCTTATAAAAATAGGTTTTTAATTAAAAAAGAGAATTACTTTATAGGATTTTGAAAAACCCTGTCCGACAAGTATCTATTGGTCACTTCTTTTGGCATGACATGTGTCCACGACGTTATTTATTGCCGTTTTACCTGAAATTTTCAATGAAGAAAAAATCAGCAATTTTTTTCTTTTTCAGCATTTTGTTTATATCTAATTTCGTATATTATATCCATTTCTAATTATATAATATGTAATTATTTTTGATAACGGATAAGATTAATTATTAAATAGTAATAAACATAGCAATAACCCAATATCAATAACTTAAATTTAAAAATTCTACCACAAGTCATTAATTAGTTTTATCGCATAAACTTTGCACATTCGATTCAGATCCATCAGACAGGCTATTTTTGTTCACAATTGTGTATAATACAAATATTGCCTTTGATTAAGGTTCATTACTGTGCCAATTATTTTTAACTGCAATTATTGACAAAGATTTCATTTACAAAAAAATGCCAATAAATTAAGATTTATTCAATATAATTTCTTTTTACTTTCTGCAAACAAAATTTTACAAATAATATTTTCTTATCTGTGGTGAAAATTTCCGCCCATTAAAATAGAATGCCTCAAAAAATTAAGGTTATCTAAATTCGCTCAAACATTATTTTCCTTTGAAAAATCTCTACAAAAAGTGTCGGCTGTAGATGTTTCATCAATAATCCTACCCTTTCATCGCTTACATAGTTTACATCCCTACCGTTGAACGACTTATTGTGGCAATTCCTCTGTAAATACAAAAAATAAAATTGAGGTTTTCAGGACAGTTTGTTACCTTTTTTTTCCTATTCATTTTTTTATTTTTTTATATATATCCATCATCATTTTTTTTCAAACTTCCAACCCTATATTAAGTTTTTATAAAGTCACATGAATACGTTAACACAAAAAAAAATATTTGTCACACAACATTAAAATTGACAATTATTTTTAACAGTATTTATTGCATTTCAAAATATGCTTTGTATAATTAAAATTATTTTCATGAATACAATAACATTGAATTATTGCATAATTAATGATTTGAAAGACTGTGAAAAAAACTTTGGTATGATAATCATTTTCTATTAATTCTACTTAAGCGAGTCATTAAGCAACGACGTACTGTGATTTGGCAAAAGCAATCACTAATTTATTGTTTTATTCTTTGAATTGAACTAAATGAAACATATTTAATATTGCACTGAAGTGCTGTAAAGACATATGCATATATATTACTTTAAAAAAAATCTTTTCTCGTGTGAGTTATATAATTTATATGTATCTGTTTTTTTAGGGCATCCAATCTCGACCCCTTTTGATAATTTTGGGGTACGGGGATTGATCATTCAATATAAAATCATGAATAAATTCGGGATTTGAGATTAAGAGATTGAAGATTGAAATTTCCTAAAATAGTAATATGTGAGACCTTTTTTAGTTCTTTTGCAGACTTGCTTCTTTTCACAAAGTTTACACGAACTCCTCATTTCGCATCCCTAATCCCAAAATCCCGAGCTTAATACAATCACAAGACCGGGGCTTAGTGATTCCAAAATTGATTAACAATACAATATTTAGTTTTGTAGTTGAGTGGGCTGACTATTAGTTGATCGCTTTTTCTTTCGTGAATTATGGAAAGTATTATTTATATCAAACACAATCGATTCGAGATGTTAATAAAAATATGCATCAAATAATCAATGAATTTATTAAGAATAATGTTACGATGAAGGGGTTGGAAAACAGATCATAATTCGACCATGAGCTCATTATTCTGGTTTATTTATTCAATAAAAAATAAAATTAAAATACGTCAGCTTACTCGACACTCTTCCACAGCCAACTACAAAAAATAAACTTAGAAGTTCTATGCAAACAAAGTGGGATTTATTTTTACAACAGCCTTATTAAGGCTGGATTTTTCTCCAGAGAATAAAGTAAGCTTTATGTGCAAATATACAAACTTTCTAAGCTTTCCCTGTGGATAAAAATAACAAAATTAATCAAACATAGCAGGTGAGTAATCGGAAATATCGTTTTTAGGGTTATTGGTCATGGCCTGTCATATAAAGTTACGGCTCGATAAATAAATATAATTTAAGACTTTTAACCAACCATATTTAATGGTGACATCTTCGAAAAATGCATGACTATGGGAAAATATCTATTGAATATTACATTTGACTATATATATACCGTAAGATCCATAGTGCAAAGGTGAACGACTTTGGTTTCCGTGACGGATCTCACGGGTTCGAGTCCCAGTACTTTTTTCGACTGATTTACAAATTTCTGATGGGTGTTTGATAAAGGGAGCAATAAGCAATCGAGTAACAAACAGTTCTCATAGAAGAAATGTTTAAATACCTCCATTAGTAGGCTAGTGCTCTAAACTGAAAGCGGACATGAATTTAAATATATATATACTGTCGGTAAACTGACAAAAGGCGTTAAGACGACCTTGTTCTTAAAATTAAACACCTTTTTGTATGCACTATTACTATTATTTACCGTATCAACCACTTTATAATAATCGGTAATGATTTACGTATTCGATCTAAATATTCAAAAGCGATTAGTTATTTAGAATTTTATTCCACAAATAACTTTGACCGAATTCGACTCGATGAATAAATATTACTTCTTTCAATAATTTTAATATACGTAAACATGTTAAGACCTGTGTTTTTGTAAAGTTAAATTGTGTTGATATCTATATTGATGAGCGACTCATCAAAATTTATTTTACTCATAGGATATAAAATTGAGTTTGAAACGGATTTTTTTCGATGTCTCATTGATTCAATAAATGAATGCAATGAATCGTGTTTTACCGCTTAAAAATAATTTTCAAAGATGCCAACAACATAAAAATAAGTTTGGTCCATGGAAGTGATTAGTTTAATGTACATTACTGTTGAAAAAGTGTCACTTTTATGTTATTTATGTAATTTTGTTATCATATATGTACAATTAAACTTTCTAGTGGTGTCAATAAATGCATTTTATCTTCCTTTATTAATTTCAAAATGTTTTTTGTCCACGTCGTTGCACCAAAACAAATTGTATTTAAAAATCATTTTGTTAATATTTTTTATAACAAAGTAAAATTAATCTTTTTGTTTCATTCAGTTCTTTTTCTACACCACTTCAAATACCATGGTGTTATACATATTTTTTTACAGTTCTGTATTAACTAGGTATTAGTTTTTCTTTTATTACAAAAAAAACTAGCTTTTGATGACAAAATACTTTTGAAAGAGTTCTTCCTTAATTATCTACGTTCATCTCATAAATGTATCGTTAATGATAGTTTTATTCCAAATCATTCTAAGAAAACATTCAATATAATATTAATGATTATTCACAAAGCTTTCCCAAATCGTTTTTTGTCAAGCAAATTTTTACAAACATTTTTTTATCAAATTGAAAGCATAAAATTAATAATGAATTATTAAATCATATTTTTTTAAATATTATCAGGCATCTTCATGAATTTTAAGCATTTCGCATAAATTATATTCTACACTATTTTGAATACTTTATTTTTTGTAATGGTTAACTGAAAATTTAATCAATTTTTTTAAATATTTTGCTTCTATATTTTTAGACAATTACTTGTTATTTTGTTCCATGATCAACAAATAATAGTTATTTAGTATCGATAACAGTCATACAGCAAAGTATTTATTATTTGTCTTAACAATAAAACCCATGAATTTCATGTGGAGAAATAAATTCAAATATCTGTTTACAGTAACGTTTATCAAATTGATAATATTATGGAGCTTTGCCAAGAACACGCCAAGTCAAACATATAAATTGAATTTTAATATTTCAGCAATCGTTGGGCACCGAAATTTTATTGTGATATTGCTTTATCGAAAGAATTTTTCTGGTCATATATTATTAAAAGTACAAAAGATTTTGTGATTTTAAAACAAACAAATTTACTAAAGATGTCGCAAAATCGAATACAAAGTTAAACTTTTATATCATTCTGCATTAATGGATTCATCTTCTAAATATATTAGCGGGTTTTTCCACGCTCTAGCTGTTGAATTATAAAAAAGGTAATTTATAGGTGAGAGCCCAGGGCGTAAAACGTGGTTATTGGCGATAAATATTAAGGTGCGAACAATGAGTACGAATTTAAATACTTTAACCAAAAATGAGTCCCTTTTCTTTAGAAAATTTATTTTACATCTCGCACCGTCTTTTGCAATTAATTTATGCGCCCCTTTTTCCATTAAACCCCTTACTTTAATAGCATGACCTCAGAGTAACAGAAAAGGAGATATCAAGTGTATATCATAAATATTATTATGCTAAAACCTTAAAGCATGATAAACTTTATTCAGAATGATTAATGATATGCTATCTGAGAGTGATTTTAGCTTTTAGTCTTTATTTAATTTTAACTTTATTTTAAATAAGTGCACGATAAATGAAGGCACAGTCTTACCCTTATATCTAAATATAATAATTTAACGCTACTACTTCGAAGAAACTGATCATTTGGAACATTTATCAATTAGATAAATCTTTCAATATTGAGCCTTTTTTCTGACACAAACAATTGCAACACAAATGCTGGCATTTGTTTCGTTTTAATAAACTTTGATACACGCAAATAGCTGCAATTCAACATTTGAATTAAGAACAATCAAAAAAAATAGCAAGGTTTTATCAAATTTCCAAGTAAGAAAAAGTTAGTTGCACTATTTAAATTTCCAAGTTTTACAACCATCAAAACAGTTTTGTTTTCAAAACTGTTTTCATAATACTAAATTACTATTTAAACAAATTTAAAATAACAATTAACCATTTATGCTTTAATCAACATTATCATCAGTCAACCAGTTTTTTGTTTCCGTTGTTTCTGAACCTTACATCATCCTTAATACAATGCATTATAATATACATATAAGTCAATTTTATTTTCTTGCAAAATGTTAATAACTTACTATTAAAAAGATTTTTATATTTTATTGGAAATATAATAATGATCAAAAAAAAAATGTATATGTTTGTGTGTTTCAGTCCTTCTTCAGGAGGTTTTAGATTTTTATTTACCTCTTCTAGCGGAGTTCTATTTAATTGAACTCTCGAATTTAGTGCACAAAAAACAGTAATGATCAAAAACGATATTCATAAGTAAAACGCATATTTTGAAATGGGTATTCATGAGAATTTAAAAATACAAAGCACTCTAATCATGCAGACTTTTCCAGACTTATCATTTAATTATCTCTGGAAAATCTTTATATCGAAATTTGAGTCGTAAAAAAACTCCAATAAACAAATGCTGATGATTTATTGTTATTTAAAATAAAATTTAAGTAACCTTTTACTTTATTAGAAATAATCTGGCTTTTGTTTATTATTTTCTACTTTCTTAAACTCTACAAAGTTTATGTTTCCATTTACATTGGTAGATAGCCTTTTGCGTTTGAATATTTGTGAGTGAATTAACTTTATTCATTGTTATTTAAGAGCTTTTGAAGTTCCTCAAGAATTTCTAATAACTAAATTCATGCTTCATTGAAGAATTTCCCTAAAATCTATAGCGTCTACCTTCATCAAACTCTCAATAATTATCTACGTAACAATTTGAAAGCATACTTTTGCTTAAATATTTTGATTTGTGGAAAATATACAAAAAATAAATATTCATTTATATTATTTCGCAGATATCCCATGACAACAAATTTAAAAATAATACAACTCAATATGAATTCATGGTTATTGAAGAATAATTGAAGCGTAGAAATAATATTGAATTTCAAGAATTTTAGCAATATTATTTCATGTTCTGCTAACTTACATGACGTCAAATTTAATGATCGTTGTATATGATATTTACATGTTCTTACTGTAAAAAATATTCATATCTTTTTTAATCAAAAAAAAACCAAAAATATTTTCTTTGGATCATTTTTCCGTAAAAAATTGGGTGGATAATTCAATAATTGTTTACTTTTAGTTGTATTTTGTTTTAAACACACATTTTTACTAAAGTTTTAGAAAGGAATAAATTTCATATTTTTTATTGTAAAAAAACCAAATAGATTCTGCTTAGCTAGTAAAAATTTCAAGCTTAATATCAAATTATTGTTTTTTTATATATGGCATGCTTTGATAAGAAAATTATCGAATAACAGTTTCTTAAATATTTTGAATCTTACTAACCAATTTCTTTCCAACACCTTTGTGTATATAAAACCAATGTTTCGTGGGGACTTGCCTAACGTCATTGAAAGAAAAAAATGAGTACTATTAATTTCTAACCGGCCATTGTAAGTTCAAAACTAAATTATGTAAAGGCGAAATTAAATTATGTTTGTAGGCATAACTAGCAGAACGTTAATCACGTTAAATGGGACTGCCTTGATATGAATTTCAAGTGAGAAAAGTTGTACCAAACAATAATCAAAACATATACATATTTCTTAGGCCTAGAGGGCCTACTCTTAAATGTTTTTTTGTATATAATAATTTAATTTCATTTGTTTTTTATTGACATATAGAAGATTTTTATTTTTTTTAATAATTGTATCAATATGAATGAGATTTTTTTTTAAATAAAAATTCATGTTTTACCTAAAAACTGACTTTTTTGTTTAATTTAATAACTGACCACTTACATACTATTTATAATTTCTTATCATTTTAAGATTTCAATGACAACTTATTTATTTTACTGACCATCAAGTGGAAGATAAATTACAAACCAAGCTCAATTGTGGTACAATTTGAACGCAATAAAACATTCTTCGAAAACCGTGACGTTAACAAACACAACCAATTCTGCTAAAACTGTATAATACATTACGACAACAACATGAAATCGTGCTTACAAAACCCAAGAATTAACGTATTAACCACCTCGTACAAAGACTTATAGTCCCTCGGCAGCACAACCGAACAATATCTTGTATTATATTGTATGCGAATAATAAAGGCACATGTATTTCGAATAATCCTGGGTCTCGTAAAATGATACGTACACCGCAGTATTCCAGAGATACGATATTAGATTGATATATTCGGGAAAATAATGCGTTTGAAGGTTTTATGCTTAATAGTATACAAATAATGTCCAAAGCTGATTGATCTTTTATATTTCAGAAACACAATCAGATAGAATATAATATTTACGATGACAGTTAACCAATACACTGCAAACAAATAATCTGGACGTGGAAGATTAAAAAAACGAAAATAGTATAACGTATTCAAGTAACTTGCATAAAATGTTACTACCTTAATATTGGAAACGTTGAATTTGATTTTACTTAAAATGTGCAAATACTTGATATAAACGACATATTTATAACCTTTTGCAATTCTTATTTTTAATGTTTTTCGGTTAACAATGAAATTATTTCAGTATTTCATGTATATTGCATAGGTTTAGAATTAAATGAACTTTCAGTTAGATGATTTGCATTTATAGTGTAGTTCCCAATAGAATTATATTTGGCTACAATATTTTATTTTTGAATTGAAATAAAATATTATATGCAAGGATGGTTGTGATAAAAAAAATATATTTAAAAAAATGACATAAAATATTTATTTTGTTATATTTTCAACAAAATCAAAAATCACGTTCACTTGTAACAGTGAAAACTATCCAATCCACAAGTGCAATTATTTTTATTATAATCCATTAATAGCTTCATGTGTGCGTATAGAATGAAAATTTCAACAAAAAACTTGAGGTCGAAATCAACTTGGGAAGTGAAGACATCACTAGTAAATATGACAGTGATCTCAGATATGATTTGGAAATTAAATATTTCATTTTTGTGTGTTCACATTCTTAGTAGAAAGGAATGATATTTTAAAAATAAAGCGATTCAACATTATGTATATAAAGATCAATACAAGCATTTCAGTTGATAATTCTCGCTGCTGTCGAAACCGGTATTGATCTTTGAATAGTTTGTTTAAAAATTGAATAACACAAAATAATTTGAATTATACAAAACAGTATGTTTTTTTAAGAAAAAAAATTGTCTCTCTGTCATATTATTTACGTTTTCAAATATAAACGTTTTATTACAGTAGCTGAAAATTTTAATCTATTCGGAATAAGTTTAATATAAGTAGTTTTTTCAAATCTATTATGCTATTATAGCTACTATGCAAATCAATCATATTGGATTGCTCATATGAAAAATAAAGATATATTTAGCAATTATATCATAGAAACAACACCAATAAAAAAGTAACCCATCTGATACCAACACTGTTGCTTTATAGCTTCACCAAAATTATGATTGGAATTAAAGTTTTATTTGAATGATAAAATTTTGCAAAATAAATATTAATAATGAACGTTTTACCTGAAACACTTAGCCCATGTTAACTATGTTAATTTAACAATCAAAAATTATTACTAACGTTTTAGTTCAAAATCTTAACGCGAATCATTTTTAAATTACGATATCTGTAAACGTGAACAAGAATTCAATTGTCATAAATTGAATTCAAATATAATGTTTATAAATATTTTTTATCTCAAAATTTTCGTAGACAGTTAACCCAATACATCCCATACAACCATATCTGTTTATAATTATAAGAAAATTGTTTCATAATTCATTTTCAGCCACAGCCACAACATATATAAATATATATGTATCCGTATAGTTTGCTTAACTTGCCGACTTTAGCATATACGTCAGTCTTTATTACTTTTTTTTAAAACAATAAATAATGAACCGAATATATTTTTTATTCGATTTCCATTATAAAAACAAACAAATTAATTTTCAATCAAATTGTTATTTTTACTGTTATCAAGTATTTATTTTTATTTGAAGTTATTTGAGAGGAAATCAATCAAATATGTTTAAATATTAGATCATTAATATCTTTTATCCCGCGCTTTTAGTCTAAGTATGGTATGTTCAATTTACTTACAAATATTTCTTGAAGCACGAATAGTAGTTGATACTTCAATAAACTTAAAATGAAACTTGTTATATGCACTAAAATTGTATTATTATTTCAAATAAAACCATTCACAGTCAAACACAAAAAACAATAATAAATATATGAACGTTTCAATGTTCCCCAACTTTGGACACGATACTTCCAGGCGGAACTAGCGCCACAGAAACAAAGTGTCATCCTGTGTCCCACATATTTTAATTATGTTAATTTATATGTCCCTTTCTACCGTAGGTAAGTTGACAGCTACTAGGATAAAACTCCCGCGATAGAATTTCAGCACACCTACGAACAGGCAACACGCGACTGCCTCAACGGGTGTCCGTTGCCGCACTGGTCCAGGGATCACCTCCGACAGTTAGTATCTCCAATAGGTGCGTCGCCGTTGTACCTAGTTTTCACATGCGCGGATATACCTAAGCGCAACCAGAACAGCAATAAAAAAATCCATCAACCAAATACAGCAACACGATTAAATTCATTCTCAGCCTAACGGATACGGTTACTTACTTTTGATACTACAACGCAAGCTTTTTAGTTTATTTTGAAACTAAGCATTATTATACGATGCAGAATCGGAAAATCTGCGACATTTCCCGAAGTGATCCGAAGGCAGAAAAGCTTCGTGAAAAGTGACGAATGTACGCGATTCAGGACGAAGAGTGCCCACGGACAACTATGAGGACAATTTGATAGTTTGATATATCGCATCGTATACCCGCGAAAGCCACTGTAATAGCTGTATTTTCTTTAGATTTTTCGCTTGATTTTTGGGCCAACCGGTAAACATGATTCGTTTATCTAAATACGGAAAGGTTTGTTTTTTTCCTTTGTTTGTTTTTTGGTAACTCAGTTAACGTTTGAGCTTGATTTTACTGTTGTAATTTGATAAATTACAAATAGTACTCACATTCTTTTTTACTGCTACGCAAAGTTATACTCGTAGAATAACATTTTTTTAATACGCATATCTCTTGTATATTTTTACACGAAAAAGTATATCGTTGACAAAAGTCAACAGAATAATTTCAGGGAAATGAAAATTAAAAAAAAATGGTTGCGTCTAATACGAAAAACAATATACATTTATAAATTCTACCTATCGTATTAATAAAAACACAATAATCCTTTGTACTTCATTCCACTTTATTTAATATGTCAGGACCGGTTTCGCTCATTACGAGCATCGTCAACTGATAAGAAATATAATTTAACAGTGCTATTTATACAAAAATGGACAGTTATAAACAACAATTGGCATTGAAAAGAAAATACCAATTACATTAAAAGTGATTCTAAAATAGCACAAAATTAAAATGTTTAACACATCTAACCTATAATTAAAAAGTCATCTCAGATTTTGTATAAATAGCACTGTTAAATTATATTTCTTATCAGTTGACGATGCTCGTAATGAGCGAAACCGGTCCTGACATATTAAATAAAGTGGAATGAAGTACAAAGGATTATTGTGTTTTTATTAATATAATGCCTTTCCACCAAGTATTGACAGTGAACACCCTAAAAGTGATCTACCTATCGTCTCTTGTTATCTTAAATATTTTTATCAAACAAAAGTTCGTATTTCGTCAACGATACGCTTTTTTAAATAAAAAAACATACAATTTTAGCAATTCATAAATGGACTGAAAAATAAATAAAAAGTTTTTTTATATAAAATTTAATTTGATAACTATTATATTCTATTTGTTGTGTTACAAAATGTGGCACATTAAGTCAATATTCTGTCACATAATTTTCATCAAAGAGAACGAAAACGTGTCGCATTTTGTAACACAACAAGTATGTATTACATGGATATATTTATATGTTATTTTTTTTAATGCAAAATTTGCAACTCATCATATCGTATAATTCAAGATAACATTTCTAAAAAGGATTAATTATAAAAAAAATTCAAATATTTAAAAAAAAATCTTTTATCTGTACTTTATAATATCGACTGTGGAAAGGAAAAAGGACCTAACCCACAAATATCAAATTTTACAGGAGGCGCAAACAATGTTTTGGGCCATATGCAAATTATGTATTATACACAATCTTGAAGTGCACGGAGACTTCTAAACTGGTGTTTAATTGACATAATCTAATATTAATTAAAGAAATTGTCTAGGAAAAACTTTTATTTCAGTCTTTTTTCTTGGTTTTAACTTTTTATAAGGTCATCTTTTTCAAACTTAAAAGCTAAATTTAGATACTAATTCGGCATTTGATGCTTGCATCCTTTTGATAGAACGTGTATCAAGTTTAATGCAGTGTGATTATTGAAAAATAGCTGTTTTGAAAAAACTGTGGGTTACGTCTTTTTTCCTTTCCACAGTCGATATGAACAAATGTTATGATTGATCATTTAAATCTTAAGTCATTTAAGATTTAGTTTTTTATATTACTTTATTTTTAATGAATTTCAATTGTTTATGATCTTGTTTATGAAGTACTGGTAACATCGTTTTTACTTGTAGTTTGCGTTACACTCCGTGCTACTTACTTAAGCAAGTGCTGAAATTGTAATACTCCAAAGCAATACCTTATTTTTGAACAGGTTCTAGAGTGGGTCGATTATTAAGGTTTCAAAGGTTTCAAATATACCCTGATGGTGGGCTAAGTTCAAAAGATTTTTCCTTTGGAGGGTGTATCGATATTACCCGTGGCATGATTCAAATTACTTCATCTTAGACGTGTCCGTGTATTACATTTAAATAGTATCGATCGCCTAAAGATATATGTACCTTGCCACCTATTTCTTTCCCATGGAATAGCCACATAATTCATCCAATATTGTCAATACTTTGTTTTTGTTTAATTTATCGCAGAACTTTTTTACCCGCGTCGACTGTGAAGATGTCATCAGATGCAGCTTTTATTTTTTTGTATTTGATTATTTTCTTATTTAATGTAGACTAGGGCTTGCTTTACCGGTAAATCGATGAAAATTTACCATCGGTATTTAACAATTAATCATACAAATTACCAGTAATTGCCTTAAGTTATTTTAACTGATAATGGCAATACACGCATTGAAATCGTTACTGGTCATAATGGTGTCATCTTCTATGCAGCTATATTATCTCCACATTATTAAAACTTACGTATTTGATTATGTATTATTTATTGTCTTCTTTTATGACAAAAAAAAACTTTTTTTCATTAAATAACCTACAAATAAGATGACTTGCCGACTAACTATAGTAATAAATGTATTGTCATATATTTCATATTATTTTCGTTTCAATTCTGGATCCAGTTTTTAATAAAAAGTAGTCACATACTTCATAATCTATTTATTAAGTTTTTATTCACTTTGTATACTTACTTGCCCAAATAAAAATAGCAATATCGCATATCGACTGTGGAAAAGAAAAAAAACATAACCTACAGTTTTTCATAGTATACAACTTGATACACATTTTATCGAAAGATTGTAAGCTGCAAATGCCAAATTAGTATCTAAATTTAGATTTTAAACTTGAAAAAAGAAGGTTCTGTAAAAATTGCAAAAAGAACTTAAAAAAAGGTTTTTCTTCAACAATATAAAAAATTAAAATTAGTTTGATTCAATTCAACACCATTTTATAGGTCTCTATGTACTTTAAGGATGTATATATTTCACAATTTTCCTTGTGTCCAAAATTATCAAAAAACTTTTTTGCGCCTCCTATAAAATCTGTTATATATGGGTTACGTCTTTTTCCTTTTCACGGTCGATATATTTTGTTAGATTACTGTGTCGAGTGTATGTGGGTGCTTTTTTATTAAAAGCGTCATATTTTAATCTTTGCTTACATCATGACATTAAGCCTAAAACTCATGAAACACTAATGAGTATATTGTTGAAAATAATATTTTCTTATAAAATCTAAAATCGCGATAAATTAAATTGCATAAACAACAATGGCGCCAACTTTGAGGGATGAACGTATTAATAAAGTTTTCTCATAAAGTTTATTTCCATGTTGCTGAGATTAGGGTTAACTAGGGGACGGCATATACTGGGATTAAATTAAGTTATGTCTCCTTTATTATTTGACACTTTACGTACATCTGAAATATCAATTATTTCACGAAACTTCCCACGTTTCTGAATATAAAGGTAGAACGGTATTAAGCGAGACCTGACTAATTGAAAATGCAATTAAATTTTAAATTTTAAAATACCCTTAATGTATGCTTAATAATGATAACTTATTTTACTACATGATTACTACATCTCATCATATCACTCATTTCTTTATAAAGAACATGTTTTTAAATAATATAAGCTTTTTACTATTGCACTAATAAAACAAATAATTGCTCTGTTGTTTCTTATTATATCAAGGTATCTCGATATAAATCAAGAATTCTTTAACTTTTTTTGACAGTGCAATCAATATTATATCACCCATTATTTTATATTGGACAATATCTCACTCTTAGGTGATATTCGTTTTGGGATTTAATTGGCAAATAAGAGTTTAGTTACAAACAATACTAAGCATTGCAATATCATATCAAAGAGTTCGAAAAATTAACTTTTAAAATATTTAGCAAAGATTTATTTTCAAGAAAAGACAATGAATATCCTTATTTTTTAACTCTTTTTTTGCTGAACCAAAAATTCAATTGATAAATGCTCATTAGAATATAAGAATGACAGAAAGCATGTTTTCATTTCAGTCCTGGGTGAACCTTGGGCTTTGAACCTTGAACACCATAATCAATCTCCATTCGATCCTCCGCCCTCTTACGCCAGTCGATGAACTCCAGAACTCACAGGCACTGTGGCAACCAATCCATCCAGTGAAATAGCGGTCTTCCAACACTTCGTCTTCCCTCATATTTAAAAAATCGAGAATGATGGGAGGAATGTTGTTCTTGTGTAACTATTGAAAGTTTGTATTTTTTTCTGTGCAACCATACATAATTCTAGCGCTTACTTTCAAAACTGGCTAAAACGACTTTGGTAGTTAATAAAAAATAGGAAAAAGTGATCGTGGCTAAATTAGTGATCTCTGAATATTATGATGCGATTTATACAATTCAACAAGTTTGAACGTAACATTTTTGTCAGGATACGTATCACTTTTCCGCTAAGGCGTGCATTCATTTATTTATAAATTTTAAGACCAATTATTTTTTTTTATTTTTTTTTACCATGTCCGCTCCTCATTTTCGCATGTGGAGCATATGGACTCCTGATGGATTTTATCTCAACAGAAGTGTTTCTACGAGAACTGCTTGTTACTCAATTGCTCAACCTCTCTTTTTTCAAAGACAGTAGTAGAGATAGAAGGATAAGGCTAGGTCAGGAATAGTGGTTAACTAATCGCTCTCGCTAACGCCCCGTTCATATGATATGATGGGAGGGGGGAATTGAAGACATCACAAACATCCATGCCTTCGAACAGAAAATCATAAATCGATTGAAAAATCAATTTATAAAACTGTCCGTACTTGGATTCGAACCCGTGACCTCCGTAACCGAAGCCAACAACGTTGACCACTCGACCACACAGGCGGCTAAATTAAAATTTACACGTCTATTATTTAAGGTTGTTTCAAAAACAACATTAATTTTCGATCAAAAATATTGAGAGCTTTTAGCATTTTTAAAAAATTAAACTTTTTGCAATTATAAAGATGAAACACATATCTCCTAATATATACATATATCATACTCAAAATTGTATGATAATCGTTTGAGCTGGTTTTTACAGTAAGCGCTTGAAAGCTTTTACGATTCCATATAGAATTATATCATTTCTCATCTTGCAATAATCATATTATATTGTACATAACTCGCATCTGACTATCAAAAACTACATAACTGGTGTTTTCATTTCGTTTGGTTTATATAAAATGTTATCACGAAACTCTACTTACTATGAAATATTATTTTATTCCCGGTGGATACGGCTCTACGGTTTTAAATTAATTTAAAAACCGAGTTAGTCCCGGCGGTAATTGTGGAATTTCCCCGTACTTTTACTCTCAAACAGTTAGGTATTATCCGAACAAAAAATTCCACAGATTTTGCGGTTGTCAACATGGTAATAAAATTTCTCCAAATGGCCAGTATACTTGATTAAAGCTTTTTTCCTTCATAATTTATGTTACAGCTATTTTGCAAAATTCATTTGAATTACTGATATGCTTTTATTATATTTTCTAAGAACCTACCCAATTTAATGAATATTATACAACACCACAAGACAGTTTAACGGAAATTATTACATTATTTAAGATTTCAACTCACAAGATACTGATGTAATTTCAATATCAAATTTGAACCGTTTTATCGGTTTCAATAAAACCATAATGATATCGTACATTAATTAATGTTTAATAATTTAAACATTAATTAATGTACGATATTTTAATTAATTCGGTTAATTTTTTATTCCACAAGTTGTGTTACTTGTTGGTGTTACATGTGTTTTGGCTTTTGTAAGACACTTTAACACTTCTCTTACGGTGATATAAATATGTTGCTGGCCCTTAAACAACCAAGTGAAAAAACATGTTTCAAACCTAGGACGTACATTTTAAAAGACATGATTTTCACTTGGTTCTTTAAAGGCCATCAACATATCGGAAGTATTTTTTAGCACCGTAGGGGAAATGCTATACAAACTTTATGGAAAAAAGTAACAAAAACGCTATTACAAATTGAGGTTCAATTTTATCCATTATCTAAAAGCAATTTCTCATATTGTTTAATTTTCTTCAATAATTTAAACGTATCAATGTCTGGAATTATTCAGTTTTTGAAACGGTTAAAAAATATATAAAAATCTTTTTACTTATTTTAGTTATATTGGTTTCACTATTTTACAAAATTAAGAGTATAAATTTTGTTATAAAGTTAGTTCAAGTTCATCCGTCCACTTGAATGCCTGAAAATGCCGAAAGGCGAAACCCGGGATCGTTACTGGCAAACCTTGAGTAAATGTGCATAATTTGAATGATTCAAATTTAATATTGAAATTCCACGAAACACCTTCAGTCGAAATATTAAAATAAATTATAAATATATACGTACATAATACCAAACATTATTTATTTGATAAAGCATTGCGTTTAAGTTTTTCTGTTTTGAAGTTTTGAAGTTTTGTAATGATAAATAACTAACTACATAATCTGTTACATAAGTTCGTTTTCAAAGCCGTATACTTCGGATGCGCGTTGCCTTCCAAATTTTCTTCAAATCAAAACAAAACAATATTTCGTTCAGCAGAGTTGTTTCGCGTAATATATGTATTTTCTGTGTACTTTATTGAATTTGTAATTTTGCAGCATCCGTGTTTTCATTCATCACGGCTCAGAACACAGTTCTGGAACTGCGATACAAGCCCGACGAGAAATTTCATATCAAACACGAGGATAACTCTTGGTGAAATAGCATCTAAGCGACTAAAAGGGACGTTTTGAGATTAAATTTGAAAATGTATTAGGTTCATAACACTGTACCACTCATATACGCTTTGGAGATACTGAAATGCATTTATCCAGAAACTTGGCAAGAAATTTATTTCTCGAATTATCTGTGAAGAAATTATTCATAATCAAATATTGTTTTTATCATATCGTTTTTTTATTATTATTTCAATCATTGGAAGATTACATAGTTAATAAATAAAAGAAAAGCACGTGTTAGATTTTACATATTCATTAATTTTGCCGTATATACCGATTATGTTTAGAGTTTGTAATTTTTTAACCATTTAATCAAGTATTTAATATATTGACAACGCTAATAAAAACACAATATTCTTTTGTACTTTATTCCACTTTATTAAAAAGATCAGAACCGGTTTCGCTCATTGCGATCATTGTCAACTGATAAGAAAAATATATAAACAGTGCTATTAATACAAAATTAAATTGAAATAAAAGGTGTAAACAACAATTCACAATGAAAAGAATTTACAAATTACAGTATAAGTGACTATAATTACACACAATTATATAATGCCTTTCCACCAAGTATTGACAGTGAACACCCAAAAAGTGATATTGGCAACATATAAAACAATTTAATTGTAGGATTTATATAATTGAAATATTTAGTAAATAACATTTAATAAAATAAAAACTATTTTTTACTCATTTGTGTGAATTAACAACATGATAATAAAGTTTTATTAAAAAAATAAAACACCTTTTTTCTATTAAAAAATTATCGCGACCCGTGCTTATTACGAACATTTTAAATGAAAATTTATTTTTTTAAAACGCTCGTGATGAGCTAAACTTGTCCTAATTATACTAAACACATAAATACAATATAATTTTATATTTTACTATAATGCTTTTACATTACGAATTGTCAGTGAAAACTGTAAAAATTAACGGTGATATAAACAAATATAGTTTATTAGAAGTTAACTTTCTTTTGATTGTTGTAAATAATTTTATCGATAATGATAGTATTGTTTTTTTTCACGTCCAATAAATTGCTTGTCTCAAAAGATGCTAACACTTCAATCATTATAAGTTATAGTTAGGTTATAAGATTATTTTAGATATTGCAAATCAATGACGTCAGGTTTTAAAAACATTAATATTAATTATTCCTGATTTATGACAATAAGAAGCAAAACTAATGAAATTTTCATGTGCAACTTACGAATCCATTTGTTATGACGGCTCTCATTTCTTGGCATTGGATTTAACTTGAACATTATTTCATATATAATGGCTTAGGTTTGCATCTTGACCCTCCACTATGGCAGTATATGGATTAAATAAGCTTGCCTACATTTCAGGTGGTCTTCATATTACATTTCATTCACTGTTTGTAATTTTATAATCAAGAAAAATATTTTGCTTGTTTAATAAGCATATTTTTTTAACATGTTCTCGTACACATAATAAGCTACGTGTTCTTCAAAGAAAAGTTCATCGTCCGCAGCTTAAAAAATATTTAAAATACTATTTAGTAGTTAGCTAATCACTGACCTTACGCATTTTTTTATGATCAAATAATGTGTGCAATGGCAAATTTAAAAACCTTAAATAAATTTTTAGATGAAAATCATGTATGAGATTTGAGTATTTGTACAATTGATTGCACAATCGAACAGAACCCACTAAAAAATATATATATTTTGCTTTTCCACCATGAATTGAAAGTAATATTTGACACAAAATATATAAAAACTACAAGACTATTTCAAACATCGTTGGCTTAGTCCCATAGTGCTACTATTAGAAATTGGTAGTTTTTACATATGACTGACCAAAGATTTGATACATTTTAACCGAGTTATACAAAAGTGATAATTATTATTATTTGTCTGATACTTTTAGTTTGTCATATACATTTAAATTCATTGCAACTTTCACAAAATATATAATGATATTTTGATTTGTATTTATAATTTAAATAAGAGAAGATTGCTTATATTTCAATATGCAAACATCTGCTTACCGGGAGAAAATTAGTCGTTTTTTTCTGATTTTCTGGGTAGTATAAGAAACTCAAAACATCAAATTTTCGAATTATCCTTCTATGGAACTAGTTTAGAACTATGTTTTTTGCATAAAAATTATCGAAAGTGTCAAGAACTGTCCATATCATATAGTTTTTTTGTTTTTAAATTCGCGTATTGTATCGAAAATGGCCATTTAATTATCTAGAAATTGCTTCACTTGATAATTTGGTAGATGGAGTTAAGCCTACATTTTTACTAAGTTACTCAAATTTATATACATTTCCATGATAAATAAAAAAAACTACTTTTAATCAGAAGAATGTAAACTAAAAATATGGCATAATTTTATGTTGCATGTAGTAATGTAATAAATTAAAAAGTACAAGAATTATAACGTATACACTTACCCGCAAAATATAGCGCGCTATCCATTCATCAACCTTGCATGCGAATCAATCACGTCGATATTATTTGTCCTCCTCTCGACTTACCCGATCCCGTTGGTACACCAGTAGAAGGGGTAATACCGTATATGCGATTAGTTTCAGCCAGATTTGTAGACGCCGTCCACAGGGAAACGGTTTACAGTAATGACCTAAGGCGGCGATTTCCAAACTAGGAGGTGCGCTTTCCCGGGGAGGCGTAGACTATAGGCAAGGGAGGCGCGAAAAAAAACTGAAATGAAATTTTTATTACATCATATATTTATATAAATAAATACAAACTACCATAACGTAACGTGACAGTAAGACATCATTGAACGGGTGGTTATTTCAAATATTATTATTTTGTAAATTGTATACATTTTATTCCTATTAAAACATATAACACCGAACGAAGCAATTTTAACCCGTTAACAGCTAGAAAAAAATAACGTTTTTTGTCTTGTAAGCTAGCAATTTTCTAAAAACTAATAAAGGAAAACTTAATATTCATTTTGTGAGTCCTTTTTCAATGATGCAAACTATAAAAAATATTTATTGACATCGTAATAATGAGAACACACTGGTGGGTAGCGTGTGTGGTTAGTAGGTATGCGACACACCGGTGGGTCGTTAGCTTTAGAGTAGTTAAAACGATGACTTGCTCTAACACTCTGGTTTACAATTAACGCATAAAAGTTGGAGCTGTTGGAATGAAATAAAGAAAAAATAAGTTCTGGGCCGGAGCCAATATTAAAACAAACAAAAAAATTCTCTTGAATACTTTGATTGTTTGGTGCTGTACTTTTCGAATGATTTCAAATATCTTGATTTACCAAAGTTTGCGTAGATACAGAATCCATTATTCGATAATCAAGACGATGAATTTGAATTGACAATATTGAAAAAGAAAACAATGATTGACTTACATATCATAATATATTTTTTTAACATTTCAAAATAAAACTTTAACTCAATTATGGTTAAATCTTAGCGGAGTATGACACATTGTATTGCAAAGCAATGCAACTACTGTTACCGTTATTTACTTCGTATTTATGGATTTTTCGGCACTGGCTGCAATGAAAACTGAATATGGAGCCAATTTAGAAGCAGAAAAAGAGTAACAAGTGGCACTCTCCTTGTTGTCAGGGCCGGTGCCGCCATACAGGCAAAATAGACAACCGTCTAGGGCGCAAGCCATCAGAGGGCGTATAAATGGAGTATTAAAACTATTTTTATATACTCTAATAATAATAAATAATAGTACATTTTATTTTATTTTTATGCTTGTATTAATCGTTCGTTGTAATTATGTATTGTATTCTATATGATTCTAAAAAGCGATGTTAAGCGACTGAGTAACAAATAGTTCACGTAGAGAAGCTTCTGTTGAGATACCTCCATTAGGAGGCCATATTCTCCACATTGGAAGTAGATATACATATATAAAAAGTAATCTAATGATTTTAAATTGTCCTTGTTTCATTATTTCGAAAAAAAATGAAAGGGAATGTTAAATAGGGAGCGAGCCAATAATCGTTGCATAGGGCGCCAAATAACCTCGCACTGGCACTGCTTGTTGTCCGCAAGATTTGATAAGCTTTGTTCTTATTAACAACTACACTTATCTTATTAAAAACTATTTAAATATATATGTTAATTGTGCTTTTTAGCACTTTTTTAAATATTTAAAACATACCCCTAATCATTTAATTCATTGATTAAGAAAACCATTTATTTTTAAAAGGTTAAAAAGTAGTATAAAGTTTGAAAACCACTGACCTAAGGGACTGTTTGCTTCTACAATATGAACAAGGTGTAAATAACAGGCTAGATGTATTTAGGCTTCTCTATTTATAATATCTCTGAAGTATTACACTGTGGTGATTGTACACAATATCTAGCGGACTGTTTATCTGTGTCGTGTACTTATGTATATCACCCATTTATCTATTTACACGTTTTCCTTTTTAGAAAATATTTGTTTATTTCTTCACATATTTATATTTGTATTTGGATGCTTTTAAAAGTAGGCATGTAGCCACGGCCTATATAAGTTATCATTATCGACTGTAGAAAGATAAAAAGACGAAACCTAAAGAATTTTAAAAAAAACTGTGAATACAACTTAATACACGTTCTACCAAAAAGATATAAGCTGGTAGAAATTTTACATTCGGCGGATTAGGAAGCACATTCTAAGATATTGACATAGGTGATTTTAATTATACAGGTAAAGTAGTTTATAATTAAATAACTTATAAAAAGTCTGCAGGTTGCAATGAAGGCGCAGTTCAATCAATCAAAGAGGCGGTGTTGGTAGGCTTGTGTGCACCGGATGGCTTAACATTGACCAGTTTAAAAAATATGTCAAATAAACCAGCTGAACGTGAAAGGAGAAGCAGACAAGACTTCGCTAGAGGAAATCGTCATTGACTATGAAGTGATAGGAGCGCCAAGCTGGCAAACACTACACTGAGTAGAAATAGATAATGGGAAATATTTCCGATCCCAAACATTGTATAATTATATTTAATTTATTTCAAACACAACTCATTGAAAATATCCGTTATTTATTTCCAATTAATGTACAAATTCCAGTCTCGATTTACGCGTAGATTTCCTGATTCAGGGTAACGCAATAATCGCGGTTCGTGTGTATCTATACTTTGATTAAGTGCGTCTGTATATTTTCCGGGTCTCATGTCAAAGTATGGAGCAATTAACAACTTGAAACGAGCAATATACGGTATTACTGGGCACAAAATATATGCGCTTGAATGCCCGTGATTTTAATGAGCGATGCCGCATTTTTCCCGGAAAGAAGCGCGCAATTAGCAACCAAGTATTATGTTTTAATGTAAACACCGCAAATCTCTTCAAGTGTATCCTTATTTTTTACATTTTATTTTGTAATATTGTATTCATTTTGTTATATGATCTTTCTGAATAATAAAAAATGATCAGTTTTTAATGTGTATTTTAAACAGCATATACGTATTCTGGTAACAAATTAACTTTACTATGCAATTTGATGTTATGCAAATAATTTGAGATTCTGATTGTCTTACTGTTGTATTGGTGTAGCGATTTGTCACTAGAGTGAAGACTCTGCATGTGGAAGTCTAGGTATATCTTCATTTACATAAATAGGTTTATATATGAACCCTCTAGCGGCAAAGCGAGCCAAGTAGTAAAGTGGTACAACTTTTTTCTTAATATCACGTTTTTACTTTGTGTTTTGGTGGATTGCATATTTTTATTTTAGAGAAATAACACTATTAAAATGTGTGCTTACTGAGTTCACTGTTACGATAATTTAAGACTTGCATAATATTATAATGCATCTGACTCATTGTTTCCTAAAATACCACTTGGCTCATTTTATCTCTCAGGAGCTCATATAGTGTATATACGATTGCTCATCATTTATATATTTACGAAGCATATGACACAAAAGATCTGTACTGACATTAGAAGTATCATAGTTGAGAACCTTAACAGAAGATGCTTTTATTCAGTAGTGGATCGACAATAGCTGATTGTTTGATTGAAAATAACATTTTACTATTAAATGTTTAAAAAGCAAAATCTTCTAAAAATGTCGTGCAATACCAACGGCTTTAGTTCTATTTTTTAAGATATACAATATACTTCTTTTTCAATTTCCATTTAAACAGAGAATTGTTGATAAATTGAATAAACTTCTTAGTCTTCAAATGAAATTTATAACAAATATATGCATGAGAAAATAATTTTCATTTTACAATAAATACAATATGAAAAATCAGGGACTGGGGGAGACACAAACCAACGTTTTGTGAACGCAAACCACAAAACAATGTTTTTAATACATATTATTTTTAGTAGCAAAAAATTCAGTTGAAAGATCAAATGCTTTTTTTTATAAAAAAAAATATGATACCTACACATTATATATATAATACTAAATAAAATAAATTGTAGATGATTAAATAAACAATAAATATTTATTTTTATAGTTTCCCCTTCACTTTAAACGCCCGAAATAAGCTGGCAGAATGTATATATTAAAAACGTCTTATAAATTCGAGTAATACTTTCGGAACGAGGAATGAAAACATTATGTGACAAAATTATGGTTTACACCAATATTGTTAAATCTTAAAGGTGTATTAAGGATTTTTAAATTCATTGGAATCAAATTATGTCAATATTAGCTTAAAATAATTCCGTTACTTTTAATAAATTGTTACTATTATAATTAAAAATTGACGATGAATAGTATAATAAAATGAAAACTGATTGTTCAGAGTAAAGTAGAATATGCATTTTTTTTTTTATTCAAAAGCCACCCTGTGTATCGATACAAAGATAGTATAAATAAGGTTCTTGGGAATTATGTGGCGACGAAATGTAACCTGGTGAATTCTAGACATAATTACCAGACAAAAGCTTCACTAGATTTGTTATCCACTTCAGCGTCTGCCTACGGCCTTTTGCCCATTTTCATTGAACCCATTACAAAAACTAAAGAGGCATCATAAAGTAGACCTGTCGTTCCGCAAGATTTAACCCAAGGTGAAGAAAGAACGAGAAGAAAAGATATATATTAAAGTGCCTATTAAATTAAACCTGCTACATTGAAGGCTCTGGGGACCTCGCATTCTGTTTTGCCTAATTGAATCGTAAAAATATTTATGGAGCTTTTCCTCTGTACTAATGCGTCCAACGTAGGCAGCTTTCACATCGAAAAGGCGCTAAATCGTACAGCCAGCGAAAATAACTTTTTGCACGTTCTCCATACCTCTTCGCTGAAGGATATTGTACGTACGGAAGGAACCGAGGCATCATAATACGATCTCTGTAGTAAAGCGAAGAAAAAAAATTTGATCAGTCATTTTTTGGTAAATAAATGATTATTTCACCACTTCGTTTACCAATTTCTTCCGTATACGGATAGTCGATCAGTTTTGCAAAACGTTCGTCGACAAATGAGAAAGTCATAAATAATCCATCTCTCCTATATTGTCTATTATCTTTGGAATATCTTATTTGAGTTATTATTAAAAGGCACTCACTATAGAGTAGTTATTTTAAATTTTTACTGTCGGTTTTTTATTATATAATATTAGGTTTTTATTGTGAATTCTTGTTAGGAAGTACGAATAAAACACCTATTTACCAATTTTACAGTATTTAATCAGTACGATTCAACAATATTAATCAACACGATAACTGCTTGTTTGTTAGTTTCTCAACCTAATACAATAACCTTTAATAATATGGCTAGGACAGGAATAGTAATTGACCAATCCCTCTCGCTACGCCTTTTTTACTCTTTGTCTTTAAACAGAAATCGATAAGAAAAATTGTGTGCACTGGTACCCAAATCTGTGAAATCCGTCACGGAAACCAACGACGTTGACCGCTGCGCCATTGACCTGATCTTAGCCTTATCTTTCACTGTGCGAAACAAATCCATTCCATGATTTTTGATTTAGTTCATTTTAATTGTATTCAAATATGTGGTAATTAAGTGGTTTTCAAATATTATTTAAAAGGTTGATTTCAGTTATTTCCACAAGATATTTGATCATTAGTAAAAACACAATATTCCTTTGTACTTCATTCCACTTCTAAATCTTAATTCTAAATCTATTAATCTGAGATGACTTTTTAATTATATGTTAGATGTGTTAAACATTTTAATTTTGTGCTATTTTAGAATCACTTTTAATGTCATTGGTAATTTCTTTTCAATGCCAATTGTTGTTTATAACTGTTCATTTTTGTATAAATAGCATTGTTAAATTATATTTCTTATCAGTTGACGATGCTCGTAATGAGCGAAACCGGTCCTGACATATTAAATAAAGTGGAATGAAGTACAAAAGAATATTGTGTTTTTACTAATATAATGCCTTTCCACCAAGTATTGACAGTGAACACCCTAAAAGATATTTGATCGTTGTGTTTACATTAACTTCGAAATATTCATATCATAATATGCTATCTGTCACTAATTTTTTACGTTTCTATTACAGTAAATTCTTTATATAGTTATTTTCTAAAAATTGCAACATCGTGTTTGAAAATTTCACAATGTCTTCTGTAAAATATTTTTCGAGTCTGTCTCGCATAAAGATCTCTGGGCAACAAGTAACTCAACATGACCTGCATGCTTTCTTTTAACTTCTTACTTATTGTCGCATGACACACAACTTACATCACAAAACCCATAATTTATAGCTCTCTGTTTTCGTTGTTTGTTGTTTTCTACAGATATTTTTTACTACACAATAACAACTTATCCATCGTTTATATTAAAATCATTTTTAATCACACCTCGTTGAATTTTAATTTCTCACTGAATTTACTTATTAATAATAACACTGTCTGATATTCAGTTAGTTTATTACATCTCTATACATTACAATTTCTAGACATCTCAACTTACCATCGTTGATTTTGACTTTATATTCAAACTGTGATCTTTTTAACCAAGTAATTTAAAAGACATTGTCTTTTTTCAATTCCTAAAAAATAAGTATATTTGTAAAACTGCTACGTTTTTAAAACAAATGCAGATCAATTATGTTTTTAAAATATATCATATTCGATCAAGAATGTTAACAGATATCGACTGTGGAAAGGAAAAAGGACATATCCCACAGTTATTTCAAAACAGGTTTTTTTTCGATTATCACAATGTATCAAACTTGATACACGTTCTATCAAAAGAATGCAAGCTGCAAATGCTGAATTAGTATCTAAATTTATCTTTTAAGTTTGAAAAAGATGACCTTGTAAAAAAATGAAACCAAGAAAAAAGACTAAAATAAAGATTTTTCCTATACAATTTCTTTAATCAATATTAGATTATATCAATTAAACACCAGTTTAGAAGTCTCCGTGCACTTCAAGGTTGTGTATAAATCATAATTTGCATATGGCCCAAAATCATCAAAACATGTTTTATGCACCTCCTGTAAAACTTGACATCTGTGGGTTACGTCCTTTTTCCTTTCCACAGTCGATATATATATATATATATTAAAAATAAAATGAACTCTATGCATCATTGTCAAGTCATAATTTGTTATAGATATGCAGGGCCAGCACATGACGTGTGCGAAGTGTACGGCGCGCACAGGCGCTGCACTAAGATTTTAGGACTATCCACTAATTTATTTCCAATTTCGAGAGGCGTCGAAGACGCCCAGGCCCAGAAATCCTCAAGCCGGCTTTGTATATATGACGTACATTTACATTATCTTTCGGCAGACCTTATAGTTAATATTTAATACTAAAATACCGGTATTTTTCAATTTATAAACTGATATTTTGGTATTAAAAAAAACACCACGAATACCGGGATACCGATTTCGGTAATACCGATATTGCAATCCCTAATTTTACTCTAGTAAAAAAGCATTGTACATTTGATGGGCTATATCTTTCGCCAAGTAATCTTTTGTCTTCTAAACAAGTAAAAGCATTAGATAAGACATTAGATAGTAATTAAGGAGATACTCGAAAGTTCATTGTGGATCCCGCAAATCTTCCTTTTCATTGCGATCGTGGTGTATTTACGTTTACAACATTTTATTTAAAAATGGATTAGTGTAATTAAAAGTAAATTATTAAAGCCCTCGCTTAATTTACAAAACATTTAAGAGAAGAATATACACCCACTTAAAAATGGTACTTTATTATATTTATATTTTAAATGAGAGAAAAAATTATTTACAGCTTAGTTAAGTCATTCCGTGTTGTGCATTTTTATATAGCTAACACCGGTGTAAAATTGATTTTTTTGTAATGATTAAAAATAAATATATATAACAGATTTGTTCATTAATTTTTAATTAAATATGTATATTTCAACGATCATCGGCATTTCAATTATAAAATAATTTTGCTATCGTCATCGCTTTTTCATAACATAATCTTTTTTATAGTTCATAAATATTCTGTTGTAAAAGTTACCAGAATTTTGTTGTATTATTATTTATAATTGAATTGATTTAATGCTAACAGTCATACCTGATTTTCTTACAATTTTTCTCAGGCTTTACAATCCTGTAACATTTTCCATTATTTCCGATACAATTGAAGGTGGTTTTACATTGAGTATGTACGTTTAACGCATGTATCTTGACAGTGCTGCTTTGCGGTTGCGAATCATGGCACATTACGAAAGCACAGATTAACCGTATACTGTGTTTCGAAAACAGATGCCTGCGGCGAATGCTAAAAGTGAAATGGTCTGACTTTGTCAGGAATACGGAGATTAGAGAGCGGACTAACGAGCCTCTTATTACGTCCAAAACAAAGAAGGGGCGGTGGACCTGGCTTGGACACGTGTTATGGATGCTTCAAGAGAACCTGAACCCTGCCTGTCTCTTCTTCCAACCGGATGGATACCGGCGTCGTGGAAGGCCACTGATGACCATTCACAGGATGTACTCGGCAGAGTTGCGGGACGCTGGAATGACCTGGGAGGAACCAAGGAGACTGGCTGGGGATAGAGAGTTATGGAGGAACTTCGTGGTGACCATATGATTCGTATAGGGAGCGGATATGGAATAAAAAAAATGTACGTTGGGTGATTTGGTTAATATTAATTTCATTAACTTAACACAATTGAATACGGTGTAATGTAACCGTTAACCCTTCAGAGACGAGAGCTTTTTTTCGATATAAAAAATATTTTTTAAGCCATATTGTAGTCACGGATAACTTTAACAAAAATTAAAAAAAAAAACGCAAAGTCGTTGTATAAAAACCCCGCATGACTATATGGCCATGCTTATCCTTTTATTACCGTGTAATATTGTGGACGGACAGTAGTAAGGACGAGCGTGGCCGTATGGGCACGCAATCATTCGTAATTGAAATATAGCTAAACGTGAAATTTTAAAAAATGTTTACAATTTGACCTCTTTAGATCAACATAATGTCAATACAAATATATTAGCAAAAAAACTGTAAATAATTTGATATTTTGATAAAAAAAAATAACTAACAGTTTCAAAAAGTCCATTAAAAAATGAAAATTAAAAAAATATATTTTGGTGGCCGTTTCTGTACCCACGGCTGATGACTTAACTGAAGTATGTACCCTTCTTAACCAAATATGAGCGAAAGCAACGATATATTCAGGTAGAAAAAGGATGAATAGTGGGATCAATAAACAACGGTGTTTACTGTGACCATATGGTCACGCTCGTCTTTGGAGGGTTAATTAACATCGACGTCTACTACACTTATTGGTTAATAGTTTTTTATAGTACCATACTATTTTTTTAAGTAACATAAAAAAATACTATCTGTTTTACTCGTGATTTTTTTATTTAACGCTTGATAATATTACGGGGTGTGTTTTTGCTTATATAATATTAATATGCTTCTTGACGGTTTGTTAACCTTTCAGTTGCACTCTCAATCAAATAGACGTGTAAACAATTATTTGATACGCTTTACAAAGTCAACAATCTGGTTTAGTGAGTACTTCAGAGATCTGTTACGTTACCAGGCATAATAACAATTTGGGCTAGCGTTACTAATTACTATCTATGTTTCACAGTGCAAAAAGGTGAAATTTGCAAAAAAATGAAAACAGTTTGAATAAACTTTTGCTCAAATACAATCAGCAACTATGACAGTAGAAGTATGTACTACATTTTGATCCAACTTACTGTTTAAACGCATCTTTTTCGATAACCTAACCTTATCTCTGCAATAAGTTGATGGTGAAAAACAATAAATTTTTTTTATTACATTGAGGAAACGTAGAATATAGAAAGGCACGCTATGTTTAAAGAAAGAGTTGGGTGTATATATTTGTACCTCGAAGGCAAACGACGTCACGTAGAAAGATACCTCAATAGAAAAGAGTAAAAAATCTAACTATTATAGACAACCGATTGAAATATTCGTTATATGAACCATATATATGTAAACTTATTTACACGAAAAAAATACCAAAGTCGTTTAATTACACGTTTAATACAACCGAATATGCTATCAAAAATACGACAAACTGTATAATATATAGTTTAAAAAATCTAAGCTATTTTTTAACAAAATAAAAAAAGTCTCTTCTATTAGTAAACATACATATATAACTTTAATCAGTTTTTTCATTGGGTTGGCCATTTGTTCTACTTTTATTAGGGGAAGAAATATTTTTTTACGTTGTGATTATTGAAAAAATCTGTTTGAATTAGAATATTTGCGATGGTAAAATTGTGGATGAACATTTATGGGAAGCGAGCTTTTATGACTTATTTTTATGAATCCAATTTTCATATTAAGGCTGTATATATGGCTTGGCGTGTGAAGCCAGACAGACGGATAACCGTAGGTAATGCTTTTTTGTTTTTATTTTACTCAGAAAATGCTTATATGAATATTTTGTTTTTTACATAAAAGACGATTATTATGCACCAAAATAGCTTTCTTTTGAAGCTAAATAGCCTTGGATATTACTTTTGAATATTTTCAGAGTAAACAAAAATTTACATTTTTTTTGTCAAATATGTTTTTATGGATGTATTTATTAAAAATAATTTCAAACCATTTTCGTTGTCGATGTGAAAAATACGGATTCCTTATGAACAATTGTTGTGGTGACATTTCCCTAATTAAGCATTTATATTTATAAACTAAATTTAATATACAGTGGAACCTCTCATAACGAGTAATTCACATAACGAGCAAAACAGATTGTGAAAAAAGTGCTCCCTTAACGAGCGATATTTTGCATAACGAGTGACGCAGAGTTTTGAAAAGATCACTTTCACATCGTTACTTGCCTCAAGATGATTAACAAGGCGTGGGAAGGGGTTACCAAGAGAACCCTCACTTCAGCTTAGAAGAAGCTTTCCCAAGAAGCGTTGTCGAATGTGATTTTGAGGGGTTTAAAACAGTACCTGTGGATTCTACAGTCAGCGAGATTGCATCTTTGGCCAATACCATGGGACTGGAGGTGGATAACAACGATATTGATGAGCTTTTGAAAGAGTACAGTCAAGACCTGACCACCGAAAAGCTTATAGAGTTGCATTGTTTTTCACAGCAAGAAGTTATGGTGGAGAGTTTATTAGTGGAGGAAGAGGAAGTAGCAAAGAAACAATCTTCTGGCGCAATAAGAGAAAAGCTGAAAGCATGTGAAACTGTTGCATCGTACATTAAGAAGCATCAACTAGTCGATTTTTTATCGTTTTTTGCAAATCGAAATCGCTTTCCAGGTTGTTACGCTCCTTAAAAATTTATAAGTATGTAATTTTACTTGAATACACGTTAAATATATAAAAAACTGCCATGGAACGCATTATTGTATTTTACATTGTTTTATAAGGGGGAAAAAATCGCACAACGAGTGTTTCACATAACGAGTAAGATTCTGGAACAAATTAAACTCGTTATGAGAGGTTCCACTGTACTATCTTAAACGCAAGAGCAAGAGCAAGGCTAATTTTAAACCTAACCAACCTATTTTTAAAACATCGGCAATGATCTGTCCCATAGTTTCTCAACCTTTTTGAGCCCGTGGCCTTTTTTGAATCTCATATTTTCCGTGGCCCCCATACCCGTTTGTATATAATCATATAAGTTTTTCGAGATGAAGTGTGAAGTTGAAAGATTCCAAAATAATTTTCAATTCTTTGAAAAAAAGATTCGCTGACAGATTTTACCCAGAAACTTACGGATTTCCCAAAATGAAAAGATACGAGTGTTTTTAGCTTTTCCAGGATTTTCCCGTGGTCCCCCAAAACTGTGCTGTGGATCCCCTAGATATTTTTTTTGTGTGCCCCCGGTTGAGAATCCTTTATATGTACGATTAAATAATCAGAAATACATATTCCCATGTATATATTTAAAATTGAAATATAATTTGAGACCTGGAGTAATTATAAAGAACAATCATTTTTCATTTAGTTATACAATATATTTAAGGGACCTTAATCAAAAGTTATATTCTGTCAAAATAAATTGTTTTCTATAAATTCACTCGATTTTTTTCTGTAGCCGTTGAACTAATGAAATTTCATTGATTAATTACCCTCGAACAGTTTAGAATCTTATGTTCTATTTATACATTATAATCATCATTCTAGTTTGTATATTTGTCAAAACAAGTAGACCGAACGACATTGTTTCAAATCTTCATTCAAGTAACGCTTCATTGATTAAACTTTAACCCTGATTGTATATTTGTATATTATTGTGTGCATGTGTTAATTAATTCAATAGTTTGTTAAATGATTAAAATATTGCTTCAATCGTACTTTAGTCACAACATGACAACATCAAATCGTTATTACGACTCACAACCATAAAATTAATCCTTATGGACTAGTTTAACTATTATTATTTCTATTAAAATGAAAAAAATATTTATTACGGTGACTTCAAGCCAATCGATTCTGTTTCTGCGCACGATAGAGAATGAAAATTATGTTTTGTATATTATTTATAACGTTGTAGTTTTTAGTAGCACAAGAATTTCATATATATCAGTATTTTCAGTTGTAGCTTCAAAATTTGCCACTCTTTCAAACTTTGATGATGTATGGAGAGGGTTTCATCACAACGCTCAAAATAACAAAAAAGCCAACGGCACGCGGTGTTCCCAAGCGGTCACCCATCCAAGTACTATCCGCGCCCAATGTTGCTTAACTTCGGTGATCGGACGAGAACCGGTGCTTTCAACGTGGTATGGTCGTTGGCGAATGCTAACAATTTGCCATCCTACTAGTTGGAAGTAATCTATAAATATATACATTATATATAATTTTCTGTTAATAATTATTTTGATAATCAATTATAAAAAAAAAAAAAAATATTGTAACGTCGATATTCTCAACATTTTATTACAGATACATACGGAATATTTTGAGAACTTTAAATTACTTATATTTGAACTCCTGAGCAACGTTCCCTCTAATTTTTCTATTGTGTGTGCGGACCATCAACTTCTATGGGCAGTAAATTTTCAGCAAAATAAAAAATGTGCGCAAATATTAAATTTGGTGAAACAAACTTATTTTTATAAAATTTCTGTGTGCGGCATTGTGCGGGGATGGAAAGATGTGTGCGGGCACATTTTGGGAGGTGTGCGCGCGCACACGCGCACACCTTAGCGAAAACATTGCTCCTGAGACATAAGGCATCATTCCCATTTTTATAACTTACCAGTTATAATTGTTTTATATATTCTTTAAAAAAAATCGCATGTTAAATTGAATATGTAAATAAAAGTTTTCGAAATGAGTATTATTCCACAAAATTTACAGAAATTCCCAAAAAAAAACATTTTTTGCTCACCCGTATGTAAATTAGTCTAAATGAACATGATGATATTTTTCTACGGGGTACAAATTTTATTTCATACAGTATTTTAATGACAATCCGCCAAGTTTTCTTTACATTAATGGCTTGCTCGGCTGCACGATTTACTATAAAAAAGTCATTTCGAAATATGTAAATAAAAATACAACTCAACTCAATTCGACACCAAATACTAACTATTAAATGTAAATCGTTTACTTCAGCCAAACTTCTACTAAAATTGTGTACGGATACAAAATTATTTTTACCGAAAGATAATAAAATGTTTATTATCATCAAAAGTTTACAAAAAATATAGTCATTAAATAAATAATAGGCAGTAGTTATTTTTAAGCTTGACCATTATTTTTAATTCATTCATATTATCTAGTTATAGATCTTTCAGTTAATCAGATATCAGACTAACCTTACAAATAAACTGGTTAAAAAAAATAAACCATGTCCGCTACCAATATGCTTCGTATTGACTCTTAATAAAGTTAATCTCAATAATTGTTTTGAAAAAGCTGCCTGTTTCTCATGTCGACCACTTTTTGAAGACAACAGGGTATAACAAGAATAGGGCAAAGTTTGCTAATCGTAATAGCTGCAGCACGCTTTAAATATAGCATGGGCTAGAAGGAAATATATAAACAGTGCTATTTATACAAAATTGAAATGTTTTGTGTAATTATAGGGTCACTTATATTGTAATTTTTAAATTATTTTCGTCGTCAATTGTTGTTTACACCTTTTATTTCAATTTAATTGAGTATAAATACCACTGTTTATATATTTTTCTTATCAGTTGACAATGAGCGAAACCGGTCCTGACCTAATAAATAAAGTGGAATAAAGTACAAAGGAATATTGTGTTTTTAATAATAAAATGCTTTTCCACCAAGTATTGACAGCGAACACCCTAAAAGTGATCAATACATTTATTGAATAACTGTCCATTTTTTATACCAACTCATGAGCATAGTCAACAATTTCGAGCACTTAACCCAGCAAAATATTCCATCTGAAATTGTTATCGGTAAAAAATAAATAACTAAGATTAACGTATTGAACAAAATAAGTTTTTATCAACCGTATCCATTATCGTAGCGTATTTTTTTAAATAATGACAACTCTATGTACGATTATCTTAAGTGAATTGAAAAGAGACTATATTGTTTAGGCATTCATTCGAAGTAATTTACTTTATATTGATCTTTACAATTCCCGTATTCAATTTTCTTTGAATAAATTTTCAGCGAATGCAATGCTCAATGTTATATTCATGTAGACAAGGCATGAATGATACTTACAAATCGACATTGTAGACTGTTCGTAGAGGCGTGCTACGATACTCGTAGCTGTTTCCGGTCGACGTGAAACTCTGTTTTGTTCGCTTCAACCACTTACCAGAACTCGTCTTGCGTCTTCCACCGGATAGTTTCTGCCTTAGCAAATAACTCAACTCATTTTCCGCTATCTAAACATCTGGCTAAAATATTTTGCGATTCAAATAGAAACTACGAGAATTTTCTCAAAGGTTTTATTTTCTTAGATTGATTACGTTTTTCTCTGAAGTGTTTTTAATAAAAATAAAGTGTTACATTGTTTACATTGTCAATAATACTGTATGTAACAAATGCATATCCAGTTACGTAAATGTACCATTGAAAATTATCCGAAATTTATGTATTTAGATCATTTGCCGACGGTACGTACTACAACGGTGCTTTACTCTGAGGTATATGTTATTTTTTAAAGATTATTACGACAATTTCTCAAAGTGTGCTTTTAGCAGCCTTCGAAAGATGTTAATTTTAAATATTTGAACACACGAATGAGCTTGTTTTAAGCAATCTGAATTATTTGATAATAAATTACGTGCAATGAATTCATAATGATATTAAATAATATTAACGGAACAAAATTTTAATATCAGTAGAGAAACATGACGTTATTTTTATCTTAAAACTATTTTTAAATTTTGAAAACTGTATTGATTATTATAAATGACTTTAACAATGTTTTTTAATTTTCTTAATTGGTCCTTTCAGTTTAATTTCTTATTTTTTGATAAATTTAAACTTATCTACATCACACATTTTAGTGGGTTTTAATTCCTGCGTACCTTTTTTATCGCTGTTTTTAAAATAAACTTTTTAAATTGAATCACATAAATCTAATGACAGATAATTCCAAAACATATTTTTACAGGCACGCAAAACACATAGTTTACAAGTTGTCATCTAAATTCCCACAGAAAAAGCGGGTATAAATAAATAAATAAACGGTAGATAGATAAACATCTCATCCTATATTTCAAAATTTAATAAAAATCAATATTAAATTGATTGAATAAAAACTATTACTGTCAAATTCTTTGTCAGACGATTATCGAACACATTTTTTTTTAACGTCTTAAAGGTTCTGTAAGAATATAATTATTTTAGCCTATATGCGATAAAATATGTTAATGCAATAGAAAGCTAAGACTATATTATTTAAACATATTCAAAAGCATTTTTCAAATAGAAGCAAATGCACAATATTTGTGCAAACAATGTCGACTATGAAAACGACATGTAGGTATTCCTTTTAAATTTGACTGAAATACGAAATATAAATAACGATAAAAGTTTCTCGAGAATTGAAGAAAACACTCTCATGATAAAACGTCCATATGAATAACGCATTTGCAGCAGTAATAACACTCTTAGAGTTTTAAAGTGATTTAAGACGGACAAACTGGAGGATATTCTTCGGACTGATTTCCCCAGGGAATGGTTTGAGGTCATACCTTAACCCAGTTGAATAACTCATACCTTTGGATTACTTCCACAATGAAAACGCTTCTTAATGGAATCGCAATTGATATATTTCAACAAAGATCAAATGCATTCTGGAGAATGTAATAAAATGGGAGCCGTATCTTTGATTGAATCAACTTTCCCCCATCTGTGGATATCGAGACTATTGATTTTATCATATACATATACGGAATAAAAAAATTTACAGCATTGCTTTTGATCTTATAAAATAAAACTCCATCTGTTGATTTATCATGTTTGTATCTAGTGTTATCAATATGTTATTTATTTAATTTATTAATCCAGCCGTTTGAAACTACAAGAAGACTCATCAATAATTTGAAACTTTTAATTTCATAATATAAAATACATCGGGTCCGTGGCACAGCGGTTAACATTGTTGGCTTTCGATACGGATCTCACGGGTTCAAGTTCCAGTACGAACAGCAGTTTTGCAATTTTTTTTATCGATTTCTGTTCGAAAGCATTGATGTTTATAATCTTTTAAAAAATCCACCCCACCCTTCCAATCCTCAAATAACGAGGCATAGCGAAAGCGATTAGTTTCTCACATGTTCTACCGTAGTAATATGCTTACTAATCTCTTGATATAAAGAGAGATTGGCCAACTGAGGAACTGGCAGTTTTCGTAGAAAAAAAGCTTGTTTTGAGATGCCTCCATTAGATGACCATATGCTCTACATAGATTAAAATATATATTAGGGTCCCTGGTCACCATCATTGGCTTTGGTCTGAGTATGTTTTCTTAACCCAGTATGGAAAGTGTCATAAATTAAACTTCTGTTCGAAGGCATGGATGTCCGTAATGATGTCTAATTTTATTTCTCACGCATTCAATTACCACAACTTTTGCCTTAGAGATATTCTCATTCTCAAGTTGAATTTCAACTTCTCGTTTTCAAAGAAAGGATGGATGTAAGTGACGTTCCTAGGCTATGTGCCGCCCCTAGACAGAGTATAAAATATCGCTTTTACTATTTTTCTAAATATTATTTTCTGCGACCTATAGTGCTGAGATTCTTCACTCATCGGTCTTAATATTGTTACTATTGAAAATGTTTGCTGTCGGCATTTTTTTAATCAAAGACATTCAGGCATCCTATTTATTCTAAACCAAATTCGTGTCAAAAATATTTAGTCATTTTTTTAAAAAAACTTTGATTATTTGCCACTCTCTAAGACTTGCCGCGCCTATGCAACTACCTCCTCGCCTATGCTCACAGGACATCCCTAAGTTGAAGAACAAGCAGTGCAAGTATTATGCTCCACATCGGTAGTGGGCATGGTTAAAAAATATACACATAACACAACTATATTTATATTGTCGTCTGCTGTAGTCTAGATGTTAAGAGCTCTTTCTACCACCTATGTGGGTCTGAGTTCGATGCCCAATTTTTTTTTAAATCTAAATTTGAGACATAAGACGTGGGTTGTCATTTCTCCTCGAGTTGATCTCGAGTGACTTACAAAAAATTCTCAATAAGCTTAGCTCGTATGTTCTTTCGTCGTCAAAATACTGGCATTAGCTGTAATGTCAAATATTTTTCTAAATTATAGCAAGATTTTGCGTTTGCTTAGAATGCTCCATGGATAAAAAATAAGCAGCTCTGTATCGGGTCAAGATTATTAGGCGTATGTTTTTCTTTTCTTGTCCGCTATAGCGTCATGGATGGCGGCCATGAAACAGTGAATACACATAACGGGTGTTGGTGAGGTAAACAACAACCAGCTTGTGTGTTGCTAAATTTATAACTAAAAAGGCTTAATAAAAAATGAAAGAGTATTTTATGATCATCATTCGAAAAATGTTTGTACATTCTTAAAAAACATTAAAATAGTTAGATTGGTGTTCCGCTTGGTCCAAAAGGTTAGCAGCCGCTGTTATATAATATAACGCATTAAATACAATTCAGTATAATAATGTCATTTGTAAATGCATTGAAAAGCAGAAAATTGATATTTCATTTAATTTTATTTGGGTGTTAGCCAGTTGCTTCCATCATTCATAAAGCCGGATGTATATTATCTGTCAGTATTAGGGTGGTATTCTCTTATTCATCTTGTTTATGGCGGAACGAGGTGTATATTATGATTTATTTTCGATTGCTGTCTGCTGGCTCTCTGCGTATAGAATTTTTAATTCATGATTTCATTTTATCTGCACGGTTTGTATACACTTTTGAATATTACATGATATAAAATGAATGACGTGTTATTCTACCATCCTAATTACGACGAAACTTTTCAAATCTAATTTCAATTTTGGAATTTTAAATCGCGGGTATTTAATTTGAGTAATATATCAGCTCAAACCGAAAGTAATTCGCCGTACAATACAGAGATTTTATTATAATTTTTATCGTAAAATTATATAAAGTTAATACGGAAAAAAAAACAAAAAAAGAAAGGGTAAATAACATTAAATCTCTCATTAATATAGATATTTATAGAATCTAAAAACACATTTTATTTCTTCTGTGATACGTTCTCTCTAGAAGTGAAGTGAGCCAACTAGTAAAATAGTAATAAAATGACTTTTAAGTGCAATCACGGTGTTTCAATCAATTTAGTGTTTTGGTGGATTGTATATTTTTATTTTACGAAGATTACACTATTGCAATATGTATTAACTGAGGTTACTTCACTTTTACGATACTTAAAAACGTGTAGAAAATTACAACGCATCTAAATTTTTGTTTTCTAAAATACCACTTGACTCACTTCACCTCTAATGGGCCCTTTTGTAAAATTACGACGTAATCACAGACACCCAGGGTCGTGCTTATGCAGTATGTTCTCCGGAACTCGGCCCCACGCTCCAATACGTTTAGCTCTCGGGTCTAAATACCAGGCCTCTGAGGCCAATTGCAATAATATATGAGAAAGAAGTTTAATTCATCTTTGCAGCGTTTTTAAATAAACTTCTTCCTAGCCACACTATATATTTATAAATATTTGTTACAGTTAAGTTATGCACATAGTCAGTCTTTAAATTTATTATTTAATGTATACGTTGTAAATTCTAGCCAGCTATATAATATATGAAAAGAAAATGAACACTTTAACTAGTAATAAAAATAACAAAAGATTTTTAGTACTTTTTCCACTTAAAATTTATTTGATCAGGACCGGTTTCGTTCCTCGCGAGCATTATCAACTGATAAGAAAAATAAATTAAACAGTGCTAGTTATACAAGTTAAATTGAAATTGAAAATTAATTGTGCAATTATAATGTAATTTGTAAATCCTTTTCATTGTTAGTAGTTGCTAACACCTTTTTATTTCAATTTAACTTGTATAAATAGCACTGTTTAATTTATTTTTCTTATCAGTTGATAATGCTCGCGAGGAGCGAAACCGGTCCTGATCAAATAAATTTTAAGTGGAAAAAGTACTAAAAATGTTTTATTATTTTTAGTATAATGCCATTCCACCAAGTATTGATAGTGAACACCTTAAAAAAACTTTAATTAGTCAATATGTACATTAACTACAAAAATAAATTAAATTGTTCACAAATAAAAAAAATATTTCGCGTGCAATAATAATGCCAATTACGCAATTGTTTTTACTGCCATCTGGCATTTTGCATAATGTCAAATATTTTGACCTGTTTGTAGTAATTCTTATCGTTTCTTACCTTTCTCTCAGCTGTCATGTCATATTTTTATTAACTTTTGTCAGAATACTAACATACTTAACCTAAGCCCTATTTCATTTTTGCTCTGCCTGGCGCTTGTTAGTGAGTTTATTCACTTACTAGTAAATCCATACATTGATTAGTTAAAGTGTTATAAATGTGTAAGTTTCAACTTAAACTATGAAATTTTACCCATTAAATATGACCTTTATCTAATCTGATTTTATATTATTATTAATATTTTTAATAAATTGTATTTAGAAGCCACGTGCCAAATTAGTAAACATTGTTCAGTTTGTTAGTTTATCTAACTGCTTATTTGAATATAAAATAAATCACTTTAAATAATTTATTTCAAAATAAGTTTTCCAACGCTATAAAATAAAACTGATTAATTCTGTCTGTAACAAGGCTAACAATTTTAATTGAATGTTTTAAATTAGATTTCTAACAATAAACCACCGAATCTATCAAAATTCTCAACGACGCATAAAATGAATATTATTTTTGAAAATATTCTCAAATTTGATAATAACAAAAATGTCATTTCATGTGATTTTGTTCGGAAAAATATATTGAAACACAGCAATAATTGTGTTTTATCTACAAGCTAAATAAAGTAAAACTATCAAAGTAAAAGCCTTTTTTTTGCTTCCTGTTCAAATAAATTAAAGAACTACGCAGGGTTTTTCTGAACACTCCACTGAACACGTTATCTTGGAGTTACTTACTACATTACAAGAAGCTTTCGCGAAAGAAAAAGCTACAATATAATGTTTCTCAAAAATCATATTACTGCGTACTTTAATATTTTTTTGGTATTAGGGGAGCGACTTGTGATTCTTTGAAAAGTATATTGGCTTCGTTTATGTCATACGATTATATTTTTCAACGTTATAATTATATAGGTTATATTTAAAATTATTGGCCACTATGGTCTAATTGTAAGATATGTACCTCAGCTACCAAAGTGCTTGTAAAGGCAATATGAAATATATAATATAATTTCAATCTTACAGTTGATATCATAGAAACGAGTATTAATGATGTCTTTTATTCTCAAGATAACCTGTAATTACTTAAAAAAGATCTGTCAATTTGGTATCTACAAGCTTTAAATAATTATTGGCACTATTTAAAAACACATATTGTACTTTTGAAATCACTTTAAATATCTGTTTCGAAATAGCATAGAAAAGTAAAAAATTCGCCATATATCATAAAAAATAGTCAAACATTAAAATCTTTATAAATATTGCAATATTTATAAACCTACAATTTTTAGATGTAAGATATCTTGAATCAAATTCATTTGTCTATTTACGTTATTAATTATGTAATATTACCCTTAAGACACCTTCGCACTTTGTTAATTGTCTGAATTCTAAAATAAGTTCATGTAATATATTGACGTAATCTAATACTGAAATTCATAAAATATTTTTTTTATTTGTTTCACCACCGAAACATCACACAGTAAAAAATAAAAATTTATATATTTACGATAATCGAAAACCATGAATTCGATATACAGAAAAAACATAACAATTTTGGGTTACGTATGTCATCTACATTCGTATCATTTTTTATAAATATAATGCTTTTACCCCTGTTTTTGTTAGTAAAGTTAGTTATTATTTAAACAAGGATACATGAAACAATGTCTAATAACTATTATTTGTAAAGAACATCTGACTTCCACATAACAAAATTAATACAATTTTATAATTTGTAATGCGCTTTTATGGTGTCTTAACTTTAAAATATCATAAAATACACGGTGTTAAATATGTACTAAAATTATACTTCTTTATTTAATTGAGAGGTAATGTCAAAAGAACTAAAAAACAATTCTAGGTCAGTTTAAATCAGTCAGATTACAATCCCGCCACAAGTGACTGAACAAAGTATTACCATGGTCAATATAACCATTCGAGTATATTATCTCGTATCTAATGCTACGCGGAAGTGGGAACCTACTTATGAAAGCTTTAAATCAGTTACGTTAGATAAAACACAATACGAATGTACAAAATAAACAAAACGATCGATCATATTAAAATAAATTACAGACGAAGATATTTCTCAACAATAATGATATTATATGTAGCTCTACTCCCTGACCTAGTTGGAACTGTCAGATACGCGAAAGCACAACAATAAAAAGTAAGAAATATTTATATACGTGTAATAGAAATACAAGTCAACGTGATATAATAATGATACCGTTGGAAAGGGTATTATTACATAACTCGTCGGTGAATTGAAAAGGAGTGTTCGGAAGTAGTTTGATAAAGCTCAATGCACTCTACTTTTAGATGGAGCTTTCGTGTATGCTTTCTGCCGTGGCAGCATTTATATATTTCCATTAACTTTATTCAAGATCTTTCAAAACTTATAGAACAAAAGAGCTATGTTTATATGTATGATTGTCGCGTTAAGGTGACGGCGAAATAAATTCAGATACGGTAAAATGTCTGCATTAGTTTCGGTCAAAAAAACCTTATTTTCTGATTGAAGATAATGTAGCATATACTGTTTTTTGCTAAGGTTAAGCTATATCTTAAAGAAATATCAAAGGTACTTTAATAGATCGATTCAATTTTCTAGGCAAGTATTTGTATATAAATATGTTTTATATATAAACTTATTTACATTATTCAATAGAACTTTTTATCATACGAAACTTGCTTAGAGAAGTGTTCAGCACAAGGATACTTACCTTTGATAAAGCACGTTTGAAACGATATACCAAGGGTCTTGTATGGAATAGGTGTGCTCGTAAAACTTTCCCGAATAGTTTGAGGAAAGACACGGAGGGTGTGCGTAACAGAAAAAGGTTTATTGTGTTATTTTTTGGTTACTCTGCCGTTAGTGCTTTGTGAAAGGAGATCATATCTCACGTTTATTTGATGCAGTGGTCCGGAATGTAAATTATGAGCAACTGGTGAGTTGACGTAAGAAGTATACGGCAGGGCATTTCTTATTTTTTTTATATCTGTGTTATTTAAATATACTACATTGAAAGAATACCTATATGAATAAACGGATGGCGTATAAAATCAAACGTTTACGAAATAATCAATGAATAAAGTTTTAGGTACTTTATTTATTGTACTAGTTTATAATGCTTTATTAATAAACCTACATTCTTTCACTAAAATGTCTAAAGTATAAATATTATTTATACAGCTAAAAAAACCAAACAATGTTACGAATACAATATTTTTTTTCAATTAATACTAAATAATATTCAAAAGCAAACTTTCTTTAAATTTTGTCTTTAAATAGAGTGATTTTAAAATTCTCTTCTGTGTTTAATCAATTGACATAATCATGCTTAAGGTATATACTTGGGTTGCCATAACAACAACTATACGAGTTTATTTTTTTAAGCCGAATAAATTTAATTTGTGTAACTATTAAATGATATATATATTATGGTCAAAGAATCTTTCACGGTTGGAATTAATCGTTACTATCAATCGAGACACTTTTTCCAAGCAAAAGACTAGACGAAATTCGACAATGGTAATAATCTCACAATCATATTAAATAATATATTTTAAACCACACTTTTTTAACTGTGCTTATTATTCACTATCAGGTGTTTTGTAACTTTCTCAGCAATAATTATATCGAAATATTAATGTTAAATATTCAAACTAAATAGCTTATTGATTTGCGATCCTAAAAAAGAAACAAATGCTTTTGTATTTTTTTCTATAATACTTGATTAATGGTACTGCATTTTACTTGTCAGTTATTAATTGCACGTGTGTCAATGTCAAGAGTGAATTAATCACAGAATGTGTGGTTTTTTCGCTCTGTTTGAACAGAATCAATCAGTGGTTTCGAATTTTGTAAAAAAAAATATGTAACAAAAATACGTGAAAAATGTTTTACAGAATAGTTTTTTTAATATAAATTTATCAATAAAATTAAAAATATTTTAATTTTGAAATATCGCTTTTGCAATATGAAGATTTTGGTGCATTGTTATATTCAATTTTAATAAGCATTTTTGAAAAATCGTTTAACCAAGCTTTATCTTATATTACACAATACAAAAAAATGTTTGCAATTTTAAAGTTCAACAATCGAAATTGTAAGAAGTTCTTATCCGTTTGATTTATATTAATGAGCCTTCTTAAGGTGAAGTGAGCCAACTAGTAAAATGTTAAAACTTTTGTCTTGTATTTTTAAGTAAAATTACGTCTTCACTTGGTGTTTTGGTGGATTGCATATTTTTATTTTACGCATATAACTATTGTTTTAACTGAGACTACTTCACTTGTACGACACTTTAAGACTTGTAGAGTATTTATTACAACGCATTTTACTTTTTTTATAAAATATCGCTTGGATCATTTCACCTTTTATGGACCCATTTAATACTTAATACAATAAAATCTATGTATAACTTATAAAGAGAATAATCGTTTAGATAATCGTTACACAAATATTTTCTAATTAATTAATCTGTAATGAAAAGCACTAACTTTCATTCCACTGATTTACAAAAAAAAACATTTCAAAAAAACGTAACAACTGATAATAAAATATACATACTAATTATTCAAAAAAAATAAAACAAAAAAAACGTAATACGAGCCTGCGTCTCTTCATATCCCATGTTTTGTTTTTTTTTTGTTATTATTATACACAAAATATGTAAAATATGCTCCAAAGCATTGAAAAGGAAAAAACCCAATCGATTATTTATCGTTTGATCCAGCAACGGGTTGGAGCAGGAACCATGCAATTAGGGCTTCCAAACCGGTTTAAACCGAAACCGGTTAACCGGTTTATCGCCTGTTTTGAAAAAACCCGAAAACCGGTTTATTTTCTTCGGTTAACCGCGTTTTATCAAAAATACTCTTTTCTTGTTTTTCATCGTTTTTTACAAAAGAAAAATGTTTTACAATGAATTTATTGCGTAATATAGGAAACAATTCACATAACACAACACACATGCATATGAATTTTATAAAATAATCTACTTATGTCTCAAAGTTGTCCATGTTGTGAACAGAAATGACTTTTTCAAATAATTTAATATTTTTTCGTAATTATTGACAATTATTTATCAAAAGACGGAATGATTCTTACATGCACGTCACTCAATAACCTTTATTGTAAATTTGACAAATCATCCGTATAAATCTTGAAAAAACTATTGATAAGGATACCATATAACTATCAAGTACCATTTTCAAACGTATACAATTTAATTAGTGAGTAATAATCTACATCTCCTTACCCATTATTATTTTTTTATGTGCTTGTTAGTAGATATATTCTTCCTTTGCATGATTATTGGATTATAATTATTCTAAGTATACTTGATTTTGTCTTTAAATCAACAATGTAAAAATCGCTGCTTTAAATATGATATTTTTAATTATTGTATCAACCTTTTATTCTCCATCATAATGCAATATGTGAAAACTAATACCCAAGAGTTAATTGTAATGTCTTACCTAACGGGGGGTCAAAATTATTCCAAGAACTTTGTCCCGTGTCACTTTTACTGTATTGTTCAATTATATGGTTGCTTTTTTTTACCTAAGTACTCGTCCTTTCCTCAGTTGTAAAATTAGACGTTGCGTATTGTAAAGTGTCATTAAATTAATACCAGATGTGGCTAAAATGTTACCCACAAGGTCGACATAGTTAGGTAAAATAATCAACAATAGGGTTTGTCCGTAGTTCGCAAGGACAAACCTAGTCGGAATGTGTGATGATTGTTGTGTTAGTTTAATGCTAATACATTTACTTAGTATTTTTAAATGCTGAAAAAATGTTTCTTTTTAGTAAAAAAATATGAGATTATTGATAGTTTTCTAAGTATTATAATATACAAATTGCTTATACGCACTGATTATGAGGTTATAGGAAATTAAGAAGTCATTGATATTTTTCAGGTAAATAGTACAATATCTATCTTAACTAGAACAATATAAAAAATATATTCAAATACAGCTTTGCTTGGTGCTTATTTTTTATTGATACAATTTTTTAATTCAAATTTGTAGTTTCGTGTAATATAACATTTTAGATGCATTCTTTTTTTTCGAATTATTTTCTTGAGCAATAGATAAACAAACACACTGTGAACTATGATTTTTTAATATAATATTATGTAAGTAATTTTGTACGTAATACGCAAATGAAAATTGTAGTATCGTATAATACCTATATGTATAAATAAATAATTGTTCATAAAATAACATATACCCAATAAATAATTGATGTTATCATAAAATATAATTATTATTGTGCTTGTTAATCTCAATTATAATTTAAGTATTATGGTCTGCACATGATGAACATGATAACGCCGAGTCCATGGGCGAGTGGTCAACGTCATTTCTTTGGGTTGCGGACCAAACGAGCTTGAATCCCAGTACGGACGGATTTTTGCAATCAGTTCATAGATTTCTTTTCTATGACATGGATGTCTGTGATGCCTAATATTTTATTCCACTATCCCTTAAATTACTATGACGTAGTGAGAGTGATCAGCCACCCACTAGTCGTGTGCTAGCCATAACTTTTAATCTCTTCTCTCTTCGAAAAAAGAGGGGGTTGATCAACTGAGTAAAAAGCAGTTCTCGTTAAAAAATAATTGTTTGAGTCTATATGCTTCAAAGTGGGAGTGGAGACATAATGTAAGTTAATATTTTTGTATTTTACTATATTTTTGTCTCAGCATTGGATGTCCTGTCTAGTCGATATGCTTAAAAAATAAATGCATTTATTTAAAGATCTTTCTTTTGATGAGTTTTATTATCAAGCTCTATTTTTTTATTTGACATATTTTATCATAAAATATTTTTCCACATTTAATTGACATTGTTGTATATATATATAAATATATAAAATGCCTTCTGTGTTCTATCTATAAGATAAATATCGATTTTTCATTAACATTGGAACATTTATGACAAATATTTAAAATTTTCTACAAAATTATTTTTTTTGCATACCTACCTAATCAAAATACGTTATATTTCGGTTTAAACCGGTTAACCGGTTTTATTTCCAGAAAAAAACCGAAAACCGGTTAGTTGGAAAGTCCGGTTAATTGGAAGCCCTACATGCAAGCGTGGGCGGAGAGTTCCGGAAGACAGTGTCACCAAAGCGGATTTCCTATTTCCCAGAGAAATTCCCAGGATATTAGTATCAATATAAAAGTTCTCCATACTTTGCGCCGTAAAGATAAGCCTATATAGCCAGCTTAAAAGATTAAAATCTATCGGCTTTCGGGGAATCCCGAAAAGGTTAAAATTTAATTGGGAACAGAACAGAGCTGCTTGCGGATTTGATATCAATATGTTTTTTTTCATACTTCAATTTATTTTGCAGTTTGCCGGCAAAGAATTTTTTGAAAGTGCATTCATTGAACGTTCATTTTAGTTTTTCCGTAACGTCTGTAATGACTGATGACAATATCAACTTAATAAAAAATTATACTAATTGAGTTGTATGTATTTAATAAATAATTCAAAAAACTAAATAATTAACGCCATTAAACATACAATACTTTTCAAGCAATATATGTTGTAATAAAGGCAAAAAATATCAATGTGTTTTAGTTATACAATTATTTTTTTAAATATTTATAATTCATGGCCACGTTGGCTTAATATAATACAATATCTATCAACTATTAATTTTAAAAAATTTACAACTAAAATACATTGATATTTTTTGACTTTACGATAATGGAGATAAACAAGTAAATGCGAATTCTATTAATTAATATATTTTGTGTTACAAATGTAATTGTTAAGATTTTTTTCTTTAAGACAATATTCGATTCATTGAAACTTGAAAAGAGATAATTTGAAGCTGGTAAGTATTATCGATATCTGAAATAACATAATATATACATTTATACTTTTTACACACTCAAAGTTGGCTACGGTTACGGTGCTCACGGGTTTGAATCCCAGTACGGACAGTTTTTATTAATTGATTTTTTATTTTTTTCTACTCAAAGAGATGTATGACTGTAATATTTAAAATTAAATTCTTACCCCCCCCCCCAATCCTGACAAAACAGAGTGTAGTGAGAAAGATTACCTTGTCACTGTCCTGTCATTATATCCTGTAACCTCTTCAAAAAAAAGAGAGGTTGAGTAACCGAGTTACAAACAGTTTTCATACAAATAATCTGTTGAGATAAGTTTCATTGTGAGTACATATGCTTTACATTGGGAGCGGACATAGACACAAATGATAAAAAAATAATACCACGTATTATAACAAAAAATATTATAAATGTACCAATGGTCGAAAGTGTTAATAATATACAATCGATGTTACATAATTTTATTTCTAAATTAATTATATTTTCATCATTCTTTAATCATTCACGTTGTAGTATTTTTTAATTATGTTGTTAAATAACATATTACGGTATAAAGGTTATGCTGAATACTTGTTCCGTTTGGAGATAATACAGATAATAATACCTTAATGCTATCAACCCTCATCGTTATTAAATTAAAAACATACAATTTCCATAAGGATTCTTGCTTTTCGGGCATTTCATTGTTTTGCAATTACGTGGGTAGTCATTTGGTTTGAGTTTTATTGACATAAATGTAGATAACACAATTTTAAATAAAATTTATTCATTAATATGTTTTGTGATTTATAAATCAATTGAATAAATAAGATAATGAAGAATAATCATGTTTTCATATATAATAAATGGAATGTATTCTTAGCTATCGATGCGTACTGAATTATTTAGATTTCAGTGCCTATTATTTCAATATTTTTTTTCATTATTAAACTAAATTAAAATATGACATATGTCGTTAAAGTAGTAGTTTGTGCTTTTATCATTGCCAAAGTATCTCGACTCTAAAAAAAAACTTTTAAATACTTACTATCATATCCTTCTATCCCTACTACTTACTCTCTTTAGAAAAGAGAAGTTGAGCGACTGTGTAACAAAACAGATTTTGTATAAAATGTTCTATTGATATACTTCTATTTAAGGGCCATATGCTCCGCAGCCATGGATTAAAAAATATAATTATCTATTTTGAAAGTATTTTTAATAAAATACGTTTTCACTGACAATAGTCATTGTCTTTTGACGGTGAATTTGTTTTAAGTTGACAGTTTGTCCACACTATTCAGATAGTGTAAGAAGGGTAAAATCATGAGGATAGGAGAGGATTAATCCGTTACCACAAGTAGTTAAGGCTAAAACTATTGGACACATTACAGCTTTTGCATTAAGATACAAATGTATATGTTTAAAGGATCATTTGCAGATGTGAACTCTTGACTACATACGAGAAACCTAAAACAATATATCTCGTTCATAGGACTGGGATAGCATATGTATAAATTATGTTTGAATAATTATAAATTACCTACATATGCTGTTAGCTATGGTTAAGTGTTAATTGGTTAAGTGAATAGAAGTTTTTCAAAACATATTAAACATCAGAGTCTATTACTTATATGTTTAGTTTTCTTTTCATTCTGCATTCATGCCCCCATCGGATTTATTTATATATGATTACGATTAGTTCATCCAATTAAACTTACAAAACAACTAATTGGTTTTCAGCTTTTTCTCATATTAAGAAACCAATTTGTACCAAACAAACCAATTTTCCAAAACACGAAAAAAATAAAAGGCATTTTACTTAATTAAATATGAACTAATAGGTGCATAATATAATAAATTTGATTCACTTTGTTTTTTTAACTATGTCTGCTCTTAATGTAAAGCATATGGGCTGCTCATAAAGTTAAGTTTAACAAAAAAAAATACGAGAATTGGTTGTTACTTAAATGCTCAACCTATCTTAAGTAACAGAGTAAGGGTATAATTTTAGGGCTAATATATGTTTAGTGGATAAGTGATCGCTCAAAATATGCCCCGTTATTTTAGTATTAGAAGAGTATGATGGGCTTTTTAGACATGACACCATGCCTTCGAATGAAAAATGCTGTTTGAATTCCCAAAAGATCCGCCACCAACCTAAACCAACGATGTTGACCACTGCGTCACGGATCTGACATATGAATAATTGTAAAAAGCTCTATTGTATGAAAAGTGGAATAAGAATTTTCAATAAACACTGTTTAAACGTACAAAATAAACCGGTTTACCGGCTTAGGTTTAAACAGGCTTGAAAATTTTAATTTTACTAAACATTTTTTACCCTCATTTTATTAAAACAGGGGTGTCAATAAATTGGATCTTTGATACTACTATTTATTCCGATTTTATCTATTTTATAAAAAGCATTTGATCGAATAAATTCCATTGATTATTTTAATTAATTATCTTAAAATAATCTGCATTGAAACCAATGCGTTTTTTACTTCAATTTGTGTTATTGGGTAAGTGTACGAACTTTACACAAATTATGAGACAATTCTATAAACTGTATGTGAGCTTTGAAAGTTACTCTTAGTAAGGACATGGCAAAATTCCATAGCTTATCTTGAACATAATTCAAAAGCTCAATGACACTTTGCGAAAATCATTTGAGATAACACAGTTGTAAAGAAGCATTCCAAATCACCCCCTTAATGCGACGCAAAATGTGATCAAGCCTTCAATTCCCTTGCCGGCATGATCTTCTTTTGTAGTTATATACCTATTATGCCCCGATCTCAAACGCAGTCTTCCAGCAGTTCGTTGCCAGAGATATCATGTACCTACGTCGACAGATTACAACCATCTCGGCCCTCTCTTATACGAGGCCCCAAAACCAACAACAATTTTACTCTTCGGTCATAATGTCGAGACAAGCGAAACTATTATTTCTTTGTTTCGGAAACAAAATGTAATACACTTTTTTCAAATAATATATTCTAAAATCAAATTAATAAATACGTGTTTTTATTCAATAAAAATAATTTATATTTTGACAAGACATATGTAGTTTATCACAAAATTTTGAAAGAATATCAACATTTTCAAATAACATGATTCTGAACACATCTTTTGAAAATATTCTGAGAAGAAATTTTTCAACACGATTTAAAAGTTCTAGAAAGAATAAGATTCAGATTCAGGATTTTGGGCAAGGTTTCTTTGATGTCTTTTCTTTTTGTGTTGACCGTTAGTGTCTCTGTTAAGACTCTCATAAATATTGTATAAAAGTGAATTCAAATATATGTTATAAATAAAGATATAGTATTCATATCATACGTAAATACATGAAGCCATATCGAATAATAAAACTATGTATACTTATTTTTGAAATTTTAAAACGTCATTTAAGATTAACAATTTCTAATATGCATTTTTATATTTGAATTGTATTTCTCACATCAAAAATTGGTCTTTTCAAAATATTTTATATTTCAGTTACATTGACATGCATGTCATGGTTTAAAAAAATCTACGGCGGACACTTATTTTGAAAGCCAGATATTGTTAGTTATACTTAAGAAAAAACATCTCTCGTCGAGTTGCTCTTGAGTGACTTCCAAAAAAATTATCATCGATGTTCTAAATATATATATTTATAATTTAAGATTTCGACTGAAGGTGCTTGGTGGAATTTCAATATAAAATTTGAATCATTCAAATTATGTACACTCACACAGATTTTGAAATCTGTGGGATCTGTGGGAAATCTGTGGGAAAAATCTGTGGGAGTGTACATAATTTGAATGATTCAAATTTTATATATATTTAACTGTGTATATAGTTAACCGATATGCCATTTATCACTTTTAGGGTGTTCACTGTCAATACTTGGTGGAAAGGCATTATATTAATAAAAACACAATATTCCTTTGTACATCATTCCACTTTATTTAATATGTCAGGACTGGTTTCCCTCATTGCGAGCATTGTCAAGTGATAAGAAATATAATTTAACAATGCTATTTATACAAAAATGAAATGTTATAAACAACAATTGGCATTGAAAAGAAATTGCCAATTACAATTAAAGTGATTCTAAAATAACACAAAATTAAAACGTTAAACATATCTAACATATAATCAAAAAGTCATCCCAGATTAATAAATTTAGAAAGGCGATTGAAAGTAATTACAAACATAATTAAAATTTGGGAAATTTTTGACAAAATGATAAAATGCTGCATTAATAATAAACAATTAGAATCTACCAAATAGATGGCAAAGAGTCGTAGATAACACTAGAAATTACTTTGTGCTTAAAAAAATAATAAATAATAGAAAAAAATCAAATTTGAGATATACAATAAAGACGACATTGATTCCGGGAATACCTAATATATATCAAAACAAGTCATGATTATATTGCGAAACAGATAATATACAATACTACACATGTGAAATGTAATGCTATGTTTCTCCGCCAAGATTTGACAATTACCACCATTCATGTGACAAACAGATTTATATCTCAAATGTGGACGCGCATATAGTTTTTAAGAAAAGTAGATGATCGCAGCGGTCGACGGGCGTCGAGAAGCGTCGATATCTCTAGCGCCGGCACTCCATTACTGGTCCCCAACCACTAGCCATCGACTCGTTCCCCCGGTCTCCTCTCACAAGCACCCGTCCGGTCGTATTGTAAGTTTTGAAAGGTTTTATGAAATATGACCGATTCAATTCTACTGGGGAAACTTGGGATCTTCTTCTATGAATACCGCTCAACAATTCTAAATTGTCAATGACAAGCTATTTTAATGCATTCGTAGTAATACAAAAGCTATACATTATTGATCCATCTATTCATCGAACAACAGCATTTAAAAAATCTTTGAACTTGAGTTAATTGTTTTTATAATATTGCCAAACTCAAATGTAATTCCGTTCTAATTAGTAAATTTTGTAACACTTTTTTTTTATTTTAGAACAGTTTTGTATTATTTTTTATTGTTTTATCTGATAAACGACTGAATGATTATTGATATTTTTTATATAACATAAACCAATAATCCAATCATAACAACATCTTCAGTGAACGTTCAAAGGCATGATACAACATTTTAAAACCATCTCAACGGAAAATTATCACAATTTAAAAAAAGATTTCAATTTTAAAAACCTTCTCAATAGCTTAGAATTTTGGATAATAAATGCTTTGATATGTGTACTCTGTGATTTTTTGATTCTCCTTGTTTTCTTTAGGTTTTAATGCTTATAAAATCTACGATTAAATACGTTCAATAAATCCAAAATCTGCTTAACAGAAATAAATACTTTTTTTATTCTGGAGATTTTTTCAAGGAAATATAACAAGTGCCACACTTGGGTCTCCAAAAAATGTAATATTGATATTGTATAAGTTGAAATCCTTTTTCACGATAATTTTTTATCACTTCCAACGGATAATTCCCATTTGCTACGTGTGATAAAAAGGTACACAGATTGTTTTTCATAATAAAATCGTTTATTGTTACTTATCTATAAATACTGACTAGCTGTCAATAACCAATAGATAAGTTTTTTATCAGGCCCAAAACTAACAACATTCTAATGTTTCATATGTGTATTTACTAAGCACTAAGGTAATCATATAATATTGCGTTTCAATGATATAATAAATTGAAATATTTTTATTGACAAATGATGCTATTTTTGAACGGCTATTACTATAATAGTATTATATATTTAATAGTGCATTATTACATATATTATATGTTTAACATAGTCGTGTAAATAAATAATCAAAGCTCATTCATAAAAATTACATTTTGGTCATTTCATTTTGCCACACAAAAAAAATATTTTGTCTTTATTAATTACGTACAATTTTATACCACAATGTTTGGTTGAAAACTTGTATTTTAGTGAAGTTTACACAGACATATTTTTTTTTTTATTAGACACCGTCTTGACTTTTTTTATCATTACAAGTATTGGCTCATTATTCTTATTACAACCAATGATATTTAAACTTTGCTATTATTCTTAAAAATGTAAACGTTTACCAGGAATCATAAGCACAGTGACTCCAAATGCTCAAAAAATTCTTTAAACGTAAAGATATTAAAAATATTTTTCAAAAGCAAAACTGACTTGGTTTACCAGTTTAATTTTTATAATCTTTTACATAGATTCTTTTTTTTTTGTTAAGCAAAATTTAAAACAATGAATAGTTGAGTACTAATAATAGTGTTCACGTTATATAACTAAGCATTAATGATTCGTTTTTGGACAATATTATTATAATTTTGCGATACAAAAACTTCCAGAAATAAAATACACGAATGAAGTCGTACTAAAAAAATCAAAGATGTACAAAGTGATAGCACAGGGTTTGTGCAATCTTTAATTGAAATGGAGAAATGCATCAAAGATATTGAATATTTCCTAATTTATATTCGCCCAAAAGCACATCGGCGTTTTTTCTTAGTATTTTACATAATATCGCATATGTAGAACGCCGAATGTAGAACGCCGATTTTTTTTATCTACCAAGCATATCACACATTTTTATCTAGTTAGTAACCATTGAAACTTTTCCATTGACCCAAATAAACACCTTTTTCCATTAGTAAACCGTATTGTTTCGAGGAGTTTTACCTATTCTTTCACACATTAAGGTTAATTAGAATCTCCATAAATTTCAGCCTTACCAAATTTCACCTACTACTTTTTGTTTGCGAGTTTTTTTACGATTAACCGTAGTTTATTAACGTAGGAAATCAATAAAATTTAAAAAATTTATACAGTTAATATTGAATGTATTAATTGAATTGATATATAATTGATATACTTGGTAGACTTTATTGTAATAAGGTGAAAAAATAACAAAGTATCTTAATTCTACAAATATTATTTTATTAATCGTCGATAGCTATTTCGCCGTGTGCCTTCATCGGAACTATTTTTAAGCTTAAATTAACTATATTCACTGGCTTAAAAGAGATACACAATATATTCTGTTATCCACTGCTACATTTTTAGCATATAAAAATAATTCGAAAAAAATGTTTTGAAACGTAGAAAAAAAAGTTATTTTGTATTCGATTGAAATCATAGATATCTATGATGATTGAAATAGCATATGCTATTTTTATTAACCATTACAACATACGTTGTTTTACTAGAACTGATTAATAGTCAGTCGCTTAACTTTCCTTTTTTGGAAATAACATGGATAAAAAAATACGGTTAGAAAAGGATCAATAGTATTAGGTAATCTCTCTCCGCACTTCATTTTAAATGAGCATACGGCAATACAAGATTAAATTTGAAAACTTTTTTATTCCATCATCAATCTGATGATGCCTGTCAAAAAGGCGAAACACGTGTCACAAGTTGAAGCACAACAAGTGAAATAACAAAGCTTCAAATTTGGTTTTATACTAAACATAAACTTTCACAAAGTTACCGACACATATATCAAAAAGCATAAGGCTGTTTGGTGAAAAGGGTTTTGAACATCATACCCATACAATTCTTCTATTAAATTGTCAAAAAATAATGATCGAACCTTCGACCACGCAACGAAATAGAACTAAAATTTAAAAGCATTCATTGACCACTCGGCTAAAGAATATTATACAAATTAAATACATAACTTAATTGCGTATGTTATTTTATTTTAATTTAAATAATACTTCTTAAACATTACTAAAGACTGTATTTAGTGAAAACCAATTAATTTAAATTAAAATACCCTTTCTCTTTTGTCCCTACGTAATCGACATTTAAACCAAATAGAATTTAATCTTTACGCCTTGTCAAACGTTTCTGTCGACCCTCCTCCAAAAATTGTCTTATCTTACAGATTAAAATGCCATTTTCAAAATGTGCAAACCGCTAAGCATTCACCTTACATTTAATTGGTTTCTTTTTTACATTTGATCCCAAAGGACTTTCGCTTCGAGCTAATTTAGATCTTACATAAATGTGTATTTATTTTTAATTATGTGTAATGAACGTATTGATTACTCATTCTACGTCAGACTAGTATTGTTAAATTTATCGTATCGTTATTATCAGATAATATTTATCTTCAAGCTATGAGGTGAACTTCAGTTTACAGACAACTGAAATAACTGCCAGGGCAAATGATATGGTCATTGTTTATGGAAAAAAATCGATAACTTACACTCAACTAGAAAACATTAATTGTGGTATTTTTTACTATACACCCATTTTTCATTCACACCCAAACTGCCTTATCCTTCTATCCCTATTGAATAAAATATGTTGAGCGACTGAGTAACAAACAGTTCTCGTAGGAAAAATCTGTTGAGATACCTTCATTAGAAGGGAATATGCTCCACATTGGGAGTGGACATGGAAAAAATCATATCACAACCGTCCATAGTGTTGCCACTGCATCCTAGGCTGACTAAGGATTATCTGATGGTATACATATGTACATATGATTTAAAATGAAATGATTGAAACAAACCTTTCGAGTCGGAATCGGGGTCGTCTTTTTTTACCTTACTCCAAATCCCTGGTTTTTTAATTGCATACAATTATTTGATCACAATTAACATTTATTTTTTTTTCTTCTATAATATTTTTTTTTTTAAACCTTGTCCACTCCCAATGTGTTCCGGAGTTTATTCCATTTATTAACAGATGTTTTTTTCTAAAAAAAAATGCTCGTTATTCGGTTGCTCTATCTCTCATTTTAAAAAGAAAGTATTCATAGAAAGATCAAGCTAGGACAGGACTAAACCACTTTTAAATAGTTATTCAAAATAATCTAACAGTAATAGGTGTAGGAAAATTCGTGTTTCACCCTGAACTATTATTCAAAGACATGGATCGGAATCTTCATATATATTTTTGTTAATAATATTCAGTTTCGAATAAAAATATAAGCAAAGGCTTGAACTGTTTTGTTTAATGTAATACACACTTAATAAATCAAAGTTAAAAATAAAGCAACACACACACACAATGTACTTTTAAATATATACACAAAATTTTAAAAAAGCTCTTGTGTGCATTACCACAATGCTGTACACGAGAAAGTTTTCAGTAAAAGCTGTCCCAAAGTTTCAGTATTTATGACACTGGTGAAACACTTGCAATTATTATTAACGTGCGCTTCTTTTATTTTATTTAATGTGGCTTTCGTAAATACATATTTTTTAAATACCCATTTAGAATACTATAGCCGTGAACTTTGCAAAGAGTATTCGGTTACACACGATTTGTACAATATCGTATACCTTATATTTAGTGCTTTTTTTCCAAGTAACGCATGGAACGACGTTCTGGCATCTTTTTTGTCGATTTACAGTCGATCGAAATAGACACAGTAAAAACATATTTTAGTAGAATACTCTGAATTATTTAAGGAAATCTACTCACAAACATTAGGAGTTCACACGGTTTTTTAATTAATGTAATTGTGCCTGTATACCTTTGATACTAAATACGAACTAAACGTTTCTATCTTATTAGCTCTACCTGCTTTTTTGAGACTACCGTATAGTAAGAATTCAATTTGGTTTCAGTCAATAACAATAAGTATGCATCAATTTTCATCGAGATTAAACAAATAACTACCCGATTCAGAGTTTAAGTAAACTCAACAATGCACGATTAAGTCTTATTTGCTTAAGGTAAAGTTTATCGTTACAATATTAGTTCAAGACCTCTGGCTTAAACGGTGCTGGATGAATAAATATTAAATTTACACTGGCTCCAATCCAAAATGGGAATTCCCATAGGAAATGTCGATTTCATGCAGTCCACTTATTAACAAATCGCTTATTTATAGCCATTTAACTTGACTCTACTTCTATCTTTTCATGATTAACGTTGACTTTGGAAGGATTTTAAAAACTATTTTTGAAAATGGGGTATTGTTTTTTTTTCAAAAATAAAACACTATTTAATACTAATGTCTCATTTATTCAAAAGTATTGGATTTAATAGATTTCAGCTACCTCGCGTGAATTTTCGGTTTATAAGAATATGCGTTAATACACGTATATTTATATTAAATAATTTATAAAAATATAAAACCCTATATTAATTTATATTATTATCACTTGAAAATTCTCTTGATGTGCGGAAGCGGTATTGATCATTTTAAATAGATGTTGACCTAGTACAAAAAAAGTGTTTTATTTTTTTAATAGAATGCATTTTTACCAATTACTGACAGTGAACACCTTAAAAGTGTGTGTTTTTTTATTTGGTAACTATTATTGAATATATCTAAAAAGCTTTCATATTTTAAAGTGTTGATAATTGATTACTACTGTACAACGTATTTACTGTACAACGTTTCAAACGATGGCTTCATTCCATTCAGGCTAGTAGTTAAAACGGCAAAATCAAGTTTTACTAATAAATTAACTTAGTATTTTTTTGTAATAACACCAGTCTAAACGCAGTTAATAGTTACACTATGTAAGCCATGAGCTATAAACGTTTGAATTAAAAAGATCAAATAAAATACAACTGATACTAGAGTGAAATAAATTCTATTCTAGGATATTTTTCACATTTTTAAAATTGGTGCCTCGCGGAGACTGTTTAAAACTTTCTTTTTTAGGGGTTTGTTAGGACAAAATTGTTGTTAATTTAGAAACAGATAGATAAATAATGTATTTCTTGAAAAACGTATGCCTAAAAGCAGTGCTTTTTTTTGAAAAAAAAAGGTGCCGGAACGCACTTTTTTCGAGCATTTTCTAAGAAGGTATATTATTTATTATATATTCGAATATCATTTTGATAAAATTAATGACGGCTTTTCATATAATGCATAGAAAATAAAACAAAATATACATATTTTAAAATAGAAAAAATAAAATTAAGCATTTATTAAAATTTCGAGAAAAAAAGGTGCCGGAACGCCGTTCCGCCGGGTTACAGGGTAAAAAAAGCCCTGCCTAAAAGTATCCAATTTATCGAACCCAATACTGTGAAACTATCATAGGCTTAACAAAATCCCACTCGTCTGCATTGATTAAGTAAATTTCTTAGAATAATAATACTTTAACTATTTAGCAGTGATGAAAACAATATTTCAAAATTAAATCAGTTGAATGATTGAATGAATAAAAAAAATTTGATGGACGTGAAAAAGAAACGTGCTTGAAACAAATTGTTTTTCTAATGAAAACGCGCTGCAGACTTATTTCAGAGAAAAGGAAAGAGTTTATCGAACGAATTGCTTTTCTTTGCTTTTCTACTTACAATTGTTTTATTTTACAAATCTATCTCTGATTGTCGGTCGTTAAAATAAAAGACGTTTCTTTTCGGTCCTGTTTAGACAAAAATATTGCTTTTCTTAAAACAGTCAAACTGAACTTAAAGGTTTGTTGATTTTATTTTAATCTGTTTTCTTAATAACATTATTTTAACTGTATCAAACTGGTGAGGTAAATTGTAACGCTCTTGCGTATATTATATTAACTATGGCTTTCTGGATCTTTAAATACTGCCCTCTGACTAAATCCTAAATAGAATGTTTTCATTGTATACATTATTTTACAAACATTTCAATGTATTATAAATAAAGTGTCAGCAATTTTTGAATAACATTTTGAAAACGGATAAATAAATGTGACATTTCAAAACGAAAAGGTTCCTTAGAACATTTTCGTGTTTTGGGTTAATGTGTATTTTTGTGAGCATTAAAAGAAATAGCATAAAAAAATAAATGTCAAAAGTCGTACGAAAACGCAAAAATAAACTACGAATACTGCTTTCTAATATTTTGAATTAGATTTTGTCAGCAGAGTTGATAATTCTTGATAGATTTCTATTCGAAGTTGTATTTTATTTTTAGGCAATGTTCAATTGCAAAATCAATAATAATAAAAAAAAAACTGTTTTCATTCAAATAAATTAAACTCAAATCGATTCTTTATCTTGAATACATCAAAACAATTTTAATTTGACGATTGGCATTTTTTTTTTTGGATATCAAATTTATGGAGCTTCAAGTACCAGGACGCGCCAGCGTCAAGGTTCTTCCAGTCTCCTTCATCGATAAAGATTTTGAAAAATTGTAAATTGCGTCCCCTTACCGTCGTTCGCAGACGGAAGGGCGCGATCACTACAGAGATAAGAAGTTCACGGGAACTTCATATGCATTATTTTGCAAATCACATTCCATATGCTTCCTCCATACTATATCCGTACATGTACACACACATGCGGATACATACATACACACATACAGTATACAAATTGTTTTTAAACAAAGAGAGTCATTTTCGTGATGCTAAGTTCGTTCTAAAATTGACAATTTTATACGACATAAGATCTATGGAGGGTCGTCGAGCAGGACTGCTCTGGGTCTAAAACGATTCTCAGGCAGTGTCTCGTCATAGTTGTGGAGATCAGAGATCGTTGGGTTAGAATGTTTTCCTACCTCGCTGTGAAACTTTTGTGATATTTCACGAACAAACTCGCGGATGGTAGGTATTTTCAAGTCTCTGTGAAGCAGCGAGTTACGCACGTACCACGGGGCGTTACATATCTGTCTCAGTGATTTATTTTGGACAATCTGGAGAGTCTTCATATGTTTACGGTGAGCATACGTCCATATTGGAGCAGCGTACACCATGATTGGTCGAGTAATTGCTGTGTAGAGGAGCAGCTTGCTTTTGAGAGTAAGTTTGCTTCTCGCGTTAAGCATAAAGTACAACCTTGCCTTTGTAGCATTAGCTTGACGTTTTTTAATCGCGACGTGTTCATTAAATTTAAGTCGACTATCTAGCGTGAGTCCAAGATACTTAACCGAATTGGACCAGTTGATCTCTGCGTTGTGCATGCGTATGCAAGCAAAATTAGGTTTTCTAATAAAGCCCTTTGAAAACATTACTGCCGCGCTTTTTTCGGTATTAATTTTGATTCGCCATTTGTCGCACCAGTCTGCTATTGTATCGGCAGCTGATTGAACCTGCGTGACAGCGCCTTGTCGATTTCGAGATTTAGCTAAAATAGCCGTATCATCTGCATATTGTGCTATAATTGCGTCGTTATCTCCGCCGGAAGGAATGTCATAGGTGTATATATTGTATAGTATGGGTCCCAAAACAGAGCCTTGCGGAACTCCCGCCCGAGTTGGCCTTGATGAGGATCGAATTCCATCCATTTTAACGTTGAAACATCTGCCTGTCATGAATGAGTTGAGAATTTTTACCAGCGGTGACCCTATACCAGCCTTCGACATTTTGAATACAAGCCCTTCGGTCCATACTCTGTCGAAGGCTTTTGCGATATCTAAAAAGAGGCCAGCCGTGACTTCTTTAAGAATGAATCCACTTGTGATAAACTCCGTTACTCGGAGGAGTTGGTGGTTTGTCGAGTGGCTAGCACGAAAGCCGTGTTGAGTGTCTGGGATGATTTTTTTCACCGTAACTACTTCTTGTAACCTAATCTTAATTACACGCTCTAAGACTTTGCTCATTGCGGGGAGCAGACTTATTGGCCGGTGATTTACTGGGAGAGTATGATCTTTTCCAGGTTTTGGAATGAGAATAATATCAGCTTCTTTCCATCGTGCCGGAAAATATTGTAATCTCAAGCACGCATTGATAATGTTTACTAGCGAATTAATGCCCTTTTCCGGAAGCTGCTTGAGAGCCTTATTACCAATTTTGTCATTGCCCAACGCTTTCCTGTCAGGTAGGTTTTTGATGAGACTTTCCACTTCGGCAAATGAGGTGGGATAGATAATTTCGCCGTCTGCATCTTGAGATTGATCTAGAATTAACTTTGCAGCGATTTCTATATCAAACGCATTTTTATTCATGACTAAGTTGCTTGGGTCAATTGAGTTAGGTGTAAATTGGCTTTCAAGGCTATCTGCAAACTCTTCAACTTTATCACTGATGGTGAAAACAGGTCCCTTTGGTCCGTAAAGCGGCATCAGCGGGTGTTTTTCTGCGCGGAGGGCTTTGGAGAGGGCCCAATATGGGTCACTTCCTTTAACAAGATCACTTAATCTGTCGTCAGAAGTTTTTTCGCGGTAAGTTTTCATAGCGAGTCGGATTTCAGCAGACAGACGGTTAACGCGCTGCTTAACTAAGGGGTTACAGAATTTTTTCCATTCTTTTCTTGCACGCCGTCTGTCATTAATAAGGATTTTAATGTCTATCGGCAGGGGGACGATTGGCATAATACTACTGTTAAAATAAATAACTATCTATTTCACATTGATTTTTCAATTTTTCTTTGGGAACCAAGCTACTTAAAATAATAACTAAATCTAACACCATTCCAGTATGTTGTGATATTCAAATAAGCACATTTTGTCCAGCTGCTCGACAGTCTTGACTGGCTTCGTAAAATAAACACCTGAATTTATCGTTAGCACATGGGTCGACTGAGATTCCTGCCGTATTGAAACTGTTAACATTCTCTGGGCCCCCTCGAATAGAAGACATTTATTTGCGACTAAGAACGTATATCTCTCGTGCTGTGATTAATATTTATTATTAGTTACTTTGAGGACAACATTCGGTGGAAACGTCATTATAAATGTTAAACTATTTTATAAACGATATTTATTTTATTTTTAATGTAAATAATATAACATCAAATATATCATGAAAATAAATTAATGACAAAGTTATTCGTTTGTAACTAAGGCTTATATGACAAAAGCGAAACAACAAAACTATGTTTGTATAAAAGCACAGAAACATTGTTTGTATATAAGATATATTTTACATATTTAACGTAAAAACAAAACAGTTTAGAGATCAAAAGCTGGTCTTTATAATAATTTTTCTTTAATTAATATAATAGACATAATAAAATAGACAGTAAATAAATATATTTTTTAGTTTCGCATTTTTCACCTTAAGCTCCCGAAATATACCTTAAATTATTGTATTTTATATTAATAAATAAAAATATATAATTGGATATATTTAATATTTTTTTTTTGAAACATTTTGTATCAGTTGCAAATTAAATTGTATTATGCTCTCCTTTAATTTTTGTACGGCGTACTTTATGTTAAAAAGTAAAAAAAAAAATATTCCGAAACATCTTTTTTTTCGTTTAGACATATCCGGTTTCCATGCTTTAACGCAAAAACTCCAAAAAACTTCCAAACATTCTACTGTGTTGTTTTTCATTATATTAGTAAGGATTAGAATTTTGATAAGGCTAGATGAAAAATGTAAATGTTGGTTGTTTCAATTATGTATGTGATTTCAAATGTAGAGGATTAGCTTGTGATTTTTTCTCTTATCAAATCTTGAAGAATATTTCATTTCATGATTTTCTTCCAAATAAGTTGATATTCGAAAAATCGTTTAATGGTATATTATTTATTTAACAATGGAAAATCAATTACACATTTGACTGTTCGCAACATGTCATTTTGATAGAATATTGTATTGAATATAATCATTGTATTTTATAATAGGTGTTGTATTCAATAAAGTGACTCTTCTTACTCATAAGTTTCAAAATTATATTTAAAATATTTTCGATTGTAAAGAATATTACATTTGTAAAGAATATAAAATCTTCTTTCAAAAATATATCAAATATTACATTAACATTCTTGAGTATTCTCAACCATATTCATAATGAAAGTGCGATAAATTCTAAGAATAATATCACGGTAAGTAATATTTCTTCGGAAAACTTTGCGAAGGAAAAGTCCATTGAAATAATATTCACATTCGAGACTCTGCGGCTGCTGGAAGACACCCCGCTGCTAATTTCTATACCTCGAGTATTCTCAAATGGAAAACTACCACCTGCTGAGCTTGTTACGAAATACCGATGAAAGCCTATACCACATTTAAATGCGTTTAAGCAATACACAATAAGGGAAATTTTTCAATGGAAAACTGCCAACAGTTCAAATGATCGAAATATATCAAAACACTTATTATGTTTTATAAGGTTGAGAGGATAATGGCAACTTTGCGAATTTCTTTTGCATTGGCTGTAATAATAGATAACAAAAGTTTCACTTATATTCAAATAAACCATTAATAATACCAATATATTACGTACCATGGCTTCAAATAAAAAAAACGAAGTGTTTATTGATATCTGACGTATTTTCTTATATTCAAAAAGTTTTTATTAAAATGTTTTATCACTGCTTTCCAGTTTTAACAGATGTTACTGCTAGACTGCCGCCCGGGGAGATCCTTTAATTTGCTGCCCCCAATATTTCCTCTAATTTTGTTTTTCAATCACTTCTAACATTTTTTATCTATGAACTATGAGTTTTTACTATATGTGGCTTAATTTTTTTCATGTATAAATATAATTTCTCAAAAAATATTGTATTTATTTATCATAAAATATTGTATGTTTCATTTAAGAAAAACTATATTGGTTATTATACTTCATTAATAAACATATCAGAGGTGAAGAATTTATTTGAATCAATTATCCCACGGTATTATTAGTAAAGAAGAAGAAGAAGAAACCACCAATTATTTTACATTTTTGTATTTATTTTTTAAAGAAAGTCATGATTTAAGCCCAACATTTATAAAATTTGAATCGTTCAAACTATGTACATTTTCACAGATTTTGTCACTAACGACTTGGGTTTCGCCATTCGGCATCTTCAGGCGTTCAAGTGCACGAATGAACTTGAACTGCCGCTTATCAAGTGAACAAGTTCAAGTTCATCCGTGCACTTGAACGCCTGAAGATGCCGAAAGGTGAAACCCGGCTCGTTAGTGACAAAATCTGTGAGAATGTACATAGTTTGAACGATTCAAATTTAATATTGAAATTCCACCAAGCACCTTCAGTCGAAATCTTAAATTATACCAACATTTATACCTAAACTCATTCATGTCTCTAACGAATTGAATAATTCTCAATAATTTAGCTTCGCAAGAAACATTAATGCTGCACCTACAAGATTTAAGCTGTAACAGATTTACATCTTTTTGGTTTCTGTGTATTTACGTATCACAGTAACTTAGCGAAAAGCGCAAACGAATACGCAAGAGCTTTCTACGTTGCTTTTTGGAAACATTACATATTCATTGAGCGGAAACTCTGTGAGTGAAATTTCACTCGCTCCCGTGAATAATGGACCTCACTCACATATGCTGAATATCTAGATTGTTTTCAATTGCAGTTTGATGGTCTCATCAAATAAGTTATTTTTAGCAGTTTTGGTCAAGGCCTTATTTTAGTACATGTTAGTGAAACTAGCTGCAATGACACAACGATTCATTATTCATGACACTAAAAAAAACTCGGATTTCTTTTATTCAAGACACAATTTAAAATTGAGATTCTTTTGATTTTAGATTTATTTACAGCCACTTAAATTATTGCAAAATAACACTAAAAACAAATATCTTCACTGATCGAAGTGGCAGTTTTTCATGATTCCGTTTGAAATAGCAATACATTTATTGACACGATAATTAATAATTATCACCCCTTTCTAAGATGAGACGGTGACATTCCTGTATTTACTTAAAATATAGAATTGAACAAGGAATTGGTTGGTAAAAAAAACATTTTTTACCTAAAATGATTATGGTATTATTTTTTTCATCATGACCGATAATACAAATATCTACAATTTTTTTTTTCAATAGATAAATTAACAATTCAAACTTGTATATTAGAATTTTTTTATTTTTATTTTTCTAATTAGTCGTTACAATTTTATTAAAATTAGATAACTTTACAAATAAGCCCCATAGAAGTGAAATTTAAAATAGTAAAACTTTATCTTGGATTTTTAAGTACAATCACGTATTTGCATGCTGGTTTTTTAGATTACATATTTTTTATTTTACGGATATCAAACTATTGCAATGTGAATTAACTGAGGTTCCTTCACTTTTACGATACTTTAAGACGTGTGCAATATTACTACGAATCTAACGTATTTTTCCTAAAATACCACTTGGCTCACTTCACCTCTTATGGACCACTAATTTATATATCTGATATGGTCAGTGAGTCGATCGCAAGGTATTTTTAAATCGATCACGGACTTTTAAAATGCGTATTATTATTGTCTCATGATACTTTAAAACTTACACCTAACTTTGTTTTGTAAAATACCACTTGGCTCACTTCACCTCTTATGAGTACATATATACTTTGGATTTTTAAATAAATATTTTTTCCAATTGTGGCAGCACTTTGAAATTTATAACACGGGCAACTGATCCTTTCGGGATGGGTTTACATTGTCGGCTCCATCTGCTGCACGTGAAAATGACAAGGGTCACGAAATGTCATTATCCCCGCCATAATAATAAACAAATAAAATGTTGAAAACCTGGACTATCGATACCACAATTCATCGTGACCTGACAGAAGATTAAGAAGGATTAAGGTAGGTCACATCATGTATCATATTATAATCAAGCACCACATTATTAGGATTACTGTACAAAATTGATTGACCTCCGTTTGATTTAACTTGACAAAGTCGCCAATTACCGTCTATCTTCGTTAACCTATACATAAACCAATCAAATTTCATACAAAATTCTTTCTATGTAAAGTAAGTTAACTATATGTATTTCTTCGGTATTCTGCCAGAAAACTTTAAGTCAAAAAACCTTGTTTTAAGATAATTTTTCAAATGTTATGAAACGAATCATAATGTAGCAAACCGGTAGACAATAAGACAAATAAATAAACAATAATTGACCAAAAAAATTACATCTCAAAAGCGTTTAGATGTCAAATCGTCATTGGGTAATTGTAGAAATAAAAAATCTGTACAGCTAAAAGACGTTAAGTTATATAAAGATTTATAACTGCTAACAAAATATACTTATGTCTTATTACTTATTTTAATATCTAAATAAATAAATGCTTGTTTCGTGAAACTATAAAACTATAAGTCGATCTTCATTAACTACTAAAAGCACCCAATTTTTGGTTTTCTAGCAGTATACTGACCTCATAATATATTTACTGGCAGATGATTATGATCGGTCACATGATATAATAGTGCAACACATTAATAGGATCATTGTATTATACATAATTGATTGACTTAATTTTTATTGAATTTGACAAGGCCGTCTATTATCGACTGTTTTCGTTAACCTATACGTTAATCAATAACATAATACAGAAAACTCTTTTTACTCACAGAAGTTAACGATGTTTATATAGTATTTTTGAATGCTTAATTTGAGCTTCTTTTTATTATAAAACATGTATATTTGTTTTTTCATTTTTTGTGTACTATTATTGAAGTAAATCTATGGTGGTTAAATCATCGATATGTCTTATTTTCATATGTGTGTATTTTGTTATGGATTATTTTTTTACTAAAACACTTATTTTTAATTCAATGTTGTTTCAACATTATTCAATAACGTAGTTTATACACTTTATTATAAATCACTTGAATCTTATTAAATCAAAATAATATTAGAAGAGAGTATTGAGGAATTTCTACTAAGCAGTTAGACATTTCGATTTGAACTTTCGATTGTAATTGATGAGAAAAGAATTGAATATTGGTTTAGTCCATTGAAAGGTTTATTGTTACAAGTTATGTCATAGAGAATTAACATAATACAGTGGATGTTGTTGTGTACACATAACAATTCTTTATAATTTTTACTCGCTTCCAAAAGTGTCACTAAAAACATCACGTATAATATAGGCTGGATTGTTTTATTATTATTCAAAGTCTTTTTTAAGCAAATTACAACTGCATTATTTATATTATAATCAAGATGCGTGATGTGAATCTTTTACCAACTGGACAACTGAATAAGTGTTGTAAGAATTTGTTGTAGTGGATATAAAATTATGTCGAAGTAATACCCAAAGGTTAGCCACTAATAAGATATATATAATATATATAAACATATGAGTCCAGTATCAAACAGGATCAAGTCATTTTTGTGCCAATGTAACAATTAAGATTAAATACCTACGAGTCATTGATAAGCAATTAGAATTTTAATTACCTGACTAAATGTCATTAAGTATTTTGTACGAAATGTACGTGCTTAACGTTTAATTGGTGTACATTATTTATTTTTTTCGTCAAAAATGTTCACATAGAACCTTGTAGTAATCGGGTCGCGATATGTATCTTGGTTTTTCGTAGTTTTTAAAGTTGTTTCGCATTAAAATTTCGTTAAAAAGTTGTCAAACAAACTTTCAGCTTTCCTGAAAAATAAAGTGAAACTGGTTTATTTGTGTTTAATACTAGACGCATCAATATATACATTATAGATGCAGGTTTTTTTATTATACGATAAATGTTGAATGAAAAATGAAAATCTTTTGGAATAAATTCACATTGATAATAAAAAAGTATAATAACATTTTTCATTAACTGCCTAAGCAAGAATATTTTCTTAGTTCCTCTTTATTTTATCTGATTATATATCTTGTCAATATGTCAACAAAGCAAACATAAAAGTTGGCATGCTATATAGTTTTCCATATCATATTGTATTGTAGTCTGTTTTACAATAACACAAGAAACTAAATTGTCTTTGATGTTTCCTTTGTCTGGATCAGAATTAAAGCTTACACAGAGAGTATATTTGATAAGAAAACAGGAAATACAGAGGCAGATCTGAGCAACCGCATTGATTGGGCATTGAATTGTAGGAAAGTTTGTAATCGTACCCAAAATTTCACCCCCGACAAACTTGTGACATCAAATTTAATGATCTTGATATTTCATAATGCCTTCCTACTATTACGAAATTCAGCAGTTATTATTAACGATAGAAACTTTAAAGCTTACGTGAAAAAATCTGCTACTCTTTAAAGTGTCATTTAAAATTTCTATCGCACAAAAATGTAATAATGAGTGTTTTGATTATTTCACGCATAAAAATATAGATCTCAATTTAAATATCAACAGTTATAACTACTCGAAAGGAATTTTATTACTGTAATGATTATTTTTCATATTATTATGGTCTTTTTGATAAAGAATTGATCAACAGTTGAGCGTTGCCATCATTAATATCCATTATACAATATTCAAAAATAAAACGTTTTTTGTATTATACTAAGTCCACAGTGTCACCACCATTATCAATTAATCATCCGTACAAGAAAGTGTTTTAATTTTTAATATAATGATTTTCTCCCAAGAATTTACAGTTTATACTTTAAAAGTGGTACATATTTATTTTTAAATCTTGGTCATTAAATATTTACAAGTCATTAGTCGTTAAATAAATAACTTAAAATTAATGAAATTATCATTGTTTTTATAAGTCATTGGCTTAAATAAACTTCTTTCACAAATATTTTAACCCTATCACTGAAAATTTATATACGCCTCTTTTTTAACGTACATAATTTACAATATTATTTTTAAGATTAATTAATCTTGTTAATTCTGAATGAATTCTTAATTACAATAAATTACGAACTGATTGATTATAACTGAAATCACTTTTTAGTTGAAATTTTGTTCCAATTTGAATCGTTCAAATTATGTACATTCACACAGATTTTGTCACTAACGACCCGGGCTTCGCCTTTCAACATCTTCAGGCGTTCAAGTGCACGGATGAACTTAAACTGACAACTTGAAATTGAAATTGAAAAATGAACATGAAATTTTGTTCATTTATGATGGAGTTCTCAATCGAAGTTATAACAATGATATACATAAGACTATTTTAAAAAAATAGAAAATGAAAGTTTAGATTGTCGATATTGCAATATATAAGCTACAGCTTAAAAAACTCCTAATAAATTATAGACACCGGAACATGTTGTATTTTTTTCATAGAAACCGACTGATCTTTATAAATAAATATGATTTTTTTAATAGAAGTACAAAACTTATTGAAATTTGTCACATTAGTGACATATTTAGTTTACACATGTTTTTACTTTGTATCATTAAAATGGAATCTAAACAATCTTATGCAAAAGCGTGAAGAAATCTAATTTAAAAGCAATTGCTACTCTCAACTTATTTAGGTTATCGCAAGTTTCCCGCTGTTCAACGACATTAGTTGTTGGACAAGTTAAACTATCATTTTGAAAAATTTCTAGCAAGAAAATCAAGAAACTTTTACTACTTTGGAAAGCGAAAAATGTAATGTTTTCATTTCTTAAGACAAGTCGCAAAATTTTTACTCCGCTTGTTATCCGTTTGTAAAACTGAATATGAAAATGCCGTTTTAAAATTTATCTGAGATTACGTCTCAGGAACGTTTACTGCAATACTCGATTTGTCAGAATGTCGATATTTAAAAAAAGTGAAGTTATGTTTTTAGCAACTTTTCTTAAGTTATAAGGAATGGCCGTAAAATGTTGTTAATACATATTTTCAGTAAACCATATGTAACTGTATTAAAGGAAGTTGTATTAACTTATACTAATTACAATTATTATAAGTTATGTGCAGTTATTTTGGTTTGATTTGTAAGAATAAACATACCAAAATGCTATGTTTCTTTCATTTACCAGAAGAACATAAAAAAAATTAACAACCTAAATATATATAGCAACGTAAATATATATTTTAACACAAATTTCACATTGTTGACATTTAATGCGAATTCTATCGTGTGAGCCTTCGCCAATAAATTATTCAATATTCAATGAAAACGTTACAAAATCGTTTACTTAACGCATCAAATATTTTACTTGGAAATCTTTTGTATGAACTTTTGCTTGTGGTATTTCATAAACTAAACATGCTCTTGTTTTCAATATTTTGTGTTTGTTCGATGGAAAAGGAATGTTGTGATGATTTATTATCAATAAAATGTATACCTACATATATCAAATATTTAATACTTTACAGTTGACTAATTTTAATTTAAAATTTATTCATATATAAGTAGATGTTTTGTTTAATGTTTTTTTATCGAAATAAAAAAAATGTAATATTACTATTATGAGGTAAAAACTTTGCACTTATTAGAAAAGTAAGAAGCAAAAAAAGTATTTTTTGTTTGAAAACAAAATCAAAAGCTTTGTTTAATTATGTTACTTGCACAGAATTATATAAATTCGGTTGGTTTATTGATTTTTAAATAGCCTTTCAGTCGACATACAATAAACATAAAAAAATAAAATGTATCTAAAAGTATTGGATTATACAATATCTGAAAGAATTCAAGCTAAATCAATAGGGATAACTGTCGCTTTATTACCTAGTTAAATAATTTAGGAAGACTTAAATCGGATGGTCATTGCACAATTGTTATATGAATGAATAGAAACGTCTGTGAAGTGTATTTTTATAATATTATCAGTTAAAGCTTTTTAAAATAATATTCGACTGTTTATTGAATATTGAGTGTGTTTTAAATCAAATAATTACGTCAATGGTTAACAGGGAAAATTTCAAAATCATTTTAATAAATTAAGGTAGAGAAAAATTAAAAACATATTATTTTATATACATAGGGATATACAGTGGAACCTCTCATAACGAATAATTTGCATAATGAGCTAAACAGATTGTGGAAAAAAATGCTTTCTTAACGAGCGACTTTTCACATAGCGAGTGACGCAGGGTTTTGGAAAGATCACTTACACATCGTTACTTGACTCAAGATAATTGAGAAGGCGTGGGAAGAGGTGACCAAGAGAACCCTCACTTCAGCTTGGCAGAAGCTTTGCCAAGGAGCGTTGTCGAATGTGATTTTGAGGGGTTTGAAACAGTACCTGTGAGGTCTACAGTCAACGAGATTGTATATTTGGCCAATACCATGGGACTGGAGGTGGATAACAACGTTATTGATGAGCTTTTATCGTTTTTTGCAAATCGAAATCGCATGCCAGGTTGTTACGTTCGTAAACAATTTATAAGTACGTAATTTTACACTAATAGGCGTTAAAAATATAAAAAATGATATTTTTCCGGCATGGAACGCAATATTGTATTTTACATTGTTTTATATGGATAAAATTGTTTCGCTTAACGAGTAAGATTCTGGAACGAATTTAAACTCGTTAATAGAGGTTCCACTGTATTGACTCATTTGAGTGAAAATTATTTAATATACACATAAATAAATGTGACTTAAAGTCCAAATTGATTTATATTGACTTTCAATTTATAAAAATGATAACTACGCTTAACTCATTTTTACACGGTAGACACGTTCCATAATGAAACGTGTGAAAAAGATATAATTCATAAAATAATTAAAGATCAGTTCTCTGAATTGAGAAAAACTGTGTTATTTGAAAAAATAACAACATTGTAGTACAAAAAACGATAATTTAAATAATATTATTCATAAAATTTATTTTACTTTTAGGGTGTCCTCTGTCAATACTTGGTGAAATGGCATTATATTCATCAAATAAAATACTCATTTGTACTAGTTCTACTTTTACTTAATATGATTAGGACCAGTTTCGCTCATGAAGACCAATATTAACTCATCGTTATAAATTAGTATAAACGAATATTTTTATTTCTTAAATATTTATTTTAATTAATAAAATAATACCATCCATTGCTACTTGATTATATATGGGGAATTTTATGAGGGACTGGACGTTTTCATCGCTAGAAACCTCTGGCACATTTAATGACCTCTTTTGTGTGTTAGTACTATACTGTGTTGTGTTGTTATCTTTCTTTTTTTGTGAAATCCGCTAACAGCTTGTGTCTTTCGTGTTTGGGAATCGTGTAAGAACAAACAATTCGTATAATTTCAAAATCATAGTGTGACAAAATAGAGAATATTTAGATTTTTTTCAAATAAATATTACTAAAACTTATTAGGTTGAGTATATAAAAATACATTATCCCTTGAATGTTTGCATATTACGCAGAATACATATTGAAAACTTAGACTTTACTCTTTATAAGGCCATCATCTTGAAATTACCACTACTGATATGATGTCTTAAGAAGAAGACAAGCTGTCTTAAGTAGCAGACAAGCATTCTTTTAAGGTATTACCAACTTTCTATAATTATACTACTTTGACGATAAATTTTCATACTTACGATAACATTGTTTCAGTGAAGAATAAATAATGTAATTTAATATTAACTCAACTGAAATTCAACGTTGCTTTACTTAAAGTAAATAATATAAAATTTTCTTAACTCTTTGAGCCGTCGTAAAAGATAAGTTTAAAAGCAGGGCTAGAGTATGAAGCCACTTATGAGTGAACTTGCTGCTTATTAATAAATAATTTGCATCTTTAATACATCATCAGCTGACAGCATCATTAATTTATCCTGAAAAACATTAAGAGCTGTATTTATCTTGCATTTAATTTTGTTTAATCGTGCACTTAAATCAGTCGTGTTTTGAGAAAAAATTAAGCATATAAATATGGATATGGTTGGTTAAAATATAATCGCTAAGCATTTTTTTAGGGCTGTAGAAGCATTGTCGAAGTCGGAAAAAAACTAACGACTCCAACTACTTTCATTAATTGTTTATGTTTAAAAATCGCTATAGTCAAATCTGGCGCCACTGCATGCCTCTTAAAATTAAAAAATATGATAGGTACGAGCCTAATAAAAACAATTCAACTCTTTAATAAATTATTTATATTCCTTATCGAGATTATGAAATGAAATACTGATACGAGGAATTTATATCCACGTTTACATAGGTAGTGAAATAATAACTGTATTTACTATAAGAAATGGAAACTATTTTTTTAAAAAATGGAAGATTCTTTCAAGGTGGAAAAAATAAGGCACTTCAGAGTTAGAGTAGAAATCTGAGTGGTGTTTTCATTTGAAATCGGAGTCGGAGCCGTTTTTAACGAATCCACAGCACTGCTTTTTCCATAACTTGACAGATGGATGGAGCAGAGCGAATAAGAACAGATGAAATTATTACCCGGGTGGCACATTTTCGGGAGCAGGATTTTCAGAAATAAATACAATATTTTTCAAGAAATTATAATTGTACATAAAAATAGTCACCTGTAGTAAAAACTCTTAGTTCATAGATAAAAAAAAATAGTAGAAGTGATTTTAAAACAATATTAGATGAAATATTGCGGGTGGCAAATTCAAAGACCACTCCGGACGACGGGACCATACAATATATGAAATAGTGCATTCAGGATTATATTGTTATTATTCAAGACCGGTTTGGGTATATTTATATCGAGGATTAACTTCCAATTATCCACTACCATTCAATTCTATTTTCGAGCGTTTTTTATGGCTATTTATTATCTATTATATGTATAAGCTATTATATCGTTTTTTTATTTAATACACACCTGCCCTAATGAGATATTTTGTGAAAAAGTTCTTGATCCCAATTGAATTCCTCGTATTCTCTTTGAATATTATATATCTTTTTTATGTGTTACATGATATCTAATAAGTTTTTTAATGAATTTAAATAAAGACACCTGATTTTATTACAAATAAAATTTTCTATTTAATCTATAAAAAGAAAAATATTAGAACTAATTTGATCATGTTATTTGGTCGGGTTTCTCATTGGAAACAGTTTCCATTAATTGAATAAGTACATATTTAAAGTGTAAATATTTTTTCAATAAAAGTTGAAAATTAGTGTCATAGGAGTAACTTATATTTAACTTTTATATTTATAATCTCTTTTGTATATAATAAAAAACGTCTACAAGTATCAGAAAACTCTGTAGTCAATTTATTTAAGCGTTCATAATTTTGTTTTAAATCTAAAATAAATTACCTTCAAATTTTCAAATCATTCAATAAGCTAATGAATAGGAAAAACGATTACCCTCATTAACGATGGACATAAAGTTCCACACGATGTGTTAAATTTTCCGAACACGCATTAGTGTAAAATATTTCACCGAAACGCCAAAACTGTCTCTTTTTGTTTGCCCCGATATCGATCTTGACATCCAATTTACCCTTTTCCGTTTCTGTCCGTACCTTCAAACTGCTGGGGTTAAAATGTTTCACATATTTTGAGCGGGCATTCTTTGGCACGTCCGATCGGTAGGCGAGCTTTTTCTCGATGTTGCCTTTAAAACGTTGGTTTGTGCCACATTTGGTTCATGAAAAATCATTTTTTGTAAATAATTTTAGACGCAAATTTGGAAATAAAATTTTATTTTACAGCAATACAAGTCACACATTTTTTACTGTATCACGATTTCGATTTGAAGACAGGTGCTTTTTGCTCGAGTTAGTCTCGAATGACTTAAAACATCTCATCGAATTTATCTCTTTTTATTAAAAACTTGTGTAATGTTAAACATATTATATTTACACAAATTTTACATAAAAGTAAAAATAATTAACTTTTTCAGTTTGTTTGCTGTAATATTATATTACTCTCTTCTAATACGTTTCGTATAAAAAGTTATTCTAATAATAATCTTGCCACTTAAAAAAACGTCCAAAGTAAAAACACGACTAGTTGTTTACCTGAGAACTTTTTTTTGGATTTCGCGTTATAAGTAATGAGATTATCGTTTATTTTAAAATGTACTTTTTAAAGCAATATATTCTGAAAAAAATAATAATTTTAATCATACTCATTAAGTAACTATTTTTTTTCCATGCTTCTGTTAGTGGATAAAAAACAATTACATTATGTATTTGGTTTAGTCTAACGGCCAAGACAAGTTTTGTTCATCGTAACCATATTCAAATAAATCAATACATATAAAAAAATCTCGTAAAAAATAAAGAAAAATTGGTATTGATAGTTTTTTTTTTTTAATTTTGTATTTTGTACAAAAAAATTCCGCCGTAAAAAAATATTTTATAAAAATTGGACAATTGATCAAAACTTGTTTCGATCATTATCAAATGTAGTGTTGATACTTTTTTTTTTTTTGAATAATTGTATTTCACATGAGAGAGCGTTAAATATTTTCAACTAATCTGAGCCCACATTAATAATAGCAGATTGAAATATTCACCGGAAGATCCGGTAGTGGTCACAGAATGTCCCCAAAGCCAGTGCACGTCGTCCCCGCTGCGCTGCCCTAATGGCTAATGGACGGCTAATGGGATTAAATGGACACAGATATTGAACCCTCAGCGATTATCTCTCACTGGTCGCCCCTCCGGGAATCTTTCCGGGACTTTATTCGGCGAAATTTAATAATCGATTTAGTTTCATTATCTTCTCTCCTCGGACAGCATCAGGGATACTATTGTAAGTCGTAACAATTATCAAACAAAAGAGGTGTATACATATATTACAGCAATGTCTTTTTGGAATTTTTACTCTAAAACGTATTTTAAGATAACAACTGTGGAACAAAATTAAAACTTTAAAACAAATATACACATCAAACTTGGATAATACTTTGACTAACAGCGAATGAAATATAAATAACGATTGAATAGTTATTAACAGTCGGGAATAATAGTATGGCACAGTGATCAACGTCATTACCTTCCATACCGGACCTCACGGGTTCAAATCCCAGTACAAGCAACATTTTTTCAATCGACATTTTGATTTCTATTCGAATGCATGTTCGGTGTTTGTAATATCTAAAAAAATTACCTCCACCCCTATCATTCCAATCCTAAAATAACAGGGTGTAGCAAGAGTGATTAGTCAACCACTTGTCGTGTCCTGCCTATACTTTCTATCCCTACTACTTACTTTCTTCAAAAAAGAGATTGTAGTATTCTCGAACAAAAACCTCTGTTGAGATACTTTCATTAGGAGGCCATATGTTCCACATTTGGAGCGGACATGGATTATAAAAGTTTTGACATTTAAGTATTTCAAATGTATATGGGCACGTTGGTAACTTAAATGCGGCAATTTTTTCAGTATATGTGTATTTATACATTTTTTTTTCTTTTATATTTATTTTAACTTAAGTTTTCAAAAACAAACATTAAAGTTATTTTATTATTTCAGATCAAAATAGAAAAAAGCACTTTTAGTTTATTTATAAAAAATAAAACCATTTAAAGGAAACGATGGATATTTGGTTTCCTTAATACTAAAATTGTTTTTAAACGATTTACTTTGTTAAAGCGGAAATTTCCATATTAAAGAAATTTTCCGCATCGCCGTAAATAAAAACTTTTCAAATCTAAACCATACATTGTTCGCATAGCTGAGACCCCGTGGCTATTACACAACAAGTAACACGTGAATGTGAGCTTTAAGTTGCGTTGACAAGCGTTGCCGTCGCTTCAATTGAAGCCTTAAATCGCAACATGGCCAAAGTTTTGAATCCACTCACTAAATTCACGTCAATACAATTCGAATATTCATTCTATACCAACACAAGAATTTCGTGATATTTACAATTTCTCATCAATTATAACTTGCAGTATTCACTTAAATATATTATAGGTTAATATTAAAAACATTTTTTTTTACACATACATTTGTATATGAGTCATATTGATTACTGAATAATAATTTGAAAAATAATAATTGGGTATTTTAATACTGGTATGCCAATACAGAGAATTTGATGTTTAAAATTATCTTTCACCACTTAACAGGTCCTAATCAGTTATTGTACAAAAATATTGTATTGAGATAAACTCTACTTCTTTTTTTTTTTTTACCATGTCCGCTCCCAATATGGAGCATATGGACTCCTAATGGAGTTTATCTCAACAGAAATGTTTCTACAAGAACTGCTTGTTACTCAGTTGCTCAACCTCTCTTTTTCCAAAGAGAGTGGTAATAGAAGGAAAGGGCTAGGACAGGACTAGTGGTTAGCTAATCGCTCTCGATAGGAGGGAGGGAGGAATTCAAGACATCACATACATCCATGCTTTTTAACAGAAATTCATAAATCAATTGAAAAATCAATTGATAAACCTGCCCGTACTGGGATTCGAACCCGTCCCCTCCGTAGCGGTAGCCAACAACGTTAACCACTCGACCACACAGGCGGCACTATTATGAACTCTACTAAGAGTTCATAATTAGAAACAGACATAGTAGAAAAAAATATGTCAACATATGTAAAGATGGAGACAATTTTGTAAGAATTATTTTCGATCAATGGTTCTACTTTCTTTTACACGTCCAAAATTTTTAATATTATAGAATTGACACGGATATTTTTAACTACAGGTGTTTTATGTCTACAGCACAAAAACTTAAAGCAACGTTTTCTTAATGGCTTATGTGAAAAAAAATATTTTGATATACCTTTATACAGTTGAGTAAGATGTAATATTAACTAAACATAGGTTTTACCCATTTAGCTGCCGTAGATAATTAACAGTTATTACCAAGCACGCCAGCTATAATTTGCAACTATTAATTTACTTAGTTGTTGATGAGATAACTCGTCTCTGGCGTGTTGAGCACGAACAATTTTACGAGATATCTCGTCTGTGGCAGTCATCGAGTTAAAGAAAAAAAAACACACATAAGGTTACTAATTTCCATATAGTGAAGACATAAACTGTATCACAATATACGGATAAACACATGATACACGCATTTATGGTGAAAAAACAGGAAATGAAGAAAACCTCTTCAGAATGTTTCTATTGCGGCAGGATTTAAGTCATTAATTTCAGTTTTCTAATCGATAAACAACCAATATTCTCTGTTGTCCAGCATAATATTATCTTGCTGACACTCGCAAATTAAAAATAAATCGTGTTCCTTTCAGCATAATGATATTTGACCTTTAGATATAATTACGTATGTTTTACATACTGATATGTTAGGTTTTCCGTCTTGTTTTACACCTCGTAAAAGGGTTTCGGTTTCGTAAATAAATATAATTGCGATAAGCCCTAGAGCATATAAGCCATTAGACCTTCGCAGTGGTGAATAATTATCAGTACGGTCTGATTTTGGTTAAAACTGTTAAATTTTTCATTTGCTTGCCAAGACAATTTCCATTTTGATTCGCAATTAAAAGATGGTTATAAACTTCACGGTTAGAAAAACACAATATTCCTTTTTACTCATTTCCACTTTTATTTACTAATATTACGACCGGTTTCGCTCATGACCAGCATTATCAAATGATAAGATATATAATTTAACAGTGCTACTATTTTTTTTAATTATTTTTTATGCCAATTGTTTATTACAGCTTTTAATTTCAATTTGTTTTGTATAAATGTAAATTCTAGTTCTTATCGGTTGATAATAAGGTATCCAATCCCGGAGTCTTTTTGTGATCTCGGGATTTTGGGATTGACTTATTTTCAACCTCGGAATTGGGCACTCAACATGAAATCGTGTATAATTTGAGAAAAGTTTTGGTGTCGGAATTTTTCATTTCCTGTCCAAAATCATGCTAACAATTTCTCAATCCCGAAATCTCGGAATTGCGACCGTACCAATCCCGGGATTTCTGGATCACAAAATTGGACGGGATCCCGGGATTAGAAAACCTAGTTTATAATGCTCGCCATGAGCGAAATCGGTCCTGATCTTGGTAAATAAAAGTGGAAATAAATACAAAAAAATATTGTGTTTTTTGAAATATAGTACTTTTCTGCCAAGCATTGACAGTAAGCACCCTAAAAGTGATATAAAAACATGTGAGATTTTACTATAAATAAATTGATTGTTGGTTATTTTACGAATCCTTTTTATGATTCTTTTTTTTATACAATTTATTTAGATTTAATAGTATTATTTTTTATATTTAAAATTGCGCCATCCATAATAGCAAAGTTTTGTTTATCGGTAAAACAGAATGTTGCATGAATATTGTTAAATATCGACTGCTACACTTTATTCTACCACTGCAGTATACTTTTGTGATCATAGTTAAGTAGAACTGTGTAAAGTTGGTTGCTTTTCTACTAAGCGGGTATGGAATACCGAACTAGAAGCCAGGCGAACAGTTCCCAACAAATTTGCATGCGCTCAATGGACGTAAATGAACGCGACCGAAATTCGCCGCTTTTTGCCTGCATCATTTGTCCTTGCTCCAGCCCTCTCCCCTACCTCGTATTCTAATGTGATTCTAAACATGCAGGTATAACGTACTTTCGATAAGTCGAATGTATTGTTAACAAAAGGCTTATTTTCAGTGTAGAAAATCGATATATTGATAATGAAAAAAATCATCATTTTTTATCATTTTTTTTTTGTAGAAATGAATAAGCAATTGCAAAAAAATATACAAAACAGATTCTTACCAGCAAATCTTGTATAAATCACAACGATCTGCATGATTTTTTATTTCACCAGAATTTTTGATATTTGTAACAACTCAATTCAAATGGCAATTGTATATATTATGTAGTTTCAATAATGTCGCGCATAAATTTACATGTTACGTAGATATCATTTATAATGTAGGCTAGAAAGGTATTATCTTTTGCGAAGTTGTCTATAATATATATTTTTTTTTTCTAATCCGTGTTCGTTCCCAATGTAAGGCATATGTCTGTCTCATGGAGGTATCTCAACTAAATTTTTATTTACAATAACTTATTGTTACTCAAATCTCTATTTTTACGCAGATAGTAAAGATGGAAGGATGGGGTTAAGACAAGATTAGTGGATAGCTAATCGCTTTCGTTTTGCTTCGTAATGTAATTCAAACCTGTGAGATTTGCCACGGAAACCAACGAAATTTACCACTGCACTATGGACCCGATACTTGGGAAAACGTGTTGTAAATAAGAAAATTTTGCAAAACAAAATAAAATATAAAGCATTAGACCCCTGGTTCTGGTCACAGAGTAAGTATGTGAGCCTGGTATTGTTTTGTACATTACATTCAAAAGAGACTTAAGATAATAACAAATAGTCAATGAAAAAAAACAACCGTTTTTAAACAAACAAAAAAATATTTATATTGATTTGAAGCATTAAAAAATGTGAGAAAAAAAGGTGCCGAAACGCCGTTCCACTGCGTTAAATGGGGAAAAAAGCACTGAATAAAAGTATAAAAAACACTTCTTTAAAATTAAAATAAATAGCTGAATAAGAGAACACTGGTATTGAGTTTACCAAGACTCAACTCCATACTCTTCTAATTCAGTGCTTCCCAAACTGATGCCGCGGACTTTTGGGCGTCCGCAAGTTTTCTACTGGGGGTCTGCAAAAAAATCAGCACGAAAAAAACGGATTTTTTTTGAAAAGACAACAGCAAGAATATCCGTCGATTAGTTGCCCAAATTGTGGAGAGACATTGTAAATAATGATGGAAATTATTTAAATAAGTAAATAATGTGTAATTGTTACTACTAAAAAAACGGTCACTTCATTTCGCTTTACCTAATATATACAAATAATTTAAATTTATATACATATCGACTGTGGAAAGGAAAAATGACGTAACCCTCAATTTTCCAAGACAACTTTTTTTCGATAATCACAATGTATACAACTTGACACACATTCTATCAAAAGGATGGAAGCTGAAAATGCCGAATAAGTATCTAAATTTTGCTTTTAAGTTTGAAAAAGATAACCATGTAAAAAAATAAAACCAAGAAAAAACACTGAAATGAAGGTTTTTCCGAGACAATTTACTTCATTAATATTAGGTTATGTCAATTAAACACAAGTTTAGAAGTATCCGTGCACTTGAAGATTGTGTATAATTCATAATTTGCATGTGTCACAAAACCATCAAAACACGTTTTTAGCGCCTCCTGTAAAATTTGATATGTGTGGGTTACGTCATTTTTCCTTTCCGCAGTCGATATATTTGTATGTTATATCTATCAAAACAGCAACCAATTTCGTTGAAACACTGTATTATTTATCTCATTATTCAACGTTGTTGTTTATTATTATATCTCGAATAAAATTTTCTTGAAGACACTGAAATCATAATACAGGATTAAGTGATGCATGAATTTTGTTTATTACGATTAAGTGTCTCGTACAAATGTATTTCGCGCACATAATTTAGCTAAACATTTAATACTCAACATTGTATTTTGTACATTGCCAGATTATGGGCAGATTATCTGCTTTGTAGTTCGTTGCTTTCTGAACATTCAAGCATTAAAATTGTGGCACCGAGCCATACTATCTTCTCTCCGTTCTCATATACGAGCATTTTTACATATCTTACATTATTACATTATAAGTTGATGACATTGCTAATGACTTTACATATTATACTATGTATTTGGGATTTAAAATTTATCCCAAAATATCCCAAATATATTTTGCCGGGTTCGTAACACAGTAGTTGACGTTGTTGGCTTTCGTGACGTACCTCACGGATTTGAATCCCAGTATGACCGTCATTTTGTGGAATGGATGTTTATGACGTCTCAAAATAAAATCCCACAATCTTAATCATTAAATAATGAGGCATAACGATGGTGATCAGCTAACCACTCCTTTCTTAATCCTATATTTCATATAACAAGTGGTTCTCGTAGAAAAAAAATTGTTGAGATGCTTTCATTAGGAGGTCACATTATTTATAGACTTGTCATTTACTTGGTAGAACTCCAATAATAGGGTAAACATAGCAACGTATTTAGTTATACAGTTTTTATATTTATTAGTTGATAGCTATGTCAGTTTATATTTATTAGTTGGTAGCTATGTCGACTAACGTAACGTAGTTCTGACGATGGCGAAAGCCGAAATAACTATCAACTAATAAATATAAAAACTGTAGAACTAAATACGTTGCTATTTTTACCCTATTATTAGGAGGTCACGTGCTCAACATTAAAATCATTAAAATATATGTATACGTATTAAATTATCGCTATTTTTTAAACTGTTATATTGTGAATGACAAATCCGTTCACATTTTAACTGCTCTTCGAGCAAGGTCAAAATATAGCAACCTTTTTTTTAATTTTACATTTGAGATCTTCAACAGCCATGTTTTTGTCTTCAAGTTGACACCGAGTACATTTTGAAAGTTCTCTGTTCGTTTAACAAACTTGATCAAAATTCCTATGAATGTATTGAATGTATTGATTGAATTGGTGATTGCTAACATCATCAAAAGCGATTTCGGAATCATACCAATGTCAAAACCATCCACCATAGCTATTTGATTGCATATTAATTTGTTTTAACTAAGTACTTCTGATATTTTAGCTTTCATATAAAAACCGAACAACTAAATCAAGTACCTTCTTATTGTATTACGTCTACAAAATACCAAAATTAAGATAATTTTACCAAAGAAAGAAAAAAACTCTTCGCTCTTATGCATTTTACATAAATCACACACTTTAGATAATATTTGTTTTCAACACCTGACATCTTGGCGTCAAGTACAATTGTAATCATTTTAAAATGATACACGATACGATGAAATGTTTTGATTAGAATAACTATGTCAAATAAAGTATTTTCTTTTAAATTATATTCGAAATTATCTCAAATAATAGAAATTCATTGAAATAAGCCAGGATTGATTTTCACTATCTCAACCTTTACAACCTATTATAGTATGATTATAGTATGAAAATGTTTACATTTATATATATCTACATAATGAAAATATGTTTTGTTTATAGGTCATTAGAAAATTTACTACAGAAACCTAATACAAATATTGGTTAGTAATTTTGCCGTAAGCAATACTACGACAATCGGTACATTCAAATCGACTGTGGAAAGGAAAAAGACTTAACCCAAAGTTTTTTTCAACACAGCTTCATTCTATAATTGCAGTGTATACAAATGGATACACGTTCTATCAAAAGTATGCTAACTACAAATACCGAATTAATATCTAAATTTAGCTTTTAAGTTTGAAAAAAGAAGGGCCTGTGAAAATTGCAACCAGGAAAAAAGTCTTAAAAATATGTGATTCTTAAACAATTTACTAAATTAATAATAAATTAAGGCAATTAAACACCAGGTTACAAGTTTAGTCTTCGTGCCCTTCAAGGTTGTGTTTATATCATAATTTGCATATGGCCCAAAATCATCAAAACACGTTTTTTTGTCCTTCGTGTAAAAATTTTAATGTCTGGGTTACGTCCATTTTCTTTTCCACAGCCGAAATGAAAAGTTTCATAATATATATATTATACTATATCGAACAGTTACCGTTTGGCTGATATTATTCTTTCATGTTTATTTACAATCATTTTGAAACAATAAATTGTGATATTTAAGTAAATCATCATGCTTACAATAATATTATTTCAAACATAAATCCTATATTGAAAACAAACTTTCTCCATTTATATTCGAGGATTTAATAGATAACGAAATACTAACAAACAAATATTTCTATCTTTTGTGTGTATTTACTTTAGCATACATGTAACTGGGGAACGGATTTAGGATATTGTCAATAATATATTCAGGATTTTTAAAAATGTATACGTGTGTTAAATATGTAATGTTTAGTAGGTACTCAAGTTTAAAAGAAAACCCAAGCATTTCAATAACGACGTGAAAATTTTGTTCGATAATTGTTAATCTATGTCCGCTCCCAATTATAATTATATGATTCACTAGTGAAGGTATCTCAACAGAAGTTTTCCTACGAGAACTGTTAATCAATTATTCAACTACCATTTTTTCAAATATCGTATGGATATAAGGATATTTTAGTAGAGGACTAGTGGTAAGCTAATCGCTTTCGCTATGCCCGTTTTTAGAATAGGGTGGGTGAGGGTAAATTTTTAAACATCCATGTCTTTGAACGAAAATTGATAAACCAATTGAAAAATGCTGTTCTTACTAAGATTTTAACCCGTGAAGTCTGGTATGGAAGCTAACAGTGTTGACCACTGTGCCATGGACCCGACAGAGATTTAATACTTTTGTAGTATGTCTCGTTTGCTTAAATATAACAAATAAATTCATTTAAAAGCTCAGGCGTCTTTTCATCATAACATTAAAGTTCAGTGTGGTATTAAATGTATCATATTTGCATTGTGATCGATACGTAAATATTTACTTACTCACTAATTCAAATGTAAGGCCACAATGAAAAATTGCAGCACATATTGATTGAAACTCAATCAATAATCCTTTAGAAAATCATGAAAAAACATTGGCGTAATATTCATTTGAAAATTTAAATGGATGTACCAAAATTATTGCCAGATTTCGTATGAAAAAGTTTTTTTGACAATGTTATAGGTAAAATAAACATCAATAAATCATAGATAATATTTGTGTTACTTCAAAGGATTTAATAGTAATTATTTTTCAATGTGAAATATAATTTCAGTACTTTGCTATTCCACGTATTTGTGTCATGTTATTTTGATACAAAACAAATGAAATAACAAAGATATCAATTTTGGAATTGTTTACTGCTAATCTTGTTGTTGGTTTAGTTATCCATTTATTATATATCAATAATCTACCAGACATTGTTTTCCTACCTTTTATTTATGATATTTTAAGTTATGTTGTTTTATTCAAATGTTTTTGGTTTATGGCTGTGATTAATATTTTTTTTTAAATGAAAATAGTAATATTTATGAATCTCAATTAATACAATTTTAGTTCGCAATTTTTGAAATGGAATATTATACTTTAAATAATATATCACCGAAATAAAACTTTTTTATTTGCTGTGATATATTTGATATTACAATGAATATAAAAGCATTATTATATCTCAACGGACCGCATCTGTTTTGAAATTTGCCAGCAAACGAAGAGCTTTTTCTATCCAGATTAAGTGGATCTAGCATGGCGACCTAGCGAAAGCTTCCAGCAACACCTCACCGCAACGCAGGTCTGTACTTTGTCAGTCCACCTTTTTACGGTTTTGTTTTTAGATTGCGTAGTTTTTTATTATTTTAACAAACGCAGACAAGGTTCGTTATGTTATTCTATTATTATTTATATCATTTCATTGTCATCGTTTTTACTCGTAGGAAAGTATACATATATTATTCAATTTAAAATAGACATTGTTATATATTGATTTCGGTTTTTATTTCAAAATAAATGTTTTAAAACCAAATAAAATTATTAAGTCAGGAATACTTTTTCCTTTTATGATTACGTCTGCTTCTATTATTTAGATAGCATATGGTCACCACACGGCACCTATAAAGTACCCTGTCAGACGCAATTCGCTTTGTTTCTTTGCATGATAGGTTAGCATCCTTTAGTTCTGTAGAGTTCATTCTACAGACATCGGTACCCCACTGGTCAGTATAATAACTAAACAGAGCTGAAGCTCTACGGAAATATTAACAGTTGTACCGTTTCTCTATGTTCAATTACGTAACAGAAAGCTGTTTGGTCCTTTCCTTAATCTTAGAACCCTTCACAAATTAAAACCACCTCACTCCAAATAACTGACACATGCAAACATTCCTTAGGCTTTGTATAGTTTTTTTTCAGTATTTGATAACTACTGTAATGATTACCAACCAAAACGCAACAATGATGGAACATCTTCTGATATTTTCGTTAAATGTTATTCTAAAATCATAATTCCCATTCTTTAAAAATTGATTTCTTCGAAAAACGTAAAAAGCCAGCATTATTCGTTGTTATTATAAATTATCAGCAATATTTATCGTAGCACTTCCTAAGATGCAAAATATATTTTTCGACACGAAAATTACTGATCGCTGATTGCTTCTTTTTAACCATATCATATTGTTCATTTAAAAAGGTGAGCTTAGTCACCAATTCCGATGTTGGCGAGCAGGCAGTGTTTGTAACATTCCTTAAAGTAGTTTTTAATACAATTTTATATAATAATTTCAATATATATAAAGTGGTGCATTGCTAATTGTTAAATAATGCTTTTAGGTTAAGGATTGACAATATAAATAAATATTTTCGTTCGATTTTCTTTTATATCAACTAAAAACGTTAATTACAAAGCAAAATTGTTTTAACCATGTGAGGCTATTATTTACAAATTCGGCTCGTTCCAAAATTGGTGAAATATGAACTATGAATGTAATTTAGTAAATAAAAATACATTTCAAAAATATTTTTAGAAAGCAGTCTCAAACCTGGTTTAATAACATACAAACTATCATTTCAGAGTAATGTAAAAACAAAAATATTTGTTTATTGTTTAACAAAATGGAATTCAAAATTATTTTTTCAATCATTTTGAAACAAGGCGAGTTTGGAAATAATAGTCCCATATGTAAATTAAAATATAATATACAACATGCATGCTTTTATAGCGACAAAAGGTGACAATAAATTATAGAAGCTTGTTAAAAACAGCTTTTGCTGTTAGTTTTCCTCGGCTTATAGGTCATTATATTTTGAAACACACCAATTAAAAACTTTGTCTAGTAAAAAAAATGTTAACTTTATTCTAGTTGTTAAAGTCAACACCATTAACAAAATTTTCTGTGATAACAACGTTCCAATTATTATGACTGCCTCTGTAGTTCGGTCTCAACATCATCCAGGTACGCGCCAACTAGTTGGTACACAAAGCCTTTGAGGTGACAACTACAAAGAGTAATACAAACAACTCATACGAGTATATTCTCTACTCACCTCACTCTTTGAGAGTTAAGACATCACATATCTTGAGTTTATTACTTCAACTTCATAATTCAACAAAGACATTTATTTAGTAAATTTATTTTTTCAAAATAAATCAATATGTTTATATATTTTTAATAAATTGAGTTTCTAAAACAAAATAATTGTATTTTTTTTCATAAATAAATATTTTAATCATCTAATTTTAAAATAATGTAATGATTTAATTTGTACAAATTTATTTAAATAAGGTCAAAATAGCACTGTATTTCGGCATTATTTTTTAAGAATTTATTGAAATATCTTGGTGACTTAGCTTTTTAGTTTTTTTTTTTAGAGCTTTTGTCTTACTCAGTTGCACGATCGATGAATCAAATCCAAATGTCTACGTCTCTTACCGTTCAATTGTTTGAATCTCAAAAAAAATACGTAGAATATCGATTAGTTAAATAAAATTCTAGTATATTACTAATCCCTTATTTTTTCTATCTATATATTAATAGCCGATAATGTCCGAGTTTTTGTTGGAGGAGTGTTAGCATGATATTTTTTTCGATGACGTAGAAAGATTTATTTTTCACGCCAGTAAATTTTCTGACTATTTAAAAATGCAACAAAAATACTCCCGTTTCGCAAAAATCTTCAAACACAACTCAAGTGACTGCCGGTGTTCGCTTAAAAATAATTAATATAAGATTTAGACTGAAGGTGCTCGGTGGAATTTCAATATTAAATTTGAACGATTCAAATATAAACATAATTACTTATTGGATTTCTCCATCCTTATCAAAATTCTCCATCGGAAATTCATATGCTCCACATTAGGAACAAACATGTTTAAAATTATTTTTAATATGTTTTTAATACATAGTAATATTATTTTTTTATTTTTTTAAACCATGTCCGCTCCCAATGTGGAGCATATGGACTCCTAATGGAGTTTATTTCAACTGATGTGTTTCTACGAGAACTGCTTGTTACTCAGTTGCTCAACCTCTCTTTTTCCAAAGAGAGTAGTAATAGAAGGAAAGGGTTAGGACAGGACTAGTGGTTAGCTAATCGCTCTTGATACGCCCCGTTCATAGGATAGGATGGGTGGGAGGGGGGAATTCAAGACATCACACACATCCATGCCTTCGAACAGAAATTCATAAATCGATTGAAAAATCAATTTATAAAACTGTCCGTACCGGGATTCGAACCCGTGCCCTCCGTAACCGAAGCCAACGACGTTGACCACTCGACCACATAGGCGGCTAATAATAATATTATACCAAACATAATTTTTAATTTGAAATTACATGTAAAGTATTTTAACTTTCAATAATAAAATAATCGTATCTATTCAACTCACAAATCTACATCGTTTATTGCGCTTGATAAATTTAAACAAATGTGACTATTTTCAACGTGCTTCTTCCTTTTTTACTATTAGTCATTCAAGAAAAAATTACAATCTATCTAAAGATTATATGATTACATAGCTTAATACGTTTTTATTTTGTAAACTACATAACTTCTTTATATTTTTTTACATTTATCTTCATCCTTTTCTGTTACGTGGTATCCTTATATATTAACAATGATTCGTTTTGGTCTGTTCTGTCTATTCAGATACAATAGATTGGACAGAATTGTCAATAGACGAACCCTCCCCTAACATCATATACTTCGGACCCTCAATTATTGACCTCTTGTCTAAACAAAGCCACCGGCATCATTGTTTACGATGGCTCAATTTCATCAAAGTTTATCTTCGCTTAGAATGTCACCAAATTCACAATTTTTAAGGTTTTCAATCTTTATAGAAAATAGGATATTGTGAATTTATCGTTTATCAAAGGTATCACTAAAAAATGTTTTTAACCTTCAATAATACTATGTTTTACTCTCGTAGTGGCATACAGCTAAAATCAGTGTTCTGCAAAAAATGTAACGGCTTTTTGTTCCATAAAGATGCTAATTGAGTGACTAATATCGTTTCAGGAAAATGTCTTTATCTTTACACGGTTAGCTGATAATATCTAGATATCAAACTGAGGTTTTCTTGTACGTTTCTTGTTTTATAATGCATTAAACAGAGTTCTAATTCACTATCAGATGGTAAATTATTCACTCAATTACCTTAGACGTATTTTGGATGAAAGAGTTTCTTTTGCATATCATGCAATACATCAGTAAGACAAACTTGAATGAATATAACCAAAGCTTTGACTCCTAATATTAGACCAGTCAATTTATAACTGGCCATGGCCACATTGCTCACAATCGGATTATTATATAGTCCAAAATTTTAATGCGGCAATATGGTTAACGACGATAATCACATCCTTTAGTAATGTCCAGACATAAACAGCGAACGAGAAAAATTGCTCAAAACGAAACGACAATCAGTCAGATCTCTATATTCCGTTGGTTATGCTGACTTAATTACATCTAGAACAAATTATAAGACATCCAAATTGTTCAACATGCCTCATAGAAAAATAATGAGCGTTCATTTTTAAAATCTTTTTTATTATGTGAATTAAAGCAAAATAGTATTCAATACAATTTCGTTTTTGAGTAACAGTCAAAAATATATCATAAAAAAATCTAAGCAATTAACATTTAAATAGTGGCTTATCAAAGGTGCAAGAAGTTTTAAGACCACCGAAGAAAGCCAACTGTTATCTAATACATTTCGGAAATGCTTTTGTCAAGTGACGAAGTGAATTAATAATTTGATGTTTATTTAACGGGTGGGAAAAGGGGATCATCTTCAGTGGAAACTAGTTTAATATTTTAAATGTATAACTCCTATCTGCGTCATTAATCGAAGTGTTATTCTTTCGACTTATTAAATATATTAATTATTCACAACCATTCGTTTTATTATATTTGGATTTTTAAATTTGAAATAATTTCTTAGCTTGTAACTTCACTAGTGCTTTCACTATAAATGATTGTGCGATCAAAGAAGTCTGCAAATCTTTGAGTTGGCTTATGTTAAATTTTATGATTAATCGTTTTGTAGACCAACGTATGTTTTAACCAAATGCACAATGTATGCAACAAATACCATGTTTATTCTTTCATTAATAACGTCTTTCGAACAAAATATATTACAGTAAATACCCTACTAGTTCAAATATATCGCGATGTTTTTTATATTACATATTTTGATGTAAAAAAAAGCATTCACCTCATAACCGGGGTTTTTTGAAAAAAAAATGTTGAATACAATTATATGTGTTGTATGTACATACTATTTTTTCTCACCTCGTTCACTATTTTAAAGCATTCTTTTCGTTAGCAGAATTTGTCTTTTTTCTGCAACCATCTTGTTATTATATTTAAACACTCAAAGAAATAAAACATAAGATGGAAATGAAAAACAAAACATCTAAAACAATCTATATATTAATAGTCGATAATGTAATCTGTCTGTCTGTCGGTCCCCGATTTCGCCTTTTCGGTGACGACAAGAAAGACAATAATTTACAATTTAAATACTGCAGGGCTGTCGATATATGCCCCACTACGAAAAGACTGTTAGCAAACTTAAACATTATTCTAAAAATTAAATAATTTACAATGTAAATACTGCAGGGCTGTCGATATATGTCCAGACTTCTATTTCTTCTACTACGAAAAATAATTGTTAGCAAACCTAAAAATTATTCTAAAAATTATATTATTTACAATTTAAATACTGCAGTGCAGAACTGTCGATATATGCCCCGAGGTATATTTCTTTTACTTTTAGAATTTCTGGCTTATTCAATAAATAGGTTTGTAATTTATTTTTCACGCCAGTAAATTTTCTGAATGCTTAAAAATGCAACAAAAATCCTCCCGTAGAGGTCAACGTGTTTACAGCTAGTTTTATTTTAATCTTGCTCAGAATAAATAGGTCGTGCTTTATTCAAATAATTACGGTTTATATTTATTCAAGTTGATCATTTCAAACGAAGTGATCAAATTAGCCAAAATACAATTGTAGAGCTTAACTTAAATAACCTTTAACTACACATCTTTTTTTCAATACATGTTCCAGTCATTTTTGTCATCTTATAGTACCTAGTAAGTTTTAATAAAATTTAGGATACATAATTTATTATGGAACGCCTATTCCATTAATCGAACAAATAATGGCAATTAAACAAATTAAATATCGCTAAAGTTGCTCCCTAGTTAAGACAAACTGACCATGGCCATATAATTGTGGAACAAGAATTACATTTTTTTTAAATACTTAATAATTAAATTATTATATGTACTTAAATTGACAGGGATAATGTTTAACAATTTATTTAAGAAAAAACTTCTTATTGGACTTAAAATAAAATTAATATAAAAATAGTATTCGTATTTTATTTAAATTACTGGAAATTAGTTGTTAACTACGTATTTTTAACACTGGGTAGCACAGCTCAATCAATAAAAAATATATAATAATATTGTTTGTTAGTAAAATATTAATTATCCAGCATATTAACAACAAAGTTACGCAATTAGCAGCTCATCAGCTATGTTACATCAACGTCAACAGGCATCTATTAACTTACCAGTATTAATTAAAATCAATCACACCGTAAACGGCATACCGTCAATAATAATTATTATTAGCTTGGCACACAAGAGTTGGTAATTTGTTAGCTGTGTGCCACCGAGATGGATTGGTTTATTTCTCTACCATATTTAATGAAGACGATAACGATAGCAACGCCTTCGATAAAAATTTGCTGTCAACGTAAAGCAAAAAGAATATACTTTGGATTTTCTCATTTATAAATCACGGTGTCAGAAAATAACGATAATTTTCTTTAACGAAAACTGTGCTTCCGTAACAGATGTCGCTTCAAAATTCTTTCACTATATTTACGTTTGTTGGTACCGTAGCTTTTCTGTATACTTTGAAGAATAGCAAAAAGTGTGATGTAGAATATTCACTGTTTGTATTACACTCGTAATTTTATTAAAATAATAAATATGATGCGGTGAAGAATGAAAAAAATGATGTCGAAAAATCTAGAAATAATATCTAAAAAATATCAAAAGACTGCAGTCAAAACGTTGCCATTGGCAACAACCATAAATAATAATGCAATTTCGAAGGAGCGTTTCATAGAGATGCTTATAGGTTTTTAGAGCATTATGTAAAATTTTTGGTTAATGACATCAATGTCAGATTTTTGATCTATATAGTTTCCAAAATCTAAAATAGTACAATGTCTTGATTCGCAGACTTCTTTGTAGAAAATCATGTACGTAATTCATTTCCAAACGTATTAAGAGATTTTAATTCTTCCATCTGTCACTATTTTCTTTATAAAACGAGTTCTATTGTGTGAGCATCAATATTTCTATGTTATTTATGAAAATGATATTAACGTTGTTAAAAATTCGTCATTATAATTTTAAAAAGTACGAATAAAAACACAAAGAACCAATATGATCATTATGTCTAATATGTTAAAAAATAAAACATGTATAAATTTCTTATCTTGATGAGAAATCTACTTTCTCACATAGTTTCGATGCAATTGTTTAAATTATTAGTTTTTAAATTGTTTTCAAATACATTTGAACAATCTGATGAGAAAAAAACTCTTGAGTGTTTAACATTACATAAATAAAAACTCAAAAATATATAATATCATTTTCAGATTACTAATGTTTTGGTTTCATCAAACTTTTTAGTAATGGTTTATTTATGATGTTAAAATTAAATAGAATAGTTGAATCGGTAGACGTAAGAAATATTGTTTATTGTAAGATACTAGAAGCAACTATGGCTTAGACCAGGCGGCACTGGGTTTGATTCCCGGTAAGGTCAATATCAAATTTAGATTTTTCAATTTAAATTTGAGACCTAAGACATGGGTGTTTGTGATGTTCTCGAGTTGATCTCAAGTGATTTACAGTAAAATTCTCATCGAATTTTTCTTGTATGATCTTTCAACATTAAAATATATTCCGCATTAGCATTAACTGTAATGCCAAATATTTTTTTATTAAAAAAATGTTATTATTATAAAACTCTCTTGATTGAATATAATATGATGTGTATAGGCATACCATATAAGAAAATACTTTGGCAAACAATTACGTCAGTAATTTAGGTTTCAATTTTATAAGCCACCAATCATCCCTAACAGTTGGGGAGAGTTGTTACGACAAGCGCGCAAACACACCGACGTCGGGTCTGACAAGCGTCGGCTTGAGTGACGTCACCGCGACGGCTGACGCGGCGCCATTGACCGTCGGGACGTGATTCAGTGATTTCCAGCCATCATCTGTCGCTGCATTTTCAATTATTGTCGATACTGCAAAAATACCACACGATTGAATTTCATTATTTATTTGCTGATTACGTCGAATGTTGAATCTAAACAAAGTTCTTTTTTCTAAGACTCAAGTTATATAGAAGATTATTTTTGACACGAATATATCCATTTTTTTAAATTATTACATAGTTAAAATTTATGGTGTTATAAAATATAAAATAAATTACTTCAGAAAATTTACAAATTATGAATAAGCGACTCTGAACTAACACGAATTAAAATGTTATGTATCAGCTGATAATGCTCGCCATGAGCGAAACCGGTTATCATATTGATAAATGAAAGTGGAAATAATTACAAAGAAATATTGTTTTCTTTCTTAATACAATGCCGTTCCACCAAGTATTGACAGTGAAACCCCTAAAAGTGAAAACATTAATCTCTAAAATCGTGTGAAATTGACTCGATATACATACTTACTTTTATAGAATGGAATTTTGATTAAGCAGTCACTTCCTCACCCACATTATTTCGTTATATTGAGGTCCTACTGTAGAAAAAATTCTCAATTGAAAGAAAGAGAAGTAAATATAAAACACGCTTCATATTCCATTTGCGTTTCATTGATGATTTTTTAAATCTCGGAATAGACTCAAGTTAGTTAAATATGCAAAATTGGCCGAAGTTTAAGTTGTGCGAATTTGGCAAATCCGTAAATCGCGCCACTGCCGTGATCCAATTAACCAAATAGCAGGCAGCCTCTCCCACTTCCTACAGTCCCGAGTCCACTTCTTTATCTTGCAATGTTTCCACAGGTCCACTTCCGGGCGGCTGAGCTTAGCAAGTCAAATAAATTAATTGATAAAATCACGAAAGCTCTTCGATCCGATTCTTTTACATTGAGCTCGATAATTGTTTTTATGGTAGAAAAGCTCCCTGAAATGTTTTCTATGCGATTCAAAGTTTTGCTCAAGCAGATTTGCACAAGTGAATTCAACCACTCGTGATAATTCTAATTTTATTTAATAGTTGGTTTCTTATATGTTATTTGTGAAACTGAATAATTATTAGTTCTCAAACCAAAGGTGACGCAGTTGATGAACGTTTAAGTAACCGACAGTGTTGAGAGAAAAATCCAGCATTTTATTACATACCATATCACTTCAGCTTATTATCGACTAAAGATAATCTATCATATTTAATATAAATGGTCAAAATATTAACATTTGTTCTCCAGTTACGCTTGAAACCAACAAGCTATAAAAATAAACATTACTTCATGACGAAATGATTGATAGCTTTTATGTTTTAATTGATAGTCTTTATGACGACATAGTTGAAGATTTATTTTTTTATTTTAAGTTTTGCATAAAGTTTATAACTTAATATTTATTATTGAATAAAACAAATAATTTATTTAAAATCTATGAAATTATATACTTGGTGGAGAAAGTAACAAAAAACCTGACAGGGGACAGATAATCTTGGAAACGTGTCACGCTCAACCAAAATACCAAAAACTTTAATAAAACAAAAAAATACGGCTTTATATGCAAGGATATAATATATTGTAAAGCAATTAACTACTATTTTTATTTTTATTTAGGGAACATTGTTATAAAGTTGACAGCCTTTGTGGAACGAGTTTTGGACAGTTAAACTGTCATGCATTATGTATTGAGTAGAACGGCAAATATTAGAGCTTCAAAATATTGTAGATTAAATCACTCACTTGCATTTACTCACTCATTCAGCTTGTACTTAAAAGAGATTGAAAAATCAATAGAAAACCATTATTAAAAATGCTAATCTTGTTAGATCATTCTAATATCGTTTTGACTATATATGCTGCTAGTGCCAGTTCTGGGTGTTAATAAACGAAACGGTTAAAGTTTTAATTATGCTGTTTTTATAATCTTTTACTCTGAAAAAATTAATTACATCGTTTTAAGAGCGAAAGAAAATTTGACGCCCATAAAAATGTCAAATTTAGTAAAAGAATACAACAGCCTCAGAATTAAAAAGTAATCACAGACATTGTAAAAATTGAATAGCTTGGCTAGTGGGTTTTAAAAGTTTTTACAATCCTTACGTAGCTGTACGTAGCACGCTTCTGTTTAACACCGTATAATAAAAAAAAACGTTTCACAGCTCACAAAAGTACTCACATACATATATTTATTACTTTAATTTAATTAAACGAAAAACATAAAAGAATTGTTTAAGGAACTCAATTCTTCATTCCTTTTGTTGCTTATAATTGAATTTATAAAAATTCTTTTAATCGTTATGTTTTAGTCATGAATCCTAATTTTTAAATCCTGGTAAAGAAACAAATTAAAAATCATGTCAATAAGATATACTTTAAGTCAAAAACTGCTACAATATAGTATGAATACATAAGTTATTTTAAATATTCATAACTGTTTATTTTGATTCATATTATGTGCATTTACTTGATAGAATATTGTATTGTGGAAAAAACCACATTAAAAATATTATCTAATCCTCATGGGAAAAAATAATGAATACACTTATTTCTCAACTTATGCGTCACCGTCTTTTACGTGGTTTTACTTTAACGCAATCATGACTAGTGAAAATTTAAAACACTGTATTAAAAATTGATTCAAATTCAGATCGTCCTTAAAAAAAATTACGTTGAATGTTCACGGACCTTTTAGTGAAAAGGACTTCTCAAGATTGCACGGCTATTTCCATTAATTGTTGGATTGTACTGACCAGTTCATCTTATGGTGATGACGAAAGCGATTTCTAATCAATTACAAAGGAAAGGTTAGAATGTTAGAAGGGAGTAGTGAAAATGAGGATGTTTAAATTTTAGTTTTGTTCCAAGTTTTCAAGATGATACTTTTTTATAAAAATTGTTTTGTCAAAAAAGAATGAAGTTTTACAATACTATACGCCTACTTCAGTTTTGAGTAAAATATTTTCGATGTAAAGAACTGTTGACCTATTTAATGGGTATTTTCCAGAACGCATGTTTAAATTTAATATAAAATCAATGTATTTTCGAGGTTTTTTTAAATAACGGACCTTTTCCTATATTTTTAATGAGAACCTTGTCTTTTTTATGCGGGGTTGTGGAAAACGAATCTACTGCTTAAATCGGGGGATTGGTATACGTTTAATTATTGAGTTTTATTATTGAACTACAATATAAATCAAAAAACTAATAATATTTTGCATATATTTGGGTAGTTATCAGTTAATGTGTAGAAATTTAATAAATTCATTTAGTACAAGTATTATATTAAATATTATTCAATTTTGAAACACTGTATTCGCTACATCACATGTTAGGATTTACACATACAATCTTGTCATGTAAATTTACAATGAGGAAAACAAAAACAAAAACAAATTAACTACGGGTGCTTTTCTATATCATATAATGTTGGTTAAACGTTCCGATCGAAAACGAGACAGAGTGAGAGGGTTTGTTTTCTTTAGTCCACAACTACTGTCAAAAAATGCGCTTGCTCAACTATTTTTTTGACAGGTGTTTTTTTTAATACGGTTTTCTGAACAGACCTTCGAATTTGTTTATTTAAAATAAAATTGTAAGCATATTAAAATATATACTAGAGATGCTTTATAAAATATACTCCAGGCATCCAAAACGTAAACGTTGTCATTAAATGACGTTTTGAGCAAATCCTATGATCCAAAGATTCGACCTGTTGAGAAAATATACAGTTTATGACTCTTGGCCACACAGCTAACACTCTAATGTGAATATATATGAACAAATGTTTAACTAGGGCTTTCCAACTTACGGCCCACGGTTAGGGATGGACTGGAGGGGGCTCGGAGGAGCTTGTGCGATCCCCTTGTTATTTTTTACTGAGGCTGGCGAGCCCTTTCTTAATTTAAAATAAAACAATATTCTCAAATCAAATTAGTTCATAACTGCAATTTCTGACACATATATTACATACGACAGCTTCAGTATACACATTAGTACATTTTTAGTAATTTGCATTGATTAGTTTACGGTAAATTGCATATCGTTACATGTTATAAGTGTATTAAGAAACAATTGATTGCTTATTTAAATATGACATAATTGCATCGGAGTGATAAAAAAATCACTCGTTCCCCAGAACACCGAGTATTACTTTCAGATTAAGTGAGGCCCTTGTCAACGTTTTGGCAACCCACCACTGTTTGCGGGCCAATACTGGTTAGCGAGTAACATAAATCTGAATGGTCTGACTATATATTTTTTTATTGTACGAAATAACGGGACAATATTTTTTATATTTACAACAAAAAATGCAATTACTGACAAATATAACATTATTTGTAATCAGCTAACAGTACTTAAAACTTTGGTAATTTTCAATTAGATTTTTTAGCTGTGTTTATTTGCTGTCAATTTGACAGAAAAAATACGTATTTCTTTTAGAAATGTAGTGGTATATACAAACATACTTTACAAGCTCATTAGCTGTTTGACTATATGGAAGAGTTAAGTGTGGCCCTTTGACTAAAAAGTTTGGCGGCTCCTGTATTAAACGAACTGCTACTTGTGGCGCGGGATTAAGTCAACGCTTGTGATGCTTTAATCTAAAGTTTCTCTCTCGCGAGATTAATTTTCAACATAAAATACAGACTTTGTTATAATATGCAACACGAAATGAGACAAATATGACATTTCAGTGCTACATAGCTTGTTAGATAGCAAGTGTGCGTAATGTCATTTAAGAGGTTAAGTAAAAAGCACGCTTTAGTTCTTTGTATAAACGTAAAAGTGTTTTTATAACAACATGTTGTTAAAATATATCAAATTTGTTTAATGAATATTTTACAACTTTTTATGAGAGTTAAATTTTACTTTTAATGTGTTTACTTGTCAATTGGTGGAAAGTAGGGCTTATACAAAAACCGACTTTTGAAAAAACCGGTTGTCGAATGTCAATATTGTTCTAAAACCGGTTGTATCAGGTTTTCGAAGTTTTACAAAAAATGGATAATTCAATTAAAATAGCGAGATAAAGTTCATTTTTTTAATGTTATACATAATAATGCACAACAAGAAATTATTTGATATTACTCTTCAGAAAATATGATTTAAGAAAACACAAAGCGTTCACTAATTGTTTTGTAACAAAATTTCTTGATATCGAAAATACTTTTTCACTGGGTAATGATGTGGGGTATATGGTTTTTAAGCCATCAAATAAAGTTCCAAATTTTCTGTACTTTTGTTTATAGACTCATTTTTGGAAAATTCGGCACAACCGGTTACGAACTTGAAAACCCAGTTTTAGAATTCACAAATTTAGCCAAAAGCCGGTTTTTAAAACCGGTTTTAGAAAACCGACAAGCCCTAATGTAAAGGCATGATGTATATTGAAATAATAAAAAAAAATGTTTACTTATTCCACAATATTTATTAAGATCATGACCGGTTTCTCCCATTGTGAGATTTATCAACTGATATTATAAATCACCTTACAAATTATGGTTTGATTAAATTGACTTAATGAATTAATTGAAAAACAAAAAATTATAAATACCTTTTAAAAATAAATAGTACTTATTTGTTTCAGTCATTTCACCCTTGGTATAATTGATTGAGAATATTTACAAATATTTTTTCATCCATGTACGCTCCCAATGTAGAGCATATGTGTTCTCCTAAGTTTTTTATGAGAATTATTTGTTACTCAGTCGCTCAACTTCTCTTTTTCAAATAGAATAGTAGGGATATAAGGATACGGCTAGGACAGGACTTGTGGCTAACAAATCACTCTTGTTGTGCCTAGTTATTTAAGGATTGGAAAGGTGGAAGGAAAATTTTAGACATCACAAACACCCATGACTTCAAACAGATATCGAGTAATCGATCGAAAAATGTTGTTCGTACTGGGACCCGAACCCGTGAGATCCGGAACGGAAACCTGCAACGCTAACTACTGCGGCATAGGACCTGAGATATTGATATTGTTCTTAATTATTTAAACATTTAATCACACTATTTACTATATTATTATTAAAATAAAAAAAAATTGTTAATAACCACATCGCCAATAATGTACAGTTTATACCGTAAAAAGGCACGCACAATAATTTACAGCTACTTCCAGTTTAGACATAATTAATTTCGCTTGCTGGTTTATTTCGCAAGCATAAATTTTTATAGCGAGCTTTCCAGCGTTTAAAAGTTTTGTATTTACAATGTTACCACACCAAGAAAATTCACTCATCCCTTTTTGTGAATTTTCATAATCAATCATGCAAAAGGTATCTATGACAGCTTTTTTATGTTTCTCTGTGAGAACACAGTTTCAATTTATCAAAAAGGATAAGCTTTTAAAGAAAAAAAAAACTGGTTGTCTAAATAGTTTTACGATTATTTAAATAATAAAAACATTCAAAAAAAATTGTCCGTTCTGATCAAACTTGAACGTCTCCAATATGATCGAATATTTTTACATCACTTGTTAAAAAACAAACATTCAAATCTTTCTTTTTTGTTTTGGGAGTACATATTACGTTTTCCACTCTTGGCTGGTGGTTCCTTAATTGTACTGTAATTAAATGAGAATATCGCTTTTTTTGTCAAACTTTATAATCTTTATATTTTGGTTGAACCAATCATTGACATTGATTTTTCTTTTAAATTTTAGAGCCAGTCCACCAATAAAGATACAATTGTAATCAATTGATAAGTGTAATCAAAGATACAATTGTAATTGCGTCAGCGAAAACAAATATAATTCTTTATATTGATTCACTTTTATTTTCTGATGTATGCAAAGTTATTATTCTATTAGAACAATTTAACTTTATATCAAGTTTTTGCTTAGCTTACTGGAATATAAAAAAAATATATGAGTGAAAGTAGTGAATGTAGTAAAATGGTAAAACTTTTCTATCGAACTTTTTAAGTACAATCACGTCTTTTCTTGGGGTTTCGTTTTAGTGCATGTTTATATTTTAGGCAGTGGCGGATTACCATGTAAGCGCAAGAGGCGCGCGCTCGGGGCCTCCGCATTTTGGGGGCCTCAAAGATAGCATAATATTACATAAACCCTTACATTTTCATTTCAGTTTTCAATATTCATTATTATTCTACGACGAGGTTTGCAGTACTTTTATGTTATTTGAAAAGCGAGGCCTCCAAAATTTATTGCGCCTGGGGCCTCCAAAGTGCTTAATCCGCCACTGATTTTAGGGATAAAGCACTATTTCAGTGTGTATTTAATCGGCTCATTTCATTTTTGTAATACCCTTTAAAAAAAAAACAGCTGCGTACTCGAGTGGTCAACTTCGTTGGCTTAGAATACGGAAGTCACAGGCTTAAATCCTAATACAAAGAGTTTTATAGATAGATTTATCAATCGAATTATTGATTTCTGTTTAAAGGCATGAATGTATACAATATCTTCAATCTCCCCGTCCCATCCATAATAAATTTTTTTTAATGGGACGTAGCGAGAGCGTTTAGCTAACTACTAGCCCTATTCTTCTATCATTGCTCTCTTTGCAAAAAGATAAGTTGAGTAATAGGCAGTTCTCTTAGAAACTCTTATGTTGAGATAAAGTACATTTTGAGCCCGTATGCTCTACATTGGGATTGAACATGGATAAAAAAATATATAATACCAATTGGCTCACTTTACTTCTCAGAAGCTCAATTTTAAACATATAAAATAAAACACAATTTTATACTAAATCCACATATTTTTTTAATAATCGAAATAAGTCCAGATCATTTACAAAAGAAAGTAGCAAGAACAAAAAAAGTTTATAAATAATAATATACTACCTTTCCACCAAGAGTTGGTAGTTAACACGCAAGTAGTGAATAATGAACATACATTGAATTATATAATCATCAATCTGTTTTATGCAGGCATTTTTCTTAATTTAAAAAAAATGCACACAAGAGGTCTTGAACGTCAGTTTCAATAAAGGAAATACGATGCCAGAAATATCAAGTGGTCAAGCTCTGTGTATAAACACATAATTTAATACAATTTTATTCTTGCCCATATGTATTATATTACAATCCATCATCGTTTAAGATATATTTATGAATACTAGCTGTAAGCCCGTTGACCTCAACGGAGGGATTTTTGTTGCATTTTTAAGTATTCAGAAAAGTTACTGGCGTGAAAAATAAATTACTAACCTATTTATTGAATAATCCAAAAATTCTGATAGTAAAAGAAATATCTCGGGGCGTATATCGACAGCCCTGCCCTGCAGTATTTAAATTGTAAATTATTTATTTTTGGAATAATGTTCTAGTTTGCTAACAACTATTTTTCGTAATAGCAGAAATTTCGTAAGTTATTGAATTTTTGGAATAATGTTTAAGTTTGCTAACAATCATTTTTCCTAGAAGCAGAAATTTTGTAAATTATTTAATCTTTGGAATAATGTTTATGTTTGCTAACAACCATTTTTCTTAGAAGCAGAAATTTCGTAAATTATTTTATTTTTGGTATAATATTTAAGTTTGCTAACAATCATTTTTCTTAGAAGCAGAAATTTCGTAAATTATTTTATTTTTGGTATAATGTTTAAGTTTGCTAACAACCATTTTTCATAGTAGCAAAAATAGTCCTTGTAAATTACTTAATTTTTGGAATAATGTTTAAGTTTGCTAACAATTATTTTTCCTATTAGCAGAAATAGACCTCGTAAATTATTGAATTTTTGGAATAATGTTTAAGTTTGCTAACAACCATTTTTCATAGTAGCAAAAATAGTCCTTGTAAATTACTTAATTTTTGGAACAATGTTTAAGTTTGCTAACAACCATTTTTCTTAGAAGCAGAAATTTCGTAAATTATTTTATTTTTGGTATAATTTTTAAGTTTGCTAACAATTATTTTTCATAGTAGCAAAAATAGTCCTTGTAAATTACTTAATTTTTGGAATAATGTTTAAGTTTGCTAACAATTATTTTTCCTATTAGCAGAAATAGACCTCGTAAATTATTGAATTTTTGGAATAATGTTTAAGTTTGCTAACAACCATTTTTCATAGTAGCAAAAATAGTCCTTGTAAATTACTTAATTTTTGGAATAATGTTTAAGTTTGCTAACAATTATTTTTCCTATTAGCAGAAATAGACCTCGTAAATTATTGAATTTTTGGAATAATGTTTAAGTTTGCTAACAACCATTTTTCATAGTAGCAAAAATAGTCCTTGTAAATTGCTTAATTTTTGGAACAATGTTTAAGTTTGCTAACAATTATTTTTCCTATTAGCAGAAATAGACCTCGTAAATTATTGAATTTTTGGAATAATGTTTAAGTTTGCTAACAACCATTTTTCTTAGAAGCAGAAATTTCGTAAATTATTTTATTTTTGGAATAATGTTTAAGTTTGCTAACAACCATTTTTCATAGTAGCAAAAATAGTCCTTGTAAATTACTTAATTATTGGAATAATGTTTAAGTTTGCTAACAATTATTTTTCCTATTAGCAGAAATAGACCTCGTAAATTATTGAATTTTTGGAATAATGTTTAAGTTTGCTAACAACCATTTTTCATAGTAGCAAAAATAGTCCTTGTAAATTACTTAATTTTTGAAACAATGTTTAAGTTTGCTAACAACCATTTTTCTTAGAAGCAGAAATTTCGTAAATTATTTTATTTTTGGTATAATGTTTAAGTTTGCTAACAACCATTTTTCATAGTAGCAAAAATAGTCCTTGTAAATTACTTAATTTTTGGAATAATGTTTAAGTTTGCTAACAATTATTTTTCCTATTAGCAGAAATAGACCTCGTAAATTATTTAATTTTTGGAATAATGTTTAAGTTTGCTAACAACCATTTTTCATAGTAACAAAAATAGTCCTTGTAAATTACTTAATTTTTGGAATAATGTTTAAGTTTGCTAACAATTATTTTTCCTATTAGCAGAAATAGACCTCGTAAATTATTGAATTTTTGGAATAATGTTTAAGTTTGCTAACAACCATTTTTCTTAGAAGCAGAAATTTCGTAAATTATTTTATTTTTGGTATAATGTTTAAGTTTGCTAACAACCATTTTTCATAGTAGCAAAAATAGTCCTTGTAAATTACTTAATTTTTGGAATAATGTTTAAGTTTGCTAACAATTATTTTTCTTATTAGCAGAAATAGACCTCGTAAATTATTGAATTTTTGGAATAATTCAACTGTTTATGTATGCATGTGAAGTATGCGTATTTTGGAATTTTTAGAATAATTTAAATGTGTGCTTAATATATAATATTTAAATTAGATCAATTCTGACAGTTGTGTGTTTGCCCGAGCGGTAACGATCTCAACTCATAATCTACAGGCGATGGTTCGATCGACGGTCGTGGCGTTTTTTTGTATGATAATTCAATTTTTCAGCGACTTGATTTGTTTCGTCAAATAATAAACAGTGTATTGGGAAAATATGTCTTTAGTATGAATAAAAATATTGCGTCAGCGGTGCTGGTGAGGAGGGAGGGGGAAGGAAGGGGCAGGGGGAGGGGAAAAACGCGGACAATCATGCAATCATTCGGACATTATCGAGTATTAATATATAGATAACATAAACAAACTTGATTCATGGAGTTATCACAATTTTGCGTGGGCTTTTGAATTTCGAATTGTTGAATTTGTTTAAGCCCAATCAACAAAAAGCTTAACAACGCACATTTTCATAGATTTGCTATTGATATAATGTATATTAAAATTAAATACACGTACATTTTCTAGTTATTATTAACGTCTTTAAATTCATAGAGACTTGAAAATACCTACCATCCGCAAGTCCGTTCGTGAAATATGTCAAAAGTTTCACACCGAGGTAGGCAAACATTATAGCACAACCATCTCTTACGAGACAGTTTAATAATCTTTTTATACCGAGAGCGTTAAAAGTGAAAAGTGTCAATCAATCAGGAAAAGTATTAATAAGGTGAAAAAAAATCAAGTTATATACATTTAATCGAGGTAAATTTACTGAAGGAAAATTATGTTAATATGTTATGTTATAATGTTCAACGTTCACGACGCAGTTCCACCACTACTGTCCTTAACCTGCAAAGCTTTCATTAAAAGCTTTACTCACCAAACAGCATTAAACTGGGTCGTCACTAGGACGAGCTTGAATAGTGTTCATAAAAAGAAAAAACATGTAAGTGCAGTAAAAAGTAAGCCTGTTGAAAGCAAAAAAAAATCAGATTTTCATCTGTTTAATGGGTATTTCCCTTAATGTCTTTGACCGCGGCGTCTCGTGAAATACAACCAATAAAAGTGTTTTACGCGCTTACTCATGTATGTGCTAATGCTACCTTTTTACACCGGGAAATCTGCCATCGGTCCTCTCCCATGTTTTTTTATTCTGTCCTGCCGCATCTTCCCATCACTCACGCGTGTCCACAGCACGCCACTGCTGTTTTTTTTATTCATTTCTAATGCTTTTAGTTTTCCATTAATCTTACTCCTGCAAACGTGTTTATTTTTATTTCACTGGAAAGTAAAATTGATGAAGAGCAACAGTACCTTTTTTCATCGCTCTAACAATATATTTAGTCTTTTTTAAAGTTACTTAAATGACAAAGAATTTTATTTTTATTCATACACGTAACTAAGTTGCAACTATTGTTAGGGAAATAAAAGTATTTTTTTCACTCATATATATTTTTTAAATTTTTTTGATTTTCAAATCGCAGATTTTTGTGGTATCATTTGGTATTTCAAGAGGACAATTTTTAAATGGAAAATTAATACCATTGGTTGGATCCGTAGCGCAGTGATTAATGTCGTCAGATTTTGTGACGGATCTTACGGATTTAAATCCCAGTATAGCACGTTTTCTGTTCGAAGACATGGATGTTTGTGATCTTTAAAAATTCTCTCCCACTCTTTCAATAATAAAATAAGATGGCATAGCAAGGAAAGTTACCTAACCACTAGTCCTGTTCTAGCCTTACCCTTTCTTTCTCTACTCCTTTCGTAAATAAGGGAGGTTAAGCAACTGAGTAACAGGCAGTTTTAGTAGAAAAACTTCTGTTGAGACACCTCCATTTGGAAGCCATATGGTCAAAATTGGAAGCAAACATAGATTTTAAAAACATAATATAATACATCCCGTTTTCAATGAGAGAACCGAAACGAAACGTATGAAAATAATTTACCGTTGAATCGACTCACAAAGTACATCTAATATTATTACATATACATAACATATGGCAAGCACACAATTGAGCTTTTTCCTTAAGTCTTCAGCAACAATTAGTGATTTATCGATCGACCTGGATGCTTTTCATAATATATAGTGTATTGTTGTTAATCCACTGGAGACAACGACCATTGGCAACTTTCGGAATACTGTCACATGAGAGAATGAAGTTTCAATCTTTCAGATGATATCCTCAAGAGTCAAGATAAATTCCAGCCAAAACGTGCACCGCTACACTTCTATGGTGGCTAGGGAATGCATTTCTGATATTAATGAAACCAAAATTTCGATAATTTGGCTGTTTTTTTTTTCAATACCGACTAAGAAAACTCATAATAACGGTATTTCAGTGATTAAAAATATATACGATACCAAATTAGCATCTATTTACCGATGAAGTTTAGTTTTAAAGTAAAATATTTTAATATATGCGTAAAAAATACCGTGTGCATTTATGATTCTAGAGATAATAGTTAAGTGTGGAGACACAAGTAACTGAACGTTTCCTTCTCACTTAATTGAACTTCGTAGACTCGTAGACCGTTTTTTTCGTTTTACCTAAGAAGTATTTTTTAGTATTTTTGTTCAATGCCACCCACAGAGAAAACAATATTAAAAAACTTGACTCTCCATTCAGATCAGAAAGAAACTAGTCTCTTCCAAACGGGTGGATCAGGTTTGATAAACCACATTCAATTTCGCCTAACAAAAGATGAAAGATGAGAAAATATGTAAATTTTGATCAAGAAAAAGATTTATTTTAATAATGAAAGATGCGGATTAAAGATATAACAGTTCAATTTACTTAATACTTCTCCTATATTTTACTTCTCCAGAAAATATCATAATATGAATCCATGCATTAGTTTTTGTAAAAACGGATAACTTTTACGGGCAATCTATAAATATTTTCTTGAATTTTACATAAATCTTGAATTCGAACTTTCGGAAAATCGCCAAAGTTTGAGACTTCATGAATATATTATGTAAATGCGTGCCGTGCAGTTAGTTATAAACATTTTGAAGATGACAAATATTAGCTATATGTTATATAAATACACATTTTGCAGCAAATGTTTGTCAGTTTGTACTAACGTAATAATTTCGACGAAATTCTTTGAATAATAGAAACTTTATGTTCAATGAAATTATTAAACATTTTGGTAAGTAGGTGCTTATGAAAATTGGAAACGTATTTTTGAAACCTATTTTATTTTGTCAGTGCTTTTTATTTAATATGATCCATCTAGAGGTGAAGTGAGCCAACTAGTAAAATTTTGACTTTTAAGTACAACCACGTCTTTATTTCATGTTTTGGTGGATTGCGTATTTTTATTATACTAAGATAGCACTATTGCAATGTGTTTTAGCTGAGGTTACTTCACTTTTACGATACTTTAAGACGTGTAGAATATTATAACGCATCTTAATTATTTTTTTCTAAAATACCACTTGACTCACTTCACCTCTAATGAGCCCATATGTACATGTACAATAATCAAAATTTTCATCAAATAATTAATGTATTACACGTGTATAATGAATTCAATAAGATGACGAGGAACTCTGAGCAACCGATTGTAACGCGTATCAAATGTAAAATTAATAATTACACTTTCCTATAATATAGTAACAAGGGTGTCAGTAACATCTCAGTTCAGGAAATACGTACTGTACATTGAAAACACTTCACTTCGAACCATTTACTATATCAATAAACAGCAACCCAAAACGGATACACATTAAAAAATACAAATTCATTTTCCTCAACATAACCGACATACTCTGTTTGGAATAAAACAATCAAAGAAAATACATGAATTAATCGATATTTTTTCATTGCGCTCTATATCTTAATTTGTATTAGTATTTCTACTACTTTCATTGTATGCAAACAATCAAAAATATAAAAAATTTCGACCTACAGTTAGAACACAATCTTTTTTATCGTTATTTATGTCGAGCCCTATGGCGCAGCGGTTAACGCTGTTGACTTTCGTGCCGGGCTCGAGTCCTAGTACGAAAAGCAATTTTCGATGGATCTATCAATTTCTATTCGAAGGCATAGGTATTTGTGATGTATAAAGACTCCCTTCCACCTAACCTAACCTAACCTAACCGTATCTTTATATCCCTACGAATCTCTTTGAAAAAGAAAGGTTAAGCGACTGAGTAACAAACAGTTCTATTGAAATACCTCCATTAGGAGACCATACGCTCCACATTGAGAGCTGACATGGATAAAAAAAAAAAAAAGTTCTGAGATCGTTCATTATTGATATTAATTATAAAGTTAATTGTTATTATATTTTAATAGGGTTCGACAAAAATTGTTCTTTTGCATTTTGCTGATCCGATTGGTATAAATTGATTTTTTTCCACCCGTGAATAAGACAGCATAACGATGAAAAAATGATAGTCTAATTAAACATGGTTACGATACTTACAGATTTTTAATATGTCTATTAAATTAGCGTGTAAGTTATGAACATGAAATATGTACGAAATTATAATTACTATACATTTAAGTGTTCGGTGAAGTAAAGTTTTAAACCAAACTCGTATGTTAAACATTCAGTCGTAAAAGATCAAACACTTAGCGTTGGAATTAATAATTTTGATACCATCACCTCATAAATAGTAATTAGTTTATTTCCAGAGAAATACTGAGAGCGATACATGTACGAGTATTTCATCTGTGTGTACTCTTCCATCCTAGACTTTAATTCACTGTCTTTTCAAATTGCTAGTTTTTTGTGGTTAATTTTTTTTATGTGAGCGTATGTGCCCCTAAATATTTTGTAGTTTTATATCAATTGTCATTAAATTGTCATTATTTTTCATATATGGAAAAAAACATATATATCTGTGATTTTTGGGAGCCACATTATTTTTATTATTTGTTGCAAATAAAATAAAGACAATCAAAAAGGTTAATATTTGTATAAAATTGGTAGTCATATAATATTGAGCGTATTTTTTATTTTTAATCGTTTCCTTTCCTGGAATTGACGTCAGTAAAGCGTCAAATGAACACAAATGAGAGCAAAAAATAATCTAGGCCCAAATAAGAAGTAATAGTTTCTAGAAAATAATAATAAATCAGTTTACATTAAAAACAAATATTTACTTCTTGGAATAATTAATGATTTTCTTCCTAGATTGGTGCGTAAAAAATAATATAAAAAATAAAAATGTAAATAAATCAAATTTAGTAAAAAGTAACTCACTACTAAAGAGGTAAACACATAATTCAATACTATCAATATAATGTATTATTTCAAAATAGTATATTCTTAGATATCATTTTTTACCCATGTCCGCTCCTAACGTGGAGCATATAGACTTTTAATGAAGGTATCTTAATAAAAAAAAATCTACTAGGAATTGTTTGTTACACGCCGTAAAAAAATTACATACAAACTGTGTATGGAAGTTTGCAGCGTATAACAAATTTGCTTAGATTGCGACGCTTTGTGGTCCTCGAGTAAGCTCTCTGAAAAGAGAGATCGTGTGGCTTGGTGACAGGCATCTATCATAAATATCTTCTTTTCAAATCCTCACTAATGAAAGCTGACATTATAATTAAATAATCATTTTTTTTTACAATTGAAATATCTAGTAAGATCTAAAAGTTTTTGAATTGTGGGTATTTCAGAGGTTATTTTCATTCATTGATGTAATCACTGTTGATACATTTTCAAAACAAATAATTAACTTAACTTGATAATTAAGCTGAGAAATTTTGTGCTCTTTCTTCTCACGTTACGTTTAAGTCTTTTTTTTATTTAGTGTAGACATTGCTATCAACGATTTCATCAAATATTATATATCCTCACGAAGCTAGAAAATAAATGCTCATTTAATACCGAATGTGTGACAAAGAATATATTTAAAACAATGAATATCTTTACGCAAAAAAATATCACTAATACGAATATCTGAACGATAGATTAGTTAGCTGAACAGAGCTCTTTCGTATTTTCTATTAAGTTTCGGTTGAAATATTTCTCTTGAACGAAGCAGTGCAACTTATTGGTCATAAAATATTGTATATTACATTTTGTAGGAAGCATAGACTCACCGTCTAACATTCGTTCACATTCGCACATTTCACCTGCACCGTATCTCACAAAGGTACACGAATAAGATGAATAATAAAGATGGAAACTGGCGTCAATCTTTCTCTGCGTAAATTTCCATGGGGAAAATTCGCTTTAAGGACTGATTAAAGTTGCATAGTTCGCCTTGTTAACCTCTATAAGTAAGTAAGCTTTTTCATTTCATCTAGAACGGAATACTAAAATTATACATAGTACTTCCTTTTTTGTTTGACCCTATGCACAATAATCGAGTATTATTATTTATATTGGACATTTTATTAGTTGTTTGAAGTACGTTTATTATTTCAATGTTAAATCAAGAAATGAAAATACTTTCTAAATATTCTAGTTAAACTGTTTGAAATCAATTGATTGAAACTCTGTTGCTCTAAGTACTAGTTCTTCGAAAAATCAATAATTCAACTATAATATAAATTGCTCAAATATTATTTGCTTGACAAACCTTTTTGAAAAAGGATTTTTATATGAAAAAGTTCATAGTATTGAAATATAATTACACGAGTCGAGAAAAAAATATAATAAAAAATTGGTGAGGATAACAATAAGTTGTTTGCTTTCAAATATATTTGTATTTTTAGAATCAATTCTGTTAAAAGATGTGTGTCACACGAACTAGGGCAAACATACATGAAATATAGGTAGAAATTTCTGATTTCTTCGATATTTATAACATTCGATATAAAAAAAAAATGGTTAATGCAACAGGTTGTGATAAAAAGTACAACAATACGAGATTTGACAAAATCCCGGTTTATAAAAAACGTGATACATCAGATGCTCTATAACGCTGAGTGATCAACTATTATGTAATAATATTACAGAAAACTGGATTAGCATCGTCCAAATAAATTAATTCTAGCACTCGAAATTCGAGCTACTGCATGTTGAGGAACTTGTATTTCGAGATACCTAACATTTGAGGAGTTATACTTTCGAGCAATTGATTTCGAGAAACTGATTTCAAGCAATTGTGTTCGAGAAATTTACCGGATACCCTGGTGAAATATGGAAAAGCAATGCTACGACAAAGAAAATTCATTAAGTTTACTAGCGTCCTCAGAAGCAAACCCACTGATAAATTCGTTGTCGCATGTGAAGCGGCAAAGTCAAAATTATTACAAAATTTAATTTGATAACTTTGTTATTCCGCTGATTGGGTTACAAATGTGACACGTGACACAATTTGTAACACAATCAGTGAAATAACAAAGTTATCAAACTTAATTGTACATTAAAAATGAATTTCCACAAATTTACCGCAGAATATGAACGTAATGGTTTTACACACAATATGTAACATAAATTCACACCCCCGTGCCGCAAAACTATGAAAATTAAAAAAAAATGGTATTCTGAGATAATTGGATTTGAAGATACAGACCGTCTTGACTAAACGTCATTCTTTTTTGGAATACATGATTTTGATTGCTTGCTACGTTTCCTTATTTTCGTCAGTATAACTTAAAAAGGTTTTTTTATTTTTCCCAACACAGTAATATGACCAAAACTTTAAATTCTTATTAAGACATTTCTTGATCAAGTGATGATTCAGAAAATTACCTATTTCTTTGTAACCCTGTTTTTGAATAAAATAATTAATTTAGTCGTTTGAAAGTTCTTGACATAACAAATAATATTAAACTTTTAACTCAAAATGTATTTGATGAGTATTTTTTGAGTTTAAAACAAGGAGTGCAAAATGACCAAATAATTTAACTTTGTTCATAGTGTCGCATAATTATGTATATTTTAACTTAGTTTGTCTTGCTTTTAAATTGACAACCTATCCAATATATTCTCAATCTTTTCTTTGTGATTTTGTTTTTTTTTTCAAAAATGGATATCACTAATACTATTTATTGATATGGATATATTAATACTGTTAAAAAACGCACTTAATACAAAATAAAAATGAGTATCCAGAAATATTTTATGTGCTTAGTGCTTTTTTTATTTCCTAAAACAAACTAGTGCTTATCTTGAAAAATATTCATTTATCGTAATAAACATTTTCCTTAGAGACTCTTAGAAAAATAAACATGTTTTAAAAAATAAATTTAAAGAGTCCACAATAGTCGTGCGACGTGTGAACATATTATGAAGTTTCTCGTCTTCTTTGCGATGGCCGGGAAACTTATGAAAAAATCATCCCCTTCGGAGACGTGGCCTGAATATTTTTTTTCTCTCTTAAAACATTCAGGACGCTGAAGCGCTTTCTTTCTTTTTCTTTTTGAGCTTTCAATCTGTTCGAATGGATTCCCTACATTTAAAAGGGTTCAAAAATCAATTATTTATGTATATCTCACACATACACAGATAAAATTGGTACTGGACCAATATTTTGGTTTTATTTCTTCATGGTAGAAAAAACTAGAATTTATGTAGAAAAATATTTTTCATAAATATTTAATAAGTTTATATATTATATTATAAAGTGTGAAATATTTTTTCATTATTTATTAAATACATGACATTTTATTTTTTTTATATTTGTAAGACTTTTTTCCGATTTTATTTTTGAGTGTGGATAAAGGTTTTTATTATAAAATCTCTTTATATCAATCAAGAAGGTACTTCAAAATCTTCATTATCAATTTATTCAACAAATTTGACATTATAACAACATACTTAGTGAAATATTTTAAATAACACGAGTTTTACTTCAAATTCCGTTTTTTTGTAAATTTATAATGATATAAAAATATATTTGTAGTTTCAATAATATTTCAGAACACACTTTCCTAAAATATTTTTTTGGTAAAAATAAAAATACTGCTATAATAGTCTCTTAAAGGTTTTCCCGATGAACGAATCTGGTTTGGATCATTGCATAAAATTTAAAACTTTAAAAGACTTAAGAATAAGACTTTAAAACCTTTTACAAATAAATGCTTCGAATTATTAATCGCATTAAAATAACAGTTTATTAAGAAAGATCACAAACAATAAATTTAAAAGTATATTTAAAATTCGGCAATGGGGATTTATTGTTATATATTTAACTATTAACGTAATTTTAATGTAATGTACTTTCGGTTTAATTAGACTCCCCTTAGTCTGGAATCCACATATTTTCTAGTCCGTTATATTGTTGTTTTACTGAATAAAAGATGTTATTTTTATCAAAGCATGTTATTTTTATCACGAATTTCAACATTGAAATTACTAAAACGAAAATTTCAAAACATGCTTATCATAATAGTCTTATGACATAGGCAATTTGGTTGTGGACACAAAGCGCATATAGTAATCTCCGACATTATTAAGTGCATATTTGAAACATTAACTTTTGCCTGGTAGTTTCAAACATTTCACATTTTATGACTTTAATAGCTGCCGTAATTGCTGTGTAGGATTAAAAACAGTATCATCTGTGGACACGCGGTGAGTTGGTTTTTTTTGTGTTTTAATTTATTACTCTGCTTTAGAAGTGTCATTACATGTAACACATATTATTTATTGTCTTAAAACTTCTCGTTCACTTCCAGTAAAATGAAAGAAAATAACATCATCATATTATTATATATAGTATTTTAACACATCAAAAAGTGTATTAAGCAGTGCTTTCTTTTGAAAAAAATAGGTGGTTGTACTCACTTCTTGTAAAGCTATTTATCTAATCCATCTCCGTTCCCAATGTGAAGAATATGACTTCCTAGTGGAGGTATGTCAACCGAAGTTTTTTACGAGAACTGTTTGTAACCTCTCTTTTTTTCAAAGAGAGTGAGGATATAAGGACAGGGCTAGGGTAGAGCTACTGGTCAATTTATCGCTCTTGCTTTGCTCCGTTTATTTTAGGATTGTAAGGCTATGAGGAAATATTTTAGATATCACAGACATATATGCCTTTGAACAGAAGTCGATTGAGGAAAATTCTGTAAGATCCCTCATGAAAACATCGTCTTTCTCTGAGCGACCACTGATCAACGTATGTTAAAGGATTGAGGGTGTCAAAGATGCTACGGCGAGTTAAAGCAAAATAAAAATTAAAAAATTCGAATATTGATTTGAAAAAATAAGAATGTCAAAAAAAAGTGCCGGAACGCCGTTCCACCACGTAACATGGGAAAAGGCACTGGTATTGAGTACGTATAAAGTAATGTCTTATTTATAACTGTCTTACACCTATGAACTAAATTATTGTTTACCTAAAACTGTTTTAAATCTCTTATCATTTCGGATCATGGAAATATATTATACATATTCATAAATTTATATGCATAATGTCAGTTAAAAAGAAGGAAATGTAACATCATTTTAAAATACATTTCCCGTCATCCAAAATAAAATGCATTTTTAAAGATAATGACAATTCCTAATTTATTTTTTTGGCAGCAAAAAAATGAAATAAACGATTTCTACATCAAATGATAATTATTACACGTTAGAAATTGTAACCAAAAAACGAGAAACAAAAACTTATCGCAATAACTAACATAAAAGATATCGCAATAACTCACATTACTTTATACAAAATCAAATGGCGTAACATTTTATTTTTAATTGAATCAAAATAAAACTCTGTTTGATTTCTTATTTGTTTGTTTTACACGAAGCGTAAAAAGATCTCTGAAAAATGAGATCGTAAATGACAGTGACAGCTGACATTGTAGGGAACATAATACTCGAAAGCTTTAAAAACGTATTTGGAAACACGTGGCAGGAACGTGACAAGCCGATACTTTAACGCATAACGTAGCTTAACTTACGAGTGTATTATTGGAGTCAAAATATTTTTATTTTAAATATTTCCCATGTAGCATCAACATGGTGAAGTCAAAGTTAACTTAATTTATAATCATTTATTAACTAAGAAGTCATTCTAAGTGAAGATTTTAATTTAAATATCTCTGTTTAAAAATAAAAATAATTATTAAAAAAAAAAATACATGATCACTTGCAGTTTACACTCAGTATAGATAAAATATGTTAGCAAAAATCTTTCTACACGTGTGTCAAATTACATATGTTCCTACGTATTTCTTCTAAAAGTACTGTTCTAAATAAATTATATGTAATTCAATTTATTTAAATTAAATGTTTACAAATATACACAATGTTACAATGCTTTGAGATTTTTTTTTTCTACTGTCATTGCCATATAAATTGGATGTAATGTAAAAAAAGAATATTTTTTTTAGTATTTTAAAACTGTTTTTTAAATACAAAATACGCCGCAGAAATTGTTTTCATGTTTTAAATTTTGATATTGTAATATACTTGCTTTAGAATTTATTTTAATTATTTATTTATTCCATGTCCGCTCCCAATATGGAGCATATGGACTCCTAATGGAGTTTATCTCAACAGAATTTTTTCTACGAGAACTGCTTGTTACTCAGTTGCTCAACCTCTCTTTTTCCAAAGAGAGTAGGAATAGAAGGAAAGGGCAAGGACAGGACTAGTGGTTAGCTAATCGCTCTCTATAGCTAATCGCTCTCTATACGCTATTTTTTTTTTTTTTTTTTTTTTTTATTTTATTTTAATTAGTGGTAAATAATTTCTCATTTTTTTTCAAAGTATTACTCATAGATAGATACACGTATTTTTTGCATCTATTTTTGTCAATTTTAGCGTTTTCATTTTGCATTTTAACGTTTTACGGCATCAAAAATGTTCAATTTTAGCTTCAATCAAATCAATCTATTTTTACTATGAATTTAATTTCAAATAATAAACAATTTCGATGAATCTTAATATAATGTATATACATATTACAATTTAAAAGCATAAAATAAAAGAAAAATTCAAAAATGTTTTGTAATTATAATACGAGTCATAGATAATAAAGTAAATATACAATATTGTAGAATACACTGAACATAATTTTCATTATTTGTGTACAATGAATCATATAATTATATCAATTATCCATCGTATTTCGATAAATAATTTTGTAATTTTAACCTACGTTATTTACTTCAGTAAGTATCTAATATTTTTTATTAAGACATCATCAAACTACCAAATCATTGTAACATACGATTCAGAAATCTAAGTCTAAGCTTATAGTAAATTATTATTTAAATGATTACTTGAGCAAACGATAGAATTGGATAAATCTAAAGACACAACAAATAACATTTTACAAATTCGCAACTAACGATGTAGGCCATTCATTTTAATTACTTTTCCTTTCTGCCATTGAGAATTTAATTAATGGGTCATGAATCTAAATGTATTACTTCAAGTAATAAAGTTTCCTTGCAGTAACTCTGGCGCAACTCTCAATTAGTATATTCAAATATCATACATAGAAAAGAAAGACTTTCATGTTAAAAAAACAAAAGATATCTTTTTAACATACTTATTATTATTTTATATATCTTACAAAAACTTAAGTGATGTTTCTATTGGATGCAATAAGTATAAAACATTACACAATAAGATTTTAAAGCATAACTTAATAACGCTTAACAGTCTGGCAGGCTAAGCTTTTATGATTTTTGGGAGGTGTTTGCATCATATTTCCATTCTTCTAATATGGAAAATATTTCATTACCAATCAGTTTTGTAGCATATTCAAATATTTTTTTTTTAAAACCAAGGAATTTTTTTTACTAATTTTCCACATCGAACGCAATTCACATCAAAATAAGTTATATTTTATTCTTTGTCGCATGGCTTTGTTACCGTCATTTTGCTCTTATCCCGGACCAGAGTTCTTATTTCTTGCCTTTGAAAGAAGTTTGCAAAGGAATTTATCGTTTTTTTGTTCAATTCGCACTTTACGATACTATCATGTTTTTAATTTCTTTGAGCACAACCCATTTTTAAACATTTTGACGAGAAAAGTTACCAGTTGGAAAAAAAATGTATATAATACATAATATACTTATGTACTGACGAGATTTTTTTTGTAACCATGTTTGTTTATGAGGTATTCGTCAACTTACGCGATTTTTTATTTTTTGAAACCTATCTTCCATTTTTGTATGTTCATATTATATGTATCGATATACGTGAATTCACTGTGCGTAAAATTTTACAGATCCTAGTTACCGCGCAAATCAGCGTATGGGTGTATTTTCATTTTAGCCAAATAAAGGTGAAGTGAGCCATGTGGTATTTTAGAAAAAAAACTCAGATGCGCTATAATATAAAGTCTCGTAAACTTAAAGTAACTTTAGTTACTACGCATTACCGTAGTGTTATCTCCGTAAAATAAAAATATACAATCCACCAAAACACCAAATAAAGACGTGATTATACTTAAAATTCCGAGAAAAAAAGGATTACCATTTTACAAGTTGACTCACTTCACCTCTAGAGGGCCCAATTATTTTTCGTCTTACATTTCAAAAAGATATTGCTGAGACATAATTAATATTCCATTAAAAATTTTACTGCATGATTGATTATAAGTGATTAGTTTTTATTTTTTTAATAATGTACCAAATACTAGGACCATTATGCTTTCATTCCATTTTTTGTAAAGTTCGTATACATTTAAGCATAATAACTATTATCTTTTCTTTCCGTATAACTACTGGCCGGTCGGTGGCTAGTTAAATTATCGTCATTGTTTGTGGAGAACAATAAATATGCATTAGCTTTTCCATAAATTTCCAACCTAATGTAAAAGAGCGCTAACAGGAAAATACTTCAACCCTACTCATTAAAAAGATTGCGTATTGAGATTTACTTTTCCCGGGTCAAATTTGATTTTTTTAACTAATTTAAATAATTGTTTGTATTTTGTGTATATATGTATATTTTTTTTTTAGTGTAAAAAACGGTATACGTGATATGATAATTTTTGTATTTTTAATAAATATGTAAATACTTTGTTTTATTTAATTTTAATTTTATGATAAAATCTCGTCAACTTCAAATACATATGAACTCACAAATCATTCATGACAACAGAACTTGTTTTTGCATGAGATTTTGAAAATTTCGCATACATTCGTGTATTTGGAAAAAAATATTACTCGATTAAAATTATATACATTCACACATATTTTGTCACTGACGACCCGTGTTTCGCCTTTCGGCTTCTTCGTGCGTTGAAGTGCACGACTGCAAGCAACTGACTTAAACCTGCTTGTCAGTTTAAGTTCATCCATGCACTTGAACGCCTGAAGATTCCGAAAGGCAAAAAACCCAGGTTGTTGGTGACAACACTTGTGTGAATGTACATTTTTTTTTTAACCATGTCCGCTCCCAATGTGGAGCATATGGACTCGTAATGGAGTTTATCTCAACAGAAGTGTTTCTACGAGAACTGCTTGTTACTCAGTTTGCTCGACCTCTCTTTTTCCATAGAGAGTAGGGATAGAAGGATAAGGCTAGGACAGGACTAGTGGTTAGCTAATCGCTCTAGATACGCCCCGTTCATGGGATAGGATGGGTGGGAAGGGGGAATTCAAGACATCACATACATCCATGCCTTCGAACAGAAATTCATAAATCAATTGAAAAATCAATTTATTAAACTGCCCGTACCGGGATTCGAAACCGTGCCCTCCGTAGCCGTAGCTAACGACGTTGACCACTTGACCACACAGGTGGCAGAATGTACATAATTTTAACAATTCAAATTTCTTATTACTTCTTCCGGCAAATACTTCCTCCAATATTATATAACATTATTTTTTGGTTGAGGCCTTAATAACAGTATCTGAACTTTTTCGATAAATTTAATTTTTTGCATATTCGGCGAAGAAAATGTCCATCAAATAATTTAAAACGATTGGCGTGACTTTTGTTTTCTCGTAACTTCAAAATACAAAATCGCTTTGAAATATATCAAACAGATATTCTCAAATGGTTTCAAAATAGAGTTAATAGTTTTAATCGAAGATGATTTGCTTGTAACCTCTGGGGCATAAACCTTCATCAAATAGTTAACCTAAAGTTTCTTAAATAATTCGGCAAATTAACAGTCACCGAGGCTTGAAGATTATATTTTATAATATAACTTGTTCATAGCATTTTCAATTATCATATTATAGAGACCATACAATACAGTATGAAATTATTATTTTAGTAAATTACTATCAGTTTTTCTTATCGATTATTTACTCATTTTTTATTAAAGATAAAATAACAATCCTTAAAGCTAAAAACATGTTTTATTTTATCTTGGCTAATTACTTAATTTTATTATTTATCATATAAATTTCATACTATTAAAATCTTTGTTTGAAACATATCCATCTATGTCTTATATTAATGGCTGATAACCAAGTTATACAATTTCTTTTTTTAAGAATAGACAAACATATAATCACACCGATTGAGCAACAAAAAAATCTTTTGTTTAAAGTTTTTCCACTCATATTTATTGATTTAACAATTTTTTATTATTATACAAAACTGAATACTCTTCTCTTCGTATAACTTTAACCCTCCAGAGACGAGAGCTTTTTTTCAATAAAAAAAAATTAAAAGCCATTTTAAAGTATATACGGATAACTTTTATTCCTAACAAAAAAAAAATAAAAAAAGTCGTTGTATAGAAACCCTGCATGACTATATGGTCATGCTCATATTTTTATTACCGTGTAATATTGTATACGGACAGTAAGTAGTAAGGACAAAAGTGACCGTATGGACACGAAAACATTCGGGGTTGAAATATAGCTAAACGTGATTTTATTTAAAGTATTTACAATTTGACCTCTTTAGATCGACATAATTTCAATACAAATATATTAGCAAAAGAACTGTAAATAATTTGATGTTTTGATAAAAAAGTAACTAACAGTTTCAAAAAGTCCATTACAAAAAAAAAACGGAAATTAAAATAATCGCAATTGCTTTAGGTGGCCGTTTCTGTTCCCGCGGCTGATGACTAACTGAAGTCTGTACCCTTCTTAACCAAATATGAGTAAAAGCAACGATATTCGGATAGAAAAAGGATGAATAGTGTGATCAATAGACAACGGTGTTTACTGTGACCATATGGTCACACTCGTCCTTGGAGGGTTAATTGCCAAATAATTATCGTTTTTTTTGTATTTTTTGGATTAAATAAAACAGAAAAGATATTATCATGACAAACACATATTTTCATTTTGCTCTGCTGACGTTCAACATGATTATTAAAACATACTAAACAATAAGACTCTAAATGCTAAATTTAAAAACATCTGAAATGATTTGAGATATTTATTATATTCCACAATTAAATAAAAAAAAATAGTTCAATTTACCCATTTTTATGCTCAATTTGTCACTGAAAATCAGACAAATATATAAAAACGTATTTATTTATTTTAATTATTTAAAATTTCTTTGTATAATAATATGTTAAGCTTTGTATGTGAGTAATGTTTGCTCTTCTGATTACTGTTGTTAAAATAGAAGGGTATGGCATAGACAGGTATAATGGTAAGCTAATAGTTTGTGCTACGCCTTATTTCATTTAGCAAAAATATAAATGCTCTTCTAATATAATAATAGCTCATTTTGTTATCAAAACAAACAATTGATTTCTTACTTGATAAAACTGACAATTCGTATATTTGTGAATAATACGTTATTTTTGTCGTTGCAAATCCAAATTAAGGCAGAATTTATTCATTAATTGTAGCAGGTGTTTTTTGAGACGTAAAAACCTTTTTCTCGCGCACATAATGGAATAACTTTTCGGAGAATTTTTTCCAAATGAAAATAGAAGAGTTGCCCAAACAAGTTTGTATGTATATCCAGACGGAAAATTATGCTGAATCATCGGAGTGAATTTTCATAACTTTAATTATTACACCAAACCCTTTTTTACAGTAGCGGACGTGTGAATTGAAAACATTAAAAACACTCTTTTGTACGAATTTCACTTTTATTTTACATAATCAGAACCGGTATCGCTCATGACGAGCATTAACTGATAAGAAAAAAACAATAGTAGAGTGCTATTTATACAGAAAAAAGTAAAATAATTAAGGTGCAACAAACAAATGACAACTGAAATATAAAAAAAAACTCTAGGCCAAGATACAAAATATTAATTACTTAGTGGCACTAAATTGATTATAATTAATTTGTTTTTAGCTCTTAAATCAATAATTTGAAATCGCATCAAAAAACAATTTTAAAGTGGTTAATAAATTCAAAGGTTTTTTACCAAAAAAAAATTAAAAATATAGTTAATAATTTTGTCAATTTAATATAAAAGAGTGTTTCGAACCCGTGAGGTCCGGCAAAGAAGCCAGCAACGCTGCGCCATAGGATCCATTATATTTCAATCGCAAAAAAAAAACATAATCTGATTTATTTGTTGGGGGTGTAGTATATAGGCCCTAGTCAACTTTTAGTTGTGCAAGTGAAAGTGACTTTTCGATTGCGATCCGATACGACACTGCGCTGGAATCATAACATTTGTAATAATTTTAACTGACCGGAAAGCAGAAGGTTAAAATGTGTAGGCACTAATTTATCACATTTCCTTTGGCCGTTGTAATTCAGTTATAAACGTTGAGGACCCTTTTCAGCATTTTCGTCCTTACGTAATTTACTTATATAACATGTACCATGTGTACGTAATATTCATAATTTTCTAGCGGTAGTTAATGACGTAATGATTATTTCTTCATTACTATGCATACATATTTTTTGCAAGTATACGGATTATAATAGTGAAAATAAATTCCCAAAACAGCTTATAATAGATTTAAGACAAGATTTAAATCAACATAGCTGCAATTTAAGCCATCAACTAAAGCAGGTCTGGCCAACCCATGGCATAAGTATTGACTATTTCAAAATGTAAATCACATTTAAGTATGTAACGTTTTTTTAAATTACGTTAAAAACACAAACTATAGATTCTGATTGTGGCAACATCGTTTATTTTATGAATATTTTTAGATTTTTGAGTTGCGGAAAATGTTTCAGATTCGATTTTTTGAGTTACGGGAAGAAATTGTTTTTTTTATGACCGAGGAGAATATGACTATCCCTGAATTAAGAAATGAAGAGCGGTTGCGAAACTTATGTTTCTTGGATGACATTTCGGAAAAAAATCTTATATAAGCTGTTTTGCACAAAAAAAATATTAATGCCGTGGGATCTACATACGTTTGTGAAACTTTTTTCCAAAATAAAATATAATAAAATAAAATTTAAATAATTTTGATTGTTTAAATCTATTTATGCTTATTACTTTTCAAAAACAATTTTTTGTTGGTTCAATTAATATTTTCTTTTCACAACTGGTTGCAGTATTGTATTTTTTCACAATTACCTTGATCAAATGCTTTCAGACTGTTTATTGTACTTACAAAAAATCAATAAGTATGAAATTCGTTGTAGTATTTGTTTTGCATAATTTATATACATATTTATGTATGTGCGGAATTTTTTAGGTCATCAATGCGGCCTGGGGTATAATTTGGGTTGGCCAGACCTGAACTAAAGTAATAGTTTAAAAGGAAAATCAAAATTTTACCATAAACTAATGTTGAAATGTATACCTATAAGGAGACGAATTTATTATCATTTCAGAATATATGTGTCCATCACATCAACATTTTAGCAACCATCATAAATAAGGTGGCATAATATGACAAACAGTTCATGTAGAAGGAAAGATGGATTAGGCGGAAAAGAAGCATTTATTGGAATTGGGTCTTTACACAATACATATCAAAATATATATATATAAAGTCAATCGAAGTGCCTTGACATTTACTTAAGTTTTGATTATAGATTTGAGATTTCAAAGAATTTTTTTTTAAATTAATAAATCTTTTAACAACAAACAAGCTCTTAAAAAATAAACTGTAAAATTTAAAACACTTTCTTGGGTATAAATTCTCAGCGTTAAAAAGAACGTTTTTCAATACGTGGTAGGTACCTGAGTATGCATTTTTAATTTTACGTTTAATTTTTTCAGTTTTAATTTGAAAGCGGAAGAGTTTGAAAAAGATACTTTTAAAAAAGTTTCACTTTAAAAAGTTAAATAATTTAGCAAGGCGAGCTGAAACTTTTTCAATGAACATAAATTGGACGATTTTACTTTTAAAACGTTTACATATATGAAAGCTTTTTAAACATTATTGTAATCCATATAATATAATGTTTAAATGGAATGTAAATAGACAACAATCAAATTTTCATTTATTCTATTATGTCGTGTGACGTTACTTTATTGTTTATGATATGCAGTGATCACGCAATTTTGTCGACAATGATAGAAAAATAATACATTACAACAGTTGCATCAGGATTGGAGAAACTCAAATGACTTTGATGCTAACGCACCCCTGGAATTTAAGCTCTATCAAGTCATATGATAGAGGTATATTACAATATCACTACATTAATGCAACAGTATAAGAAATCGACAGAATAGTTTTATTGGCAATATATAATGTTAAATCAAACGCATTAATAGGATTCACTCTAATTTTAAAACACGACTAACACGGATATCATCTAAGCAGAGAAATAAAGGTAAACTATCAATAAAAGAGAAATACAAACATTTTTAATTACACACACATAATACATTGTTTTAATTTGTTTAATACAATACAATATATTTTTTCTTGTGTGGCACCACATAAAAAAATACCAGTACTCTTCTAAAACTAATAAATAATAAAAAATGTGTCAGATGTTCCCAAACACTAAGCTGTCATTATCTCGAAACTAAGAATTTCAGATTGTCCAACCGTTGCAGTGATGTAACGATATTATAACATATGTAGATGAACAGAATTGATTTCAACTTATATTGTATTTAAATCCAGTACAGGGGTCATCTAACAACAGCCCTATTCCAATACCAGTCAGATGGTGAGTTGTTTTAGTCACAAATCATTTGTGTCACTTTTAGGGTGTTCACTGTCAATACTTGGTAGAAAGGCATTATATTAGTAAAAACACAATATTCCTTTGTACTTCATTCCACTTTATTTAATATGTCAAGACCGGTTTCGCTCATTACGAGCATCGTCAACTGATAAGAAATATAATTTATAATTAATAAGCATTGTTAAATTATAGTTCTTATCAGTTGACGATGCTCGTAATGAGCGAAACCGGTCCTGACATATTAAATAAAGTGGAATGAATTACAAAGGAATATTGTGTTTTTACTAATAAAATCATTTTGGTGATAGGGAATACTTACATCGAATCCCAGAAAATGCAATAAATTCTTTGCAATAATAGACTTTATTATTATTAAGATACTTTATTGTACTTTATTCAATAAATGTAAATATTTTATTCGTATAGTTGTGTCAGATTTTTTTTCATTGAATTTATACAGGTTTTAACATTTTCACAACGTGATAAAAATGCCGAAAACTGTTTTTTTTTTTCTATCCGGTATCCTTTAGTATGCTTCTTGGCCGGTAGAGCTAAATTTTTTTACGATCTGATCCTCGACGATTTTTATTTTCAACCAGTATAAATTATAAAGCAAAGATACACATCTCGCGGCCTTTTTGTGTTTAATATATGACCCTTGAAAGTTGTTTCTTAAAATTGAATAATCGTTCATTTTATTCATGAAAATCATTGTATTTTATAAATGTGAGCAAACTCTTTCGGTGTTTATTACTAATGAAAATTTGGATGCCATTTTAATGCTTAATACTACAAAATATTAATTATTATTCTAAAGAATTAACCTAAAATTTACAAAGACAAAAGTTGCTTTAACTTTTGAATTATCTAAGCATGTATAAATTTTTCTTTATTAAAATATATGAGTACTTTTTTTCTTGCTGCCCAAAGCCATTATATTTTTTTATATGCAGCCCACTATAAGGTAACTGTTATGCATGTCTATTGTATAGAATGATTTCAATAAAAATGACTGTCATATTCTTAGAAGAAAAAACTGTAAATCCGTTACATTGAATATACTGTTAAACTTTCTTAGTTTTGTTTTCATATTTATAATGAGGTTAATTATTATTTCAATTAATTAACATAGTTTGTTTGCTGGTCTCTTGGTGCTTTATGTAAATGTATTGTTTTATTTTTTGTGTATATAAAGACGCTCGTATATTCTGAACGAAAGACTCAAAGATCACTTTGAATTTTAATTGTATTCATGGCTTTTTAATAAAAAGCTGAAACAGTGACCTAAATGTCTTTGTATGGGCGTACAGAAAAAAAACTTTTCTCTCGAATTGATAAGTGAGGTCGCTCTTCATCGCTGCTTATTTGAATGCTTTTTGGACCGTAAAATTCATTTGTTTTAAAACTCTCTCATTTTTCGAGATGTAATTGCTATGAGTAAAAAAATATTGCGCTAAAATTGAACTGGCACTAAAAATACAGGGAGAGTCCTTTTTAGAAATTTGTCAAGATTTTGTGGCGCGCAATTCACTTTGCCTGGTTTTCATTTATATGGCATTAAATATATCGCAAGTGTATATATATTAGGTAAAGTCGAAAAAAATGTTTTTTTTTTGTCAGTTTCCCACTGGTTTCTATTAAATAAACAGGTCGTGGTTGGTATCATTGTAAAGCTCCGTCAGTATTCTTTTTGTTACGATATATTTTTTATTTTTTTTTACCGTCAAAGAAAAATGCAGAAGCCAGAGACTACATTTAAAGAAGAGATACATTTGCGGTAATTTATGTTTTTTTGCTTGATCAAGGATTATAAGGATCAATAATAAGAGGGCTGGATTTGAAACATCTGCAACACCCACCATATTCACCGGGTATGGTACCTTCAGATTATTACTTATTTATGTGGATGAAACATTCACTTTGTGATAAAACAAAATCAAACATTGAATAGGTAAAAAATCACCTGACTTCATATTTTAATAATAAACTGCCAGAATTTTACGAAAGAGATATTAAAAAACTGCCTATTTTGTGGACAAAGATCATACCTAATAACATAAATCATTTAACGGAATAATATTGAATGGTTTTTTTATGATATTTTTTTTTGTAGCATTAAAAAAATGACATTTCTTTCGGCTTTACCTAATATTATAGCAACTAATACAGGGGTGGGCTAGAGGGAGCTCGGAGAAGCTCGCTCAAGCCCTTTGTTATTTTTTACGAAGGCCAATGAGACCCTTGTTAATTTAGAATAAAAAAATGTTCTCAGATCAAATTAGTATATAGCTACAATTTCTGACATACATTATCTACGACTGCTTTTGTACACACAGTAGTTTATTTTTAGCCATTTACATTGATAAGTTTACGGTAAATTACATATTGCATATAATGGCATGGGAGTGATAAAAAAATCATTCCTTCCCCAGAACACCGACAATTTCTTTAAGATTAAACGAGCCCCTTGTTAACATATTGGCAGCCCACCGCTGAACTAACAGAAGAAAATATTAACAACAAACGATTTTCAGCTACATTATTTTAAAAAAATAATCTTTGATAATTGATATGAATGAAAAAAAAAACAATCAATATTATTCGTATATAATATATTTATTGTAGATAATAGGTAACATGTTATGTACAAAAAAATATCAACATCTTAAAACCAGCAGACACCTGCTAATACCAAATCATTATCAATAATATTTCAAATCTGATATATCTCAATATTCGATGCCTATAGAATCTTTTCCAGAGTGTAAAGTAATAAATTGTTTCACGAATAGCCCGTAAAACAGCCTATAAAACGGAAAATACTTTTGAAATAGTTTTCTCTTTCGCAATATCAGGTGAAATTGAAAATTTCTGTGAAATTCTTAAGTCTGCGTACCTATTTGAAAAATGGCGGCCTTCAGGAATCATTAGTTTCTATTGGACCGAGAATATTATAGATGGAAAACCTTGTAACATGGTAACTTCAGTGGGGTAGAGTAATCTTTCACAATATGCAAGGTTTTCAAAACGAATTGCATTTGAACAATATGTTTTTTAACTATGTTCGCTCCCAATGAAGATCATATGAATTTTCGTTACAGTGTATGTCCTCAGAAGTGTTTCTACGAGAACTGCATGTTACTCGTTTGCCTGTCATTACTTTTTTTTATCGAGAGTAGGGATAGAAAGAAAGCTTATACTAAAAAGATGGAAGGGAATTTACGACATCACATATATACATGCCTTCAGTCAGATTCCATACTAGGATTCGAACCCGTAAACTCGTAAAAACCGTTGACCACTCGACTACACAGCCGGTAATGTATAATAATAATCAATAATGTATAAATACAATTAAATTTTTTCCAACTTGAAGGAAAAAACATTGTCACTGGATATTGTCATCCAAAAAGTATGTAAGCATCAATTTACTGTTCTATATATACCTTTTTTAGTATTGAGCTATTTTTAATTGTTTTTTTTTCATATTTATAAGTAAAAAAAAATATGTTTAAAAGTCCCCCCCTCCCCCCATTCCAATCCTAAAATAACGAGATGTAGCGAGAGGATTACTGTTCAAAGGGATGGATGTTTGTGATTTCTGAAAATCCCCCCCCCCCCCTCTCACCATTCCAATTTTAATGTAGCGAGAGTGATTTGCCATAAGTCCTACCCTTCCCCATCATTTCTATACCTAGCACTCTCATTGGAAAATAGAGATTGAGCGACTGACTAACAAAAAGTTCTCGTAGAAACATCTTGTTCTGATAGTTTCTTTATAAAGCCATTATTACTTCACATTGGGAGCGGACATCGATAAAAAGATCCAAGTAATGGTATTAACAGTTATAAAATAATAATAATCTTTGAGTGGTAAAATATGTACAAATATCTTTGGAATAAATTTTATTTCATGGACACCACTGCTTTGAATCTCAGGAAATAGGATGTACGTATACTAGTAGTGCAATGCTCGAAGCTGCAGGAAATTCACAAGTCAAAATCCACAGACCGGGCTTTCCACAAACATATTATTGCAGGCAGTGTGGCATGTGAAAGCGTTTTTCCTACGTGACTCCTGAGGAAACACTATTTACTGGAAAGTTTACACAGAATCTTTGATTTGTGGCCACAATTGAAATGCAAGGTTCAAAGTATCCCTTTAAAAAGAATATTTGATTAATTTAATTCAGCAATGTACATATATCCACTGATGTTATATTTTTATTTAGGTTGATAAACACACGTCCATAATTAATAAAAATCTTGTAATTATTAGAGTAGTTATTATCATATCAGAAGAATTATTCAAATAAGATCAACTCTTTTTTCCACGGTAGGTATTCCGCAAAATTCTTTTTTCCACAAAAAATCCATGCAAAAATTTATAGAACTCATAGTGAAGTTTAAAATAATAATAATTTAAAATATAGCGATATTGAATTTCGTGTTGATCCGTTAACCGCTCCTGTGTTTTTTGTGTCAGGTAAACAGGTTAAAATTAATAAATCTTATAAAATTATATTATTTGTTTTTTTTGTTATATTAATTCAAAAACGCGTAAAAAGTAATTCAGGCAGTTATTTACAAATCTCATTTTCACTATAATGATTCAAAAAATGCTATCATGGTATTTTAATCTGTCAACAGCAAGCACTTCTGCTCAACGGATTAAAATGTCTGATCCAAAAACATTGTTTTGTTTAGTTAACTACAAAGTTAACTGTTAACACGCAAACAAAAAAATTAACTGTATTGTAAACATCATATTTTTTTACTTAAAAATACAAAAGTAACCAAATCTATGTATTTAAAAAAAAATGTGTAGATTTAGAACAGAACACTAATGAATTCACATTGTATTTTTTTAAATGTCTGCTCTCATTATGTGTCATATAAACTTACAATGGAGTGTTTCGACAGATGATGTTTGGCTTAAATGAGATGTAATACTGTGAATCAGCCTTTTATTCTCACGTTGGATGAAGATTAAGGATAGAACGATTGGACGTGGAGAAAGGTAGTCGCTCTTTTTTCGTCACGTTCGAAGGTTTGTGTAAGGTAGGGAAAGATAAAATCATCACAAGTAATAAAACCCATGACTTTGCCACTTTACTGCATGTCTTTTTTTATCAACCCTTATTATTTATTGCGGTAAGTTTCTTTTATAAGGTAGTTTGTGGTTTCTTTAACATATTGAATTTAATTCAGTTATAATGAACGATTCTTGCGGAGCGTAATAAAAATTTAAGAGTAACAATTTTAACTACTACATTATTTAAATGAAACACATATTTAAGTGATAAAACATTTGATAAAGCGTGTGGCGGCAAAATTCAGAAGGCAAATGGAATATTATACAAGTCAAAAATAGTTTAATATTCATACCATCTCCGACAGATGTTTTATTGTCTTTATAGAGATGGCACAAGTTGACAACGGTTGCTTTGCCTGCTTTCTACTTGGTCCTCCCAGAGGCACGTACATGTGGACAATTTTATTTAATCCTGAAATGTTCGTGTAATTTATAACTGGAATTAGAAGCTTTGCTTTAGTTTGCGCTCCATTCTGTTACTATCTTCATATACGACTTTACCACCACAGTTTTTTTTCTTTTTGAGCCATTGTTAAAATTGTATAATACTAGTAATATTATTAACCGGGCCTCTAATCGAGTAATCAACGTCATTGGTTCTGATTGCAGTCTACATGAGCTTGAGTCCATGCATGAACAGTTTCATAAGATTAATCTGTGTATTTGTGCTCGAAGATATAGATTTCTTTTACTCAATAATTTCCTCCCATCCATTCCATCGTAATAATCGGTTGAGTCCATATTTTAAGCGCGGTTACAAAAATCAATATTTAAAGAGTGCTTACTTTAATGTAATAATTCATGCAATATTTTAAATAATATATAATTTCCGCTGGCTTATTGTTATATTAAAAAGACAGATCACGACCGCAGACCAAATTATGATTAAATTGAAATATAACAAACCTTTGGAAGAAAATTTATTCGTAAAGTATACTTTTATTTCATAAATAATGCCAATATTTTTCTTATAGAAACCCTAATATACTGTGAAAATTTTAAAGTTTCCCTGACATTTTAATTTGAACAAATTGTTTTATTAAAGTATCCATTGTTGACTGTCATCTGTCATGCTTCAAATGTTCATCTCTTTTTACTTAAATATACACAACGTTCAACATTTCGTTAAAATCATTCCTATAAACACCATTTTATTATCCATCAATACAGTTTACTTTGAAAAAACACCTTCTTTATCGAAGACTTAGTTTGAAATTATTCCATAAGTCGTAAATACTCTTTACAATACAAACATGCACGATTAAAACAAAACACTTCTAGCGACTACTAAATCTCTCATATTTTAATCCACAGTATCAGCGCTATTTGATAAGAAAGGATAGGCGACTCAGGTGGCTAGCTTTCTAACTTTTGTTAAAATGCTGAATATCGAAATACAGCTGATCCTCGATATAATGGACATGGTATCATATCAAATATGAATATTTTTATTAACGCCCTGGTATGTTATAAATGTTTAAATCCGAGTGTCACTATAAATAATTTTCTGCGCACAATAATCGCATAATACCTCTTGCACTCGAATTTAAGTCATTATGCCTCCATCTTGCTCGTATACTGAACGTTACACTAATGTTTACAACGCTGGCTGCTGTTTCGCACAGCTGCACAGCAGTTTAGTTTATTTATTTGAAAAAAGTTGGTACATGTATTTACTCAGTTTAGTAGTTTTTCAATGTAAATTACAATCACACACATCTGCGTAATTTCATTTGTAAAATTTACTTTTATATAAAATATTTTCAGCTTTAAAGAACACACCCTCACTCATATCGGTCTGCTATATTGAGGTTCTACCGTACTACATACCGTAGTCTATTAAAAGTCCGTATGGTCAATATTGGTAGTGAATATCGTTGTTTATCTTTACGAATATGTTTATAGTATGTAGAATTAAATGAATGTGTTCGTGGGAGTACCTATGTGTATACTTACTAAGATGGGAATTTATCGAACAGGCTTGACGCCTACCAACCTTTTGGTACTTTCAGTTCAGCCCACAGTGCTTTCGACATAAAATCTAAAGTTTACATGTACAATATTTAGCATTACAATCTTTGTTTTATATTCGCAAACAAGTCTTCCGTAAGAAGGGTTCAAGATTTTTCTGCAAGTCGATTCCAAAAGGCTATACGGAGAAGCGTTTATTATAGATATGTTTGCCGTAAATTGTAGTTCCGCACCGCAGGCTATCCATTTGTCTTCAGCAAACTTTTTTCTCTTTTCACCGAGTAATGAACGATGCTCTGCTTTGTGATATCTTTTCTCTGCTAAGCAATTTTTAAATGATTTCTTTATGCTCGAAATGAAAACAAATGAATTTGTATTCAGGAATTTTCTACCGCGAGCTAAGTAATTTACTATGAATATTTAAAGTTATTTAAATGATTTTAAATTATAAATCAATACAGATTATACAATTCGCATTTTTATTATGAGTTCACACATATTATTACGGAAATATAGTTTGAACTTTTGTTATATGAGCCGTCGAAATAACATGTTACTTGGCTACATTTTTTTGTACATTATATGGTATGAAAACTTATTTTAAACAGTTTCTTATCCAATTGAAATATATATGAATCATAGAGGTATTGTTTAATTACCATTAAAATTATTATTAGTGGTTTTACTGTTGTGCATTATTTTTTTCCGTTTCTTGGTAGAAAATCATTATATATACTATTTAAAAAAATAAAGCACAACGATTTCGTATTCGTTCTACGCGGTTTAATTAAGATCAGGACCGGTATCAGCTATCGCGAGTTCATCGTTTGATGAAATAGAGCATCACTTAATTCTAACATTTTTAAGAGTTATATTATTCACTTTGAGATCTTCTTATTTTTACTATTATGTAGTATCATTCAATTTCTTGGTGGAAATTCATTATATTATAATATATAGATATTATATATCATAATGTTTCACAAATACTTCAAATGCCATTCTTTACTTGTAGACTATTTGTCTTATTACCAAATATACAAATGGCATGTTTTAAATGTACATCATTACATTATTAATCGTATAAACTCTCTCAATTAAATATTAATTAGTTGTTTATGTTGTTTATGTTGTGTCTCAAACCATACTTTGAAAAAAATCGTAGGTTTCTTGCAGAGTTTCCAGCGCAATGTAAAACACCCGAGGCGTAAGTGTTGCAATCCCTATTTTATTTTTATTTATTTTTTATGACAGAAACACGGTCACTTTATTTTCTACGTGCTTACAAACTAAATCAAAAGTTTAAAAAAAAACACTCAGAATAGTACGTTTCTACGTCATATTTTTCTATCTACTTTCGGCCGACCATATTGTGCAAAAATGAATTAAAAAATAAAAAATATTTTTTTAAAAAAATATCAATCTATATTTATCTGAAATAAAATGTTTTAAATAAAAAGAAGCAGAGCATTCCGCCAAAAAGAAATATGATCATCACCAAAGAAAATGTGTACATATTCCAAAAATCAAATTTATTTAATAAATATCCAAATTCTACATTGAGTAAATGTCACCGACCGACTACATATACATAGTATGAAAATTTAAGACTTACTCTTGATATTTTCATGTCTATTACGGATACTAATGATAACAAAATTAACACATGCATAATGCTTTATTAAAAAACACACATATTGATACGTAAAATATTTTTAACAGGTTTCGTTTCGAAACGCATATATCGAACATAAAATCAACATTACGGATTCCATTTTGTGAGAAGTTAAAATTACGTAAATTTTTTTGAAACGACATTGTCTTCGGGTTTTTTTTTATTCGTCACGACTAGCGCAATATCTTTCATTGTTTTATGTTACATGAATCTTTGTTTAATTACCATTTATTATATTAACTATATTCATCATTTTATATGTCTATTATTAACTTAATTAATGTAACATCAGATATTTTGATTAATTAAGCAACGTTTACTCAAGAGTTAAGATTTCCAAAGCATCATCATTTTTAAAAGTTATTTATAATATTTATAGTAAGTTGTTTTCCATTAATATTCACCATTTGGTTTCAGTTGATAAAACAGAATAAATTTAAATTATTTGAATTTATTTTATATTACATACCTTTGTAATCTCGTTATTGCATGACAACAATTAAATCTCATTTAATTTGTATTATAAATTAAATCATTTCTCAATATTACATTATTCGTCTTAAATATCATAGAGTAAATATAGCTTTTACAAGTGAGCGAGCTCCATTGATGACGATAATAATTATAATTCTCCTCTGACATTGTAAGTAAGCATACCTGTTCAAATATATTAATCAAGCTCTGATAGAATCAAATGGATCCTTAGATAAAGTGATTCGTAATTTGAGTTCATTCACTTTCAAAGGGTACAGGGATCAAAGTTGATCTGAAACTTTGATGATCAGTTTAATGGTCCTCTGGGGAATCATTATCAGTTTAAATATTTATAGATCCCCATATCAGCACTCATATCAATGGCAAAATACCTTACGATTGAATCCAATATTATTATTTACTGTTAATTCAACTCAATATTTATAACACTGTGAACTGCACAGATGCTCACTTATTTTAACCATAGTTTAACCTTCTTAAAATAAAAACAACAAAAAAGCAGATTGTCACTGTTAACTAAATTTTACTAATGGAATAATGGAATGGATATTTTTAAAAAAAACAGTTGACTCATGCTCAATTTTGTCGATTGTCAAAATTGTTTGAAGATACTTTTTTCGGTGCTTTGGCAAGATTAGTATTGCCAAACCTTATTCTTTAAATATGTTTATGTAAAATTTATATTGATTTATGTTTTGTGTTTATTTTATTATCTTTTAATATGTTTATATCTGGTTTTATTCCTTTTAATAAATGATAAGTATAAAAATAAAATAAAATGTTATAATTTAATATAAATCAAAAAAGAAATGGGAGGGAGGTTGGTGCCGATTTGACTTGCGAAAAATCTGACAACCTTATATAAAGTGTATATTTTTATAATAATCTGGTACCGTAAGAAACTTTTAAAATGTTGTAAATAAATTAATGACTTCAAGATAGCTTCAGTTTTAAATGAGGTTAAGTAATAATATGACATGCAGTATAGACTTATTTCATGTATTTGTAATATTTAAAAAAAAAACAGTATCGCATTCATATTTACGAAATGCATCCTTTATTTGGATTTCTATTTCACATGACATTAATATAAGGAACTGCAGTATCATTCATTAGGTTTCATAAAAATTTAATTTCTGTTTTATTGCCACGAAAATACATCCGTATTTTAGACACTTGCTGAAAAAAGTCTCTAAGCTCAATTAAAATGTAATATTTCAACAAAAAAATAAATAAAAAGACGAAACAAGAGTGTCCAGTTATAGCTACACAGAATTAATGTCAACTAGAAATGGCAGTCGCAGCTTAATTTGTTGGAAATTTTACTGCAAGGTTTTCTCAGAACGTTAAACGTGTTAAACTTTTATGACAGTTGTTGGAATGAGTTAAAAACAAGTTTACACCATTTGTGAAATGAGATTTTACCCGCCGACATCCAGTTAAATTTTAACTGCACTCTTTTGTGTTTAATTATTTATCTTATGTTTTCGTTTTTGTAACGCTTTCAAATAACAGTTAAGTGGCAAATCACACCATCTGTCACAGTTATTTATTTGAAATATGAATGGGAAGCTACCCCTTGCTTTTTTTATTTCGGTCGATTACTGGGCAACTTTGTATGATTTTTTTCGTTCCTCAAATCAATTCTCCATCCACGAGGTCAATTTTACATATCGAGTGTGGAAAGGAAAAAGGACGTAACAGCTTTTTTCTATAATCATAATGTATGCAATTTGATACACGTTCCATCAAAAGGGTGTACATTGAAAATGCCGAATTAGTATCTAAATTGAACTTTTAAGTTTGAAAAAAGAAAGGCCTGAGAAAATTGTGATCAGGAAAAAATACTTAAGTAAAGGTTATTTTTCAAAAAAATATTAAAAGTGTATCAGATAAAGTCAATTAAACCCCAGTTTTTCAGTTTCTATGCACGTCAAGGTTGTCTATATTTCATAATTTGCCTTTGAACCAAAATCATCAAAAAACGTTTTTTGTGTCTCCTGTAAAAATTGTTTTGTATGGGTTACGTCCTTTTTCCTTTCCGCAGTCGATATGTAATAACATTCACATTCATTATATGTTGTGTGTCCTAAACAACTAGACAACTGAGAAAATCTATTTATAACTTAGTAAATTGAATGGCAGATTTTTTTATATAAAAGACATCACATACAATATTTGTATATATTTGTATCAATTCTTATTGGAAAGACAATATAAAAATAAAATACATTGTTTAGTAGATACTAATTGGACATTCTTTTTTATATTGATAAGGACCGTTTTCAATCATCGCAAGATGATGATATATCAATTAATAGTCACGCTGAACGAAACGGTCGTGATCAGTGTTTCCTCTAAGCTGTGCGCGTGTGCGCGCGCACACAACTCGCCGAACGCGCGCACATACATTAAAACATAGCGCACAAAAGTTACATCAGTTTTACCACAAACAGAATAAATTAATTGACATAAATAGTTTTGTTAATCATTGCCATTATTAAAAATCAACCGTTTTGTTTAGTAGGTCTAAATACCGTTATGTGGCGCACAAATCTTTTTATTTTTTGTCAATGTAAAACAGCCAATGTATTTTGCGCACATAACCTTCCGAAAATTAGAGAGAACATTGGTCGTGATCACAATACAAACATGTGTTTTTTAATATAATAGTTTTACTTCAACGTAATATTGTACATTTATTATTTCTAAAATTAATACACATTTTTTGTAGTTTTATACAACGAATCTGGTTTATTAAACAGTATTTATGAAGAACGATAAAACTAATCTAATCTAAATACTCACTTGAACTTTTATTATAATATTACAGTTGTTCGCTTTGATAGTCACGTTAACGGTATTTCCATAACACAGTAAGATAAAGAAACTATCTTTATGTTCGAGTTAAAGAAACTACACTGTCTTCTGATAAATCTTTTCTCTATTCTTGTATTTGTAAAATCTTAAATACCAACAATGGCTGAGTGTGTCTGCAGCCATATTTGTAGTGGAAAAAATATTTTCTTTCGGCCTTTCAACGTTACTCATTGCAACAATAAGTTCGGATGTATTTAGCAGGTGAACCAAACAGTGCATCATTATTTCTCTCCCTTTGTATTTTCCACATCACGTCATGCTGAAATGTTTCTTTTTGCACGAAACTAAATCCCAGTATTTTACCGTACGACAAACAAAGGATAGGATTTTTATTTTGCAGTTGATTATACAGTTTTCAAATAAATGCTTTTTTCCTTAAACTCGCAGCGCAGGACATTTCTTTAGGCAAGCATTTGCGAGATAAGAATTGTCGCATCTACCTGTTATCATTCTTAGTTCCTCTTTGCATTTGTTGTATTTAACAAGGCAAGTACTTAAAGCAAGCTTTCCTTGGCTTTTACCTCAAGCTGTTTTTGATTGTTTGCATCTGTTGCCGGCGGAATCTTGCAGAAAATTTGAAACTATCCTTCTGCTCATAAATGAAAGCGTCATTCATCATACCAACCCAACGGTCATACCTTTTTATATAATCTTAAGTTTTTACAAAAGTTTAATTTCATGCTCAAAAAAGTAATAAGAAAAAGCTTAGCTGAATTATCTATAAAATTTAATGTTGGTTATTTGCACATATGTGAAAAATATATTTTTGAATTAAGAGCTGTCATTTATTTTTCACATATCTCGAATCGAACAGCAAAGTTTCTTTCTGATAGTTTTGTTTGTAATTACAGTAGTGTAAACATTACACGTTGACATATTTATTTTGATGTCCATTTATGTGTGTACTGCATCATCACACCGAAGATAATATAATATCTAATCGATAAAATGGCGTTCTTAAAAATAAGCATACAGAGTAGAATAAATAATACGAAAATTACATTTGATCAAGCCGTAAAGAGCGGCGATGCCATATTAATATTCGGAATAATGCGCACATTTTTAATAACTTTATAATGTTCGGTTAATCTACACATTTGTAACTATATGTACATAACATAAATTTAGACAGCTGCAAGATTAGAAGCGCGAATCAATTTGAGACTGAAATATCTTGCTTTATAATTTACATGTATTGATTTTTCAGTTGATAAATTTATTTATAGCGATGACCTTAGGTTTGTCCTGGCCACTAATCTTGAGACGTTCATGTTGAACAAACCCTCCTCCCAGGTCCACCTTATCTTACCGACCCTTTTAAATCGTGTAAACCATGTAAAACATTCACATTATCGATGGAGGCAGGATCCAGACAGCGCAAATAGTCAAAAAACATATTATATTGACTAGACTACGATAGTTGATACCTTATGTATCTACCAATTTATTGAAAATATTGTTCTCTTATAAATAGGTAGATCGAAATAATAATGAATATAGTATTTCATAAAAAATTGTGATTTTTACTAATGTGGGTAGATTAAAAACATTTATATAATGTGTGTCAATAAAACAAAATTATTTCTTCAAATAGCTGGCTAAGTGATCGAGTGTCAACGTCGTTGACTTAGATCACAGAAGTCATAGTTACGAATCCCAGTACGGACAGCTATTATACATTGATTTTTCAATCTAAGGAGTTCTGTCCGAAGAAATTGATAATGTTTCACAGTGCTATAACCGTAAATATACCTTACCAATCATACATTATGTTCTTAGTAGTCAGGGTGACGTGATTTTTTACCTGCAATTTTGTATGCCTTCGATATCAGTTTTCCGTCGTAGCTTTTCATTTAGCGCTAAATCCATTCCTCAGCTCTTTATTGCGATTAAGTGCATATTGCATAACCTACTTGCAATGTAACGCAGAATGGAAAATGAGAAAATTCAATACACATACCTGCTTAGCATAGTCTCGCAGCTTCACATCGCTGCACTTTTCAAATAGAATTAGAGCACGGTTTCCCATTTCCGGTTTTGTAAATATAAAGTGACATTTTTGTATATACAATATACATTTTCATATAATATATCTAGCAAGTCTGATATAACATACAAACTTTAATAATATAGACTTTACTGTGTAGTTTTTTTATCATTTTATTCGTTTTAAAAAACGCCTTTTGAAAAATAAATGAAAATCTTGATTTAATCATTATTGTGAAACTAAAAAACAGTGGCAAAGGTTATAAACAATTCATACATTATTTTACATGTGTTTAAAATAATTTATGTTATCGAATAAGAGTGTATAATTATTATTGGCCTAACGGACTATTGTCACATACTTATTGTCTGTACATAAATAATATTCTTTGCTGGCTGTGTGGTCGAGTGGTCCATGTCGTTGGCTTAAAACACGAAAGTCACGGGTTTTAATCCTAGTTCGCACAGTTTTTAAAAACTATTTTTTGATTGATATTTGGTTTTCTATTCGAAGGCATGGATGTATGTGTTGTCCTGAATTCCTTTCTCCCACCCATCATATCCTAAAAAAGGGGCGTAGCGGGAGCGATTAGCTCAATACTAGTCCTACTCTAGTCCTATTCTTCTATCACTACTCTGTTTAAAAAAAAAGGGTAGAGCAACTGAGTGACAAGATGTTTTCGTAAAAACTTTTCTGTTTTAATAAACTTCATTACAAATCTTTCAACATTGGGAGCGAACACGGTAAAAAATATTGTTTATAATAGATGAAACCTAAATTAACAATGTGATTGTTTCTTTGATTTAAGAAGTTCACATTTTTTTAAATAAATATAATAAATAATATGTAGGTTTTGGGTTAATAGGCAAATTGATAAATAGTTGATAATAAAAAGTAGTGTGTTTGTTGAATAATATTACCTCACTACTTAATCAAAATACCAAATGTCTTCGATATTTTATAATGGAAGCCCACAATACAGTATATTATATTGCATAAACATGTTTGTTTAGTGTGTGTAATACTCCTACATAACAAATTATATCATTAATAACATTAACGACGACAAACGATTACAAGTTAATAGCTCTATTACCATTGAGTAACAAATTATATGTCTCTTGAGAGTTGTTTTTATAGTGGCGGATCGCCTGCAGCGGAAGAACGCGCTGCATCGCGACGCCGGAACTGGTCACTCGGACGCCTCGGAGGCTTTTCGACGCCCACAACTCGAAGAATCCCGAACAAACCGACACGCCTGACCGCCGACACTGACCGCCAGGCACCCCGGGCATTCTCGACCGCAGGTAATAAATCAGGTTTGCTCGGCGAGGTCTCGCACACTGTTCTCTAATGCCCAGGGCGGGAAGTTATGGACCATACGTTTCTTCCCGTTCCACCTGCTTCGCCATTGTACTTCTGATACGGAATTTATATCCATTGAAGAGCTATGATACGGTGAAAATTAAAACTAGGCATGCAAGCTGGTATTCAAAGATACAAAAGTATTTCACAAAAAAAAACAGGCGCAATTATTTATTTATTTAAATATATATTCAAACGATTACCGCTTCTAACGTAGAGCATGTGTGTACCCCTAGTCCAGTCTTAGTCTACTACTCTCTTTGTAAAAAAAGAACTTCTTCTTCTGACCGTTAGGATTCCGGTGCATAGTCAACAAATATGGTCAAAGAAAAAGATGAAGACAGATTGCTTAGAATTTTTGAACCCGTAACCTTCTTTTGAGTCTCATATTTTTCCGTGGCCTCTTCACTCATACTAATTAGTTTTTCGAGACAGAATAAAATTTTAAAAAAATACTAAGAAAAACCTTGTAGTACTCGTACCCACTACAACCCACTACGACTCGTTATTATAAACATTTGCCAGAGACATGCCTTAGCGAAATTCTTCAAAACTTAATTGCATGTAAGGCATTTCGGGTTTCACATTTTTTTCGTGATCTGGGGTTTCAGGATTTCGGGAAAGTTCACCTTCTACTGTATTCTATTTGACTGTAATAAATGTATTACTTTATTTTATTTAGGGTGGCCGTGGCCCCTTAAAAATCTTCTGATAATTTCTCTTTGCTCCCCCTTAAAACTTTCCGTGGACCTCGGTTGAAAAACGCTGGCTTAGAGCTTAGGATGCCAAAACCCCCACTTGGTTATAACGCCAAAAAGAAGAAGTAATAGTTGACAATAATAAAAAAACTATTTTTTTATTTGTAGTACGAAATTCTTAACCGAGCACTTTTGTGTGATCTTGTTTATGAGGGTTAATACTTCTTGAAGTTTTTGTTTGTGTTAATTCTTAAAACCATAACCAAGCGTATTTTAAAGCCCAGACACTACTACTGCTCTAGAACATTCAACATGTTACAGATATCTGTTTAATTGCTATATGTGAAGTAAATTGCTTATTTAGTATAAGTTGTGGTAACTTTAGAGAAATGTTGAAAAAATGCATTTGAAAACATGGCTTTGTGTCAACTCGATCAGTAGGTAAAAAATCAAAATAATAAAAAAGTTTTAGTAGTGTAGTGTTTCACAACCTTTTTACACCTGTGGACCGGTAAAAATATCGCGGACCACTAATGCAGAGCCGCATTATTGACGTCTACTTTTCACTAGAAAGCTTTCATATGAATCATAAATATTACTAATATTGGTGTTTGAGTGTGTTTTTAAAATTAACATGCGTATTTAATTTACACTTTTACCTACAATTGGTTGGGTATATAATTTATAGATATTGAAAAAATGACAATTGGATAAAGGATATAATTTGAAATGACGTTTTCTTGACGCGTGTTTAAATTCATAACATATTATACCACATTTGAGATCGATTGCCGACTTCGCCACATTTGTTGGGTATATCACTTCCCATTATTTTTTAAGTTCCTTGGTGTGGGCATCATCCTACAAATTATTACTATTTAACAATAAGTCAAAAGAAGACGTGCAGACGAAAAAAGATCTCATATCTATTATTTTTGCATGGCGAATTTCTTGAAATTTGGCATACTGTTTGAGGCCCGGCGTAAAGTCTCTGCAGCCCGGCACCGGGCCGCGGACCACCGGTTGGGAAACACTGGTGTAGTGGACTAATGTTAAAACATTGCGGCATCACGTATTCGATAAAACGACAACTTTTCCAAAATTTCGAAAAAATTGTATTCAAGTGTCCATCTTTATCCCAATGCTCCCTACAATAAAGGTATCACTATTATTATTATAACATTTATAACTCAGAATGGTCGACACGTATTATGGTGTAGGACTAAAATATTGTGACGTAAGGATTCGGATATGAGTGTGTCACTGGGGAATCTTAAATTTCACCTTTTCTATAGTGGGCTGACAATAAGTCACATAAAAAATATTTTAGCTTCTCCGTGATAAAAATATAACAGGCAACAATATGTATCAGTTGATATTATAAGCTTTTAGTGTCACCAATACAGGTTGCTTTATTTTAATTATTGCTCATTTTTCGGATAGTTTATGACCGGTGCCGGCAGCTTTCAATAAACAGGTGAAAAATAAAATTTAACTCGTTTTAAAACATACTGAAATCTAAGTTAGCATCCTTAATTTAGCATAGTTTAAATCGACATAATTGAAATGAATCAAATTAACTCATGTCTATGATTTTCTTTGCGTATTTTATGGTGCAATTAAAAAAAAGAAAATTAAAAGAATTAGTCTTCTAATTCAAAGCACTCAAAACTATCAACAAGTGTAAAACGCGAGCAAGGAATATTACATGCCAAAAATTTACTTCCCTTCAGTGAATCTTCACAATAGAAAACATATTTGTAATGGAGAAAATAAACACGATTTCGTTAAAAAACAATTTAAGACAATTTTAAGTGGCACATGTATGATTTCAATTTTTTGTTTAGTCAATTTATTTTAAAAATATATATATATGTTATCACACCTGGTTAGCGGCCGTATAAATGTGTGTATTATTTAAAATATTTCAAAATTTATAAAAAAAATCTTATTATATTTTTCACTTATTTGTTTTCATTATATTTAACGGAAAAAATACAATTAAGAGATCAAAGACTATTTTTTATGATAACTTTGTTTTGAAAGAATATAGTACCGTTATATAATACTTTGACATTGTTAGTTTCGCCTTTGTCACTCTAAGCCCTCGAATTATTGGCTCTGAATTGTAGGTTGTTATTTAACAATGGCAAATATTCTAGATACTCTTCATTATAATTATATTGTACATATACAATGGATCGAATTTTTGTTCGTCGTTGCCTGCTATGAATTCACTTTAAGATTAGCAACGTTTCAACAACTGAGTGTTGCCGTTCTTCTTCTTTATTTCGTATGGCATGCAACGCATCGTAAGAATTCCATTATCTTTGTTTTGCAGTTTCACTAGAGAAAACACTTTTGCTGGTTTTCTACAGTGAAATAGCAATCAACGTCGGCTTAAAAGTTAAGTAAAGATCACTGATGAAAATTATTGGCGCAGTTATTTCTTAGCAAAAGTAAGCAAAGCTTAAAAGCTTTTTCAGTGTCGGTGAGTGATACAATCTATAAAATATATACTTTTTAAATAATGTTCGTATTATATAATATTTTTTAAGTCACTCAAGTCATGGATGGCATCATTGATTTCTACGACAATTATTATCGATCAATGTTTTTATTATCTTTTGAATGTGATTGAAAAATTTAAAATTTTCATAATAAATTATATATCGACTTTGGAAAGGAAAAAGGACGTTACCCACAGTTTTTTCAAAACAGCTTTTCTTCGATAATCACAATATATCAAACTTGATACACGTTCTATCAAAAGGATGTAAGCTGCAAATGTCGAATTAGTATCTAAATTTAGTAAAGTTTGATAAAAGATGAGCTTGTGAAAATTGAATCCAAGAAAAACACTGGAAAATGGTTTTTCCTAAGAATTTTTTCCTAGATTATGTCAACTAAAAACCAGTTTAGAAGTCTTCGTGCACTTCAAGGTTGTGTATATTTCATAATTTGCATATGGCCGAAAATCGTCAAAACATGTTTTTTGTGCCTCCTGTAAAATTTGCTATGTTTGGGTTACATCCTTTTTCCTTTCCACATTCGATATGATAAGAGAAAAGGTACATTGTTTAAAAGATGAACTCTCCTTCAGCCATTGCACTAAAACCGGAAACACTGTGTTTTTATTTAACAGAACAGAATAATATTTATAATTTATCAATTGATAATTTACGTATTATAAAAATAAATGGCATGACAGTTAATTGTATGAGAAAAATAGCCAACGCATGTGAAAACAAGAGTGCAAATTATAACTTCTAGCTTTTACATTCTCTCAATTTTTCTTTTTCTCCTTGTGCAGACGACTTGAATAATGAGTCACTAAGACACTTCCTTTTTTCCACGACAATTTTCTCTTTAGTGCTCTGATCACAAAACCACAGTCACAAACTTACTTATGTTCTTCCGAGAAAAAACACATTCCTCTCGAATTACCCTGAAATTTATCGTATGGAAGGGACTGACATACTGCTTGCAGTCTTGGTTATATTCTGAAAAAAAAACTGTTTTGATCAAAACAAATATTGTTATGCGTTTTGAAAGATTAATCGTCTTAGAAAACTTTATTTGGTTCCGTGTATTTCTAAATAAATCTGTGTCTTAAATCGTATGTAAAATAAGATATTATTTCTTAAATTAAAAACACATCTTCGTCTTGTATTCTTCACAAATACTTAGTGTATTCTTATATTTTATACCAACTGCATAACATAGATTATTTATAGGATCGGCTCAGTTTCATTGTATAAATACAAGTTAAATTTATTTCAAGATAGTTATAAGTTCACGTACATCTTAAATCTTGGATAATAAATCGAATAGATGTAACTTAAACAATGAATATATTTAAATGTTTCGATAAGTATGTCTTGTGTCACAGTGTAAACTTATTCTGAACGAAAAAATTCAGTTACGGTGTAAGGATTTAATTTAAAAGGAGACAGATCAAAAATATAGCTACTTTACTTTTAAACACTGAAGGATCGCAGTGCAAAAATTACAACGAAGATAATATTTACTCAAAAATTATTATAACAACAAAACTGCGCATAAGAAACGTCCAAATTTTAAATGGTAAAAAATTAACACTTAAATACTTTTGACGGCTAGGTATTTAAATTCACATTTTATACATTAATAACTGACTACCAACATACTGACCAGATGCAACTAAGGATTATTATTATATTTCTAGTTAATTTATCTACTGGAGAAATAAGATAATGTAGTACTGGTCAAATAAAGATGCTTGCATTTCCCGTTAAATACGACTGAATCACAAGTAGGGTGTCCAATCCCGGGATCACGTTCAGTTATGTGATCCAGAAATCCCGGGATCGCGACCATACCAATCCCGGGACTTCGAACATTTGGGTAAATCGGTAAACTCCTGGCTTTTTTTAATTGGAAATAAAATTGTTTGAAAAATTCTATGATTTTCTAAACGCAGACCAAAAAGACACACGATTTTATGTTGAGTGTTCAATCCCGGGACCACAAAAAGGCTCCGGGATTGGATACCCTAATCACAACCATTTACCTTCAAATAACTTTTTTGAGATGCTGCATTCGATCTCAAATTTATTGCGATCTACACATTAATCAAGGGAGGTCTCTAATCTCAACATGATGTTTTGTTATTTGGTTTTCACCGTTGGTATAATTTAAGTTTAATAATATTCACTCTTATTAGTTAAAATTGGTTTAATTAACTGCGTATCATTTTGTTATTGTCAACTAATAATAATCCTAAAAGTGTGAAGAAAGCTTTTTTAGGGGCTAGAATCGCATGGTCTTCGCTAATTTCTCATGTCCCGCTGAGGACCAAATGGCGGAATGTCGTACACTGAGACTACACAGTGTTATTTATTAACATGGTCCAAGTTAACCACAGAATTCATTACTTTTTCCAGCTACAACAGAAGTGGCGCATCCCACTGGCCTGTCAGAAAGACCCTCCCAGTCTGTTCACGTGTAGGATTATAGTCCGGTACAATTTTCCGTATATTCATTCCGCGAAAAATAAAACAATAAAGGACTGAATCTATAATATGCTGTAGTAAAAATTTTGGTTTTCACTACAAATATTATTTTTTAATTTTTAAAGGGTATGCACAGCGGAAAATATGGAAAGTTAAAACAGTTTTATTTCCAGAATACATTAACCAAATTTGCACTATCATAATAATAATGTTTATATAAATTGAATAAGCTTAATTGCGATATATTTGTAAATATATTATGTTGTGTCAAGTTCCATTAAAATATTTTTTATAAATCTTTTCAACACAAAATAAACTTTGTCATAAAGTAAAGGTCGAAAAAAAATAATTTAAAAAAATCCGGAATCATTAGAAATATGTTTTATATTCATGTCCACACTAAATGTGGAGCATAAAGCCTCCTAATAGAGGCATCTCAACATAAGTTTTTCTACGTGAACTGTTTGTTCCCCAGTCGTTTAATCTATCTTATTCGAATCATATAGAATACGATACATAATTACAACTAACAAATACTAACGTCAAAATAAAATAAAACGTAGTATTTTATTATTATTAAAGCATATAAAAATAATATTAATACTCTGCATGCACTACTTAATGGTTTGCGCCCTATGCGGTTGCCTATTTCCACTATATGGTGGCGCCGGCCCTGATCATTGGGGGGGAATTGTCTTCCTTTTTTACGCTTCTAGGCAAAAATCTTTTCGTTGCAAATTATTTATTTGTATTGCTTATTAAACAATCGTTAATTCACTTAAGGCCAGTAATAATAAAATAGAAATAGATGAGCATAGAAGAATGATTTTCGAGAATTCGATAATTTAAAGACATTGATCAAAACTTCACTGTATGATGAAATATGATGGAAAGTTTCAAAAGAAAAACATTCTTTGGTGTTCTTACTGACTAGAGGAGACCTTTTTGGTCCCCTATTACCTTTGTGTCCTTATTATACGCGTGTTACATTTTCCGATCACGGTCGCAGTTTTACTAGAGAGGCGTGCATCCCCCATGAAAAAAGTTTTTCCTTCATAATGTAATATTTCCAGTGAAATAAAACGGTCCGGTTCATACATCAAGAATTTATGACGTCATAAATATGCTTGCGGCTACAAAGGATTTTTTGGGGAGGTCGGTGCGAGAACGACATTTTGATCTTTGTTGAACGGTTGGCCTTAAAAATCTTTGTACGCGTTTCGCAAATTATTTTTCCACCATAAAACGCTCCACTACGCCCGGCCATTTGTAATACTTCCGCGATAGTGGAGATAACCTTATTTAGTTTCAACCAAAAATTGTTTTTCAACTGTTTCTATCTGACATATGTATGTGTATTATATTATTAAATCAATACGTTTCCATTTTTACTGTTTTGATCTTTAAATATATTTACCAGTGGCAAAGCGTTTGTAATAAAACGACACCGCATTATATTATATTTACGATTTTTTGAGAGAAAGAAATATATCAATAATAACAGCAGCTGATTTATATTGACATTTATACAAGTTATACCGCCAAGGAGGGCAACCCCGCAACAAAAATCCAAACAGAATTGTGTTGAAATTGAGTTTTCAGTAACTGATTAACAGTCAGTGCCCACAAAAACAAAATGTGTTCATATGGTTCACATTGGGATCTAGAATATGCACTCCAATAATTTACCACTTTGGACTTATGTATTCAATTTAATTGCGTAAATTTGTTAAGTGTATTAAACAGCTTTACGCTGAAAATGGTGATAGAAGCTCTAGCAAACATTACAAAATGACATAGAGAATAAAAATGCTCCGGTACGTGTTACCTTAAATATTTGATAAAACCATTTGTTAGAGCTAGTTGCCAACCTTTTACAGCGTACCTGGATTTTCGTGAATTTCTCGCAAATTAACTTTATTGCAAATAATATCAATGTTAGTCGATATGTAAGTGACATAAAATAAAACGAGTGGCTCCTGCAAATTTTGTGTCACAAATATTTCAACACCTTTAATACTTAAATAACCTTTTCATCAGCGATTAATTCAGAATATTGCTTTTTGAAACATAACCAGATACATGAACATAACAGATTTTAATGAAAAGAAAAACATTTGTCACTAAATTGAAATTTAATATGAATATATGCAATCCACGGGCCTAATAGTTCTCCATTTTCGACGTTCATTATTTCGGTCGATGTTATATTGATTTATTATTAAGACTCAATACCTTTACTTCTTCTTTGATCATAATTGCACCATGTGTGAAACATATAGCCGTCACACGACAGATCCATGTTTCCCTGTCTCCCGCCAATTGCTTTGCTTCCTCCCATGCCTTGCCAGCATCGTTCAGTTCCACCGAGCATAACATAATTTTACTACACAATTCTAATTTTGAAATTTTGTTCAATTAATTGAATTTTATTTAAGTCATTGATTGCTTGATAACTATATTACACGCACACAAAACGCTGTTCTTACTAATGTATAAGTTGGCTTCATATATAATTATTTTGATTTGAATAAAATATATTAGATTCAATTCAGTAAACTTCACAAGAAAATTTATAATGTGTGAATAGACAATTTATAATGTGTGAAAAAATTTGCTGCAAGTTTCTAATCTTTTGTGAAATACACTTTACTTGGAATAACTTTATTATGTTTAGTTTAATGCGGCTTTATTAAGGGTTAAATGTATGATTTATTTCAAATGATATTATTATGCGTACAATATATCAAAGTGACAAAAAAATGCCTACATAAACTTAAAATCCTTATACAGGAAGTATGAAAGTGTATGAAAAAAGAATTCCTTGGCTTTTTATTGGAAGTATTTGTTTTATTTTTTCGTTATATTCCACAGTTGTCAATGACTAATCTAAGCCGTGGGGGCTTTTTCGATTTCACTCTTGAGAGAGGGTCTTAGTGATTGTTATTTTTATTTACGGCACTATTCGAAGAAAATGTAAGAATAAAACATTAAGAGTACCTACAAAACATCATTCAGGAAAGTAAATATATTTACGGTAAGTACCGATATTTATATGCGTATTTACTAACTGATGTGAAATAATGGCGAACCATATATTTATTTTATTCGCCTTTTTATGTCTGATTTCTATATTACACTGTTAATCGCCATGAGAAAGAAATTGTTACGTTATAAATGTTACGAAAACAACTTATTTTATATCCTACTAATTATAGTAAAGCTATGCCTTGTGCTATAGGTGAAGAGTAACAGTTGAAACTCTTTCATTCAACGCGGTTGCTTTCAAGGATTCGAATTTTCGAATAAACACTTTCAAAATATGTATTGTACATCTTTTTATGTTTTTTTTATTCAAAGGTACGATTGTCTGGGATGTTTTGATGATTTTTAATCACCCAGTCCAATAAGAAAAATGCAATATAAAATGGCGTCACAGACTTTGAAATTCAACTATGTATCACATTTCTTGTACACGGCAAACTCATCTATATTGTAATATCGCTGAAATGTGAAAATAAAATTAAGTAATTATGATTGCTATACCGGACGAGTATATCAATAACAGGTATTACAAAAAAAGTGGAAATAGGTAAAAAGTAAATCAAATTCTGTAAAGCGATTTTGATTTACTGCCTTGATTATTTCATGTAAAATAGTGTCACTATAAAATTTATCATCATCATTAATGGGTAATTTTCCAAAACAAAATACATACACATATGATTTCTTAAAATAGTAATACGTCATTGGAAGACTTTATTAATTCTGGTTGATACACTTATTTGCAAATTTTAAATACTTCAATTCATTGTGAACAATTTCATATGTGATGGTCTCTTCCTATTCAAATTTTGATGTTGGTTTATTTTCAATACCTACCGATTAATCGACATTTTGCATTTCCAAAACCGGTATTTTGGGATTGAAAAAACGCCATTTATACCGGGGTCTTAGTTTCGGTAGTGCCATCCTTGATATTTTAACTAGACATAATAATAGTCGAGGAAATCATGAATTCTAATCTGTGTTGTTTTAGTTAAATGTTAAAACACGTTCTTTTATTTGATAATTCTTCGGAAACTGAACGGAAACTGAAATAACAGTCTTACGTTATAACAATACAATAAAACACCCTTGATTTTACATTATTTTAAGTAGACATTTGATTATTCTGTTTTCTACCGAAATTTTCGATAATTATTTGAGTGGACGCTGTCTGAAAAAAACATAACTTTCCAAAAGGCCGTAAAATATGTTGGAGGAAGAAACGTTAGATTTAATATTCCAATTGATTTGATGAATTTGAAAATGGTTTTTTTTTAATTCTGTGTACTTTGCAAGGAGATTCTCCAAATTTTATGTACGACGCTTTTCTTTTTAGAGGTGTATTTTATATATTGTTTTCTAGTGTTATTATCAAGAGAAAGTTTTTTCTTTGTCTAACCCTGTAAACTTTGGCAAGCACTGTCCGAAATTATGGCAACCAAAACCTTAGAGTTACGCGTCACACAACAAAAGCCGTCTTTTCCCGACAGTTAACTACTTTATGAAGAGAAAGCGCCCTTTATCTGGTTAATGAGTAGTCGGGAGAAAATTTACGGGACATATAAACGAAAATTTCCGTGAGGTATCTCGGGCCATCAAAAACGTCTTAAATTTGTTACACGAGTGGTAGGTTGTGTTCACCCTCCTACCCAATGTATGTACTATGTACAATCGACAACATTTTACATTAATCTTGCACGAAAGAAACACGAGATTTGCGAGAGTTTATTGCCCGTCTTAGGAAGAAGACAGTAACTTAACTCTGGGAAAGTTTCGAGAAAATGATTACTAGCTTATGACTTCGAAACATATTAATAAATTTATTTTAAATACTGAAATAAACTAATATTTTTTTATAATACCTTCTACATTGCTTCTAAAAGCAGCAGTTTTTAATCGATTTTTTTGCAAAACGAATCTTGAAACAACTCTTATCAAATGCTCTGACTCCAATGTCTGGCTGAAATGCAAAACTTTTGTATTTAAATTCAATTTAAGAAACAGGTCCGTTTTTTTATGACTCGACGAATCCAAATCAGATCCCACAGTACTGGTTTTTAGTTACATACTACTTAAACTTCGGTTAAAAGACATGTTACTATAATAATAAAATAGTATTTATGGAGTAGTTAGTGTTCCCTCTAAGCTGGACGCATGCGCGGCCGCACATCAGTTTGATATCCCCCACACACACATCATGGGTTAGTGCGCATTCCAATTCATTGAAATCATAAATTTTAAAATTGGAATACATAACCGAAATAAATTAGAAATCTTTCCTTGGAATTAGAACAAGAAATTAATTTAGATAAAGCATGTAATATAGTATATGGATAAGTTGTACGACGACGTGAAAAACCATACTATTTTAAATAAATTTATAAAATATGTAATATTAATTTCTTTTGCTTATTTTATATTGATTTGTGCTCGATTTTATTTAACACAAATTTTTAGTACAAAATATTGAATGATATTAATTATGCAAAACAAAACAACAAAAAACAGGTCTACGGAGCCGGAGTCGTGGAGTCAGACTGTTTTAACTTGTGATGTGTTAAAAAAAACTAATAACTTTGAATCCTTTTTTAAAAAAATGTGTATTCAAATTGCTAGGGTCAAACGTACTGCCACTGCATGCTAATAAGTCTAAAAAATAATTAAAGTCAGAGTTGCCTTATTTCTTCACGATTCCACAGCCCTGAAAAAGCACCATTTTGTTTTATCATACAACATTGAAGTTTTTGCAAAAATATTGCAACTATGCCGTCCATTTGTTGGATTAGCCTACTCAGACTTTAAATCTTCCACGAAACTGTCCTCTCCTCTTAAAGGGAACATTGCACTGGACTTTTTTTACACGGTGGATACGTTTCATACAACAGTGTAAAAAAAATCACATGAGATATCCAGAGTCTGTGTAATACTTCTTTTAAGTGTTATTTTGATTATTGAGTTCACAGATTTCATAGGATGCAAAATTATCTCACGGATTGCATTCATAGTTCAACTTGTTAACTTTTACGTATTTCTGCATTTCCACATTTGCAAAAGTTAATAGCTTTTTTTATTTCATCTATAATACGTGCAATACAGTGCAGTAATAAATTGGGTTTCTTCAAATACAGGGATAAACGAAGTCTCTTCTTAAAAATTGAAATATTGTTGAATATATTATGTTGATTATGGGAATATTAATTTGAAGAAAGGTTTTATCAGTGAACGAAATTTAAATAAAATTTAATAACAATTTAACTATTTCCTGTGAATAGCTATAGATTTATACGTTTTTCAGTATGTTACAATTTTATATTGAAAGTCATGTTGTTATTAAACAATAAAACACAAGGATTGATGAAATTTTAATTACCTACCTTGTGAAAACTTTTCCAAGCAAAGAATAAGCCGAAAGCAGTTGCCGCCAAGAGTAATGATGTGTATATTTGTGAGAATTTCCACAACAGGCAAAGTTATTAAAAAAAAGCAAAAAACTAAAATAAAATTAATTGATTTATCATTCCTAAAATTCATGAAAAGCTTAGTTATATCATTTTTTTATCATTGCTTGTGAGCCAAGTTGTCAAATGGTAAAACATTTTTATTAAACTTACATTCACATCTTTACTCAGTGTTTTAGTGGATTGCATATTTTTATTTTAGGCAGATAACACTATTGCAGTGTGGATTTACTGAACTTACTTTACTTTAACAATACTTAAAGACACATAGAATATTATAACGCATCTAACTCACTTTTTCTTAAAATACCACTTGGCTCATTTCACCTCTCATGGCCTTATATCAATAGTAAAAATTTAATTAATACCAACATTTTGTGTATTATATATACACAGTAAGAAAGCCTACAGGACAACGTTTACAACATCCTAGCAGGAGTGCTACAACTGGAAATTACTCTTTTAATGAAGGGAATCGATAAATCTATAGAGGGGGTCCAGATAGAGGCCCCTTCTCACCAGGAGACGCCTAAGGAACACACCTATCGACCGTTTGTAGGAAAGCTAGTGCTGACAACTATCGTCCCAATATGGCAGACCAGTTGGGCTGCATCTTCTAAGGGACGTCAAACTATCAGTTTTTCCCGGACGTGTCCTGGAGGCTTGCAATAAAATCACTAACACCATCACATTATACTTGACAGTTTCTAACCGGCCATGGCAATTTCAATGCAAAACTACTCGCGCTGGGCAAGTTGACTTTAATGCCGAACTGCTCTTGTGGGTATGCCGAGCAGGATGTTAATGACGTTCTTTGGAACTGCCCTGAGATGTAGTCCAAACCAGCAGCACCGTTTGCTGTAGTCCATCCTCACACGCGCCCAATAGGCCACGCTGAATTTATTACAACCAAAGCTAACTTCACGGCATTTGAAAAGTTTGCTAATTTATATTGGTATCGTTATAACCTTGATTCCTCGCTATTCAATAAACTCGTCTATATCTACGAGCTCTCAGTATACGGATTATACATAATATGAACTTGATTTAAATGGCTGAGCTAGTCATACTTTTATTTTTTTCAAGCACACTAGAGCATGGTTCAAAATCAGTCCCGTGCAGTTCTGCCTGGGCCATGAATGTGAGGGGTAGACTCCATTTTTTCTGTCGATAGTGTTGTGAAAGGCGGCCATAAAACGTTGGCTGGAAACGAGTGGTGGTGGAAAACTAACTTGTACTTCTAGTGATCAAATGGTTTTGGTTCAAATCCTGACAAGGTCAGTATTAAATTTGTATTTTTTTAACTGAACATTTGATATCTCAGGCATGAGTGTTCTTGATGCTGTTTTTCAAGTTGATCCTGAATGACTTAAAAAAATAAACTGGCTCATTGGCATTTATTACCTGTAATAAAAATACAAATAAAACTCATCCACTGCAAATTGCCAATGAATCTTTATTTATAGAAAGCTTTTAACCTCTTACCAGTCACGCCTGAGTATACTCGAGTATTGAAAGCCATCAAAACGGACACCACGAGATAGCTCAGGCATTTTTTCCATTAAAAAAACAACGAATTCTTAACACTAAATATGCATATTTTATAAATACAACATATGTGTTTCGTGTTCGAGAATAATAAAAAATATGTGATCCTTTTTGGAACACTTGTTTAATTAAATCAATTAGACTGGCAAGTGGTTAAAGACAGGGTAGCACGATTTGTCTGAGGCGTTGAAAATATATTCGATACTATGGTCGATTATAAAGTGCCGATAAAGCACCAGTCTGCGAGTAATAACTTGAAAAAAACTTTTTTTTTTTTCGCCAAGAATGTTTTATGTTTTTTCAAATTATTTTATAAATTTTAAATTTGCTCATGTAAAGCTCATTCTTTTATTTAAAATCTATTTCAGGTATACATGTCATTTTCTTTTTGATGTTCATAGAAAACACATTCTGATAATTATTTTCACAGAATAAAATTATTTAAATACTATTTAAGTTTTAAGGACCATTTCATTGTCACTTTCTTAGATAACATAACTTCGGTAGTATGTATTGACACAAGGAAGGATACAAGGTGTCAGAAAAAGTCATTCAATTGTATACAAGATTTTTTTAATCAAGTTGCATTCGAGTACAGTTTAGTAAAGATGCATACTCAACCAGAATAATTTACCCCGGATATCCAAACTCTGGTGGACAATAAAAACCAGCTGTGTAGCCCAATCTTTTCATATCTGAAAAAAAATTCAAAGACATTTTAAGAATGACGTAATAAAAATAAATATATTTAAAACTAAGTTACGCATTGTACCAATATTTAAAAAAATCTTATAACCCACCCAAGTCAGTATTTAATTTTGATTATTATCAATTCTCAGTCCAAAATTAATTTACACTACACTTTTTTTATTTCTAATAATATAAAACTAGCTGTAAAATTTCAATGCTTATATGTTATATATTATTCATTAAACATAAAATTACAACAAATCATTTACTTTGAGCTGTTTCATTTTTGGTGTCTTCTTTTTTAACTGTCTTTTTTGTTCTTTTTTCTCCCATCTGCGCTGTTTCTCTGGATCTTCCTCCTGTAAAATTAAAGGAATCAGAAATGACAAAACACGTTTTTTTCCAGATTGTTCTACAAAATATTGAAGTCACAAGTAAATAAATCAATCAATAACATCACGAATTATGCCAAATTAGGTATATGAATGTTCTTTTTTGCAGTTGATAAAATTAAGAGATCATTAAAAGTATTCTTTAAACATACAGCCATTATTCTGTCTTTTTCTAATCTGCGTTTATCTTCCCGTTTCTGAGCAGCAAGTTGTTGTCGAGCAGCATGCGTACTTCGTAAGAATGCTTCTTCTACCTTTTGGCGATTCTTTTCTGTTTTAGCAGCACCCTATAATAGTAAAATAGCATTGATGATAATATATACCAGACGTGGGCAAATGCGGCTCTTCGTTGGGTTATCTAATTACTTTGTGTTTTATATCTCATTTTTTATTTTCTTACATAAGTTTGTATTTTTTATACTTTATATTTACATTATTACCACCGCCATAAATAGTATATTAAAAAAATCTCTTTCTTCTTTTAATTATAAAATAAATGTACCTTTTTGAGTAAGTAATTTTAAAACAAGTTGTATTTATGATTGCATATTCTCGTAATCTTTTTCAATTTCAAGATTCTTTGCTATAAGATGTGAGCTATGCCAACTAGACGTAAATTAAATTATTTTTTTGATCTGAAAGGTATTTTCGAAATCCAATGAAAGTGTGTGCATAAAAAAACATTATTATTAGTTAGGAAAATCTACCTCTTTGGAAAGGCGGAATCTTTTCAATCTTTCAAGCATATAGAAGAGAAGTGCCATAAGAGGTTTTGTCGCCTCACACCCTCCATCTATGCCACTTACAGCGCACGGTAATATAAGTCCTAATAACATTACACGCTGTATCTCTGGCAATTTTGTACTGCCAGTATCTCTAAAAAAACACAATTTCAATAATAAAACACTTAAACAATTACAATATTAACCCTCTTACTCTCAGACCACCAATATTGAAATATTATGTTAAGGTAATGCTAAAAAATGTTATGATCACCTGTACACTGATCATCATTTTTTAATTAAAACATGGAAAATTAGTCCAAGGCATCCCAAAACACAAATGTTGAATTTCATGTAAGAGTATAATAGATTTTAATAACAAAACTAAAACTAAAGCTAAACAACTGAACTGTCACAATTTTACTGACAATGATATTGTTTCTCTACAGAATTTACATTAAAATTGAAAAGAATGAATCTAGTACAGTTTTTTTTCGTCAAATAATGAAGTACATAAATTTTAAAAATGCCAACTTGTTTTTTTTATACAAAAATGTGAATATTTTCTATAAAATATAGTATTGTACATAATCATTTTGTTTTTTATTTGAGAATATTTAGACAATTAATTATTTATTTTTCACAAGACTATGATTTAAGCCTACTTATTCAGCAAAACTGGTTTGAATGTTTAAGCATACTCTTATAAAATTCTTAACCTTTAGAGGAGTGAGTAGATTTATACAAACCTTAATTTAATTTACTGCCTTTTCTTAACACGACAATTTTGTGACTTTTTCCCAATGAATTATATGTAATTCATACTTAGAGCATATATATGTTTACAGACAGACGCTCCTGTGTTGAGTTTAAAGTACTTTAATACTCATTTACAGAATAATGGCGCTGACGTATATGTACGTCCATACTCCTCTAAAGGTTAAAAGTAGTTTCAATCAAAGTTTACGAAACCGGTTTCTCAAAAATTATTAGTTTTATTATTATGTTATTTATATTAATACGTAAATATACCACATATTTACGTATTAATATGCTGCGGCCCACCTAATGTAGCAAAAACCAACATGCGGCCCTGATGAAAAAAGGTTGAGTATTGCTGGTTTAAAGTCAACATTTAGTTGCAAATGGTTGGGAATCGGGTTCTATAGATGAATAGACCTTATATAAGTCTCGAATCAGGTTATTACTCATTTCAATGTTTACATAGATAGAAAATAAATAACGTTATCACAAAATCCTTATCTAAATAATTGGTACTGTGTGATTTTTCTTGACTGTAAATGAATAAATAGAGGAACAAGGTTTATGAATATGGAAAGAAAATCACACAAAGCAAGAGTACGACAATTTCATTCTAAAGACACATTGGAATGAATAGAACAAAATACTTTTATTATAGAAAATAATATTTTTAATAAATAGAATAGAACTCACTCTAACTGTTTGGGACCAGAAAATTGGTCACTTATGTGGATATAATCAATGAGGTGGCCATATTTCTCGATGGCGGCACACACTCGTTGATCTAGAATGGCTTGACTGGCTTCACTCAATTCAGTCAAAAGATAAAACGAATCGGGAAGACCGTATCTCTCCGCAGGTCGCTTTTCTCCACAAAAGACACTCTAAAATAACAAAAAATAAATATTTACCAAATTTACTTTATTAAGGATCACTTCAATGGGAATAAGAAATTTGCATTTCCTGGATGACGTATCATGAAAACTACAACTATATGTTGTTTATCAAATGACACCATATTACATTTTGAAAAAATCATAATGTAATATGGCGTCATTAATGTCATTTAGTTATACGTGATTGACATACAAGGAGCTCGGGATCAAACCCAAATCCAGTTAGAAAAAGTGAGATATCGCTATAAAATATGAGTATTAATTCAATAGCACAGAATTTATTTTTTAACGTTGCTAAAAATCTCATAGTTTCTATGCTATTAAGGATCAAAATATGAAGCTATAATAAAATTCAAAAAAAGTAAATCTAGTCATTTTTGATCCCAAGCTCTGCATATGTTGGCAATAAATATAAAATATAATATACATATTGGGTTCTAACAAGAACACTGTTAATATAAAGAATATCTTCTCTGTTTATAAAAAGAAGAAAATTTTAAAAGAAATAAAATTTAAGCAATAACGGGTTTATATGAACGGCGGCAAGTGGAGCGATATTTTACATTATTTTGCTGCCTTTATATGTGAAACTAACAATCTTTTATTGAAAACCATCCAAAAAAAATTGCTCAGACATAAATGGCGTGCAGGGCTATTCTTAAATTGATTAGGATCTAGAATACTAATCAAGGGGTCTCTAATATTCAACATGATTTTTGTATTTGGCTTTTGCGACTGTAACATAGCTGTAATTACCAACCGTAAAAACCAAAAACAAAAATCATTTTGAGCATAAACGGCCCCTTTAATTAGTGTCTAAATCCTAATAAAATTGAAAAGCTCACATTTTGTCCACGTTTAGTTGTTTCTGTAGTGTTATTCTCACGTACATAGAACTTTTTTGGATAATCTGAAATACTCAACACGTAAATTGTGTTGGATGATCTGTATACTCAAAATGTGACTGTGTTAAGTATTTCGAACAGTTGGTGAACTTGTAATATTTTTTTATTTAATCACGTTTTTATTGACAATTTCAAAGGGCTTTCAGTAGCACCATGCAATTAAGTATGACGACGATTAAATACTTACTAAATCAGCCATTTCCTTTCCAAGTTTAGTGGCTGTCTTTTTTTGAGCTAAGCAAAATACAAACGCATCCATTTCATCTTTCCCGAGTTCAACTCTTATCAATAAAGAGTCCAATGTGGGTCTCACAAGTCCAATGGCACAATGAACTAAGTCTTGTCTCTGCAAAAGAATACAAAAATTGAACACAAGAATTGAAAATATAAATTTAACAGTTTTCATCAATGATTACACTCTTTATACACATAATGTTTCGATCCATAACCAATGTTGAGTAATCTTATTTAACACTTTAATTCCAGATAAAAAAAATCAGTGAATGCGCCACTATCTATTTAAAAAAACTGTGAATCATCAAAATCAACTTAAAAACGGACATTATTTCATTTATCAGTTTCTAATTTACCTACTCATATTATGTTCTAAGAATGATAAGAATTGCGTTACAGTTACAATTGAAATATTTCCCTAAATTAACCAGTTAGCCGCCAACGTCGAAGTATTCAATACGAATGCGACTCACGGGTGAGACGATGGCGTACAAAGGGTTAAGCATAACCTGTCAAGTTACGAGACCAGTGTTCAAATGTAGTCAATTTTAAAGAAATATTTTTTTTCAAAATAAAATAAAACAAGATACATAATGGCATAAAAAAAATCATAAAATTCTGTAATTATTCAAGAATACTTCCAAAATTAGCAAATATATGGTATTTTAAAAATTGTATGTACAGTAGATCCCCTACAAAGTAGTCTCAATCTGTACATACATACAACGTTATGGAGGACTAGATACTCTTACAAAATATAATGATAGGTTCTTTTAATTGTATTTAGTTTATTGAACAATGGAATAAAATATTCAAATAGAAGAGAGAAAGAATGCGCTTATAACTAATTATAAAATAAACGGGTTTAGGTAAACATAATACATAGAATGGTGGTACGTCTGTCATCTCTGTAAAAAAAACCTAAACATTTTTTTCCATCGTGATTTTCCATACTGTACATACCTAAAGATGCCACATGGCAGGCGCAGATTTGAAAGTGTTAAATGACCTTGTGTTTAGTTTGCCAACAAGGGACAAACAGGTACTGACAAATATTGTTTAAATGCAAGTATATAAAATGTCCATTAATAATTTGCATTTTGTTAAAAGCTATATGAGGGACTGACGTATACACTTTAGGAAACTTCTCTATAGGGGTAACGCTATCGGGAGAAAAGACATCACAAACACCCATGTAAAAAGAAAATGATATTGACCTAACTGGGACATGAAGACCAGCCTGATCACTAGGGGAAAGCTCTTACAAACTTGACACAGAAGGCAAAAAGCATAAAACATTATAAGCTTAATATATCTATGTATCACGAGAAAATAGATTTTTTAACCATATTTTCAACCATAAATCGTCTGCAACCACGACTAAACCATTTATTGCAAGCACCAAAAAATAGTTAAGCTTAACTGGCACAATATATAGAATAGGGAATATTCACATGAGGGAAAATGGAGCTAACCTAAACACTGTTTAGATACTTGCATCTCTTAATTGTTACAATTTCAGTAGTAATCAAATTTCACCAAATTGAACGTTTAAAATGTATTCAGATTTTCAATTAGTAGAAGAACACCTATTTTACTCTTCTGAAATAATTCAGAAAACTACAATATTGAATTAAAATTCGGTGTTCATGTTATTTTTTTTGAATAGTGCCGATAATTATGATATATATTATTTCTACTTACTTTCATAAGTTTGAGAGTGATCAACATTCCTTCACAACAAGTTCGACCACTGCACCACATCGTATAGCAATGTTCGGCCTCTTTTTTCCATCCGCCCGCTTCTCCCCCAGTCTCCTCGCCTTGAAAGATAATTACATTCATTAATAAATGTAGAATTAATTATAAATTCAATCATAAAGGTGGACATAAGCACATCCAAAAAATGTGATATTAATAAAAAATACAAACCAACTAAGGTGAAGTTATCTTGGAGCAATGGTTTGTGGACACGACTGAATGCGGCAGCAATTGAATTATTTCTCGTACGACCGGCAAGGAATGTCGCAGCATATGCTGCAAGACCCAACACCAGCAGACCTTCTAACCAATACGCTTCCCATCGAGCGCGGACCATCAATGGTACCTACAAAGTATTTATAAGTCATCAAAAAATTTTATCATTTGTTTTATACCATGTTTTCATTTTATATATTAGACTCACAATACACTCCATAATGTAAACATTTTTCTTTTTGAGTGATTTTTTTCACCAGAAGCCTCAACTCACTATAACAGAGACTACAGCTGCAGGAGTATAACATTTAAAATTATTAAAAGCTATTTTTTAAATATTCTAATTGTATCATAATACAAATCAATGTTATGAGAAATAAGTCGAAATTTGATGAAATTACCCAGTCCGAGACCAGTCAATCCAGGCCCAGCCCAAACCGGACCCGAATGTTAGTGCCAAACTTGTAACCTGATTCCAACCTGAAGACCAGATTAATATTTTTCGACCCAAAAAAACAGATATTTAAAATTATGTTTTTAAAGATGTTTTTTTATGAATAGAGTTTCCGCTTCGCTGACTATCCTTACCCACCCAAGCTTGGGCCGTGTAGACCTCCATAAGGAATGAATCAACTAAGATCATAATTTTAAAACCAATTCAATCTTTGAAAATGAATTGATAGGGAACCCCCTTTCATATGAGGAACTCATTCAGTTGCAACCAGAACCGGCACTTGATGAAGAGGCAGAGCCTGTTGTATCCAAACAGCTAACATCAAAAAAATTGTGGAAAGCTTTTTCCTATTACGAAATAGGCAAGAAGGCAAGACAAACAATGTTGGACAATTTTTTTAAGTCAGGCCCTTCCTTACCAGCGAAAAATGATGACAGTGATCTGCAGGTTACCATTTCTTTATCGTCTTCAGACTAAAGCCATTTTAAAAAAAAAATATGTATGTATACACACACATGTTTTATGTAACATGAAGTTGTTTCATTTTTGTTTCATGTATGTTACAGAATATCAACTATGTAATCCAGAAAAAAATGCATTAAATATCAACAATTAAACTTTCGTAAATCTGGCTTGTATTAAATATCAACGTTGGAAATAATGAATTAAGCACAATGGTGGAAACATTAGTCCAAAAAGAAGCCATATGACTATTTCTCTACAGTAAATATTCCAATCAATAATCCACAGCGCAAGCGGGTAATGACCGGAAGATTTATATATTATAAACACATCTTCAATTACAGATAAGTTGCATATTTCTACTGTTACATATTTGTAAAATTTAATTAAATTAATTATAGTCAACCTATTCATTACACATTTCTTTTTCTTATTTGTATTCTCTTTTGTATTATTTTTTTAACCAATCCACATTAGGAGTGAACATAAAGAATACAATTTTGACATCAGTACCGATTCAACATTTGTTCACAAAAATGGAATTTACCTTAGTAATAGTAATTTTGGGTTGTTCATGTATGAGATCAATTCCATCTTCAGCGAATCCCTCGAATTCCTCAGGATCCTGGAAGTGCTCAAACTCATTGTCTTCATCCTAAAATTGTAAAGAAATATTTACAAAAATTATAATGTAGCCAGAACACAATCATCTTAACTCATTGGCATCATCGGATGATTGGTATACGAGTCTTTTGAGTTCCCTTCTAAAATTACGGATGACTCGTATCTTTTCGCCGGTCTGACTGACGCGTTGAAATATATACATCCAATGCGACAAATGTTTTAGATTCTCTACAGAGTGCTTAAAAAAGGTTTGATGCATCATTTAAAAAATAAAATATTAAAATATATGCATAAATATTTTTTTTATTCGGTGATTTCGGCGATGAAAAATCAGCAGACAGTTAAAATATAACTTAAAAAAATAGGCAACCAAAATATAAGCAACTGTAGGCTAAAAATAAACTTTTATATTTTCTAATTTTGTTGTGAAATAAAATAAACAGGAGCACATCTATATTTGGCTTGTTATTTATTACTTTTCTATAATAACCGATTTTCTATCTTAAAAAATACAAAAGGTAGAGTATCACAAATTAAAGCAGGCTAAAATATATAAATTATTATTCAACAAAGTGTTGTACAACTGATGTCCAAATTATTTTTTTAAATGTCATACAGTTTTAAAGTTATACTTTTTTATGAAAGTACCTAGTTTTTTGCACAATTTCGCAAAAATGCCCCGTAACCAGGTCGGCTTTCAGGTAAAAATGCCCCGATGCGAATGAGTTAAGAGAATTACATGGTGTCTTATATGGGTTGAGATTGAACAAAAAACACATTGTTTCTGTATACCTCTTATTGCAATGGTAGACTGCCAATATGTTAACAAGGGCCTGCCTTAATCTCAAAACTATCCCCGTAGTCCCAGAGAAGGGTGGATTTTTTTTATCACACTTATAATAAATTTTAAATCAATCAATCAAATATAACTGGATATACTTATAATATGTAACAAAACGTAACAGACTGTAAAATAATTAACATCAATAGCTGAAAAATGTATTTTCCTACCTTAGATTGTCAGAGTAACGAGTTTTAAAATTGATACAAAGATAGGTACTAGTGTTTTTCATGTTTCAAAAGTTATACAAATCATAATTAAAACGTTATCAAACGCTGTTCTAGACAGTATTATATGTCATAAACATAATTACGTTGCATATTTAAACATTGTATTACACAAATGTGATATCTTTATTTTATTAACAAGGGACTCGCTGGCCTAAGTCAAATTCAACAAGAGACTCAAGCGAGCACTCACGATCCCCCTCTACTCCACACCTGTCTTATTGGCCCAAAGATAAATTTAACACAATTTTCTGAATGTATTGTTGGTGGTCAATGTATAGTCTTAATCTGCAGACACAATATAATAAAATGAGTAGTGATAGAAAACATCAATATTCTCTTTTAAAAATATTTTTTTAATCAAATGTGATCTAATGCTTACATTAGATCACATTCTTAAATCGTTAACTACGACTTTCATGGATCCTGTGCCATATTTTTCCTTACAGTAAAATGCCTGTACAGATATTTTGTAATTGCACGATACATTAAAATTTATGTGTTCCAACTGGACTACGGCTTTTTCAAACCATGGCCTTAATTTAGTCTACAAAATGATTTGCGACACTACATGTTACAAAACTAAAATTATATGAAAAAAAATTCAAGAAACATGATGATGGCAAATCACTGAAAACAATGTTTTTTAATAAAGATTTCAATAATTTTCAATTTAAATTTTCTTGATTCACATCTTAAGTATTAACAGAAAAACATTTTAGCTTTATGGAAATTATAGCAGTTGTGCATTTTAAATCTATACACATAATGTATGCAAAACATTTCGGAAGACAATAAATTAGTCAATGGCGGGGCAACTGAACTTCGCAAGAGGAAATTTCATATGGGAGAAAGTTTTAAACAAATAACTAATGAAGGAGAGCAAATGTCTAGTTTTTCTAAAGACAGGGGTACCGAAAAAGGTTCTCAAACAAGGTGGGGAAAAACGAGTCAGAAGGCTACTAATGCGCCAAGCTGAGTGGAAACGAAAGATCACTAGAGAACTTTTACAAGTATTTAGGACCAGCAACAAAAGAGCAATGGAGAAGAAAGCTGCATTTTTACCTCAACCAACATGTCATCATCTAGTTGATGAACGGGAGTATAGTGTGGTGGAACTCTCCCAGGTAAAGCAGGCCCCTCATCATCAGCATCAAACTGCTCAAATTCTGCAAACTCATTATCCTCAAGCAGAGGACTGTCATCACGGGTTGCTTGTGATGGACATACCAGGCTTAGCAGTGCAATACCAGCTAACACCGCCACCCCCAAACGTAAAAGCATTCTTCTTGCAATCTATTTCTTTAACAGAAAGACACATATTTTTTTCATTGAGTTAACAGTTGACATTTATTTTTTCATGTCTTTAGCCAATGCATGACATTCATAAATGTTTTCAGTCATTACTATATTTTAAGTAACCAAAGTATTAATTTTAAACAATAAACAGCGTCTATTCAGATGCAATGATATGTATTGCATTATTAATCATCAGAGTCTGTAATTTACTGTTTTTTTTTATCCTAAGAACAGTTAAACCTTCATTCTATCATTGCTATGAATTAATAAATAAAAATAGTAATTTAAACTATTTCAAACAATGGAGCTTAGAAAACGATAGGTAAAGTACAAGAATTTCATATATTTAGACGATTATTATTTAAAGTGTGAGTAAAAATAAATAACCTTTTTAACCCAATTATCGGTGCAGCAACAAGGTGAATTTTAATATAGAAATTAAAACGTAAGTCAAACCCAGAAACCATAGACACTAGAGGGTAATTGTTACGTTTCGTTCATAGATTTCATCACCTTTTATATTGCCAGTTGATAAAACAATACACTTGCCCAATTTAATCGTAATAAATAATAATTAATACCTAATGCACTACTTTTTGGAAGACATTTCCTCAAATAAAAAGAAGGAACTTAATACTCTCTAGAATTTAGAGCAGCGATTTCCAACCTGGGAGGCGTGGACTATTCCAAAGGGAGGCGCGAACAGTCCAAAATATTTATTTAACCTTTATAAAGTGTCTTTATTACTAAATGAAATAAAGGATGGGGTATTTTTTCTTCAAAGGGAGGCGCAGTAATATAAAGATTGGAAACCATTGGTTTAGAGGGCTTAATTTAATCATCCTTTTCTTAGTTTCAACTGATCAATTTCATTAAAATAAAAGTTACAATAAAGCTTATTTAAAGTCAACTAAGATTTTATTATAACAAGTCTTATCACGAAAGAATGATTTGCTGATGTTATAAAATAGCTATCACGAAAAATAAAAAGCTAGTACGTTATTGGTGTTGAGCTGTTTCCAAGTGCAATGAAGATATTAAAACATTTTTATAAACTATTTCGTTTTTTTTTAACTTAATCGACACATACTTAGTGTTAAAAATTAAATTGAAATAATATAACATAACAATCTGCTATATATCATTATACTCTGTATATATCAGGTCAGACCAAATAACGGGCTATTTTGTATTTTGTACGGTCCATTCACGTTATGAATTTGTTGATTATTAAAGAATCACACATTTCTGATCTATTATATTATATGATACATTTTCAAGAGTAAGGTTATTGGGGACCCCACCAAGACCTCTTAGACACAGTGAAGCGATATGAAAATATTGCTGAACATTTAGAGTGGGTTTTTCACAAAATTATCATGTACGTATCGCACTACGTGTACATACTAAAACGAAGTCGATGTAAAATTTTAGAATAGGGGATAAAAGTTTATATTGTGTGCTTAAAGTGAGGGCACGGTGGTATTCAAACCAGAACAAACATTCGTTGTTAATAGTAAAATAATATCATAAAGATAAATAAAGAATCTTGGAGGAATCATGTGGTGGCCATATGCTCCGACTAGGGAGCGGATATGGGCAAAATAATCTTTTATTACCAGTCACCTTTTCACTTACGCCAGTGGTTTCCAACCTTTATGTTACTACGGCTCCCTTTGAAGAAAAAAATATCTTGACGCATCCCCATCTTTTATTTCATATATTAATTAAGACACGTTTTAAAGGATAAATAAATATTTTGGACTGTTCGCGCCTCCCTTTGGAATAGTCCACGCCTCCCAGGTTGGAAATCGCTGGGTAAAGTTCACATTCTGTTCGTTTTTATAAACGTATCGATGTTATAACTTAACACAACGCAACGTATGGCGCGAGGATTACAACATAACTTCAAAATAATTATAAAATTACATCACTACGATACCACTAAGTCAACGATTTCCCGATATTTGCGTGTATTTCTTATATCACTGTTTATTTTGAACAAACTTTAAATGTTGGTATGCGTTTTATAATTCCGTGATTTACGTCGAAAACATTCAACGTAGCTTTTCATTTTATTTTCGATAATTGTTCTCATACTTAAATGGAATTAATGGGGGTATTGAGTTAGTTATTTCGTCATTCTGAATTATATGTGGCTTATAGCTGTTCGTTGACATAAGTTTTTGTCACACTCTATGCTCCATGACTTTTATTTATCATACTCTCCAAAGGTCTGATATAGGTAGGTTAACTACAAATTAGTAACACTTTATTTGACTTACTTGTGGCCGGTAATAAATATACTTATAGACAGGATTCATTTGCACTCGGAAAATGCGTGGCTGGTCTAAGAAGTTTAAAAATAATAGAGCTCTATTACTGCAGAATTACATTAGTACGATGAACAAAAGATGCTCTAAAAACCATTATTAATCAATTGTCTTAGCTTATAATAAAGAAAACCATTTATTGGAAGAAAAAAATGCCCAAAATGCTAAGAATAATTTTAATTGTTAAAATAAAATAGTTATAAAAAAGAACAGGAAGATAAGCGAAAACAAAAAAGACAAATATATAATAATAACAATCTAACAAAAAATGAAGAAAAGCGAAAGATTAAAATATCACAAAAACCGATACATACCTACTCAGTCATGTTAAGTAATTGTGAAAGTAAATCGTAATGTTATAACACTATAAATTCTTTGGAAAACCCATAAAAATTAAACAATAAAATTATTTTTTCTTTTCTTTTAATCTTTTATATTTACGTTCTCGGAATAGTGCAGGGTCGGTCAATGAGTCGATCTCAAATCTATTTTAGTAATCGCGGCTGTATTCCCAATTTATAGTTTAATATAAAAAGATGCTAAATAAACATTATGAAAAATCTTTATTGGAGGAGTTTGTAATATAAATTGAAAAAATCGCCTGCTTATTGCACATACTTCGATGTATTTTTTAATACATGATAAATCAGTGGTATGGACCAAAACTTTCATGCGTACAATATAAACTACATAGCTACTTTATTTTAGTCATTTTAATACAAATATTCAATAGGTTTCAATAGACCCGATAGCCGAATGTATGCATCGTTTAAGATATGAATAATATTTATACTTAATATGTATTTAATATTAATACTTTGACAATGAAATTTATTATGCTAAATATATTTGAATTCAAAATTTCTGAAAACACACAAAGCTTCCCACTCAGTGGCGTAGCTAGAAGTTTAGGACCCTCGTGCGAAAGTCACGCAAGCCCCCCCCCCCCCACCCCCAGCACATTTTTCATAACTAGTATGTAGAAATGTAACATGCATTAACATGCATTGCATGACAATGTTGGCTACGCCGTTGCCTCTCGTATAGATTGTTGGTAAAAACTGTTTTATCGATTATTCAATATATTTTGTATGATACAGTTTTATATTGAGTCGTGTAATAATAATATTTTCTCTTACTTATGTGATTTCCCAATGAATTTTATATTTTTATCAACTGCTCTGAGAATAACACATTAATTAAAGCCTATAATTTATGTTTCATTTTACAAATTGATAGATGTGAACGATCTGACACTGAATTTGATTACATGATACATTAGAACATTGATCAATAGCCCCCGAGAGACCTACGCCACTGGTATCACAATATAATATACCTATAACAACAAACAGCAGACGATAGTGCCGGCAACTGTACTCTGTCCATAATGTATTATTATCAAGTTGCTATATAATATTATGTATAGAACAGATATGCTAAATATACATACATTTGCCAATGCATGTGTGTTTTTAATACTGTTTGTATTATTCTTTGAATAATTAACAACATGGAAGTATATAATAACTTCCATAATTATATTTATAATGGTATGAAAACTATCAACATGCATTGTATTCCAATATTACACTGTATTGATTATCTTAAATAATTTAAACAAATTGTTATACCCAACGTCATATTATAATCTTTTATATTGTATAATAGAATAAATAAGGAGAGCTCGCCGGCCCCCACTCTGGCAGTCGCCGTATATTGATTGCTAGAGGGGTGTGGCGGGGAAGCGGCGTACCCACTCGACTCGAGCTATTTTGCGTCTGGCTCTTTCATGTAATTTTTATTATTGTTTTAAATGATTAATGTCTTTAAAAATACGCTATAGTGAAAATAAATGTTACTTTAATATATATCCAGGGTAAGTACCGAAGGTGTGAATTGTGTATCATATAAGATTTACTAAATTACCAGTAATTAAGGTACCTACCAAATAATTAATCTGATGCCTATTGAGTGTAGCTAACTTATTCGTAAAGGAATGCGTCTTTGCAAGCGATAATTATTATGCCGATAAAATTAAATTCGTTACAGAAAACGTCAAAAATGCATAATGCAACTGTTTCTTTTACGGTCGCATATTGTTTTAGTTAGTAAATAGCATCATTGCATTCGCACATAACGCGTAACCATTGCATTTGGTTTTTTTTGACAAGTCGTAAGTATAAAAGTACGCTTGGTACATAAATGTATTACCATAATCGCAATCGAGAGGTTATGTCGCGTATAGAATTATTTATTTTTAATTGCTTCCGGCAGATGCAGCCCGCCACCAGTGATAAGACGTTTCATCTGAAGTGGAACAATCATTTGCAAAATTTGAGCCAATTGTTTACAACTATATATTCATCATCGGCTCTGGCAGATGTGACCCTATCATGCCGTGACGGGTCCATTCGCGCCCACAAGCTGGTACTGTCAGCTTGCAGTCCATATTTTGAGCAAATATTTAAAGATAACCCTTGTAAACACCCAGTGATCATTCTCAAAGGTATTCCGTATGCCGAGATCAATTTACTGGTTGAGTTTATGTACAAAGGCTCAGTGGATGTCCAAGAACTGGATCTGCAATCGTTGATGCACACAGCGTCTGAATTAGAAATCAGGGGGTTGGCGTATGAACTCAGAAAAGACGCATCAAACCTTTTGAACGTGAATCTCAATGAATACCCCAACTTTTCATCTACTCCTAATACCAATCGTGAAATTGCATCTCAACCTGTCATAGAAACCGTACCGCGACCTGCTGAAGCGCCTTATGATGCCACCCCGCGCTCTATTAATCCTTATCAAACAAATCTTGAAAGGCTTCGACAAATTCACATGTACCAGCAAGCTATGTGCCGTCCTGCAGAGGGATCCACCATAAAAAGAAAACGTAAAAATGAAGACTCAATGCCCGCTAATACGACTACAGCTGTAGAAAACATTCTGGCAGCCGCAGCTAAAGAATTGGCAGAAAAGAAATCCCCATCTCCAAAACAAAAAATTTCAACGTGCATCCAAACGGATGAAACAGATGACGTAGGAGTAAAAGAAGAGGCTGAGGAAGATGAAGAATCTGAAGCTCCTCTTCACGGGAGAGACACTCGGTTTAAGGGGAAAAAACGTGTCTCCGTGGGGTTGGATGATCATTATCCTTCTTCGGTATCTAAAGTCAAGCCAGTGAAAAGAAGTGTCAAATTTTCCATCAAATCTAACACTGCCGATCTGGCAATTCCTGAAGACGCAGTCAGCAAACTTGTAATTTCAGGTTGGAGATTTAATTTACATATATGAATTGTATTTTTTTTTTTTAATGTTACTGTTTTTTTTTCTTAAGTTCTGTTAAGTCTCTATTTATAGAGGTAAAAGGTTGATTGCTTTTTTCAAACTTTTTTTCATCAACTATAGAAATTTTGAATGTAATGATTAAGAGAACAACTTAATTGTTTCATTCTTGTAATTTTTAGTTGACTTTTCTTTGAAGAGATTTGAAATGGATTTTGTCATATAACACCCATCACCTTTATGTTTCTATACAGACTTAATTTTATTTGCAATACAAATATCAAACATTGATGAGTAACATTACCCGATAATCTAGTGCAAGACTTCCCACATGGTGGGTTGAACATAAAATAGTTCTAGTTAATACAAAATTTAAACTAAAATTGTTAAAAACATTTCCAAGACAACTTCTTTTTATTTTTAGTGTATCAGTATTAATCTGTTAACTATGATAGGCATCTAAATATGTGTTAATAACCGAATAGGTTAAAATCGATGATCATTAATTACCCATCGACTTTGTGACATATTTTAATTACATTTCAAAATAATAGTCTTAATAAGAAATTTATACACTGTTAGTTCAATACAAAATAATTTGAAATAATGGTAATGAAAAGATATTGTTTTATTTATATATCAGTATGATTATTTTAGAAAAACAGGGTCCAGTTTAATAATAAATTAATCCGACTACAAAATATGTCGGATATCTTTCCCAAAGTATCTACCAATCCTGTCAACGAAAGAAACATACATTACATTATACATGCACAGAATTGCATAAAAGAAATGCAGCTTATTTCAATTTCATTCATTTCTCTGATAACAAAAATTAATATATCCTTTTTTTTTTCAATGATAATATATTGTATCAGTGTTTTATTCTTTACAGCTGTTACTGGCAATGCGAATACTAGCGGCTTGACTTCTGGCCATGGAACATTGAAATGTGTGAATTTAGATAACTTAAGAAACTCTCATATTGTTAACACCTTAGACGTAGATGACAATGATAATGATAATGAAGATTCATCTGGACATGGTACGTATGTAATGAATGCATATCATTTGCCTTAAATATTACCTCATTCGCTGCGACAGTTATGTAGTGCAGTGTAAGATCTTTTTTTTTTAATTTATGTCCGCTCTCAGTGTAGAGCAGAATTTCTCCTAATGGAGGTATCTCAGAAGTTTTTTTATGAAAACTACTTGGTTGCTCAACCATTCTTTTATTTTCGATGGTAGTAAAGATAGAAATGATAAGGTTAGGACAGGGCTAGTGGTTAGCTAATCGCTCTCGCTTCACCCTGTTATTTTTATTAGAAGATTCGGAGAGAATTTTTGCATGCCTTTAAACAGAAATCGATTTAAAAAATGCGTGATTTATGAACCTGTGAGATCTGTTGTGTCTATAATATTTGATTTTAGATAAAGTGACTGTTTTCAGGTGATTATTTGCACTTATATAATTATGGTAGAATGAATAATTATTTGTTTCTAGAATCATCAGATGACAACACTTTTGACGAATCTAAGTTTGTTCAGGCTACATATCCAACTGAAAATGAAGAATATGACAGTAGCGACTGTGGTAAAGTGGAATCTACAAATAAAACCCTTGAAAAGATTTTCAAGTGCGATCTTTGTGATCTCAGGTGATTTACATTACACCCTATATGTTTTATTTATTTAGATTAAGTAAATATGTGACATATTTAATCTAAAGTTTGAAGAAGAATATTAAAATAAAAATTTGGTGACTAGCTCAATAAATGTCTCATTGAGATTGTGTCCTATGGTGGTATGCACCTCCTCGAACAATTTTTATTTACATAATAAAGCAAGCATATAAATTATTATGGGCTATAGCTTTAGACACTATTTTCTATGTGACAATTTTAATATTATAACGCGGAGTAATTGGCTACAGGTTTAAAAACAGTCCACCAATTATTTTGACTTACAGCGCCATAATTCACCAACAAAACAACACTATTTTGAATTAAATTCATCAATTCAACAATTGTAAAACCCATTACACACGTATTTTTCCATTAAATTAATATTGTTTAAATTTCTTTCATATACCTTGCTCCCATAGATATCATTTTGCAGGCATCTCTTTGAGAATGATAGGTATTTTTTTTCAACCACCACGTCCACACGCAACGTGGAGTGTTATTGTTCACCCTGAACACATAGATTATTTTAGTAGGCCAAATGCACATCCCTTCTTGTCTTAAAACTTCTTTTACAGGGTAATATAGAAGTACAAAAAATCAAAACTTCAATCATTTCAAATGTTATCATATTTACTTAATTTAAATAATTTTATTTTAACTCGAAGACGTTAAATTCTTATATATAAAAAAAATATTCATTACTTCCAGTGCATGCTGATGGGATTTGAATATTTTTTAATTATTTTCAGAAAAAATTTAACTATATATTCTACGAAATATTCATGTTAATTTCGACATTAATGTTTACTTTGCGACGTTTCCATTGGAAAATAAAATATCTGACAAAAATGTTTTTACATGGTTATTTACAGCAAAGATAACTCCACACAACCATGTAAAAATTAGTAAACACACTACTTTGTCTGATATTGCATTTTGTAATGGAAACCGTGTTTGATATTTTATCAGTTGTCCGTGGTTAAATGGTCTAACTTAAACCGTACCTGAAAACTATATCACAATTTCCTTTCGGGTCAGCCTATTCGATAACAGCGATGGCATTATTTTGTAAAAATAATTGGGGCTTTTTATTCCACTGTGTATTTTTTTTTTATCTCTGAAAGTAAACATACCTAATTATTAGGTGACTGATAACTATTTTTTCGATATATATAACTACAAGTATGTATGATTTAACTACAAAGCATTTACTGGAGTATATTCTACGGATGAGTGAAACGGTCTACAGCAACACCTATAATTAAACTTAACGTAATTATTGATGTATATGATTTTGCTAACGTTTAATAATTTTTTCAAAAATAAATAGTATGTTTTGGTTGAGATGCGATTTTTTATTGGAAAAAAATAGGAGGTCCCTGCTTAACAGCTTAACGACCATGGACGCGTATTTGAGTCTTTGAAAAACAAAGGTTGCTGGCCGGCGGACACATATATGCGTATAGGCGAAGTATCTGGAAGCTAAGAAAAATAAATTTTGTAAAGATATCTCAATTTGCTTACAAATTATAGTGAATTTAGTAAAATTACAATTTTTGGTCATTAAGCTGTCAAGCACGCCACTGGCTCCCTGTTAATTTTTTACAAATAAACTTTATTAAAATATTTATTGATTTGGCATTTACTTGGTAGAACTCCATTTTAATAGGGTAAAATATCAAGGTATTTCAGTTCTACAGTTTTTAAAAAAGTTAAAGGTTGATAGCTATTTCGGCTTACGCCATCGTCAGAACTAGTTCTGACGATGGCGTAAGCCGAAATAGCTATCAACCTTTAACTTTTTTAAAAACTGTAGAACTGAAATACCTTGATATTTTACCCTATATTTATTAAAATATGTTTATAAGGAATGCTTAACTCAATTGGGATGATTTAAAAATCCTATTATGATAGATTCTATCAATTAAACAAATTTTTGTATATAAGCACTTTAATAATTTGTCTTGATTATAGGCGTCTGTAGACAGTGACTCTTACCCCTAATTATGTAAAACCCAGAGAAATCGATATTTGACATTATTTATTACATTCAAATATTTTGATAATGAAAGATATATAAAAATAAATGACATTTCTATTTTATTTATACCACATAACTCATTTCATTTAAAATGTAAATTTGGATAATAAGAATTTAAAAAATGTTACACATATTCAAAAGAAAGAAGCAACATTAAAATCAGTAAAAAACTATTCAATGTGGATGAAATATGAACTTCAATGTGACTATAACAACTTAAAAAACTTAAATCTTGTATTTAAACTTTTCCTTCAAATTGTGCTCCTAATGTAACTGGTTGCATTATATTCGGGTTAAAACATTTATTAAATAATATGCTTTTTCATCTGGCTATGTATTGAAAAATTTCATTATTCTTAAAATTATTTTCAAAATTGATAATAACTACATTCCGTAGGATACTTATTGATGTACCCACTACGGCTTTATGCCCTTCTTACAGGTTGTATCCTGCAGCATAAAATTATTTAATATTTTCGATGGATTCAGCGGTAACTTTGTTTAAAAGATTAGCTTTAATCTACAAGACTACATGCACTATAATCTACAAAAAGTTGTACTGGAATTTATAGTGAAAGTTTCTATGGATTGAGATCCACTCGCTTTCAATAGAATATGTCCTTTGTATTATTATATGCTTTTCTAAATTATTTGTTAATTTGTCTGGTTGTTATATTGCTGCAGTTATAGTCGCAACTCCCACATGATCCGCCATCGACGAACCCACAGCGGAGAGAGGCCGTTCAAGTGCAACACCTGTCCCTTCAGGTGCACATACAATTCAAATTAACTGATTAAATGCACTGCCAATTGACTCCTCACTCATATCGGTGTAAAATGTCTGTTCTGTTGAATAAAATATTTTGTAAATATTTTATTTTAAGCTCAAAATAAGTTGCAGCTATTTTTTAACTGAATTTAGTTATATCATTATATCGTATATATAGTATATCAAAATTTTGCAATCAATCCCAAAGTAATAAAAATATATTTTTGTTTTTATGGATACTGTTCATTGGCTCTGCATTGAAATTTATTTTCTAAAATCGTTTTGGTAATATTTGCACGGTGTGTTAATTATTCTTGTAAATAGCATTAAAAATACACTTTCGATTTGTTGCAATTCCATTATTGCGAAAAAATATGAATGCTGTTCCTGTTTATTTTGAAGATACATAATTTATTTCCTGTGGTCTACTTCATTCATTTGTCAAACAAACCTCATTTTAGATATTCATGGGATAGCTGGCTATCAAACATACATCATTCAGTATCCATGTCTTTTAACCTGTCTGCTGCCTGCCTCGGTTATATACAGGATCAAGAGTGTGACCTCACTCCCACCCTATATATACGCATCACCCTATCTTCGACATGTAAATGAATATTCAAATATTATATTCCATTTCAATATTATCACTGCCTAATAAATGGCAGCTGGGCAGGAAAAGCGCTTATAAATAAATGTTCATCACCGTAACGTGATTTTATGTTGCTTAATAATTCCTACTATCAACGATATATATAATCCATGATGGAATGACGTAATATAAACTGAAAGCAGCTGTAAAATTCATATCACACTAAAGCGTGTAATTAATGCACTCGATATCATTGTCTATTAATGTTTTTACCAGCGCAACAGAAAATATTGATAAAACCATGCTGGTAGAGGTGATAACCTAAATGTTTTTATTTTTCATTTCATCAAAATTTCTTTTGTATTTGGTGAATCAGTAACTTTTCAAAAATTGTAAGCACATTATTGTTTTTTAAATATATTTTTATCCAATGTTAGAAAGATTGAATGCATTTTAGTGGTATTTGTATGGTGGAAGTTTTTTCGTATTCTATTGTGATTACTTTTCTCTTTTATTTAATCATTTTATTATTTATTGAAGAAATATTGAAAACTCCTTTTTTCTTATTACAGATGTGTAGGTTTTAATAACTCATAAATCTATCATGTTTAAGTTCCTGGACATAATAATTCATATTTTTATGTCATTTATCGCATGGGCTACCCAAAAGGGAAATAGTGTCGTAAGATATTATTTTATGTTTGTCACCCTGATCATGGTATGTTATGTAAAATGAATTTCATATTTCGCAATTTTTTTTTCTATTCATTTTTGGTAGCTTTAATAAGAAAACCAGTTGCAAATCATATAATGGTGAATGCATCCATTACTTATTCACATCATCATAATCAGATGCAATTTTTTTTTTACCTTTATTGTTTTTTTTCGGTGTTTTTAATTTGAAATTATTAAAAATTTTGGGTTTTGGATTTGAAATTTTTTCAAGCATACATATTTAAAGTGGAAAAGTAAAATGGAGCACAATACTCCGTTAATAAACAAGCATTTTGATGTTTATGTAAAATATTATAATAGATTTGAAAAATAGATATATCCATGACCGTGGTAAACAATAAAATAAATATTGTTTTTGCGAATATCATTTTAAAGAAAACTCGACTCCTTGTTTCAATCAGTTACTGGCAATGAAGTCGATAGTTGCTTATACATTAATGTCATAAATATTGTCATGATCACATGAGTGAGATATTTTTTCATTTCGTTTGTAAGAGATAAATCACTTTATGTGATAATTTTTATTTGTAACAGAACTCTTTCGAAACTACATTAATGTATGTGCTTACACAGAAATGTGTTGAATCTGGCCTTATATAAGTCAGTAATGAAACGAACTGAATTTCTTGACTTGTGTAGTTATTCACACACGGGTCCCAGGCACGGTTATGGTATTATTATCCAATTATTTATTTACATTAGAACTATATTCTAAACGAAAATAATTGCGATTATCTAAATTAAATATATTCAATTATCTTTATGCACATACTCTTTGACTTGTATTTTTTTGAAATTTAGTACATTTTATTTTATAAACCTACGAAATATGTAATACTGAACTCAGTCGCATAAACCCCTTTTACATTTCCACAGTCAATATCATTCGGTAAACATGTTTGGCTATCAAAACCATCACTCCATCAAGCATATATATATCAATAGGAAATCTGGTATAAATCTACAGTATTTTAAACACTCAATTTATTGCAGATTACCGATTGGTCAATTTCTACAGTATTCTGAAATATAATTAAATGTACAGTTTCAACCGATCATCTCACTTGGCACGCCATCGCAGAACACACACTGGAGAGCGGCCTTATCGCTGCGAGGCATGCGGGAGGTGTTTTGCGCGAGGAGACAAACTGAAACTCCACATGCGTATTTGTGAAAAGGTTAATATTATTTTTAAACAAACTCTTTAACTATATTATTCACAAATGTCTTGATTTGTCATATTTTTATACATATGAAGCTTTATAAAACAGATTTATTATCGCTTGCGAATGACATCTCCGATTCGATACTTCATTCCTTGTGGCTTTTGTCTGGCAATGTTCGTTTGAACGGTTCTTCCGATTTGGGACTTGTTCACTTCAACGATCAGGTCGTTTGAATTCATTCACAAACGAAGGATGCATGTAATTATTAAGTCTAATTTAAAGTAAAACCAAAGATGAATCTAATTTAACATATTGCTGTTTTCTACCTTATTTAATGGAGTTCTACCAAGTAAACACAATCAATCAAAAAAGTTATCCTAATCAAAGGGTCAACTTTTGACCATGGACAATCTTGTTTTCAACGTTTTGCTGTGATATAAATATTGGTTTTATTTACAATTTATAGGATGAATATGTATTGCCGAGTCATAACACAGTCACCGAACAAGACGTTTCCAAAATTCTTAAAAAGGATCTCACAATGATGTCAGGAATGGTATCAATTGGTCACAGCGAGCGGCATCAGCTGATGTTCACTTCCAGCGGTGACGTGATGCTGCCGCCGCGCGATTCCAGCAATCACATCAACGAGAGCGATGTCAGCCGAACAGACGATTTCAATACTACTAATGCGTCTTCCGCTGCAACACCGTCCACTTCTGACACCTCCCTGCTGAACCAACAGTATTACAGCTTGGATTCATCCGGTTATCCCACCAAAAGAGGTCGCGGTAGACCACGGAAGAAACCTCTGCCGCCTATATCTATGCCAGTCATCAAAAAGAAGAGAGGGCGTCCGCCCAAAGTTATTAAACTCGGTCAGTGAAAACTAAACAATGAATCTGCTATATTTTTTTATATCAAAAGTGTCAACAGTTGAAAAAAAATGTATATTTTATTTACTAAAGCATACTCAACTATTACAATCACGAGCTGCCATTGCACATTTTTTTTTCACTTGACGCTGTCGTTTGCTTCCATTCAACCCATATGGTACCATTTTATAAAATTAATTGTTAATTGTTTTGTAAATGAATACATTATAGATTTTAAGTTTTCGTAATATGCTTGATTTTGTTCGTGATCGGTATAAGACTTGTATGGAATATTTTATTTTAATTTTTGAATCTAAAATTAATGTAATCGTCTCAAAACTATAGTGAAGACAAAGTCTTTAATTTGGAAAACAGTAGTAGTAAATAAGCGTTCATTATTTTTACCTTTGGACTCGAACAGTGGTTATGCAGATTCCATTATTGGCATTGATGAAGAGTTTGTCGAAATATTTGAATAAAACAATGCGTAATAAAACCTGATAAATCTTTTATACCCGTATTACGTTTAAAACCAAGATGATTATTTTTAATTTGCCTTTTTTTTATATTGTTTTTTTGGAAATAAAATTTAAGACCATATGATTTTTTTTTATTTCCGTTTACCAATGTTCTATATTTCATCAAATTAACATAATGACTACTTCTGTGTATGGTATAAAATTGCATTCTATCCTCAAAGTTAAAATTCATGAAAGAAAAATCTTTTGCAATATATTCTAGTATTATATTTTTTGTTCTTTCAATCTTATAGAGTAGCGATAAGCAACTTGAGCCCACAGGCTTTCTATATATGGCACGCAAGCATATCACTCAAATTGATGAGAAAATAATTATATCATTTATATATTATGTATTTTATGTTTAGTATTAAAACATAATATCTCTAAATCAACTTGTATAAGATTCATTTATTAATGTTACAAGCACACGCAGTGTAGGTGAAGGGGTAAAATTGAAATTATAAATAATCAACATATTTTAAGTATTAGTAGAAAAGGGATACCAGATTTCTTAAATTTTCTCCTAACAATGTGAGATGTTGAAATAAAAACTTAACCCTGTTTTTATACTTTTTTTTGGGTTGTTGGCGGTGCGGCCCGTACTGATTATTGAATTTTCTGTTTTGGCCCGCTGCAAAATAAGGTTGCCCGGCACTGCTATAGAGCATATTATTGTTCATATTAGGAATCTATTTTATTGACATGGTTCAAAACAAAGAAATAGATATGATTTTCCTCCTGACTAATTAGAAATTAGAAAAAAACGCATTTTTTGACTTATATTGTCTAAGATAAACATAATCAGTAATTTGGTGTAAAAAATAAAATTACCATATTTTTACCATGTCCACTCCCAATGTGGAGCATATGGACTCCTAATGGAGTTTATCTCAACAGAAGTGTTTCTACGAGAACTACTTGTTACTCAGTTGCTCAACCTCTCTTTTTCCAAAGAGAGTAGGAATAGAAAGGTAGGGCTAGGACAGAACTAGTGGTTAGCTAGTCGCTCTCCATACGCCCCGCATCATCGATTGAAAAATCAATTTATAAAACTCTCCGTACTGGGATTCGAACCCGTGACCTCCGTAACCGAAGCCAACGACGTTGACCACTCAACCACACAGGTGGAAATATATTTATATATATAAGATATTTAATAGCAGTATATTTTGGTATTCTATTTTTTTTTATTGACTCCTGTAGCGCAGTGCTTCCCAAAGTATAACCCCTGGGGTACGCAAGGGAAGCTGCATGGAAGCTGAAGCAACTTGTATACTTTTTTTCGATTACAAACAGATTTTTGTGACAGGGTGTACTCAGTGTTACGAAAATTTCACAGGTGTCGAAAGTTTTGGAAACGCTGCTATAGCGCATATGGTTTTTAATGTGTGACAACTTACTTTGTTGACTTGGTTTGAAAAATGAAAAAGTTATGATCTTTTTCCCCAACACATTAGTCATTGGCAAAACACCCTTTGGTATTTTTCATACATATTCTGAAAAATATGTTGGTCTTTATACAAAGGGCAAGGTCCAAGATCAGACTTATTCCTGCATTTTAACATGCTTAAAGGGTCATGCTTTCCAATCAGTGTAATGGTATTCAGTTATCTACATTTTATTACGATAATAGTATTACTTAATTCAGGATGTAAAATGATTAGCATTTTAATATTGAAAATTTGTAACTAACGCCGAGCACTCGAAGTTCTTATTTGCTAAACTGACCATATTGAAAAAATGACGTAAACAAACCATACGAAAGAATATAAAATATGTACACTAAAATATCTCGACATCCATTTCATGATTGTAATTAATGACCATTTGTTTTTATTCCAACAATAAATATCGGTTTGTTTCATAATTTCAGATCCTAGTGATAACTCCAGAGGTTTACAAAACTATACGGCATCCGATCTTCCGTATGGAGATTTCAGCTATCTGACTGACATCATATCGACTCATTTCAATCAGCCCGGCCAACAGTCATACCCAAATATGGTCCAACTGAATGCAGCACGAGAAGCTTCCAAATTACCGGCTAATATTTCAAGTAATTTTGCGCATAAAGTGGATATACGAGGAACAACTCTAACCGGCAAACACACTATCGATACCGTCAGAAATATTGTATTACAAGAGAAAACTCCCGACTCTGCGCAGTCCGACATCCTTACAATAAAAAAAGTGCGGGTTGAAACCAACAATGAAAATAAGTCTTCCGGTGTGCTACCGATTGTTATACCAGAAATCACCGTTCCCAGTGAACCCGACGCCCTTGACGGCCATTGCGACGATCCGACGTCTGACGAGGAGAAATCTCCAGAAAATTCTATAGCTGAAATGCCTACCGAAAATCTTGAGGAAGTACAAACTTGCATTGAGGAGGTCGATTCAGATGAAAAAAATGAATCTCCCGACACTAATAACATGATGATGGTCGGCGATTGTCAGATCGTTAATATAAAAGGCACCCTTGAATCTTCCAGTGAACTTGCGGAGGGCATCACTGATGTGTCTAATACAACTGCAATAAGCGAATGTATCGCTCAGCCTGTCGAACCGAATGTTGAATGAAGCCGGAGAAATCCATTGCCAGTATAGACAGAATTGTGCCTGACATTTTTCGGTTGCTATGCCACGTGATATAATAATGGTAATACACCAACGTTTCAGAAATCATTGCTACTAGTTTGATCTTAAAAAGGAATTAAAAGAACCATTAAGCGCGATTCTGTAATATGACACATTTAAAAGTTATACTTAAACAGTTAGTGAAAATTTTAAACAAATGCATCATTGTGCATTATTACTGTAGGATAAAAAATTATGGCAATCTGTCACATTGTTTATTATTAGCTTGCTTTAAATCAAATATGAGTATTATATTTAAATAATAGTAATTTTTAAACATTAATGAAGGTCTGAAGACATAGTCTTGTCAAAAAATAAGTTTTGTCTTATTGAATCTATATTTTATAATGATATACTATCCGTATTTTGTCTGCTAATTTAATTTTTGTTAAATTATTCATTTTTGTCCCACTTATTTACAATTTGCTATGTTAGAATATTATTATGGAGATTAAAACATGTTACAAATTAAAGAGAAGGTGTAGTATAAGGAATTTATAAGAAAAATAAAAAAAAACTTAAATACCTTGAATCTCTTTGTCTCGTCAATCGTTGCTTGTATCCTGTAAATGGATTCTTCTGTCTGCAATATTCCACACATAGATTACTTCAGACCAAGTCTTAAAAATTCCCTCCCACCAGTGGTGGGTTGCTAAAATTTTAATAACCGGCTCGCACCTTGATCGGCGAATTTCCAAATCCAAAAACCTAGGAATTTACTGATTTGCCTTAAATATCAGCGTGACTCGTTTTTTTTTTTAGCTCTTCTGAGAATTTTCAGATCCAGAATCACAGATATTTACTAATATATTAATAACCTTGATGGGCTTAGGAACTGGCTTGCGAACACATAGCAGCCCACTCCTGTCTCCCACCCTTCTCGATCCTTTGATAATTGGGAATATCGATAGTGATTAGTTAACCACTACTCCTGTCCTGACCTTATCCTTCTATCCCTACTACTCTTACTATATTACTATACTTTCTACTACACTTTTATGGTACCATTTGGTGTTTGTAGAGGACAATTAAAGAAAATTAATATCATTGGTCGTATCCATAGTGCAGTGATTAACGTCGGCGGATTCCATGATGGATCTCACGGATATAAATCTCAGTGTGAAAAGCACGTATTCTGTTCGAAGACATGGATATCTGTGATGTCTAAAAATTCTCTCCCACTCTTCCAATAATAAAATAAGGCGGGATAGCAAGAAAAGTTACCTAACCACAAATCCTGTCCTAACCCTACCCTTTCTATCCTTACTTCCTTCGGAAATAAGGAAGGTTAAGCAACTGAGTAACAAACAGTTCTTGTAGAAACACTAGTTGAAATACCTCCATTAGCAGGCCATATGTTCCACATTGGGAGCGGAAATGGATTTAAAATAAAAAAAATATAATTAAAAAAACAAAATGCGCGGATTTGAAGAGCAAATTTTAGTTTTTCATTAATTTTTGATACTTTTCAATGCAATATTTTGATTTTTGAAATCAATTTATCAAATTATATTAAAGTAAGGTTTCTTATACGCATCAATTATTGGAACCAGTGTATCACGTAAAAAAAAGGATGGGGTGTGTTTGTTGATTTCCATATGCAGATAATGGCTTGTTTATTGCAATATCAAGTGTCTGGTGATAAGCATATTCATGCAGGAATAATTATTTGAACAATCCTCCTTTTGGCACTCCCAAATTAGCAAACCTCGCAAAAGAGGTGGCAGCATAAAATCAACCCACTTTTTAACTGCTCGTGTGGACCAGGGTTTTTCACTTTCAAGGCATAAATTTCTGAAACACATTCAATATTATCTTTCTTTTCCTTAACGACGATAAAAGGTAGAATTTTCTTCCCATCCAGACGATTCACCAAAATACAGCTAAGATGTACCAGTGGAAGATTAAAAATATTTCTAATCTAAAGTTAAAATTCCATCAAGCACCTTCAGTCGAAATTCTAAATTATACCAGTGGAAGGAACGTAGATTGACCAGGAACCAACATGATCAAACTGTGTTTGCGATCCTTGGCCCAGAAATACTCGGTTTCATCCGTTGCAATCATGTTAAAACAGTTTGTATTTTGAAAAGTTGATACTATCAACAAATAACTTAAATGCAAGAGCATTGCTGTTGATCTCCTTAGTTCATGTCATTCAACCTGTGTGTTGTTGGTTTAAATTCTTTTGGAGATGTATCAAATTTTAATACCAGCCCTGCGCACAACCAAAGCCATATATTCCCAAAGAAAACTCATATCTTTTCAACTATGGCCTATATTCCAACAATCTTGAAAATCACACAAGGCTTACTTTCAGAGGATGTGTTATTTCCAGAGAAACACTATACAAAAATAATTCTATTACCTTCTCTAAGGGATATCCAAAATAACTACAAAATGAATGATTATCAGTATGTATCACAATATAAATTCAATGCAGAATCTCTGGAACTCGCAATTGAATTGAAGTCGGAACAAAGTGCCACTTATTTGATGCATGCATTCTGATAGTGCTGCTTTAGAGTTGCAAGTCACCTAAGCTTGGTTACCATATACTGAGCTACAGAAATAGCAAAAATCAGAATTTTTTTCCAAATAAATGAGTAAATAAAAAAAACAATTTAGAATTGGCATATTTATTTGAACAGGTATATAACACTAAAAAAATAGCATAACATGGATTATGGGTGTTATATGTGCACATCAGATCTTTACAACAGTAAACTTAAAACTTGGTCCAGATATAAATTTTAGAGATCAGAGACAGCCGAATTGAAAATTAATGATATTGAAAACGAATCTTAATCAAAAAAAAGAAAAATGGAGCTTTTTTCAATTATTATATTAAAACTTTATAAAAATCGCACTTTTGCTTCAACGTTGTGATTATAAATCGTTGATTTTATCTGAAAATATGCTAGGTTAACATTGAATTCATCACCTTATTTGCATTCATTGATCTGTCAGCAGACATCCAATGAATGAATAAAGAATAGGAGTACTGTCGAATGGCATACATAATACAACCACAGAATTATATGATTGTAACAAGTGGATAGCCAAAGATAACAAAAAAAGAATCGCAAACAAATATTGTACCAACTATAATAGAATGGCATGAAGGTAATGAAGTTTTACCTGGAAATACATGTTAAATACCAATATGAAATTACTCAAATCAAACATTTAAATTATTGATATTGAGGGTATGGTGCTAAGTGGCATTTACTCGATGTTACTCTATTTACTATTTCAAAAAATATCCAGTACCTCCAAACTACAGCTCTTGACCGTTTAAAAAGCTTCTCAATTATTCAGATGTGAATTCAATAGTAAAAAAACATTGAATCCCCAATGTTCATAGAAGACTCGCAGATTATCCCGAAATAGAAATACTTTTCAAACAGTTGTTTCCAAGGTTAGACCTGTTGCCTCTTGATTTACATAAAACGATTCCGTGATAAATTTTATACAAAAGTGAAAAAAATTGAAGCTACGTCCCTGGTGGTGCAGGAGGCGGGGTGTTCATGAACCAAAGGGGGGCAGAAAAGCGAGGAGGACGCATTAAAGGGGGCAGAGGTGGCAATGGAGGCAGTGCTCCTCCGAATCTTGCTCTCTGTTGAGGACTCATATCAAATGGATTGCCTCCCATATAGAAATTTCCACTAGGACCCCATCGAATGTCACTATTTAATTGATTATAATTATCAGTACGGCCGTAGAACGGATTGGAATGTCTAACATTAACGTGACGGTTTTGAAAACCAGTGAAACCGCGACTGTTTTCCGCCGACTTCTGAAGATTTTTTCTGTTCATCCTTTCTTCGTATTCAGTAGGTTTGTTTAGCTTAGGGAGACCACCGGATGGTTCACCTTGCTGTGTTGCAGCAACTCTTTTTTTATCTCTATTAGATTTCTTTGATCTCCGTTCTTCTTCATCATCAGAAAATTCCACATACTGTGCTGGCGGTTCTACATCATCTTTCCAAGATGCATCTGAACCCTTTAACCTGCAATAGAAATTGAATATTTTATGTGTTTTTTCAGTTTTTAACATTCACAAAATGAAGTTTACTATGAATTTAGGATAGAAATAAAATATGAAACTAATGAATACTTATTTACTAACCCCACATGCATTTGCATTCATGATTAAACAAATCATGTTTTTCTATGAAGAAAGTTGTCAAATTGAAATTGACAAAATGAATGAATATGTAAGTTTTGTTTTATAAAATTTTAAAGCTTCTATGAGAGTAGTGAAAATGGTAGTCTTAAACAAGTAGATGATGAGTGGTCTTTTTTTGAAACTGTGCCTACTGTCAGGGCAGAGTATTTGGACTCCCGACAGATCATTGAACTGAACTGGTTGTAAGGCATTCAAACACATATATAGAAGAATGACGCTAGGAGATGATACCTTCGCCAAATGCTTTCTCTTACGTTTTCAAGATTATGTTGTCTAGAAAGCGATGATGGACTCCAGCCCTTGATTGTAGAATGGTATTTAAAAAAAGATAAGTGTTACAACTCTAGCATTGGATTCAGTAAAAAATAATGTATTCCAAATTTTCAAAACCCAGCAATATTTTTTAAAAAGAATTTTCGAGACTAAAGGATATTACTACTGTCAGTATTTAAGCTCTTTATTTAATTTTTAAACAATTCATGATTGTCAAATCACAAAGGGCAAAAGTGTATGAAATAATAAAATATTACCTCATCAATTCAGAGACGAAAACTAAGTGAGTATGCTCAGTTTTAGGAGCGCAGTAGACACACATTCCGATAACTATTCCCTTTTCTTTAATGTGATCATTCGAATTAAATCGAACACAATAATATGGTGACGTTACCTATAATTGAAAAAAATATATTAGTTTATAACAGGGCTGTGGAGTCGGAGTCGCAGTATTTTGGCCGGAATCAGAGTCGTGAAAAATTAGCGGCTCGATTTTTTTTTGAAAAATATATTCAATGTGTATTTAAACAAAATAGTCAAGTTTCATGCGTGGCTGACAAAAGATGATCTGATGGTATACATATATATAAGTTAAAATGAAATTATTGAAATACTTGGAGTCGGAGTCATTAATTATTTTAATGATGGGAGTCAGAGTTGTCTTTTTTTCACGCGACTCCACAACCCTGGTTTATAGTAAAGAACATATCACTTCAAAATAAGGTATTTAATTTTTTGAAAGGCTACGGGAAAATCTTACTGATATGTATAAATTACTATATTTTACTGAATAAAATTTATTTGTTAACACTTCTTAGTCGGGCGTTTCAAAAAATAGACTCTAGCCTGTAGCGTTTTTTAGTGATTAGCGCACAAATATTTTACATTCTTAAAATCAACACAACTTCTAAATCAAACAATATTTTCGATTGAAATTTTTAAAGGAATCATACGTGACATTTAATCATTAAAAATAAAATCAGAACATTTCGATAACATCATAATTTCACTATGTTTCTAAGCTGAATATAAAACCTGTTATCAATTTAGTAGATAGCACTCCGCATGTTATAAATATTAAATATTCAAAACATTCTATACAACAAAATAGCATATTTATCAATATTTTATAATTATAATATATAATCGCCATTCCTACAACTTTACTACCACCGGAAGTGTAAAATCTAATGCCGTAAAAATTACAGCGTAAATATTCGAGACACATGTGTCACCCTTTCTAGCAAAGAATTAGGACTAATGTTAATTAGTTGCGGCATTTTATTTAACGCCGACAAACAAACCCGTGATATTATGTGTCCCGCAAACAAGTGACGATATAAAAAAACGTATTATGCCGTGATCTGCATTCTACCGACAATACGCTAAAAACGACTTTTGTCGTTTCCCGTCTATTAAGTGTTAACAAAAAATTACGAGATTTCACTGGTTGAATTCCAGGTTGTTATATTGCACTCTTGAAGTAAAATGACATTTTAATGCCATGTTTTTCTATTTTCCAACACTCGGTGTAATCTATAAAACTATTTGTCAACTATGGGAATTCTTTTTATTCTATCGCCGATTTAAAATATATTTTTAATTCCAAAATGTTAGATTAAATAATTTAATACATTGATATACATTGCATTGGATCAAACATATTTTTATTGAAAGTAAGTTTTTCTTTTATATCCAGTTAACAGTTAAAATTATAGATATCAGTTGTTCATTAGTTTCAATGTGAACTTTCAAATTTTCTCTCTTGAAATTTTCACTAAAAGTGACAGAACAATCTGAAATTCAGTCAGCATTTATCAACATAAATCATAATGCATAAGTGAATATACTGTATATACCTGTCCGAAGACATCAAATATGACACCGAGTGTCTTGGCTCCCTCGTCCAAAAACAGTACTGTGTCAATATCTAGGGCCGGCTTATTTGGAAGTGCTTCAATTATCACTGTTAGGAAAAAGGGTAAAATTAACATAAAATATCTACACTAAAATAAAAGCACTGATATGCAAATAAAATAAATAATAATAACTTAAATAATCTAATAGACACTCACCGAGTTGGTTTACTATATCATTGATGGTTCCAACTAACAAACACTCTTCGTGCTTGACAGAAATAGCGAGGTCCTCGATAGGGGGTAAATCATCAATACCGAGCTCGCCCTTTACTTTAAGCGCAGGTAATTTTTTGGACAAATTTCCAGCGATACTTTTGCCAGCATCTTCATCACTGAAAATATTAATAGATAAAATGGAATAAAGTTATCAATTTAAGATAGGTATCTTAGAGAAGTGGATTTTTTTAAATGTTACTTTTCCCGTTGGCCGCAGAACTAATAAATTATTCACAAAAAACAAGATAATATACCATCAGTAAACTTGTATTATTGATGGGAAATACTAGCATATTCAATGACTTTAATGTGAACTTAAATGTGTTTAATGACTGAAATCATTGATTATAAAATAAGGGAGTATCTGATAACATTTGAAGAGGAAAATTAGTCATAAGAGCTAGGCTAAGGCCAATGATAAAAGTGTATTTCATCTCTAGGTCATGTAAAACAAACATAGGATTTCAGTACTTCCTTGTTTTGTGCTAGATAGTAAAACGTGTAATTGTCGTCGCTGGACCACATCATTTATATAGGGCATTAGTGGACGGATTTAAAAATTACAAAAAAACCATTCCAACATATTCTAATTCATGGGTTCTCCAGCGTTGCCTCAGGCTGTCAGTTATGTGATAATTATATATTGTGGTCTTAAGCATTTATAACTAACAAAAAATACAGGATGAAGAAACAGCAACGAGCTTTTAACAATCACACAATATGATTCATGTGGAAAGCGAGGTTAGGCAGATGAGATGCATTTATTGTCATTTTAAAAGACATTGCTGAATAGTCTTGGCAGTTTGTAGATTGTCTAAATCTCCATTATTGACTAGCGTTGGCTGATTAGAGCGGGGTATTAGAAGTGGAGGTTAGGAACAAACATACATATGGCAGAAATGTAAGTATACGTGTATAATTACACGTCTACAACCATGATTTACGTGAGCTAAATGACTTGTCATATAAATAAATTCCAGCAGATGTTTTCCTACCTGGCACAAAACAACATAGTACTAAGATTATTTTTTAGTAGGCACAATCATTTTATGTTGGATTTTATAATTATTTCAAAAATCATAGGTAAAAGTATGATATAGCTAGTCATGGATTATTACAGCGAAAAACTTCTTCGTAATAATGTGTGGTTTTAACGCAATTATCAAGCTCTCAAAAAATAATTTTAAATCGTGGCGTTATTTTTAGTTTGGTTTGTGAAGTTTTTCGCCGTAATAATCCATACACTAGTTTTACCAAATCATAAATTTGTAGATTACAATAAAAACAAACCTATCAGTGCAGTCTTCAACACCTTTTAAACTTTCCCATTGGCTTGAATCGTCAGAATCATCGCAGTCAGAATTAGAAGAACTACAAGAATGTATAAAGTCAGCATTTTCTTTGCGCATGTTTTGCATGTTATCGGAACATTCTAATAAATTGCCACCTTTGGAAAACTCTGTGGTTGCACTTTCAAACTTAGTTGTATTTGGTGCCATTGACTCGGTAAGATTATTGGCACAATTTTTATCATGACGGATTTCATTACACTGTTTTTCAATTCCTGCAGTAGCATTGTTTTCACTATCAAAAGAAAGCCTATTACTATATTTTGTTGACGAATCATTATCTAATATTTCGTCTTTACTATTTAGAAATGAACGTTCAGCAGATGGATGCGGACACAAATTTTCGATTGCTTTATTAGTTTCACTGTTGCATATAAGAGACAATGTTTCATCATTTTCTTTTTTACCATCTTTCTTCTCGATTAGGTTTCCATTTGCGCACACCTCATTCGTGAAAACATTTCCGTCTACGCTTTTCGACCTGCAGAAAGATTTGTCAGCTGTCACAGAATCCTCCGCTTCATCGGATTCATCCGATGAGCTATATCCTTGCAGTAGCTGGAGACTTGAATTCACATATTTGTTATCACTCATTTTGATACCTGAATGATACAAACAAATAAAAACAGTGTTATGAAAATTTCAGGGTGTGATTTTACAATTATTATAGACTTGTAAGCAAAACACGAGAATTAACCAAACGAATTACTGATTAACTCAGATATGTATTTAATTATAATCTATACTGTGATATTACCAACACGTGGTAAACTTACATCTGATGTGACATGTGTATCTAATTAAGTTTAGGTTTAGAAGTAAAATAATTTTACCACACCGAACGATTTAATGACTGCCAAAATATAATAGACAATTACGGTGATAATAACACAAGCCATAGACAGAGTACTCGATAATGTGTACACATCATAATACATTTTTTAGATAACCAAACTGAATTCAAAAAAATAAAATTTCAAAACTTAGATGTAATGAGCTCGAGTGTATGAACTTTGTGGCAGTTTTAAACAATATGTTTTATCATATTATACGGACCTCAAATAGATAACAATGATTCACATTATTTATAAAGATCAAACTTATCATTACCTAAATAATACGAAGACCACGAGCAAATATCATTGTATGTCACATCTCTTTCATTTTGAATATTTTGATTGATATCTATACATCAAATTATGGGGCTGGTGGAGCCGAGCTCCAATTTCCCTTTTCATTTTGAATAAATCGACTTTTAAACTCAAATGCTTAAATAATTCGTGACCTTAGAACAATAAGGTCTCGTATATAAAGTTTTTTTTTAATTACATACTACTCTCGATTCGATGGAGTTTATAAAGTGACGGATATATTTTTCCCTAATGTAATTATGTGTTCAAAAGAGTTTTAGGGCTGAGGAGGAGGTTACCATACTATTTTAAAGCAATACTGTTCCGCTGTAATCATTTTGTATTATATTCATTTTGATAATATTTAGAATGTAAACAGCCACTTTTTGCTCCATTACGGATGGTCCTTCTACATATTCGCCTCCTTTTATTTGTTTATATCTTATACATCAGTTTTACGTTCTCTACATGTATCATCTTTGTTGTGCTGGAGCTTACGTTAATCTTAGTCAATTGCAATATCGACAATAATAAGAGATCAATGAAGTGAACAGATGAGCAAACATCAAGATACAGGCATTATAAATGTAAAAAAAAAAAACGATCATTATTCCCAATTCCAATTATCAATGTATGTCAATCATAAAAAGAATAGTGATCAGTATCGACAATTTCTTCATTCTTGTAAACACTTGTACATTAATTTGCTTGAAAGGGTGGGTGCATTATATAGTTGCATGGGCATAAATGCGAATTTGAGAAGCATTGCGAGCGCGACAATGAGGCAAGTATTGGTAATCACTATTTTGATAAAAAAAATTAACTGTTTTTTCATATTGACAAAGATATCTTAGGCTTTTCAGGCTTGCGCGAAGTGCAAAAGTAAAAGTGCTTTGTAATTCTCAAAGAACACGCTCTTTTCGACGAACTATCTGCATTCAAGTAGCATAATCGAATTCCGAATATATATATTTCTATATAGTCTTCTGGCTGGAAATAGCGTTCCAAAACCGAGTAAAAGTGTAAACAACATGTCTGTTTACTTACAAACAATATATTTTTTCTGCTATAATTGAGGTAGATTTTGTAAAATCGTTTATGGCACTGGCCAGAATTTAATGGCAATTTTGAAAGTGGCAGCCGTCTGTTTGCGCATTAGAACAAAGCTTACCTAGTTATAAGTACTTGATATATTTTCTAAATAATATAAATAATATGGCGAATAAATATGATACAAATCTTCGTTTTTAATGTAACAGGGCATGAACGAAGTATTTCTTGCAATTTTATTTTGATTCTCAAAGAAATTGCTGATTTTGGTTTGGTTTTTGGTTAATTTCGCACATATCATCAAGGCCGACTCGTGGCGTGTGCAACGAGTGCGGCGTACACAGGCGCCGCACTATCCACTCATTTAAATTTAGTTTCTCGAGATGCCGAAGGCGCTTCACATTCAGGCGTAAAAATCCCCAAGCCGGCCTTACATATCACTCATCACTTTTTCTACATCTTGCTTAAAAAATGTTATTATTTAGTTTTATATGTTTGATATTAACACACTATTTTCACTTACTTCTCAGAAAAATGTGCGACTATTTTCATCATCTACTCATTCCTCAGACTCACACAGGACTTATTATTGTTCAGTTTTCACATAGTACATATTGAATTTTGCGACAACTTTGTATTTATCTATTATTTTTAAACGAAATAAAATACTGGATGTGAAAAAAAATACACATCTAACAACATTCATAACTCGTTTCAGACAAAAACGTCATATAGGAGAAAATTAGTTATCTCTGGAGAAATTCAATGTGCAGCGAAGATTTGCTTGTGGTCTTCATATTGTCATTTTCAAATAAGTTATAGAGAATTTATTATGCTTCAGTCGCCGGGTCCGTATATGTATGCAATAAAAAAAAACTCAGAAAAGCAAATTTTATTTGATGATAGCTCCGAGACCCTTATCTTTACAGTTAAATAAATATTTGCATAAAAGATTGAATGAAAAATAAAACGAAGCTACTTGGAATAATACTTTTACTTTATATACTTTGTAGTTGACCTTGAAGATTGTTTACCATGAACATGCATAAGAATCCGATAATAATGTTGAATTTACATGAAAAATATGTTAATTTTCCATTAAATATTTTACAAACCGGTATGCATGTACATCCTAATAATAACAACTTTACACAAACACATATTTCTATTAATCAGAATCCGTTTTGTTGTCACTGACTGAAGTTCATATTTGTGGATTGATACAATTTCTATCAAAATGAAGTCATTTGTTAAATACTCTTCAACAACAGATTTCCCAATAGAAAATCTACCCTACGGAGTGTTTACTTCAGCCACCAATGTAAAAAGTTTTTAATTACTAATTTCATTAATATTATTTTGATCGACAATATTTTTACCTAAGCAACTTCATATTATGTGTATTTTCAGGATGTTCCACATATTGGTGTGGCCATAGGAGATCTTATTCTCGACCTGTACAGCATTTCTCATTTGTTTACAAGCCCTTTGTTAGCCAATATTCAGCATGTCTTCAAGGTAAGTTCGCCTATATTATAATTTAACCTTCGATTGACCTATCGAGAAAATACCCCATTACATACTCACAAAACAGTGGCAGCCCTAAAAAATGTTGACAAAAATTCATAATTTTGCTAAATCGTCAATTAGATACATCAAGGGAAAGCAATGAAATAGATTTTTTAAGCTATCAACTTTTTCCACATTATACAAGTTCAATGTTTCTGATAACATTAGATGCATAGCTATCGATATAGCTATATAGTAATAAAAGCAGACATAAAACTAAAGGGACATCTTACATCTATAAATAAACTAAGACACTCCCTTAACATTTCAAAATCCATTAAATATTTTATGTAATGCTGGACCACATTTACCTTTCACCTAGAACACGGGTTCCCAACCTATGGGTCGCCAACTTTTTTCGATTTTGGATTTGAACAAAAAAACTAAAACTAGTCAACTAAAATGACCTTATTGAAAAAAATGCCTTTTTCAATTGTATCGAGGCCGCGGGTCACATGGCTTTTATAGAAAGGGGTCGTAACCCAAAAAAGGTTGGGAACCTATGACCTAGAACAGGGATGGCGAACCTTTTTCGCAAGTGGGTCAAATAGATTGAATAATTAAGGCTTTAAATAAAAACAATCATTTCTAAAAGTTCAAGCGGGTTAGAAAATTACTCATCGCAGGTCCCTTGTTCGCCATCTCTGACCTAGAACATGATAGAAAAAAACTAAAAGAAGAACAATATACTTTATTAATCTTGTTTTCAATATTTGGCTATTTTTTAAATATATTTGATAAGCTCCATTGGGGTTCCACATACACCACATTAGGAGAAGACATGATTGCAAAAAAAATCTCTTTTTAGCTCTCTAACTATATCTTGACATTTACATTTCAAGAAGCACAATAGCATTTGCATCAGGATTAATGTCTCGGTTGATATTTCATAAAAGATTTTTTCTATACAAAAAAAATACATACAAATCTGAGGCTATGATGCTACCTACATTTATGATTTAACTCCTCTACTATTATTGAAGATTTAAATAATTTACAAATACTGATAGATATTAACAACAGCTACAAGACGACATTCAAAGTCATTTTTCTATTAATTATTATTAATTTTTAGTTTCAATGATGACATTATATACAATTCAATATTAGTCTTTGTAAATTTAAAATATTGCAATGTCTCCAGGAAACTAATCTCAATGCATTCATGGCACTTGGAAGACCAGGATGGGTTCAAGCAAGGCAAACATTGCAATCTTTGCTGAATGCAGAGAATCGAACTCTTCAAAATGATGCTGCATTACGGGAGAAGTATGTATAATATTTACTTTAAATGATATTTATTGATCAAGAAATGTTTAATTAGATTAACGCTTTTGAGTCAACTATAAATATTTAAAAGTTGAAGATGATTAAATTAGTAAACTGACTAAACAAATATTTCAGAGCGTTCGTAAAGCAGCAAGATGCCAAAATGCATGTACCTGCTAGAATTGGTGATTACACAGATTTCTTTTCATCAAGACAGCATGCAACAAACACTGGAAAGATGTTTAGAGGTCCTGAAAATCCTCTTTTACCTAACTGGTAAGTACCTATATTAATAAAGTTCCCTAACCTGTAAATTGAATTTGTAAAACCAACACAGTATTAAATTCCCATTGTTTACGGTTAGTAGAACCTGCCAAGAGTCTTAGATTTTTTTTATTGCTGGATGTTCTGAATGCTGTTTGATGACATTTTCTCAACTTTGCATTTGTATTTATGTGTAAATGACTAACAAAACTAATTCTAAATGAAGTATAAAATTTTCTAACCGTATTCCGTTTCAATAGCTTTTACAAGTCACCAGACTATAGAACAGAAGTGTTAATAAAATTATCTATAATCTATTTTAGGAGCCACATTCCAGTTGGATACCATGGTCGCTCAAGCTCAGTTGTCATTTCAGGGACCTCTATTCGTAGACCTTATGGTCAAACGCTACCAGTTGACGGTTGGTCAAAAGCTTTATTAATCATAAAAATAATAAAACATTTTAAGTACTTTTTCCTCATAAAATTTCTTGGATCAGGACCAGTTTCGCTTATGGTGAGCATTGTCAACTGATGGTGAGCTTTATTGATCATCCGTTAACCAGCAAAACATAATTAGCTGTCAGCTCTTTCATAATAAAGAAACAATAAATGTTTTATATAATTTACTCATCTTGTAAACACAAATTCACTCACATTAAAATAACAGACAAGTATTTTTAATGGATTCGGTAACTGAAAGTGGAAATTCATTTTATATTAACAGATAAGTGGCTTACTGTACTATTTTTTTAAAATAAAAATACACTTACCTTTTGGAATAAAACTATGGCATGTTTAAAACGAAAGACTATGAAATGATAAAGGATATATTTTACAATTACAATGTAGGTGCAGATCCGGTTTTCGGGCCTTGTAAATTGATGGATTTTGAACTTGAGATGGCATTTTTCGTTGGTGGCCCACCTACCAAACTTGGAGAGAGAATCAATGTAAAAAATGCAGAGGAACACATTTTTGGAATGGTTTTAATGAATGATTGGAGCGGTAATAATACAGAATTTTAATGATTCATTTTCTAACACTCACAATTATAATATTTTTCGATTTATACAAATTCACAATGGAACAAGCTTGATTAGTTGATAAGCGAAAAATAATCTATGAGTTTGTCCAATGGTAAAATAAAACATATTTTGTAATTTTTTTCTCACCAGTTTAAACAAAACTATTGAGCAATATTCAATTTGAATTGTTCAAACCATGTACATTCTCACAGATTTTGTCACTAACGACCCGGGTTCCGCCTCTCGGCATCTTTAGGCATTCAAGTGCACGGATGACAAGTGCATAAATACATTACTTAAGTAAATCTGGAATTTATAGCAATGTACAATATACAATGCTCTTGTTGTACAAAATTTTATATCGGCAAAACAGAAAGGACACTGAACATCAGAGTATTAGAACATATGGCAGCCTTTAGATTGAAAAAGGACACGTCTACTTTTGCTAATCACTTAATTTCGGAAGGACACGTGTTCAATCAGGATCAAGGGATAAAAATGTTACACCCAAATACGGACAGTCATAATCTTTTTTTCCAGAAAATTTTAGAAATAAATAGAGCACAGCTGCATAGCCTTCTGATTTTAAATGAAATATTAAACCTACCGGGATCTCTACTTCTATACCCTATATAAATATAATCATAAAACCTTTGCCGACAAACAAATAAATATAATTCTTGAAACTACTTACTACTCGAATCTGTGGGCATTCCCATAAGCATATCCTTTTCGCCAGCAATGGCTCTAAACTCAATGATACATTTATTTCTTATATAAACACGAAACATTCATTTACTAAGCGTCAGTTTGAGTTCATCCGTGCACTTGAACACCTGAAGATGCTGAGAGGCGAAACCCGGGTCGTTAGTGACAAAATCTGTGAGAATGTACATAGTTTGAACGATTCAAATTTAATATTGAAATTCCACCGAGCACCTTCAGTCGAAATCTTAAATTAGAGCAATATTAAATTTAGGTATTTATTGATTTGGCATTTACTTGGTAGAACTCCATTTTAATAGGGTAAAATATCAAGGTATTTCAGTTCTTCAGTTTTTTTAAAAAATTAAAGGTTGATAGCTATTTCGGCTTACGCCATCGTTATCAACCTTTAATTTTTTTAAAAAACTGTAGAACTGAAATACCTTGATATTTTACCCTATTAAATTTAGGAACATATTTTTAAAGCCAATTTAATTTTATAGTTCATATAAAATGGTACTCGCTCTCAATTTTTAATTATGCTCATGTAAGCATTTTCTCTGTACTGTTCTTTCGTAAAAAAATTTCAGCTCGCGATATTCAGAAATGGGAATATGTACCACTCGGTCCATTCACATCTAAAAACCTAGGAACCACAATATCACCATGGATTGTGACAATGGAGGCACTAGCGCCATTTGTTGTTCCGAATGTGTCTCAGAATCCAAAACCATTCCCTTATTTGCAACATGACGATTCATATAATTTTGACATAAACCTTGAAGTCCAACTACAGCGTAAGTCAAACCAAATATTTATTGTCTCGAAAATTTGACAATTAGATGTGTGATTGCGAACTGTTGAAAATGATTGTGATCTGTTATTAAAAATAAGAGATCGTATTCAATTGTGACAATTAGAGATTGCAATCGCATATTAGAAAATAATATATCCTGAATGCTATTTGAAAAGAGAATTTTTTATAGTCCTCATAGTATTTTTATCCATATCCATATTTTTTTCACCAATATCCCCAATCATATGTTTAAAACAGTCACTGCAGACGAGGATTGATTTTGATCAGATATTGATCAAAGTCTAAAAGGAAATTCCTGCCAAGACATAAAAGCATGGAAATAAAAGGGGTTTTAGAACAATTTTAGTCCCAAAAATCACAGAATTTCCTGATAAAAAACACATCTGTTTATCAGAATTGCAACTCTTGGTGACACTAATATGAATGAAAAGACATTTACTATTAATTGTGTTATGCAAGATATTTAATTACTAAGTGTAAATAATAATACATTTAACATAATGATAATAATGACCTTTTGCTACTACAATAAATTTTATTTAATTTAGCGGAAAACTCAAGCTCGACGGTCATTAGCCGAGGTAACTACAATAAAATGTATTGGACGCAAAAGCAGCAGCTAGCTCATCATACAATAACTGGGTGTAATGTAAACCCTGGTGATTTAATGGCATCGGGGACCATCAGCGGAGAGGTATAATTGGTCTACCTTGTTATTTCTGGAAAACATTACGGATATTGAATGTTTGAATTCTCAAATATGAAATCATACACAGTGCCAAAATACTTTTTGAACTTTAAAATAAGCTGTGTATATAGTGATTTAATTTCTGCAATATATTTTTGGCTACTTTTTACTGAAAAATTAATAATTTTCTTCAAGCCCATTGAATGCTTTAGATTTAAATTAACAAACAAATGTTAAGTAACTTGCTAAAAATTGCAATTATTATTAAAATGCATTCATCTCAAACATACATTGATTGGATGTCAAAAAAATAGTAATACAAAAATAATCAAAGCTTCTCAGAAAACTTTAAACTAAGCATTATTCTCATTCACAAGGGATTTTCCACTTTAAACATCTTGAATTACAGCATTTGCAATGAAACTATTACGAGGGAATGATAATAATTATTTTACTCCATAAAATCATTCTCACGCGACCTTAAAAATAAATAAATGAAAATGTTATAATGTGTCATGGACCACATATTTGATTATTCAACTAATACAATGATCTCATGAAAATATAGCATTCATCTTTGGAAACTCTTATTCTTATTCTGAAAATTTCAGACAGAAGACACTTATGGTTCGATGCTGGAGTTGTCATGGAGAGGATCGAAGCCATTCCCGTTGGGTGACGGTGTCAACAGAAAGTTTTTGGTTGACGGGGACACAGTAATATTGAAGGCTTATTGTGAAAATGGCAAGGCTGTGCGAATCGGATTCGGAGAATGTTCAGGAAAATTACTTCCAGCTATCGATTTGTGAAACAATATTATGTTGTAAACATACAAAAGTTGAAGACGTCTCAATAAAAGAAAGTTGACATATGATATGGACCTGTTATTGACTTGTGCTTTTAATAACTAACGTTTTTCCATTTGCACGTCATTAATTGTATGTGCTAAGATATGGCATTAACTAAGATTTTCATTGTTTAAAAAGCATTTCAATTAATTATCTGCATAATGTTGCATCTATTTGTTGCAATGATGGAATCATAATTTTAAGCTTTCTTCTGTATGCTGGATCTTCGGCAATCGGATTTTTGTATAAATATATTGTAGTGATGCTGTTATTATTTTTCAAATACTCAACGCTGCTCCAATCCGATATGAGGTTATCATTGAGCTAAAAAAAAATCAAATAGTCATTATACCGATAAATGAAATAGATAGTAAATAAACAAATAAAAAATAAATGTAAAGTGTTCAATAAAATTAATGAAAATGATTTTAATAGAATAATTTAAAGTAAATCATTAACGCGGTATTACAAGCCGACTGTTGAATTATGCTTGTTTAATATCTAGAAGATTTTGAATAAATAAAATTATAATCTTTGATTTAACTTACCCATAAATCTGCCAATTCAGACATATGACTGATATTATCTATGACACTTATTTTATTCATACTCAAATCTAATGTTTCAATTCGCAAATTATTATCAAGATTTTCAATAATCTCTATCCCGTTTTCCGATATATAAAGCTGATCCAGCATCTGCAGATTATCCAAGTTTTCAATTTTTGTTATACGGTTATTTTGAAGACTCAAGCACTCGAGTGCCTGAAGAGTGTCAAAATTTTGGATAATTCTTATTTTGTTGCGTGCCAGATACAATTGCTTGAGATTTGTTAAACTATCTAGGTTTTTGATCTCCTATAATAAGACACAATCATTAAACATATAATTAATTCTTCCATAGGTTTTATCTATTTTTATTATACAGAAATATCACTACCTTGATTTTATTATCTCCCAACTCCAAGAGGTCCAATTTTTGCAAATGATTTACATTCTGAATTTCAGATATTCTATTAGAGCTCAGATAAAGCTTTTTAAGATTCAGCAGAGTATCCAAACCATCTATCTCTTTTATTCGATTGAACGATAAATCCAGAATTCTGTAAAGCATTCAATTTATATTACAATCCAAAGTAAGGCAAGAAGTATTCTTGTTCGTCATTTTAGATACTGTTTTAAAAACTGGGCACAGCGAGAATGAATGTATAATTAGAATAGCAAGCAGTTATCATAGAATAACTTCCGCTGAGATTCCTCCATTACGAGTCCAAATGAGCCACATTGGTAAAGTACAGTGGAACCCCCAATCACGCGCCTAACAGAAATATTCACCGTAAATCCCCCAATTGCGTGGTCGCATTCCATTGTCGTTGCTGCTGTACACAAAGCCGGGTGGTTGTCTGTGTGGTGCATACAGTCAAACGATGGCGAGTGTCTGTGTATTCAGCATGTGCCATGCTATACACACAGCCGGGCGGCTGCTATGTGATGCATACAGACAAATGCTATACATTTTACCACTAGGTAACTAAATTTTTCGTCCACATATTTTTTTCATTTATTCTTAGTTTTGGCAGTTTTGCGAAAAAAAAATGTAACCCTAATTTTTGTATGAGATTCACTCCCCCAATTACGCGGTCCCAACTTTCGCGTAAATGAGAGTTTAACTGTACATGGTAAAAAAAATCATTTTTGTCTGAAGAGAGTATGGTCACCCAAAGTTATCTTTGAATGAACTTTATGACTACTTACTCCAAATTTACAAGAGAATCTAGATTTTCAATGCAGGTGATCTGGTTATCGTAGAGCTCTAATTCCACTAATGTAACAAGAGTATTCAGGTTCTCAATCTTTTTAATTAGATTCCAACGCAGATACAGTCTGAAATAAAAATATTACACATTATGTACCAGTCAAGTAATGTCGGCTATGTTGGATAGTTATAAATTAAATTGATTACTTCTCTAAGCATTGAAGCGGTTCCAGGTTATCGATTTTTCCAATTCTACCATGATTCAAATCTAATTCAAGTGTATCAACGTCAATAACGACAATATCATTAACGGATTCATCTGCAACACTACCATTCCCATTTGTTGAGTCGATTATTTTGACATCTTTATCAACAGTTGCTTTCTTCACCACTTCATTCGACGGCGAATCGTTGGATGTTTCAGTGGAAGTCGCTGGATTGTCATTTAAGCCATCTGTAATTTCCATTTTGCTATCCATGCTTCTAGCGAGATAAATGTTGACTCATACAAATATACGTGTCCAGTAGGCGGCAAGATAGAAGAGATTTTCTATTGAAAATAAGCACTGAATAAATATGAGATGACGAATATTTACTCAATATTTTTCGCCGGCAAAGCGTCGTTACAGGCTATAGTTTTTATGAATGAAACTGTCACCATCTGTCAGATTTGAACCATAGACTTTTTAAAATGAAATGTTATTATTTTTTCATACGATTAGTCACATGAATTTAATTACCTATATACTTGTAAAACGGTGAAATATGAAGAATAAAGGAAATATGTTTTAATTTAATAAAACTTTAAAAATTTAATTTAAAGAGAAAATTATTTTAGTTAGTAAAAATAATAACAGAATTAGTCAACACCGGGCTTTTACATGCGATTGGTTGCGCACAGGGCCCGCTCGAAGACTTTTGCACCTATGTGCGAGGAGTGGATAGTACCTATTAGAGGTCTGCACGGGCCAAAATTTTACAAAACTACCCGGTCCGAGCCCGAAAAACTCACGCCCGACCCGGCCCGGGCCCGAGCCTAATACCGCACTTGTTACCCGAACCCAACCCGAAACTCTTTATTTTAGCTCACCGAGAAATTTGACATCCTCGATTTGCTATATTTTTTCCCAGATTATCTCCGAAAGTCCTTTTTTTGTTTTTAGCTCACCGGGGAATTTTAAATCCTCGATTTTTCCCCAGATTATATTCCAAATTCCAAAGCCCGGCCCACGGGCCGGATCGGGTAAGGGCCCGTGCAGACCTCTAGTACCTATGGATAGTCCCATAGCCTTGGACTGGTTGCGTCATATACTAATATACTTTATAGATGGGCTACTTAGAAGTATGAAGTTGCTCAAAGTTTATACAGGTTTATGGTTGGTAGCATGGAAATGGCAGGATGGTAAAACAGTTACCTGTAAGTCGAACCCAGCTAAGAAATAGTTATTATTCTTTTATTATTCAAAAATATGGCGTCCAAAAGGATGGGGTTGGGGGGAAGAAAAATAGCAGCTGTTAAACATAAAATATTTTGTTGTCAAAAATACACACAAAAAATATAGCCAGTAATCTTAACAATGTAAAGATACAAAATATGATCACTTTTAGGGTGTTCACTGTCAATACTTGGTGGAAAGGCATTATATTAATAAAAACTTTTTAATTATATGTTAGATGTGTTAAACATTTTAATTTTGTGCTATTTTAGAATCACTTTTAATGTAATTGGTATTTTCTTTTCAATGCCAATTGTTGTTTATAACTGTTCATTTTTGTATAAATAGCACTGTTAAATTATATTTCTTATCAGTTGACGATGCTCGTAATGAGCGAAACCGGTCCTGACATATTAAATAAAGTGGAATGAAGTACAAAGGATTATTGTGTTTTTATTAATATACAAAATATGAGGATACAAATACATATTATTAAATCATTGAATAAACTGTTTACATGATTTTTACAAAAATATTACTAATGTAGTAAGTAAAGACAATTATATAGATATAAATAAATGTTAGTAAAATAACACAATGTCTGAATTAATTGACATAAGCTGTCAAGTTTGATACACCTATCAAAGTCGCAAGGTGAATTTTATTGCAAATAACAACAGTATACTTTGAAGGTTATGACTTTAAGCACATGTCATAATTTTTTACTTTATAACCATACAAGTTATTTGCGATAAATATAATGATATCTTATGTGATGCTCTGAGATATATTTCACTATTACCTGGAATATGTAGTTGGCACTGCCAAATTATTTAACGTTTAACGTTTGACGTTAGATGCGTGTGTTGCCAAGACTACGTAAATTATAATCAAGTCTAAGTTAATGTAACGGGTTCGTCCATAAACTATGGGTTCGTCTACTAACTACGCAACTATGTTCATATTCTTCAACATATCTGTGCGTATGTATGTATAAACGCTGTTCTGGCTTGCTATATTGAAGTAGCACCTCCCTGGGTTGCGTAATCTGCCGCCCGTACAAACGATCTCTTGTCAATGATATTAGTCATGGAGGTCATGGATTAGTCACGAAACTGCTAAGTGCCCATGCTCGTCTTGTTGGCTGCACCGTTAAATTTATTGTTTGTGGTTGATTCATTTTAGGTAACATTAGAAAAATAAACGAGGGAAAAGTTCCAAGTTTTTGACAAGATTCGTCTTCTATTTATTCCTACTCAAATGTCAGAGTCAGAATCAAAGTTTGCCTTTTAGATCGGTGTCGTGATTAAAAAGAATATTTGGGATGGGGTTTAAGGGATGTCGACAAATGTTTAAAACTAATGTTATACGTTAGGATTGACAAATTGAACTAATCTTTAACAAGTAAAAATAACCGCGGAATAATGTCTAATGATTTACAAGAGTTAGAAGCGTTGTTAGCTGCAGAAAATTCTGACAGTGAAACGGAAACACCACTAACGAAAAATATTCACGTCCCTGCTAATTCTCAGGAGCATACTGAAGGAACAGGATTTCTTGAAAACATTGATGAGGTGAACAGTTCATCCAAGAAATCCAAATTTTTCATCAACTACAAAGCCAAATCAGCTGTTACTACTCAAATAACAAGTTCTATACACACGGGCGACACAGATTCCTCAGATGACGAGCATACTAAATATTATTCTGATAGAAAATATGATGATTATGGATATGATATGAAGAAGAAATTAAAGGTTCCTGAAAAACCGTCGTATATCACTAACGATAGTAATACATTCACCAAAACTACAACGATTTCAAAAAGCAATGATGTGAAAACTGTAAAGAAAATTCCATCTGATGCAACTTCAAATTCGAAAAATGATGTGTATACTGATCCAATTTTTGGAATGAGAATATCCAAACCTCTGGTGTCCTCATCGGTACTCAAGGAACGAATGCAGGGTCGCGAAGCCATTGCAATGTACAGGCTGAAGAGATACGTAGCCCATGGGGACCTTTCCAAAGACTGGGTCATAGCCGGAGCGATTGTTCGAAAAAGTTCTTCAAAAGAATCTCAGAAAGGTTCTCAATATTGCATTTGGACACTCAGTGATTTAAAAGATGATTTGAAGACAGTATCAATATTTCTGTTTCGTAATGCATATAAACAGTTGTGGAAGACTGCACAAGGAACTGTTGTTGGAATATTAAATCCGAGCGTACTTGACAAAAGGGACGATTCTACTGATGAAGCTTGTCTTTCAGTAGATAATCCAGATAGAGTCATCGTGCTCGGTGTGTCAAAAGATTTTGGTTTCTGTAAAAGTCGGAAAAAAAATGGAGACCCGTGCACGTCATTCGTGAATCTCCACCAATGCAGTTATTGCATTTATCATGTCAAACAAGAATATCAGAAGTGCTCTAAGCGATCGGAACTTCAATCGGCGACATGTGGTAAAGGAATATTTGATCTGAGAAATAAAGTACTCGGGAAAAGTACCGTTATCTATGGTGGTAAGTCATTTTCGGCAATTCCTGCGAAGACAAATAAAAAATTGGCTGCTCGCGACGACAATAGGTTACAATCCCTGAGTGATTATTTTAAGTCAGCTGAACAGGAACAACTCACCATCAATAAGAGACCATTAACAGCTACTCCTGTGAGAAAAATTGCTAGTCAAGTAGAAGTAAGTAGATCTCAGCGGGTGAAAGATCTGGAACGATTAGAATTTCTGAAAGCGAGTGAACCTGACAGAACAGAACTGAATAGTTCTAGTGATGGTCAAGATAGTTTCATGAAAAGGGATAAACCAAATCTAGATTCACCCACATTAGGATTTGGTCTCGGTAAACAATCGACTGTAGACTTGAGTGTTAAATTCACCAAAAGGCACAGCGAAGTAGCTAAGGCAAACGCCCTTAAATGGATTCAGCGAAACGGACCACTCAAAAAGACTGACCCTCACAATGTAAAAGGAACATCTGATGGAAAGAAACGTGCAATAGACAAGTTAAACACTTCTGCGGATAGCAATAGCTTTGAAGAACAGCCCGAAAAGAAGAAAAAGGTTGGAGTACTCTCTGAACGATTCCAGGAAATGCTCAACGCTAGTTCGTCTCATGCGGATCTATTATTGCAGCACGATAATACACAGGTGGACAAATACTTTAATAAGTTAGAAAGAAAAGAAGCGATGGAAGAAAAGATGCTGAACACTTTTAAAGTAGCTTGCAAAGCTGTCCGCTGCTTAAAATGTTCCTACACAAGTTTTTCAGCGTCAGATAAATGCAAACAAGAGAGACACCCCTTAAAAGTTTTCGACGCCTTCAAGCGATTTTTTAAGTGTTTGCAATGCGGCAATAGAACTATCTCATTAGATCTAATTCCTTTACACTCGTGTAAAAATTGTCAGAGTTCAAGATGGCAGAGAGCAGCTATGATGAATGACAGGAAAGGGGAGACCACCGCTAGCACTCTCTCCATCCGCGGCGAGGAAGAAACATTTTTAGGCAGTGTCGCGAATCATTGCAATATTAATCTTTTGGTTCCCGAATAGAAAAATTTACATGAACCAAGGATAAACCTTTTGAATCATACAGTTACTTTTTATAATATTTTAAACTAACTGCTATAAAATTATATAATTAATATCTCAGGCTACTTGCGATGTTTTTTACAATATAACTGGTAACTTATTTGTATTCTTGATCAATTATAAGTATTATCAAATTGAATGCCTGGTGATGAATCGATTTTCATTTCTTTCACAATCATTTTTTTCAAATTCTGATTTGGTAAGACTATTTTGCAAGTTGAGCCAAAGATATTTAATTTACAATCTCTTGTTTTCATACTAAAGTTCATAATCACCTTATCATTAATAATATTTTATGATGAAGATAACTAATAAATTATCTTTTAATCTTGTTAATACTATCAATATGAATCCTTTCGCTGCCTAAATTGAATTTCGGCACATTTACATGCAAATAGTAGCGAATGGATTCAATACTACATTTATGTGTAGCCAGCCAACCAATCCTCAATATTTATAAGTTAATACCCACATATATAAAACCAATTTTGGTAGGGAACGATGGAAAGTAGTAGAAAATGTATCTCTAATTCTGTTTTATTTTCTTTGCTTTTGCTTAAAATGGAAGGTTATATTTGATATTATTTTTTATTTTGTAGTTAGTATAACAATATTTTCAATAAAGAAATAATCCACAATAAGACTTCATAATGTGTCAACATATAATCAAATTTTGGTTTAATGCGTAGTGCAAGCATCTCAAAACCCACAACCTGGCCAATATAAATATGTCGATTGTGGAAAGGAAAAAGGACGTAACCCACACATTTTACAGGAGGCGCAAAAAACGTGTTTTGATGATTTTGGGCCATATGCAAAATTATGAATTATAACACAACCTTAAACGGAGACTTTTAAACTGGTGTTTTATTGACATAATCTTTCCATTCATGTTTGGTCGCTTCATCCAGATACAACTGAGGAAGGACTTATATTTTTTTTAAGTGAAAGTGTATCCGATAAAGTAACAGTAAGAAAACTGTTAACAAAAGCGAAATATTCTTCTTTTAAAATTGAGGTGCCTAAATCGAAAATTAAAATTTTTCTATGTCCTAACATTTGGCCAGTCAATTCGATAATTAAAGAATGGCAAATAAAGCCATCAATTATAAATAAAAAAAAATGACTATTATGTAAAAATAGTCGATTTAAAATGTTAAAAATTTACTACCAGAATGTAAGGGGTCTACGGACTAAGTCTGTTGAGCTACGGAACGCTCTTATGGCGGTTAGCTATCCAGTTGTTTGCCTGAGTGAGACGTGGCTTAATGATTCTGTCTATGATGCTGAGCTCTTTGGTAGTAAATTTATTGTTTTTCGTCAAGATCGGAGATATGGCCAAAGAGGTGGTGGTGTTTTAATTGCCATACGCACTGACAGCGTTGATAGTGTTGCTAGGATTGAGTGCAATCCGTGCATTAATGTTGATGCTGTTGTTGTTGAGTTGATGTGCGGTGAATCACATCACACAATTTGTTGTATTTATTTTCCGCCGAAATGCTCTATAGAAACATATGAACAGATGTTTAACTTCCTTCAAAATTTACCTGTACGAAACTCTATTGCTATAATCGGTGATTTCAATTTGTATTCATCAGCGCCCAGGGTAGAGTTGGAGTTTGCTCATTTTTTGAGCTGTGTGAATCTTAAACAGTTCTCACAGATTAGGAATGCAAAATCAAGAATTTTAGACTTGGTACTGGCTGATGTAGATTGTTGTGTCTCGGTGTATGCAAGTGGTGATCCATTTGTCCCCGAGGACACATCATCCTGCTTTAGTAATTGAGTTTCCTATTTTTAAAAAAAAATTAACCGGTTATCACCGCAATCAAAGTGATATGAGTGAAGATTTTCCTGATAACACTTTAAAAAAAGCTTCGTGGAATTTTCGCCGCGGTGACTTATTGCATATGTACAACACAATGCACGGCATTGAGTGGGACGATATGTACGTGATCAGCGATATTGACAAGGCTGTCAGTGTATTTTATAATAAAATTAATGATGTCTTGCAATTTTTTTTTGATAAAAATGTTAAATCGGGCTCAAAACGTAACTTTCCGAAATTGTTTTCCAAAAATGTTATTCAATGTATTATTAAAAAAAATAAGTGCCATAAAAAATGGAAATGCTATAAATGTCCGAATGATTATAATATTTTTTCTGAGCTGCGCAGAAAAGTTCACGAACTCATAAAAAGCGATTACAAAATTTATATTAAACACATCGGTATGAACATAAATTCAGACCCTAAAACTTTCTGGAACTATGTCCGCCAAACACGTGACTCTTCTGCTCAGCTTTCATCTATGTCTCTCGATGGTAGTATATTGAATGGTCACCTGGCCATTGCTGAGGGTTTTGCTATGCATTTTAAATCAGTTTACTCTAATATTCCACCAAAATACATCCCTTCCCAATCGGAGTCTGTACATTCTTCTTGGCCTACTTTTGATATCAATAATCTTAATGAGTCCGATATGCGGTATGCTTTCTCTCGTCTTTACCCAAAAGCTTCAGTGGGTCCTGATGGTATTCCCCCATGGTTGCTCAAAGGCTGCAAATCTATTTTAAGTGCACCTCTATTGTATCTGTTCAATTTAAGTTTAAGTACCTTCACTTTTCCAAAATGTTGGAGCTTGACTCGCATAAGACCAGTCCATAAAAAAGGCTCTCTGTCTGAAATCACAAATTTTCGACCTGTAGCAATTTTATCAGCACCAGCTAAACTTTTTGAATCTATTTTACATAGGTATATTTATATGCATGTTGATTGTCAATTAACTGATTCTCAGCATGTTCAACTACGACCAATCTAATTGTGTATACCGATTATATTTCGCAATCCTTGGATTCTCACTGTCAGGTTGATGCTATTTATACGGATATTTCTAAAGCATTTGACCGTGTAGACCATGATAGTCTCTTAGATAAATTGAGTGCTGTAGGATGCTCAAACAAGATGATTAGTTTTTTTGTTTCCTATTTGTCAAATCGACGCCAATATGTTGATTACGCTGGGTGCGTATCAAACGTCTTTCCAACATATTCCGGCGTACCCCAGGGATCAAATCTTGGCCCAATTTTATTTCTTATCTTTATAAATGATATTATAGAATGTATACGTGGAATAAAGTATCTGCTCTTTGCTGATGATTTAAAACTGTTTTTACGAATCAGTAATGAGTCTGACTGTACTATTCTGCAACAGAATATGAATGCTGTTTTGAATTGGTCTATAAAAAACAAACTCGACTTCAACATTTCGAAATGTTTTTGCATTTCCTTCTCTCGCTCAAGATTTCCCATCTTATATAACTATGTGATATCTAATGATGCTTTAAAGTGTTTGTCTGAAGTTGTTGATCTTGGTATAAGATTTGACTCCTCTTTCAACTTTCATTCACATATTACTTCTATTGCACTGAGTGCAAGCAAACTTCTTGGGTTTATTGTTAGACAAAGCAAACCATTTGAAAACCCAATTGTGTTTTGCATGCTTTATGTTTCTTTGGTCTTAAGTAAGCTTGAATATGGATCCATCATTTGGAGTCCATATGAAAGTTCATACAAGCTGCAATTGGAGAGAGTCCATAAGAAATTTCTTAGATATTATTATTTCAAAAAATTTAAATTCTTTCCCTTTGATAATTCCTTAAATGAATACTACCCCACCAAATTTCTTTTAGGAATGTTATCATTTCACTCTCTTGAAGCTCGAAGATCGTTTTCAAGCTTAAAGCATTTTTCTCTTCTCCTTCGGGGCCGAGTTAATAATCCTGAAATTCTCAAGACTATTAATTTACATGCTCCCAATTTATTTTCACGTGGGCGAAATTATGAGCGAAAACTTTTATTTCTAAAAACTTATACCTCGCTTAGGAGGTATGAGTCACCAGTTCCTAGGGCCGTTCGATTGATCAACTCTTTGCCTAGTGAAGTGGACATTTTTGGTGATAGTATTTGTGAACTGTTTGTGAAATTTTACTATTTTATTTCTTGATTTTTATGTATTATGTAATTTTATTTAATATTCTGTGTCTTTTATTTGTCAAGTACATGGCGAATTGGCGTAAGCTGTTATGTCATGTACCATAATTTTAATTTTAAACAATAAATAAATAATCTAATATTAATTGAAGAAATTGTCTAGGAAAAACCTTTATTTCAGCCTTTTTTCTTGGTTTTAATTTTTTACAGTCATCTTTTTCAAACTTAAAAGCTAAATTTAGATACTAATTTGCTGCTTGCAAATGAAATTGAAGCATCATTTATTTGATCATTGTTAGTCTTTGAGTTTGACATCCTTGAATTTTTTTTGTTGCTAATAAACCCCAAATTAAATTAGTACGAGTACTGCGCTATAAGTGGAAAAAAGAAATTGACATCTAGCATAATCAGGGTAGGTCCTGGTCTCTACTGAATATACCTATCAAAAGTCAAACTCTGCATTTCTTTCTCTTCACAGCTTCAACCACCGATAAATCTTATGGGTCTACTAGTTGAGGCTATCGATGGTCGACTGATAACCGTTTGTATTAAAATATAATAAAACAGGATGTAAGGAGCATTTTTCGAATGTGAATGGATGTGCTTGATGGATTTTCTATGTCGATTAAAATTATCAAATATGTTTATTTTGAAAATGGAAATTTTTTACATGACAGAAATTAACAAATTCTTATTGAGTAATTGCTATATGCAATCATGCAGTAAATTTACAATTATGTATCAATTTATCGTGAGGAATGTTTCTTTATGATTGGATTCATAAAAAATAAAGTTGATTACAAAAGATATATAGAACCAAAATAGTACATAAGTGAAATAAGTTTGTATTTATTTTTGCAAAATAAATTCAAATTTACATGTCTCATATCCATCATTGAGAAGAAAGATTATTTGAAAGTAATTCTATAGAAAGACTAATAAGTTACGACATTAAATATGATGAATCACATTTTTCTACATATACAATGCAGCAAGCAAGTTCTGTGAATCGTGTTTGTATTTTTACACTAAATTCTAGCATACTCAATGTTACCTGCTGTTTGGTGTGTACCTACATAACTTTTTATTTAGTCACCAAATTTTAGTGAACTACAAAGGATAAAAAAAAAACTTATATTATTAAATCAATGTAAGTTTTCAGTCAGGTACACGTAAGATAATTTCGAAATAATTGCATAGTAAAAAGCATTCCTGGAAGCCAGGCCATGAGAAATATAACATAAGCCTTTGAGAAATGAAGTGAGGCAAGTAGAAAGTGCTGAAACTTTTCTATTCAACTATTATTTAGAGTACAATCACGTTTTTACTTATGCAGTGTTTTTGTAGATAGCAAATGTTTATTTTAGAAAGAAAACACTTGCAGTGTCCCGAAAGTACTAATAACTTCAGTTCTTTAAAAAAAAATTGTGTATTCAAATCACTACGGTCAAAAGTGGTGCCACCTGCATGCTACTAAGACTATTAAAATAATTTATGGTAGTTAAATTATTCACTTTTAGGGTGTTCACTGTCAATACTTGGTGGAAAAGCATTATATTAGTAAAAACACAATATTACTTTGTACTTCATTCCACTTTATTTAATGTCAGGACCAGTTTCGCTCATTACGAGCATCAGTTGATGATGCTCGTAATGAGCGAAACCGGTCCCGACATATTAAATACAGTGGAATGAAGTACAAAGGAATAATGTGTTTTTACTAATGTAGTTAAATTAAGCTGAGTCGTCTTATTTCTTAACTCACAGCCCTGGTATTTACGAAGCTCGCTTCACTTTTACGACACGAAGACATGTAATGTAAAATATTATAACACATCTGATGCATTTTTTTCCTATAATACCACTTGCCTCACTTCTCTTCTCAGGGGATCATATAATAGGTCTGCTTCTAATTGACTGGTGAGATTCTTAAATAAATAAAACAAACTAGCATATTATATGAAATTATGATTTATTTTAACAGAATAACAAATTGCAGGTTTGTATTAAATAATTTTACAGATTTTTTACATTGGTATATACTAGGACAAATTGAATAATGCTCAGTTAGGTAAATGAATATACCTATTTACAACTGAAATTTCTCGCAAATATTCCTATGAATTGAAAACCAAAATAGACAAATTTTCCGTAAAATCAGTTTGCGTAATGCAATGTTAAAATAAATAATGCATACCATTAAATTTGTTTTAATCTTTACAACTTAATCATTTATGGAAATTACATGATTAATGTTCAGATGATAACCAATCGAAATTTGAGTTTACGATGCAATAAAATATATTCATAAATTACTTAGTACATAAGAACGACAGTTTTAAAAATAACAATGGTCTAAAATCTGTGGAATTTGTACATTTACATAAATTGCAATGATAAAAAATATTTTGGACAGATTCTAGTCTGCGTATTTATTAAATATTGTCTTGTGAACATCTTTAAGAGGAAATAAAAAAAAAAAAACAAAAAGAAAGATTAAAACTAATACATAGGTAAATATTAAAAAAAACTGCTAGTTTGAATAAGGATTGATTTTTAACATACCTTTGTAAAATTTATTATTTTTCAGTACTTACATAATAATATTCAGTAGTGATAAAAAATTTACATGGAGTAATGATTCCTTCGATGTTCAGTCTTCACCGCACGCCGGGAATGACATTTTTTGTATAGAAAACAAATCTGAGTTCACCGACCTGTGAAAACCTATGATTTTTAAAAAACCTGAATATCCAACACTAAGTGCGGTGTGTATGCATTTGTACACTAATAAAAAATCATGCAACTTTTGTTTTATTTTGAAAGTGTCTTGATAAATGAAAGGCAACAATGTCATATTTTTCATCTGTAAGAACTGTGCACTGTTTTTTTTTTTAATAAGTTTATTTAACTAAATCAAGATTAGAGTTTAAGTAAAGAAAAAATCATCATTCCCATTCAGTTGTCCCCGGCGGTTTTGAAGTCAAATCGTATAGGACCCTAGATATACCGGGCACAGATGATATTTCTTCTACCATTTTGTCAATTACCTGAAACAAATAATGAAAACAATCGTTAACTAAATATTGGTGAGCGGCATGGAAGGACATTTTGGCATTATACGAAACACGTGTCACTGTTGGCACAATACGTGGAATGATCAGTCATTTTGAATTTTATATAAAAAAAAATAGTATTAAAATGAACTTCCACAGAGTCCAGAGTCCATCGAAAATATTCTAAATACACATTTAAAAGAAAACCAGTTTAATTTCAGTATACCAGTTTCACAAGTGGCCTACATGAGATTTTTTAAAGTTGATCGAGATTTTTGAAAAAAAATAAAGCAAATGCACCCACATTATTTTTAAAATGCATTTTATCAACACTTCATTTGAAATTTGTTCTTTGAAATCTGGAATTCACTCTATTTACAAAACCTATTTAAGAGATAATTGAAAGCCAAATTTGCAGGATTTCAATGAAAAAAATGGATTATTTTATTTGAAATGAGAAGCTAATAACGGATGAGGTTTCATTTGCATTCAATAAGTAAACTCACATGAAGCGGAAGTTTACGAGGGCAGGGCACTGCAGGCAGTCCAGTCATGAAGTCTGATGTTAGGAAAGGTCGCAACACCACTGAGCGCTGACACGAGGGAAAGCGCATGGCTTGGTCTCGACCAAAGTGTATAGGTATCAACACCACTGGCATCTGAGCTATGTGACTGCCGTATCCCGACGTCGATAGGACCTGAATAAAAATAATAATATAAATGGCTCTTTAGAGATGGTTCCTGAGATTATTTCAACAAATTATTAGAATTTATCGAATTGTTATTGAATACATAGAAATTAAGCTTTTTAATTTCAATATTAATGAGATTAATGCTATCATACCTGCGTTGCGAGATCATCAACTTGACGAATAGTTGCCAGAACTTGATTCGTAAGATACGTTGGAGTTACATCAGGTATTTGTTCTTTGACCGGAGGCCCAAAAATATAGCAAACCCTGCAAAATTAGTAGAATTTAAAAAAAAATGTACGCTTAGAGATTGAATTTATTTGTAAGAACTCCATTACACACATTCCACAAAAATTATGTATGCTGTCAACTAACATATATTACATAACTCTTGTGGAACTGAATATGCATTTTTTAAATTGACTTTTTCATTAATTGGTCATCAATTTGTCAACTCCAGTATATTAGTGATATTTGTACACAATTAAAAATTGCATATAATATGTAAGCAATGAAAGGATTTAGAGCTGTACGTAGGTACGTTCTTCCATAGCAAATCTCAAATATAAAATTCAGCCTTTCGATACCGAAATTGGTTTCAAATGGTTAGGTAAATAAATGTACACATGTGCACCATAATTTAGATCAGTGATTCCCAAAATTATTATGCTCACGGACCCCTTCATGGAGAAAAATTTGACCACAGACCCCAAGTGAAATAACACCCCCAAATTAATTTTGATCGGTCTCAGGGACCCCTGGGGGTCTGTAGGAACCACTGATTTAGATGAACTAGTCACCAAATTGTTATTTATTAATTAACGTTATTTTGAAAATCGCAGCTCATAGATAAATGAATGTTATATAAATATACATCAGTATCCCAGAAAAATAATGTCATATGTTTAAATAATTGTCCAGTAGGGAAATTGTAAAATAATATGACTATATTGACTCATACTGAAAGTTATTCAAATTTGTTTTTTTTCTTTATAATGTTGTTTTCGTATATTGAGTAATATATTATAGTTCAGAATTGTAGTTAGTTTGTTTTGTTTGCGCTACTAAAGTAAAGTAAACGTAAAAACATTTAAAATATAATTAAGAATATTGAATGAAATCATTGGTACAGGGAGGGATTTTTAATCTTTTTGCAGAGGCTATAGCAGTGTTTTAAATCATAGCCGAAATTGACATTAACGGAGGCCCACCGAGGAAGTATAAAGTTTCTTGAGACTGTTTATTTGACAGGAAGAATTGTTTATTGACAAAAATTATCTGCAGAAATGTCTTTCTGAAGAGGATTTTTACCGCCCAGTGTAAGAGAAGTGCACCTGTGACGTCTTTTCACAAACAATTATATTAGTTAACAAGAAAACTTATATTAAATTAATGATAATTATATGCATCTCATAAATAGTCATATAATATATCAGCATTTGTGGAACTTTATTCTTCCGACACCCGCAAACAATTGGAAAATGAAAAATTCAGAAAATCGGTTAAGTAGGTTGCGCATCACTAAACTAACGTATTCTCATTTTTTGTGGGAATATTTTTAAGCCTATAAAATTAATGCATTACACTAGGTACCTGTAATGAGATATTTTTACTTAGATAATGAGAGAACTTCGAATTTGGGAAGTATACTTGCTCATTATCGAAGATTTCCATAAATAAGACCGCAGATCAATTGATTTGAGTTAGTATTGAAGGATATAATACCAAGATCTGATTTTCATATTTGCAACCAGACACAAAACAATGCAGTTCTCTAGTTACTTGAGGACGACATTTTTTTTATGTAGTTGGGAAGAAAAATTCTTGAAAGTTTCAATTTCCATATTAAATGGATCTCAAGATCTAACAAATTTTATCCAGTACCTCTCTAAAATTAAATTTAATGTTACTTTAAGGCAAAATATATATTATATGGTTATGAAATTGGTGTTTCCTATCGCCATAAAAAAGTGACTTTTTAATTGGAGTATTAAATCTAAGTATATGGTACAAAAGATAAAGAAACTGAAAACATGTTTCTTATGTTGGAAATGAAAACGGTAAAATAACAATTGATCAAATTGGTCAAACATGTCAAATGCTAACAAAAAAATGCAATACATTTGACATACCTGTTGACATTATGACATATTCTAGGTATTAACTTTGCTAGGTACACAAGGTCAGTCCAATCTGTTATCTTATGTTCCGATGACAGACCTACGACATAACTGTATGATCGACTGTCGCCTGAAAACAAAACAACAAAATATTGTAACTTCTCAAAACATCAAACAAACAAAAAAATTCAGTTATCCTCAACCCTTTAAGCCCGGGTGATGTGCAAACCAATTTCTGTTTTATGGTAATGATTTTACATTTGAGAATACATTATTGTATAAATATAAAATAATAATATGATATACCTAGCATGACTATGTTAATCACTGGTTAAACAATACAATTTTATTTGATAATTTAATTTTCATTATTGTAATATATTTTTAATAGGGTAAAAATAACAACGTAATTAGTTCTAAAGGTGCTGCTTTTTAACACACGCTTGGCCTATTCGACAGACATAGCACCATCAGATTACTATTTTTTTTAGCATAATAATGAAATAGCATGAAAGATAGCAAAAGGTATTGATTAAAAATGGACCATGTATTGTTCAACCACTCAATTCCTTTGACATCGGCATTGTTGAGGAGTTGAGAATTAAAAAAATAGATATTTATGCAGCAGTAAAACACAAAATATTAACATCAAAAAATATTTTTAAAAAGTAGCCGTCCACCATATGACGCCATCAATATCTACAGGTATTGAGGAAAAGCTAAAAAAGACCAACTTCCTTTTGTTATGATAAAATTATTTTCGGAATATTCTAATCTCTAATTTCAACTGAATGATTGCGATTTCGGTCCCTTCTAAACGCAGTTAATGTTAGGGGAAATATTTACCTTGCACTCCGACACTTCGAATGGGCAACAAAGTGGCAGACAGCGGATGGGCAGCACTTATACGACACAATTCTTGTTGTTCTTGGTAACTGGTCGCACCCGTGACTCTTTGCAGTAGAGCGTGCCTCTTGACAGACATCTGGTCGAACTCCGCTATGATTTTTACTATAACCTGTGAATGCATCGATAAAATTGTTCAAAAAACAAACTGCAATATTTCAATAGTTTTAAATGTTATACAAGGATTTTTACAAATTTACTAGCAGAAAGCTCATACGGAAACCAACCTGAGTCTCAGAAAAATCTCTTTCCGTGTAAGGTTCTTCTTGGCAGAGAACTCTGATGGCCAACCCTGGCCCGGGAAAAGGATGCCGAGACACCAGATTAGCAGGTAATCCGAGTTCCATTCCGATGCTTCGAACCTGAATTTAAAAAAAATATATATATTAGATAGTTGTCTAAAAACATTTTAATAAGAACGCCTAAAAGTATAAGGTAATTAAAACTCACCTCATCTTTGTGGAAATCTTTCAATGGTTCTATGACACGTCCTTCCCTACGTAAAGCACGTACCAGTTCTGTGTCATTGTGATGAGTTTTTATAACAGCGGCATTGCTGCTTGCCAAAGAGGATGCAGATTCAATTAAGTCTGGTCGAAGAGTGCCTTGCGCTAAGAACACTTCTTCAGGTCTAGAAATAAAGCAATCGTTACATTAAATTTAAATACAAAATGAATGAGTAACATTTTCTTTGAATTGTTTTTTTTTTAAATGTTTTACATATTTTATTAAAATATAATCAGCATCAGAATTAAATGTAAATACCAGTGTTTTTTTATTATTTTTTTAAGCCAGGTCTGCTACCAACGCGGAAAAAATGGACTCTCAACACATTCGCAATGGGATAAATATGCCCCAAGTATGAGTAGCGGCGAGGCTGATTTGAAATTGATAAGAGTATGGGGGTCTTATTTAAATTAGTTTAGTAGTAAAACTTTTAATCTAGCAGGAAATATTTGTACAAAATTGGTGAAAATCTCTACCTACCTATATAAACAATCGCAGACATTATTTCTGAATTTTATGTTGCAAACAGAGCTTGGTCTTAAATTTGAGTTGTTAAAATTATGTACATTCATACAACGACCCGAGTTTCGCCTTTCGGCATCTTCAGGCGTTCAAATGCATGGATAAACTTGAACTGACGTTTAGTAAATAAATGCATCACTAAGTTTAAAGCCATTGCTGGCTAAATGGATTAACCCATGAGAATGCCTGCATATTTGAATGGTGAGTAATTTCAAGAATTGTTTATTTTGTTTGCTGGAAAATTTATAATTATATTTACTTACATATAGGATACAAGAGAGGGGAATTCGGCAGATTTACCTGCTCATTCAAAATTGGTTAACTATTTAACTGTGCCCTAATACTTTCTAAAACTTCCTGGAAAAATAATTTATGTCCATCCGTATTTGGGTGTAGCATTTTAACCCCTTCATCTGCGTTGAACGAGTGGTTCTCTGACATCAAGTGGTTGGCAAAAGTCGACATATCTTTTATTAATCTAAAGGCATGTGTTCTGAAATTTTAATTTTTAAGGTCCTTTCTGTTTTCCGATAGGAAAGGGTTCAGGGAAACCCGGGTCGTTAGTGACAAAACTTTATGAATGTACATAATTTGAACGATTCAGATTTAATATTGAAATTCCACCAAGCACATTGAAGAAGCAGAAAAACTGTTTTTTACTACGTGTCATGACTTTATTATGTCTGGATATCAAAATTAGTAGCTCTATTATTTGTGTGGTCTAGTGCAGTGCTTCCCGGATTGAAACTCCGGGGGTTGTCACAGAACATGTTTTGTATTGAGGGCTGCGGATTTTTTTTTTCAGATTTAGGGGGCCGTGGAATGAAAAAGGTTGGGAAGTACTGGTCTAGTGGAATGTTTCTTAACCTTTTTACATCCGCGGACAATCAAAAAATGTTTTGTGGACCACCATTATAAGCTTTTATAAACGGATATTGACTGTTTTAGAACTGCAGAAAATTTTCGCACCCCCCCAAAAATCTTCGCAGACCACTACAGTGAAACCCCGAGTCTACGTTTTCCAAGGGACCGGAAAAAATCAACGAATAATGCGGGAAACCGATAATGCGGGAAATCTTCAAATAATACCAAAAAATGTTTAATTTTCAACCAACTCATATATTATATTTCACTTTTATAAATACATTTAACTTATTAACACTAGAATACATAAATTTATTCTTTAATTGCTTAATTAATAAATACTAAGTTGCCTATTCGTAGTTGGGCACTTACATTTTGACAGACACCCACACTTCAAACACGCATACTTTTCTAAGTTAACTTTTTTGCTATATTATTTTTTTCAATTCCTTGAATTGTTTTCAGTTTTTCAGCTAGAGTTCTAGATTTTTTTTATTTATTTTACTTTTGGAAAAATTCGCGCATAAGACTAGTAAATTTATTATAAAGTCTTTAGTCGAGTAAAAAATAAACGATCCATGCAAAAAAACAAAGATAGCGAGAACGGAAGATCGGGGTTCTACTGAAAAAAAACGCAAAATGAAATACGAAGCAAGACTATTTATGAGAAATATTCAACGAAAACGGTTAATCGGGATAATATTTGTGACGGGACCAAAATATTCAAACGATAGATCGAGGAAAACGGTTAATCGGGGAACGATTAATGCGGGATTATTTAACATTGCTCTTATGGGTGTTTGGCCGGGACTATGAAAAATAAACGATTCATGCGGGAAAACGAACAATGCGAGAACGGTAGATCGAGGTTTCACTGTAGTTAAGAAACATTGGTCTAGCGATCCTATATTATTTTTGAAAAGTCCTTGTTGAGTTCAGTCATTTGAAAAAATGTTTGAAGAGCCCTGGTTGATTCACCTGGCATGAGAGCTCTATTGTTTTTGATAACAACATACCATTGTGGTGTGTTTTGTAATTATTCATGATTAGAATAAGCAATAAAATAACACATTAATTAAATGGCTTTAGTTCATGTTGCCACTAATAAAGAAGTGAGCAAAACCATTATGGCTTGTGAAAAACAAGTGTCAATTCAAAAAATATATTCAAAGAGCCAAGGGGGCAGTTAACTGGAGAGATGCCGCGGGATCAGATTACATTTATGATATAAGTTAAATGTCTAGTACTTAATTGGTGGTTTCGCTGACAACATTGAAAAAGTATCCATGCATATGGTTGAAATTGAATGCAAAAAATCCAAGCTTTGTGAAGTCAGTAGGTAGGTACTTTCGCGTCTTTTTGTATTATGTGCCGGCTTCAGATAATTAATGTCTTCAAGTGATTGGTGATGATCAAGTTTCTATGCATTTAAAAATACCTATTCTCTGATATAACGAGTAATGCTTATAACGAGAACATTCAGTCGGTCCCATCTTCCTCGTAATAAACAAGTTTGGCTGTATATGGAATGACATGGAAAAACCTCACAGCAGCGACACAAAAGACTAATAAGAGTGATTCCACTGTCTACAGTGCTAATGAGTTAGTAGAGTTTTTCTCAAGAGAAATTCACTACTAGGACTGCTCGTTACTCAATTGCTCAACCTCTCTTTTTTTGAAGAGTAGGAATATAAGAATGACTGGGATCGTGGTAAGGTTACCACTAGGAATTTCAGACATCACAGTATCTATGCCTTCAAAAATCCATAGACAAATTAAAAAAAACAATTTATGAAACTGTCCTCATAAGGATTCGAGTCTGCGAGTACCGCAACCGAAAACAACATTGACTACTTGATCATGGACCCAACATATTGTTTTAGCGAATAGTAAATAAAATGAAGGACTTACTTTAAATTGAGTTCCCTTATAAAATGTTGTGAGATCTTTACGAAAACATCACCGATGATCTTGCGTTTGTCTTCAGGAGAGAGCGCTTGACAAAGCATGGGTGTATCACGGCAACGGCCAGTTGTCTCGCACCGAATTGTCGTCTGACCTTCGCTGAACTGATGCCCAGCATTGATCATATGAAGCTTCAGACCTATGTCCCTCAGAGACTTTTCCACTTTTAACGACTCATTTTTACGCATAAATCCTAAATAAATAAAATAAAAAATACATAAAATCAACACTCACAAATAGTAAATATAAATAGTACTTAAATATGACAAGTTTCTAAAATGTAAAGAGATTAAAATTATCATTCATGATTTGTATCGTTGTTTTTGGAATTTTAATAGAAAACGAGTTAACTTGGCAAGACTGAAAACAATCCTCCATATTTATTAAGTTTAAGTATGTATACAAATATATACCATTGTCTATGTGTGCCGCTATTATTTGATCATCCTTCAAGGCATGCTTCAAAAGTGCAGCGCAGACAGCGGAGTCTACGCCACCGCTAACCAGCACCTATAAACACAAAATTTTCAAAATATCAATCTTGCTACAAGTCAATATATACAAAATTTTGTGTCATAAACTAAAGTTACATACCAAAACTTTGCTATTGCCAACTGTATCCTTGATATATTTAATACAGGCATCTTTCCGGCTAGTTAGAGTATACGTCTTAGGGAGCCCTGCTATGTCAAATAAGAAATTTGACAACATTACTTTCCCTCCCGGAGTGAGATCGACCTGTGAAGATGATATAAATTCATTAATTACTCTACTGACATAAGAAAAAAAAAGACAGCCAAAAGCAAAATAAACATTCTAATGCTGTGGAATATTTATTTCAACATTGGTGATTATTTTTAATTTAGAATATAGATTTGCAAGTTGAAATCATGTTTTAAATTTTTTATTCCTAAGAATATGCCTGACAGCATTAACCTTTAGAGGAGTATGGACGTCATATGTACGTCGGCACCATTTTTCTGTAAATGAGTATGGAAGTACTTTAAATTCAACACATGAGTGTCTGTCTGTAAGCATATATATGCACTAAGTATGAATTACTTATATTCATTGAGAAAGTCACAAAATTGTCATGTTAAGAAAAGGCAGTAAATTAAAGTAAGGTCTGCATAGATCTATTCACTCCTCTAAAGGGTAATATAAAATGTCATGCCGATGGAAGGTTTGTATGTTTTGTGTTCAGAACACTCATATGTTCTGCATTCATGATTGTGTTTATGAATGTGCACAAAATTAAAGGACAGATCAATCATTAATTGAACAAACTTCAACATATTAGGTTATTTTTATTATATTAAGCCTGGGAAATATACAGCAGTAATAAATTATCACTATATGTGTAATACTATTTATTAGAGAAACACCTTACTTTGAGATAGTTCAAAAACAGGATAAAGACAATTTTGATATATATTCAGAACATCATGGTAGGCAGATCTTCAGTAATTTCAAATTTATATACAAGTGTAAATAAACTAAAAAAGGGAATTGAATCTTGTGTGTTAACCATAAAAGCCATTGACAATAACAATGGCAATAATTCATGAATGGTTTTTATTTGAAGTCATGTCCTTAAGTCTAGATTATCTTTAATGCCTTTAAGAACAATGCATACAGAAATTGATACATCTAGATAAAGATTTATGGGCAGTTATGAATAATACATTCACACCTAATGAATTATGACAGTGTCCCACTTTGTTATGAATAATTGTACAGTTAAGAAATCACATTTACAATGTCCATGGTTATTTTATGTTTTGATTCAAATTGGTTCATAGAGAGGTGTAAAATATTTATTGAATATTTAATTGAAAGTCTTAAAATATTTTAGAGAAATTACCTCAGGGTGAAACTGTACACCGTAGAGACGTAATTGCTCATTGTAAATGGCCGCCACAATACCAGTTTGCGAACGAGCGCCTATGCGAAGTCTCTCTCCCACTTTATCCACGCTGTCTCCGTGTGTCAGTAATGCCATCTCTACTTCGTCCAGCCGACTATATGTAAATAATAGAAAAATTAAGATATAACAGATTAATTTACAAAGCAAATAAAGCTATAAAAAATGTAGTAAAATCATATTAGTAAATTTGTATTTATTATCTGAAGAAAAAAAAAAAAACTGCTTTATAATTTTATCCAATGTTAGAATTATACTAAGATTTGACTGCAATTAAAATTATGTAGATAAAAGAGTATTCTTACTTAAATAATGGGCAGTCAGGTTCAATAACAATGTTGTACTGGCCATCCTCTCTGATATTTTTAGGATGAACCGTCCCCCCACATTCTTTATTTAACATTTGCATTCCATAGCATATTCCTACAAAAATCAAAATAATTATTATTGAGACATGTTTGAAAATGGATTTTATTGGACACCAATTTGTGTATGAAAAGGCAGAAGAAGTTATGAAATAAAATTAAACAATAGGTAATCATGTAACATATGTATAATTTGTATACGGAAATGTTTGAAAATAAAGCTTTTTTCCTCCTAACAAAATTCCGATGAATTAAGAAAATATATTAGAAAAGATGAATAAATTTTGCAAACTAGGAAAACTGAGATACCGCTTACCTAATACGGGAAGACCGATTTTGAAAATGTCAGCATCGTAGCGAGGAGCATCTTCAGCGTAAACGGAGTTCGGTCCGCCAGACACGATGAGCGCTCGATACCCATTTTCTTTGAGATGATAAGCCGGAGTGTCTAGCGGTAAAATGTCTGCTTCCACACATAATTCTCGCACTCTACGATCTATAACCTAAAATAAACATTGTTTTTAAGTTTACTTAACAAAAGAACTTAATCAGCTATGCTAATACATGAATTAAAAAACCTCAACAGAAAATGGTTGCCATTGCATTTGGAAACAGTAAACAAGATACTAATTCTAACCAAGTTAATTTTTTTAAATTAATTTTTGAAAAAACAAAAGCATAAGTAAAAAAAAGTCTATTCAGATTGTGCATCCAGCCTGTTTTCTTCGAATGGGCTTCAGTTATTAGTAAAGTAATAGTAATAATCAGGGCTGTGGAGTCGCATGAAAAAAAGATGACTGACTCCAGTTAAAAAATAATTAATGACCGACTGAGGATTTTTTTTAATAATTTCATTTTAACTTATATATATATGTTTACCATCAGATCATCTTTAGTCAGCCAAGCATGAAATGTTAACACTTTTGACTATTTTGTTTAAATACACATCATTAAATATATTTTTCAAAAAAAAATCGAGCCGCTCCTTTTTCATGACTCTGACTCCGGCCAAAATACCGCGACTCTGACTCCATAGCCCTGGTAATAATAACCATCAATGCAAGTTCTACTAACCCTGCTGATTCTTATAATTTTGATAACCGTTTTAACATAATACATGTAAAAATGAAATAGTCATTTGGTGAAATAATTATGTAATAAAAATGTGTTAAGTTTCTTAACCAGTTAGCCGCCAACGTCGAAGTATTCAATACGAATGCGACTCACGGGTGAGACGATGGCGTACAAAGGGTTAAAAATGTCATATTAACTCTTAACTAACTAACAAACTCCTGACTCTTTTTTAATTTTTTTGTGTATACAAATCGCTAGTCATAAGTGGTGCCACTGCATGCTACTAAGCATAAAAAATGGAGGTCCGAGCCTATTAAAAACAATTAAACTAAATAAATATTTAAATAAAAAGATATATTATAATATATTGTCTTTCATTGATTTTTCAATTGATATTAATGCAAGAGCTGACAATCTGTTCTCACTTTGATTATTTCTAGTGACTCTTTTTATTCTTTACATTGTGAAAAATGATCTTTCTACAAAAGCACGTGTCACTGGGCCGGTATGGTAAAACATAATTTTATTAAATTGAATACTTTCGCTAAAATATCTTATTAATGTAATTTATAGATTTTAAATTGAATTCGTGCGAAAGATATATATAAATAAATAAGTTCATTCTTCGATTACCATGTTCATATAGTTCTTATTTCAAAAACCAGAACATTTGGTAAAATAAGCCACTATCAGTAACTGACAAATTCATCATATAGATTCAAAATGGCAACCACATGAACAGTCGATGTCGGGCGACTGTAAACAAGGGTACAGGTAACAGCTGAAGTTCTAGTGCAGATTCGTGAACAATTCAATCACCCATAAGCAATTCTTGGCGCATGCGTATCAACTGCACAAGGCACAGCCTGGCTGTGGGCTACCCAAGGGTTACAAAACGTCACACTACGCAATTTTGTTAAACGCTGCGAACATTTATACAAACTTTGCATGAAAGTTCGCAGCTTCTAATGAATTTGCTTAGAGTGTGACGTTTTGTGGCCCTCGGATTATGCGGCGCATCTACAGCATGTATGGACCACACGCCACTGGTAAGTACATACAATAGTAGTTAGCCAATATTTTTTTTAAATAAGCCTATTCATTATATCGATTGGTGAAATAATGACTGCATGTACTAAAAGAAATGAAAATGAGGGAAACTATTTCAAGAGTGGTAAAAGATAATTTTCAATATTTTTTCAAACCAAATTTAGTGCTGTGTTTTAATTTCAAGTTTTAATTGAAGTCGTTTTTTTCAACGACTCCACAGCCCTTGTATTATTACTGCTTAGGTAGTCTAATGGATTCATTAGATAATGTGTTTTCATCGGCTATTAACCCATAGTAACCAAAATAAATTAGAAATGGAACATTTAGACAATAGAATTAGAACACGAATAGTTGTAAGAAACAGCGTGAAAAATTGTACAATACAACTGAAAATGTCACGTATGTACACTAATAGATTAAAAAGATATGTAGATTATACAAAATGTCTCGGGTGTATTGCAAAATTTGTCGAAAGATAGGCACACCGCGCGAATATTTCGCTCAAAAACGTGCGTTAAGAACTTTATTAGCAACTGACTATATGTTTCATTCTGCTTATTTTTTCTTTATTTGTGCTCGATTGAATGATAATAATATCATTATGCAAAGCAAAAAAAACCCTTATTTTTATATCATATGACAAATCGAAGTTTTTGCAAGGTTGAAATTATGCCGCACATTCCATGGATTGGCCTGCTCAGGCTTTAAATTTTCTGCACGGCTAGCCTCTTATCTTAGCTAGCTAACATTGATCATGGCTAGACCCACAAATTAAGATTTCAAATTATTTTTTGTACATAGAAATTAATACAATTGAAGAGTACTCCAAAAATACTACCTTTGACACAGTTTCAAAAAGATTATTGTTTAGAAATTATTTTGTCATTAGGATTTTTTTTTTCTCACATTGTCCATTGGCAGAATTTTGACACTATAAATTCAGATAAATAATGTTCAGAGAGATAGACCTGAGATAATTTTGAAGAACAATAAAAAAAAGATCGATACGTAATCTTCGTGTTGGCTATTTGTTTTCATAAATAACATACTTAAAAAAATATGAATTTATTCCAAAGATAAAATTTAAGTTGTGACCATTTCATTGAATATGAAATTTATATATATATATATAAAAAGACTAAAGAGACTAACTACTTGAGAGATTATATTGGTGGTGATATGCACTACGAGAACTGTTGTTACATATATACAAATATCTTGAATATTTCAAAAAATTATAGCTAATTATGTTTTGTATTCTTATCTTATGTATGAACTACATGTTCTCTGTGTGATATTGCCTTGCACTACACATTAAATGAGATGTTGGAAAGAATTAGAAAATTTTAGTCAAAATAAAATACAAAGACACACAAACCAAGGAGCTATACTATATTGACTAAGAAAAATAAGAACATAGATTCAAAGATGCTTTATTTGTGGGCATATTTGAATAAAATATTTTTGCTTGCACATTAATAATTATTTTAATTAATTCTCTGTACCTTCCCATATTGAGACCCGGCATCCAGGATTGCCACACGTTCTCCAGCATGTCCTCTTCCATTAGTACTATGGTACACTACTTCAGGGTTGGCGCTGTGCATATCAGCCACTCCCCAATGGGCCTTTAAATAATAATATAGCACTAAGAAATTTCACTTTTGACATGTCAGAACAAGGTGGTGATTCGTGACATTTTAAAATTTCTGGCCGCCACATATCTCAAGAAATTATTATTTTTCTGGATTAGTTTTGCTTTAAGGAACACTGTTTATTATGGATATGTATTTATTACAATCAAGTTAACAGGGTTGCACAACTAATTTAATAGCCCAAACAGTTTCGAACCACAATATATATTCAAATACCTCAGAAAAAAAGATCTTCAGGCACGCTGGTGACAGGTAAAACTTAAATTATTTACTATCGTTGAAGAGCTTACATCTCCGATACGCTTTGATAATATTATATCACATGAGCATGTGGATAAATGATGATAATATTAATAATCTGTAATAGCATCGTGCATTAGTTTTCTTCCGAGCTATTGGCGTTAACACTGATGGCATCGGGAAAGTTCAAATGGCAATAAAACATTGGACGTATTGTGAATAATAACAAAAACACAGTTTTTCTCGTATCAATTAATGCAGGGCCTGCACAGATGCAAATCTTGCGGTTATATTTTTGTGAAAATAAAGCAAAACCAGATACGTCACTATTTCGACGGCCCGTTCGGTCTGATATAATTATTATCGCCGCGAAAATGATTATGAGAATCTCGCACTACAATATGCTGTACATAAATCAAAAAATACATGTAATATAAACCTTAAAAAGAAATGTCAATTCTGGGTCACATTATGCAAAACTGATACGCCACAAGAACACATGTCATGGTGAATATTAAGAAAAATATAGTCGTAATATCCGCTTAAAATAGAATATCGTTTAATATAGTAACACGTAAGCTTACCAATTGTAATAATTATAAAATGTATATCGATTAACTTATACAAAACACAAAAAGAATGTGGCGATATAGTGAAATGAACACATATCAGAGAAGTGCAACGATCTGCCGGTAGAAAGCAAATAGATTTTATTGCCAATTTTCTTTCAGAAGTCACTGTAGATGTCGAAAATAGTTGTCCAATCCCATCTGTATAAACTAGGGATACTTATGACAATTATTATGTTTCATAAAAATCAAAATTAAATAAATATCTATCTAAAATGAAATTTAACAAATATTCAATTTCTTTTAATGCTTCAATGAAGGGAGACTTTGTTTTGTTTAATATTTTACATGCTATTGTGATAAATAAAATTTATATATTATGGTTGGAAATGTTAACATTAAAATATCGTGTGGATTAAATAAATAAATTTACATGTATTTAAGATACTAAATACAAATCTTTTAAAAAAAATTGTAAACTAATTTGCAATATTTGTATCTTACCAAAGATTGTAGTGATACAGCAACCGTAGGGATTTTTGCAATAATAATGTTTTGAAAGAGATCTCGTTAATTATTATCGTAATCAAAAATTAAAATATTTTTATATAAAAAGCTAAAGAAGATTTCTAAAAAAAAAGAGAATCATAGTGTTTGATCCATCTTTACGCCTAAGTCACATTAAAACTTTAGACTTCTTACTGTTGTGTTGCTAAGATTTATTTTGTCAAATAATATATTCAAGCAAACAAATAACATTATAAAATTTGGTATAGACTATAAGGCTTCAAAATAGAGTATTGTGATAACTTCAGAGTGATCACGAATTTGCCAGTAATCAATTGAGAGGAACAGTTGTCAAGTTTAGTTTGTCTATTATTTCTGATCCGAACGTAAACGTCTAAAAAGTAAAAATGCCTGATCACCTGGGAGATGACATGAGAAAAGTTAAAAATGAAGAGAAGGAAGAACCTGAAAAAGAAATTAAATGTAAGTAATCCAAAATATCCCGGAAATGTTTATATTCATTAATTTCCTCTTTCAGTAAAAATATTTTACCACAGGTACCATATTAGACATTCGGTTTCAATCTACAATGGTTTATTATTTTCAGCTCTTGATGAAGGAGACATCGCCCTTTTAAAATCATATGTAAGTTCTTTTTCTTTTTGTTTTTAAATTTATTTTTTCACCTTACTGCTTTTAGCTGGTTATCCTTAATGATTCACAATTACATTTGTTTTTATATCATTGATTCAGGTCTGAAAGGATGGCTTAATTGATTTGGTGCATAAATTGTATTTATATATCTACACATTTTAATTTATGTTTTGCAGTATTTACACAATCCTTGACTGTAGTGATTGGTGTACTGCAGGATTTTTCATAAATAACTCTAACCCATCTAGGTTAGAGATATTTTTGAAACATTTTTTCAATTAAATATATAGAAAAAATTCCATTGTTAGAAATTGAACAATATTAGTTTCCATCAATTCATATACTATTATTTAGTTTTATCCTATTTGATGTGATTGACTTTTTCTGAAATATTTGTATCTTACCGAATGTTAAACCAAAGTCATAAAAATCAGTGACACATACTTTTCATCTCAATAATTCTAGTGATTGAAGTGCAAAACCAGAAATCAGCCAAATATTATCCAACTATTAAGAATGACTCAAACATTCTTCGTGCTCAGTGGTTACTATGAAGTTATTCATTTTTTTAAATACATTCTTAAACTTCTTTATAAATACCACATTCAAATGTGTATAAAACACAGTAATGCTTCTTATTTGGATTTGAGACTAATGGAGGTTCAAAGAGTTTTCTAACATAATTCCTCAATTGTTGCCATTGTTTCTCCAGTAAGACATATCTGACGATTACACTTAAAACACCAAAATCAAGTTAAGTTAACATAATATATTTTTATTTTAAGGGTCAAGGTCAATACACAAAGAGTATCAAAGCTATTGAAGATGATATTCAGAGTGTGATCAAGTCAGTGAATGAATTGACTGGAATAAAAGAATCTGATACTGGGCTGGCCCCACCTGCACTTTGGGATCTGGCCGCCGATAAACAAACTCTTCAGAATGAGCAACCTCTACAGGTAAAATAACAATTGTTGCTTGCTACCTATTCAACCTACTTCGACAGCGAGTGAACATGTTTTTTCCATTACTAAAAATTTTCACCAAAGATTCGACATTCTATGAATCACAAGATATATTGAACCGGGTAATGCATTTGGGTGAATAATTGGATGCCCTAGTTATACGCTGAAGTCAATGAGATTAACATTAATACACATACTTAATTGTATTATGTAGGTATATATGTCGTAAAAAATAGAATAAATAAATGAATTACAGAAATACCCCGCTTTACGCGAGGGATACGTTCCGAAAAAAATCGCGTTAACTGAAATTCGCGTATATCGAGGTTTATGATTAAACATAGTCAAAATTAAAACAAAAAATACAAATCATTTTAATCAATCACTTTAATTCTAAGAACACTTTATGCAATACATACTCTTATTTTTTACCGAAAAATACATCTATTGTCTTTTGGGTAGCGTTTTGTTTACGTTCTTGTAAAATACGTTCATAACACCCAACACTGTTTTTAATTGTTTGACACACGGTCAAGACACGGTCATCATTATTGTCTATACTCTGCAATATGTCCAAACCTGAATAAATTTGTAAAATATGTTTATACGCACTCTTTCGCGTAATGCGAGGCATTTGAGCGCGAAATTTGAAATTCGCGTTATAGTGAAACCGCGCTTAACGGGGTCGCGCTAAGTGGGGTATTACTGTATTTAAAAAAAGGATTCATGTATTTATTGACTAGTTGCAAAATGAGCAGAAAGGCTAAAATATATTTATTAATAATGATTTTTTAACCTTAATATATGTCATCTGAATCTTACGTTTTCAGGTTGCTAGATGCACTAAAATCATCAATGCTGATTCTGACAATCCCAAGTACATCATTAATGTAAAGCAGTTTGCAAAATTTGTAGTTGACTTGGCAGATTCCGTAGCCCCGACAGATATTGAAGAAGGAATGCGAGTTGGGTGAGTACCAACTATCTATTGAATTGCTTTATTACATGCTTTGATCGCTAGTTCCTTCATTATCCTCCTATCACGGCTGTAGGATCGTGGTGTTTGAGCTGGAGTCAACTGGCAACCCTGACTGCTTTTTTTAAAATATAAATCTTTTTTAAATTATAGACTGACCATTTGTAAATGGCAGATTTTTAGTCAGATTCGTAGTTTTTACAATCCAGTCCTTAAAAAGCTACATCTGTATGAATTAAAAAAATATTTTCCCTCTCCTTTTGGTATATAATTTTGATTTATCTTTTAGAGTGGATCGTAACAAATATCAAATCCATATACCTCTTCCTCCTAAGATAGACCCTACGGTAACTATGATGCAAGTGGAAGATAAACCGGATGTGACTTACAGTGATGTCGGCGGATGTAAGGAACAGATCGAAAAACTTAGAGAAGTTGTTGAGACACCTCTTCTTCATGTAACTATTGATTTTATTAAATTGCTATAATTCATTCTTTTTTTGAAAGCGGTGTATTATTTTCACTGGAATTGCAGAATCTCAATCAAATTTTCATTATACAGGCTAATATCTTATTGTGTTATAATTTCATGGAAAATCAATTTTCTCTTAACTCATTGATCCCTAACAACATCGAATTCACAGAGATACCAAGTTATGCATACTTCATTAGCCTTTTAGCTGCCGTAGATAATTAATAGTAATTACGTAACATGCCAGCTATAATTTGGAACTATTAATTTAATTAGTTATTGAAGAGATAACTCGTCTCTGGCGTATTGAGCACGAAAAAATTTATGAGATATCCCGTCTGTGGCAGCCATCGAGTTAAAAATAATTCATATTAGAAATTACCCGAAATACACATTTTTTTTCAAATTTATTCCCATAATTTTTATATCAAAATTCTCTAATTGAAAGCATTTTATTAACCTTTATCCGCTCAATGGTCCTGTACGGGACTGAGGATTTGCATCGTTCAATGCCCAACGGTCTCGTACGGGATCGTTGACTATGGTTCATTTCGCTATCGGATTACACTGATTTATGATAACATTATTCAAGATATGAATATTAGTTAAAATAAATAATGTCTTTGAGATACCGATCCATAATTTTATCTTCGCTTTCGATAAATATTTTTGTCATACGAGTAATATAAACATCTACGATTTAATAATATAATTGATAATAATATTTTAATTCTTTTATTTTAATTTGTACAATGTAAAAAAATACAGCTTTTGTAAATTATAAACAATCTTTTATTTTGATAATGCTTTTTGTTTTACTCAAATAGGATGACTAGTTTTAGAGATATATTTTTTAGCGCAGAGAAAAAATGCTCGGGTAGTATGCTACTCCTTTTGTGCACAGCGCGCGGGCGTTTAAAGGTTAATTTTGTATTATAGTACCTAATTGCAGATATTTTCTATTTTTTCAGCCAGAAAAGTTTGTTAACTTGGGGATTGAGCCACCGAAGGGTGTCCTACTGTTTGGTCCACCCGGAACGGGAAAAACTTTGTGTGCACGAGCGGTTGCCAACAGAACCGATGCTTGTTTTATTAGGGTTATTGGTGAGATGGCTTCAAATCACTGTTTTGCTATACATTAATTTGACATTAATTATATCAATTAAATTTAATTCAGAGTTGGTTGAATGGTGCTTCTATTAAAAAATAAAACACTTATATTGATTTCACATTATTTATTTTAGATTAGGATTGCCATAAGCGAAACTAGTCCTGATTGAAAATAAATAATGTGGAATTAGTACAAAAGTGTTTAATTTTTTAATAAAATATCTTTCCACTAATAATTGACAAGTGAATACCTTAAATATGTCAGCAGAAGTTTGGTAAAAAACAGATTAATAGTTATCGGTGAATAGCAAATGAAAAATTTGAGTTCTTAGAATAAAATCTCTAGCCTCAATATTTTGTTACATAGATAAAATATCATGTCGATATCACACAAATAAAGTTATTATATTAAAGGCAAGGAAAATTGTCTGCCTTTAAATCTGAATCAATAATAATTACTGATAAAAAAAATTGCTTTCTTTCCAAACTGAATTATTCCAGACACAGAATTGATATCCTAGAACAGGGGTGGGAAACCTTTTCTTCTCTAAAGGCCACATTCATTTTTCTGATTCGACAAGGCTAAGTAAGGATAAGTAAACATTGACTAGGAAATCTTTGGACAGAAACAATTTCATGCCAATTTCTAAAGCCCAGAAATTTGCAGATTTCCCAAGAATTTACGGATTTGCCCAAATTAGTAGCGTGGCACCTTTTTTTTTTTTTAGGTCTTCCAGAAATTTTTAAATCTAAAATCTCAGGAATTTACAAAAATTTACAGAATTAGCCAAAAGGCCGCAAAGGACGCCTGTCCTAGAATCTCATAGTGAATTTTTGTTAATTTTGTTATTTACTGACTTCTGCACGGCTTATTATAACATGATTTGAATTCATTTTAGGCTCTGAATTGGTACAGAAATATGTAGGAGAAGGTGCAAGAATGGTGAGAGAACTGTTTGAAATGGCTCGCAGCAAGAAAGCCTGCTTAATTTTCTTTGATGAAATTGATGCCATTGGCGGGGCCAGGTATACCATTTTTTTTTTTAATTGAATATTTTCATAGTTTTTTATTGTTTATAAAGATTCTTATTATGCTAATCAAGTACATTTTAGTGACCTAACATAATATTTAAATGAAATGGAACAATTTGGTTACATCCCTATAAGAACCAACTAACACTGGTTTGTCACGTTTTTGTTATGTTTAATTTTATTTAAGGTTTGATGATGGAGCAGGAGGTGATAATGAAGTTCAGCGTACAATGTTGGAACTCATTAACCAACTGGATGGCTTCGATCCTCGTGGAAATATCAAGGTTTCTATAAAATGGTTCTAAGCATGTCAACATTTTCAACATTTATTCTCTTGTAATTTGGCAAATATGCTTCTAAATATAGTTTGTTAATGAGCCTGTAGTCAAGTGGCCTGCATTGGCCTCTTTAGTTCCACTTGAAATATGAATCATCTTTGGCCCACTACCATACTCGATGGAACAAGATTTCACTTGTATTCCATGTTTCTAACGATTTTTTGGCCATTATTTAAACCATGGATTCCGATATCGACACGTACAGTGTATAATTACTCTTTTGCTTAGAGTGACAGGATATCTTAGGTTGATATGTGGGACTCAAGTAAAACAAGTGGACCTCAAAAATATATATGTATTTGTTTTGCTTATTTATAAAAGTCGTTCAAAATTCTTGCTGAAAAACTTTAAATTAACAGAAAAACATATATATTTATATATGTTTTTTTGCAGAGTGAATTTGTTTCAAAATAATTTTATTATAAAATTCTTGACCTTGAATTAGTTTTATCTTGCAATTTTGCCTTCTATGTTTCAAATTGTGATACGCATAGTTCCAAGTATTGGTTACATATAGTTAAAAAAATATTCGCATTGTCTTTGAAGGAAGAATTATAAATCTTGCATTTAAGTAATTAAATCTGTAATAATTAGCCAAAACAATAATTTCAATGGCCATTTTCTATTTATATCTCGATACATATTTAAAAATATTATATTTATAGTCTTTATAATTGTTATAGTCTAAATGTGACACTTTACCGGACGGTATTCAATTCAGGCTGCGGCTTAGCTACCTCATAGCAGTTATGGAGGTCCAGCGAAAAGGGGGCCCAAATTTTTAAATATAAAATTGGGGACTTTCGTGACGTTCGCACCGGGGCCCTAAATTTTTAGCTATGCCACTGTTCACATAGGGAGTGGACATGCTTAAAAAACCCTGTTGAGAATGATACTTTCAATAGGTTTGAAATATCAGGTGATGACCATCAACCAGAACATGGTGTCGTACGAAAACAATAATTTTATGGATTGAAATTGTCAGTCTTATTTAATTTGTCAGTATTTGCTCAATACTTTGGTATTGCCAAAAATGAAGCCAAAGACTCGAAATTCAAGTACAAGTTGAAGATTCATTATTATGATCTGTTTTATGTTTACTGTTTTATGAAACTTGTGCTTATTTTACATGTACACCCAATTCTCTCTTTGCATGGGGATACGTTCCATGCTAAAAAACCATCCAAAAAAAACCCGTGTAAAAAAAATGAAGTGTTCATGGAGAAATTAAAAATCGTTCCATTACATTGGACTGTGTAATTTTGAAACCGTGCAAAAAGGGAATTTGGTGTACCTATAAACATAAAATAAAAAACTTATTCAAAAAAATCGCTAACAATTTAGACTTACCGTTGTTCAACTCTTCCAGGTGCTGATGGCTACTAATCGACCGGACACACTAGATCCGGCCTTAATGCGTCCTGGCCGTTTGGATCGTAAAGTAGAATTTGGACTTCCAGATCTTGAAGGTCGCACTCATATCTTTAAAATCCATGCTCGTTCCATGAGTGTTGAACGTGATATTCGCTTTGATTTACTCGCCAGACTTTGTCCAAACTCTACTGGAGCCGAAATCAGGTTTGTATTCAATCTCATGTTCTAAATTTTAATGTCGTCTTTCTTTCTTTATTTGTATTACGAACAGCAGAAAACAAGATTGAAGTTAAACAATAAATAAAATTGTCTTCTTTATATAACCATGTAATTAAATAATTTATTTACTTACAGGTCTGTTTGCACTGAAGCTGGAATGTTTGCAATCAGAGCGAGAAGAAAGGTGGCTACAGAAAAAGACTTTTTAGAAGCCGTCAATAAAGTCATCAAATCCTATGCTAAGTTCTCAGCTACCCCGAGATATATGACTTATAATTAAAATGTTAGAGAATCTTTTTGTAATACTTAATCTGTGAAATTATACAACTTTGAATAATATAATTTTTTTTGTCGAAAATTTTCATAATTTGCTTAAACTATTAAAACATTAAATTGACACGAAATTAAATCAAATACAATTTAAAGTCGTTGGCAACCACAGATAATATTGTTTATAGAAACCTTAATACATCATTGAATGACTAACCTTGATGTTTTCTTGCAAAATAACAGAATAACCTTATTTTTACTCTGATAGTCATAATATGACAATCTGAATAATATATGTATATATCATTTGTAGAATTACTGCAGTATCCTGAAAACATTACCCTTATTCCAACAATAAATGATCAACAATTTATTTCATTATAAACTCGCGCATGTAGAAAGCGCAATACATCTTCTTTAATCCTGAAGAGTATCAGTATCACACATCTAACAGTGATTTTCGGCAGTCAGGTTATTATTTGTTGCAAATGAACAAAAGATTTTTTTAAAGAGGTTGATATTTGCAGTGGCAGATTACCCTATAAGCGAATAAGGCATCAAAAGAAGCTTGTATTATATAACCTATATACTTTTTGTTCAGATTTGAATTTATTTTTTATTAATTTACATGGAATATTCTGACGTTTTTGTTATCTGAAAAACAAGGCCTCCAAATTTTATTGCGCCTGGGGTCTCTAATGTGCTTAATCCGCTATTGGATATTTATAAACAAATCTGTAGCTATATATAGTATTGAGCGTAAAGTTCCATTCCAGGTTGATTCCCTTTGAGGAATCGACATCAGTAAAAGGCCACATGCCTACAGATGAAAGCAAAACATCTAGTCCCAAGTTTAAGTAATAGCTTCTAGAAATATATTTAAAAATAATAATGAATTAGTTAGCTTTACATTTTTAACTAATGTTTTAAAATTCAAACAAAGTGTATTTCTTGAAATAATCAGTAATATTCTACCCATATTGGTCCGTACGAAAAAAATGTTTTTATATTTTTGGGTGTAGGGTTGTAACAGTAATAATCAAAATATACGAAAAAAAATAATTTAGTAAAAAATAACTCGCCACTCAACACTCACTCGAAAGGGTTAAAATAAGTTATATAGTTTAAAATTATCTTTCCTGATAAGGAAGTATAATAAAACACACAGAAAATCCATATTAACACAACTGTGAAAATAGTAGGAATTTTTTTCAGACGGGCGGGCAAAAGTTGACATGCTAGTGTTGCAAATGTGTCATGTTAGTTATGTTCTGCGACAGATGTCAAACCAACTTATCAAGTTCATTCTGGTTTGAAATACGACTCGCTGAAACATTCAACTTCATGTTGTGCTGCCAGCGCATTGAATATTCTCATATTGTTTATTTTAAATAACCTCTAGTCCAGGCATGGTCAACCTGTGACAGATTGAAGATTTTTGGTGGCACTCTGTACTTCGCAAACCTTAAGTTTTATCAGAAATATATCCTCGAAGATAAATTTCCAAAATTAAAACGACTGCAATGACCATTAGAGCAGCAATTGGTAATACGTATCGCTGCAAATTGTTATTTTCAAAATTAAATGTAAAAACAAAGTGTCGCAGCAGTTTGTTTAATGATAACACAACCAATCAACTGCAATGCGCGCGTCGGCTAAATTATAATATACCAAAAAAGTGTCACATCAATTATAAGGTAATATTTTTTTTTTCTTTGAGGCCCGAAACCTTCTTAATTTGTTTTTATGTGGCCCGCTGGGAGAAAAAGGTTGGGGCATGCCTGCTCTAGTCTGTAGCTAGTTTTCTATCTAAATCTCCAAGTGGCAAAGTCCGAATCATTAACAATCAACATTCATCTGTAATTATTTCAGACTCCCGAATAAAACAAAGAAAAATATTATATTGTCAAAGTAAAAAAAAAAAAATATATTGTGAAAAATAATATTTTATTCTAATTCATACTGTTGAAACCTTACCATGCACCATTACAAATATCAGAGCTGTGGAGTCATGTAAAAAAAGACGACTCCAACTTCGACTCCAGCTTTAAAATAAAAAACAACCCTGTCATCGATTTTAAAGCATGGACCAATTCCAACTCGCAACAGACTTGGTTACACATCACATTGGTCTCACTTGTATCAATTTTTAGACCAATGTGGCCTGAGTTAGTTCCTAACCTGTTGATAATCTACTGTATGTCCTTAACAGATTTTTCGAATATGACAGCATAATCAAGGTCACAGTCTCGGACCGAGACCGACAGCTATACCTCGATCATGGGGAATTGACCTGCGCAGTATGAAGTCAAAGATAAATAAAAACAAGAAGTGTGCAAGAACGCATCCCTGTCACTCCAGTTGTGACCTCGAACCATTCGGTGTTTGGTATCATACTTATGTCTCCAAGGACAAATAGCCACACATTTCAAATGTCAAAATGCAATGTAGTAACTTTGCCTAACTGGTAATTAACAATGCAATTCTTAAACATTAGTTATGTTAAGATTTTGCTATCACCAATCTTGGCCGTCTTAATCAGTCTTCTCCACTTCACCCGCTCTCCCACCTTCCAATGCCAAACACGGACCACCAGCACTTGTGTGACACTCCATCCATCCAGTGGCACAGTCTTCCTATACTAATACTCCATTAGGAGTAGAAAATGAGATGTTATTAAACTAATGGTTATGCTGACACAGCCAAACGCCATCCCTGCAGACAAGGCTTAAAATCTCACTCAACCCAAATGCAGCTTCTAAGAGTCTTTAGAGACAAGCATCCAGGTCTCTGATTCATGTGCCAGAACTGCTCTTACAAGAGTTTTATAATGGTCGTTCATCATCTACCGTTTCAATGACCCAGTTATTGATAAGATTCTCCAGTTTTGGCATCAGCTTAGCGACTAACATATTATATTTAGTTTTTTTCATATTGCATTTAAATACACATGAAAGACAACTCTTGGAAAAAAGTTAGTAGTGATGTCTTGATGAGCAAATCCTCAACAAATGAATACATTTTAAATTTCAGGACCGTTCAGGATAGATAAAATAAATAAAAAACAAATCAGGTTTCACATATTCATTTATTAATTATTCCTCGAGACTAATTTGTATGTTCAGTATTACACTTCAAAAAGTAGGTATATCAAAATATTAACCATCTTAAAATTTTAAGTACAGAAAGCAAAAAAATATTTTAAAATTCTTGATGTAGGAAAAATGTTTTCGAAAATAGTTTGGTCAAATTAATGTCTAAGATTTATTATAAAATTAAAGACATACAATCTAAAGAAAGCATTATAACAAAGAAATCAATAATTAAGGAATACAATAAAAAATATTGGCATTCAAATTAAACTAATTTATCTAAATAAAACCTTTCAATCAACCTGATAAAAATAATTATTTAAAAAAAGGTAATTAATTATACTTAAAAGTATTCACATAATTTACAGTTGACCAGAGGACCTATGAAAATGACTTGGGAGTGTTACCTGCCAAGAGAAAGTAGTGAATGAGACTCTTGTTGGTCAAATGGTCGATAATTTAGAAACTTATTCTATAATTAACAATATAAAATTTGCTTTACATAATACTTATTATAGTTAATAAAAAAAATGTTAAGTGAATGAAGCAGATGAAATAAAAACACTTATTGTGTTCATTACATTTTTAAGAAAGTTTAATAAAATAGTAGTGGTTAACTCAATGCTTTAATTATCAGATAAGCTGCCATTGGGCGCCAGTTATTAGATTTATATGAGCGAGTTAATCGTGTTTAGAATGTCAAAGTTTACACTGCATTACAAAATTTAAATGTCTGCATACATCTATTATGAATTCTTAAAAAAATGAAATTTTTCTCAGGAAAAGCACACGATACATTTATTTGATTGAAGAATGGTGTTTCTGAGCAGGTTCAACAAAATTTAACAGTCTAAATCTCTCGCATTGAATCAATGCATTTCAAAATTAATTCTAAAATGGGGTCGCCAAAAGAATAATTTGGATGAAAATGAATTATATCTCGCTTTGATCGGTCTGTCTTATGCTGCATGTTGCACAACCTTACAGATTAACATTTGACTGATCTATAATAAACGGTTTTATTTCAATAATCCCATCAAAGATCAGCGTTTGACAAAATCCGAGTAGATTATTCAACATCAGTCTGATTTACCAAGGCTTCAATTCAAAGCTCAATCAGCATACGCTCAGCAGAAAGACGGATGCGGCAAAAAAACTATGCATCACACTCAGACACAACTAGGTGAAAGTTGGATCTTAAAAACTAAAATGTCGTCATGATTGCCGCTGCTGGGCGGAGAGTTGTTCCAGTCGTTGGCATAGGTCAGATGCGAGACGCGCAGCCGCAGAGCACGGTGAAGGGAGGTGCGTCAACCGGGAAGGAGGTAAGCCGCACGCAGGGTACCATTGCAATGCACCTGGTCTATCTGAGAACGGACACACTCCTTGCCAACGAGCTTTACCACACGTATGTGACTGTAAACAAATCAATAACAGTGATTACTTAACATGTGGCAGATAATATTTGATTTAGTCTATATAGTTTATAATTTTGATACATTTTATAAAATAATGAAAGTAATTTTTGAACTTCTGTTAATCTATTACAGCATAGTGTTGATTTTCTTTTAAGAGTTTTTTGATTTTATCTGAAAATAATGAAGAAACTATCGCTTACCATGTTGAGGTCTCGCTTCCAACGCTGCCCACAAGCAGCTTGGCAAAGAGGACAGGGCCTGTCGAGGGCGTACCCACCGCACTCTGAGCAGTCCAGTGAGACGTGCTGCTGCGACCAGTTTACTCCGCACGTGAAACACGAACTCAGCTGTGCGCGCAGCTCTTCGATACTCAGCACCGCTTCTGCGGTATCATGGCCATCGTCGCCGCACACTGATCGATTTGAGTCTCCACTGAAGTACATCCCGTAGGCGTCTACGTCGTCCAGAGACACCGCACTCATACTGCGTGATCCTAAGCTGCAAATAAAAAAAACGAATTTTGAGTTTTTAAATCGGATTTTGAATTTGGTCACTACAAAAGTGTATTACCAAAGACTGAGAAAGTGCGCGACTTTGGACATTTTCATAGTTGCAAAAAATTTCAAAGGAGTCGACACCAGCTCAACAAGAAGTTATTACAGCAAATAAAGCATTTATTTTGTGCATACGGTGTTGGAGCGCATTTCATGCTTGCTCGCTTCATTTAAATACAAATGATTCAGCATTAATATTTGAGGACTGATATTTCCGGAAGGTTGCAAAAGAATACAAACTTCTCAAGCTGTAGCTACGTAAGTAGGTTAGGTATTATCGTTATAATAAAAAATAGTTATCGCTATAATAACAATACATTTATTGCAGGACGTGTTATGTACGGTGTCGGTTTCGTGTTGAACACCCGGTTTTGGAAATAATATTATAACTGACATACGGACACACGATACTTATAGAATTTATTTCATTAAAATACCGAGCATAGATTCAATCTTAATTAGATTATAAAATGTCAGTTTTAATAATATCGAGACATATCGGATTCGAATAAGCGTCTTAAACTAGTTAACTATATTTAAGATATACTTGCACATTGGTACTTAATACACTACATAATATACATATAATTTAACGGTGAGTAGTTTCGTAGCGTTGTATTTTTGACATGCATTAATTTGGTATTATATTTTTGTTGATATTTCGAGTATTTCGACGTCACAGTTTCATTTCGACTAAGTAGACTCGCCAGACTTGCGCTATTGCAGAAACAACTAAGTGCATCATAAAAGAATGCGCAGAACGCGGTTATAGTTTGTCGGTGTGAATGACCGATGCACATTAATTATTAGATGAAAGTGCATGGAAAGATTCTCATATTATTTACAGGCACCTATTGGAAATCTTCATAATGGCCAACGAAATAATCTTTAGAATTTAACACTCAAATTTGTTGCAAAATTATTGTAAATGATAAAATATATTTAACGTTTTATCGGTATTCAGTGAAGTTATATTTAGGAAATTCGCAGCATAGTTCACGTCCCTTATCTAAATGGAAAAGATAAAATAAACAATGACCCATCATCGTAAGTCAATCGAGTTTATTTCATTGTTTGCTCAAATAGTTGATTCCTTGTTAATTTTATTTCAAGAAATAATTTTATAGAATAAGTTCTAGTCAGTTTTTTGGGAAACTATTATTTAGAATTGGGTTATAATGATATCAATTTGACGCTTACTTCATTGCCTGAAATGAAAAATTAGACAAATACGAACATCCGATAGTTTAAAAAAAATCGGAAACGTTGCCCAAATTGTATTGATTTGAAAAATAAGTATTGATTATTATTATTGCCGAATTATATCACATTACAAAAAACTACCTACTTCATGATTACGAACTGGAATGAAAATAGTTAAGATTTTTTGCGAGATTAGCGGATTTAGCGTCTCCAGTGCTCTCAGGTCGAAATCGAGCTCCGATCATCAGTCAACGACATAGTAACAAAATAAACATAATTTTATTATTTATCATTTCCAAGTCACATTATTAACCTAATTGATTAACTATGTATTGCCTGACGACCTCGTTAGTACTTCTCCTTCATATAAATGTAGACATGAGCTGCCAGTAGAATGTACCATTATTCAAAATAATTGCTGACCCGATTTTCAAGGATTGTGTGAATAGTTTTATGTACATTCGCATGAAAGAATATACTTACTGGTCAAGAGATGCGCTGAGCTCAGCCGGATGAACACTTGCCATGGACATAGTGACGGTTTCGTAACTGTGAAATAAAGAAAGCAATGCCTACATTAGATACATTTTTACCGAACCAAAAAGTATAGGTTTTACATGATAACTTAACGGCATATGTACGAAAGCCATGTGCTTCATATGCTGCATTTATTTTGCGAATGACTGCTAAACATTATAAATAACTTTCAATAGACTTATGTGTTTCGACAATAATAGATATATGGAATAACCTTATTCCTATTTATTCCGAGAATAAAACAATATGTCTAAAGCCGAAATTAATTTTAGTGAAAGAATCTAATTTGTTTCTGATAGGACAATTCAATAAAAATAAACACCTGCTCGTAGGTTTTCTATATAATACTTTGTAAAGGTAACATAAAAAAAGATCGCTAAGAATACATATAAACTAAGTTTATTGTAGCCGGTTGTGGAAAATGATATAATTAAACAAGCAAGACCTACATAGTAATCGTTCAAGCAACCCAAAATCTTGGATGCAAAAATTCCTGCACATCAAATTATTATGATAACAACTTGAATATTGATATGCAGGAGTTACTATTTTCTATACCACTAGGAATATTATGAAAATTATAAATACAATACAGGTAGCATTAGGCGGCTTCTTAAATATTGAATAACAATTTTATGTAGTATGTCAATACCTTATAAAAATCACAAGCATTCTGAAATTTCCGATAATAACAACATACAAACCATTGAAATCATTGAGGTATCTAGCTTTGATTATACTTCTCGTGCTTTTCAAAAGTATGCAGGCATAGCAAGAATTAATTTTATTAACGTTTATTTAAAATATGTTACAATCATTCAAATTAATTTCGACGCATCTAATTTAAATAACAATGGGTTTCATCGGGATGTATAAGCTATCCAGGTAAAAAAAAAACAAATTAAAGAAGCGTTTGTTTATAGTATAATACACTAAGAATGAATTAACCAAATTAGTGGAACGTTTTTAAATGATAATTTTATCTTTGGAGGATTTATTTACAAAACAGCAAGATGTTATGGTATTTTAATCAACACTTTCATTCTAAATATTTTCTTTGTACGGTTGAAAAAGAGAGAAAGTTGAATACATACTCATCACTTTCATATTAGCCATACACATTGTATCATTCTATTATGTATTTCAATAATTATTAACAAATATATCTTACCAATTGAAATATGTATTGAGAAAATAGTATCCTTGGTATTCAAGGAACGATTCAATCTCTTGAATTGATAGAATTCCTTTGACACAATAAATTGAACAGTTTATATTTTCACAGCATTCCACAAACACAATCACAGCAGTTTATAATAAGAAAAGTTTCACAATCGCAGGACAATTTTAATACAGAGTATATTAATTCACTAATCAACTTTATGTTAGTTGAAATCACAGACAATTGAAGTGTAAACAGCAAAAAATCATCAATTCTGTTTTGATAAATTAGATGAATAATGTTTCGATTAGGAGTGTTTGAATACAACGAGTTGCGTCCTCTTTTAACGAGAGCTACAACGGGAATGTTTGATGGGGAGCAGTGAACGAAGTCAACGAAGCAAACGGGCGCCTGCCCCTTCCATGTCGCCTGGCGGCAGTCTGATTCGTGAACCCAAAGCCGTTACAGCAGTGGCGTGTTATCACATATTCTCTGCCCCCCTTCGGGACAATTTATTGTATTGACCGAGTCAGTCATGAATATTGACTAGACGAGGAAAACTAACTGGGGGTCGTGTACATACGAAATAGACCTACCAAATGCATAATTTTATGTCTTAGAAATACAATTTCATTGATTGTAAATACCTAATATTATTTGTGTTTTGTTAAGGCAGGATTTCTAATTTCAATTAGTTAAAAATATAATTAGCTTAAAATTTCATTCTATATTTGTATACTATTAGTCTATTCATCATATTGATTGGTGAAATGCACTAAAATTATTCTAGTGATTAGAATGATTGGATGGTATGCAGATATGTAAGTTAAACGGAAATAATTGAAAAAATCAATTCGGAGTCGGATTTGGTTTTTAATTTAAAGCTGGATCGGAGTTTTCCAAATGTCAGTTGTGTTTATGATTCATTCTCTATTATATCCAAAATACAACGTTACGTGCTCTCGATGCAATATTTAACATTTTTATACATCGTAAAATGTACATTTAAAAAAAAATCATTTCTAAAAAACCGCATAACTTCGAAATCGCATAAAAAAAGGATTGACTCTATATTCAAAAAATAAAACTGAATTATCATATAGTTTATCTTTTAAAATAAAGGTGGAATTAATACAAATGAGTCTTTTATTTGTTGAAAATAACTATTTATTGATTTGCCTACGCTACGCCGCTGATTAAGAAAATGCAAATTTAATACATAAATATTGAGCAGTAAGAAACTTCGATACATTGGACTGATCTAAGATGCATTCCTGACATACTATTACGGGCTTCATTTCCGGCGATTTCCGAAAGTATTTTAACTTTCGATTAGGCAACAAATATACAACGACGACTGCCAATTGACCAAATAGATTTTACTTTGATATCTTTTACACTGGTGATTTTTAATCAATATAATTCTATATGTTACTTTTTCGAGTTAGATCATGAAAAATTTATCTTATTTTGATGCTAAATAAAGTAGTTAGTATATTATTTGCATGGGCACTTAAGTGCAGTCACTATGTTTTCCACGCATCCCAATATCTTTTTCCTTGTCCTACCTCAATCCTTTCCACGTCTTTTAAAGAAACAATCTGCTAGCCGTCTACAAATATTACTACCAACCACGATCAGACGTTTTAAAAAATCATATAATAATTATCATTAATATTTAAAATAGTAATCTGAAATTAAAAAAAATGTATAATTGTATGAAATAGAAAAAATACGTTACTATGAAGGTACTACGATAAAAATACAATCAATTGCTGTTTACCAGCAACCGTCCACAACTTTACTGTCAAACCGATGTCAGTAACTAGAATGATAATTTATATTGAAATTAGAATATTAAATTTTAATTGATCCGCACTTTTCCATGAAGGAATCCTTCCTAAGGAATCAAAACACAAAAGAGATTAACAAAAAAAAAATCTTCTTGAACATTCACTGATATATAATAAAAAAGTATTAATAAGCAACTAAATTTCAGGAGTTATATCCTCTGCTTAAACACACTTTCCGTAATTTATCATTACACGGGTAAATTTACCACGTCTAAAAAATAATATACATTCATAATGAGATATTCATCATGATAATATGACATGCCCCATTAGAGGTGATGTGAGAAAAGTGGTATTTTTTTTAAAAATAGTTAGATGCATTGATATATTCTACACGACTTAAAGCATCGTAAAAGTGAAGTAGCCTCAGTTAATACACATTGCAATAGTGTTATCTCCGTAAAATAAAAATATGCAATCCGTCAAAACACCAAACAAAGACGTGATTGTACGCCCAAGAAATGTTTTACCATTTTACTTGTGGGCTTATTTCATCTCTTGAGGGTACATATAATCTGTGAGCAATTTTAAAATGCCCCACTACTACTATATTGTGACAAAAATAAGGCAATTATCAAATTAATCTTCCTATTTCCAAAACTAATGAATTAAAAAATAACAATGTCATTTTTAATGTTTACTTTTAAAAAACCAAATTATATCCTTTTTTTTCTTAGTATTGTAAATATATTAAAAATATTATTTTGCTGCAATTTTATCTGTGAACTGACGATTTATGTTATTTGACTTATAGCTTTTTGAAATTTAATTATTTTGTTGTGGTACGGCAATTTCATGGAACGTGTTATGTATTATTTATTTTGGAAACAAATCAAGTCATCAAGTGAGAAATATTATTGCTTCAAAGCAAAAATAAATCGTAGATTCCAGCGACATAGTTTTTCTTACTTATTATCTGTACCTACGCAAATGCTTGCGTCGTTCATGAAAATTTTGTGAGAATAAAATTGTTCGTTCGTCTTTTACTCGTGATCGTCACAGTTTTTTTCGTTGTGTATACCATGTTTTTTTTGGCATTGGAATCTTTGTTTTGTTGTGTTACTGAGAATTTTACAAATGTAATAAAATGTAATCGTAATAAATTTAATTATAACTGATTAACTAGAATTAGAAACCTAACCATTAAAATTGAAGGTTAACGGGAAGCGATCATGTATCAACTTCATTATTTATAAAATAACCATAGATTAATTCAAATAATTATTTATTGTTAAATTTGTATAGACCCTGCAATTTTCCTGATACATTAATATGACAGAGTAGTAGATATGTAAGTGTAAAATATTTTTGATTGTATATCTTGCCTTCGTAATATGTTTGAAATCACGGCAAGTGTTGATATTTTAGGACGACCCTCTTTTGGAGATATGTCAGATTTATTATATTATGTCATTAGCTAAGATTATTTTTAAATGCACCAATACAAGAATATAATAAGTAACAGCCCACATGATAATAAAAAATACATTTATTTGCTAAGCGCAGAAATATATATTGGAGAGTCAATAAATAATCTATCGCTATTTCAATTATTGGAGGTAATTAATATTAAGTTTTCTGATACGGGAAGTATTGTTCTTCCTCTATCAGATACCTTAATATTGTACACGTTTAAACAATATTATACGTATATATATCAACTAAAGGATGTAATATGTCATGACGTAGTTTACCGAAATAGCCCGATTTGATTTAAGCTTGAAAGTAGTTGTTAAATCAATATCGTATGTCTTTAGTGTTCATCAATTTCATCCATTTGTTCAAGTCAGTTGAAAATTCACAGTGAAAATCACCTGAATAGTGTACTGTATTTTCTTAGTGGAAAGACATTATATTTATGAAAAAAAAACATAATGCACTCTTGTAATTCCTTGTTATTATTATATGTATTTTTTTAATGGTATTGCAGTAAATATTATGTTTATTAAACATATTGTTTAAATTGCTTGAAATCTTCAATAAATATTGCATAAACTTTGATGTTATTAATATATTTCTGAGCTGTAAATGTTTGGGCGTCATCCAATTTATCCTCGCAGGGGTCTTGTAAATATTTTTCTTATCTTATCACTATATGAAAACCGTTGCTAAATAGAATTATTAGATAAAAACAATCAAAAAAAACAAACATGCAGCACAGAATTATTTGTCTTTTCAATAATATTTTACTTTATTTTAAGATTCACAATAATACGAACTATTATGTGAGAAATTAGTATAGTATCAAAAGTAGAACTGTTCCATACATCGTGTATGGAACAGTTCTGATTTTGATACCATACGACTCATATATTTAGTAGGTATGTAAAACCATATGTCATAATTTATCTGTGGATATAAGGAATCTGTTGGATAGGTCATGTTTCTACGATGGGAGACATCTAGCCATACATGAAGCTTGTCTTTAATAGATCGGAAGGGAAAATAAGGGTTAGACAAGGTGAACATTTTCTAGAAAGATACAAAAAATATTTCATTGTCAGTATTAAATTTAAATAGGTTTGCAATGACAGTATCGGTAAATAAAAAACAGAGGTATCAATGATAATTAAAAAGAGGCAAGTTATTTGAGATTGACTGTTTTCAAATGAATTCACTCAAGGAAAAAATACATAATTCTTTTTAGTGTAGATTTTTTTTATTTTATAAACATTGTCAATCGCAGCCTATCAGGGAAAAATAAATCCTTTCCGACACATTATTGGATTTAAAACAAGGTTACTTCAGAGTTAAAGTAAACTTCGATGTACTAATTTAGCTTGTTAATATAATACTATGACAATGGTAGCGAACTTTTTTTTACACGTATGGGTCGATATGAATTAGAACTTTTTATTAACAGCCTAACGACCGCGGACGCGTATTTGAGTCTTTGGAAAAGAAAGGTTGCTGGCCGGCGGACTCATATATGCGTATAAGCGAAGTATCTGGAAGCTAAGAAATTTGAAAATCTGGAAGCTAAATCTGGTAAAGATATCTCAATTGGTTTACAAATTATAGTGAATTTAGTAAAATTACAATTTTTGCGAATTTTTCGCAAAATTGCCCGGCCGCCAATAAAAAAAAAAAAAATTCATTATCCCAAATACCAAATATTAGTTTTAATTTAACTGGTTATTTCGTATTTTTTATTTTATTTTATCCTTCATACAGTTCTAAATATAAATCATCTGCATTTATAAATCTATTCAGGAAACTATACTTCAAACTTAAAATTATGTTTTAAAATGTTTAATTTATTTGAAAACAACATTTTTTAAATGTTTATTAAATATTGATACAATTCTTGAAATGTCTCCTCGTCTTGTAATTTAAAAAAAAAATAATATATGAGATAAATGGCAATATTTAATATATTATGAATGATTCATTTTTCGTGTCCACAATTTTTGTTTTAATATTAGTCATTAAAGATCGACTTGTTGGAAAGATTATCGTCATTGGTTCTCAAAGGAAAAAAAATCGCCAGACTAGACACATTTTGAAATTTTACACGTTCCTTTATTTGGTAAGGAAAAAAACCAAAGACGGTAAAAATGCATATTATGCACCTTGGAACGTGTTACAAACAAGAACGCAAACTCGAAACATTGCACTGTAATATCACGTATCGTAAATAATATTTCGAGATAAAAATGTACACATTGAAAACAATCGGCAATCATATATTTATTTGTTGTCAAATATTTATTTTATACGCATCGTATAAATATATCACGATAATGCAACGATACAATAATATTATGAGAGGACATAAAATATGACACTTGTGCAATTGAATATATCTTGCGATCATCAACAATATTATCATTGTTTTTCATACATAACAGTTGTCATATAAAAATAATATCAATAGTGTGCAATCGGATTATTGATGGCATCGATTTATATTCTAATACATGTTTTTTTATTTTAATTAGATCCAATACGAATGTGAAGCAAATAGAGTCTTAATTAATCATCTTCATATAAGTTGTTTAACAATAATTGTTTGTCAGTCATTCACTCTCTATTTAGAAACTTACCTCTCTATTCAAAAAGGACAATAATATAAATAGGGATTACAAAACCGGATGAATATGTTTCGAAGGCATGGGTGTATCTGATGTCTTAATTTCCCTCCAAACTTTCCTATCCTTTAATAACTGGGCGTAGCTAGAGCGATTAGTTAGCCACTAGTCCTGTCCGACTAAGTAACAAACAGTTCTCGTAAAAAATAAATTCTGTTGAGATAACTCCAGAGAGAACATATGCTCCACATTAGGAGTGGACATGGATACAAGAAAAAAAAATGCAGTAATATATTACACAATTTTCATACTAAGAGTCGAATGTTTTCATTATTGGTACATCGGAGATGCTATCAATACTAAATGTTGAATAAATATTTTAATTATCTCTTCCAACACATGCAACATAATATGATAAAATGATCAAAAATCCATGTGACTTATCAGCCATCAAATATATGTAATAATTAATTGTGTTAGTCACAATAAATTGTGTCTATCAAATTACTAATGTATGTCTGGATGCGATATAAAGAAATGGATAAATATCGGAAATTTTTGAGATTACAATAAAAAGTTAGCGATATACAATGGCCCCGTAATGAGAGGTGGGCTGGAGGGGGCTCGGGTGCTTCTCCCGAGTCCCTTGTTAAAATTCGGTGCGGCCGGCGAGCCCCTTGTTAAGTTAAGAAAATCTTTCGTCTCATATCAAATCAGCACCTAAGTGCAATTTCTGTTAAATTGTTGTTACCTTAGGAAATGAGCAGGGCTTCTTTTTCATGTAACGCGGTGGAATGGCGTTCCGGCATTTTAATGATTCAAATCAATATTTGAAAAAAAATAATCTGGAAACCGTTGACTTTTTATCGCCATTTAATGTTCTCTTCGAATGTTATGTGATGAGTACCGTATCACTCATAAGTTAATGTTATAATACAAAAAAATACCGGGTTCATAGACTTACCGTCTACCATAGTTATCTTAAGAAGATTTTTTAGCATAGTTTACATTGTACTAATAAAATAACCAAGGAAGTTCTGCAGGAATTGAACGGGTTAAATAAAATATTGTAGAGAAATTCAATACCGTATAATAATTGCAATGTTATACGCGTGAATTATCAATTGAAAAAGCGGGACAAATATTATTTTACTCCAAATCTGGTATATGTAAGTTAAAATTTTGTTTCCCATGAAAAACAAATGATAATATACTGTGTTCGATTTACAAAATTTGAACCAGGGCTGTGGAGTCGTTGTAATAAGACGACTCCGATTCTGACTCCGAATATGACTTAGATTTTTTTTGACTTAGTAGCATGCATTGACGATACAAATGACCGTAGCGATTTGAATACACATTTTTAAAAAGTTTTAGTTAAAACAGCCCGACCCCGACTCCATAGCCGTGGCTTAAACAATGATGAGAAATTTTATTTTACTTTTATAAAGTTTCTAAATTTTAAATGACGAAGAAATTCAACGTTTCCCGTCGGAGGTTACACGTGCCCGAAACTCACCCTCGTAAAACATTCGTTTCCAGCGATCACGCTGTTGGCAACGATGGAAAGGAGTGAAAATAAACAATAACATCCAAGGTAAAGGAAACTCAAAGAACTTTGACGCTAACGCACCCTAGGCCTTTCCGCTTTTACCAAAATATGCTAACAGTGTAAAGTTTCTTGGCCATCGGGGTAATGCTTCACCAAGTCGATATCAGAATCAAGTAAAAGTAAGTATTATATAATGCATTGAAATCCGAAATAAGACTTTGAAATATCAACACAAATGAATAAAAAAACACTAAGGAAACACGCAGTACTTTGTTACTGTTTGTAATCATCAATGTTGTTCAACCCAATAATAATTATCTAGTCGAAAAAAAACAGAAATAAGCAAACAGAACATGAAATCCAAAACGCAAAACGCCCATCCTTTAAAATTGGGCATGATAAATATCTATAAAACTGAGATTGCGATGTTCTTAAATAAAGCAAAAAGAAGGCTGGGGGGGGGTGTAATATTGAAACCGCTAAATTTCAGTATATCTACGAACATTATTAAGGATGGTAAATTTAGGCACATATTATATTTTTCAAACTTGTACGCTGTCAAAATAGCAGGCCAAATCTTCATCCTCAAGGATTATCTGGTTATGTTTTGCAAAAGTATACGAGAGTCTCTTCAAGAAATTAGCGTAATGAGTGTAATGACAGACGTTAAACAAAACGGTTCCATTGTAGTTACATCCTCGCTATACGTACCTAATTTACATACTAATATATTCGATTTCATGTGGTTACTGCGTACATATTGCAAAATGACGAAATCACATGCGCCGCTGAAACAATATATCGAGTAAATTAGGATAATTAAATCGGGAAATCGCTATGGCGTATGTATGCCATGACTGATGCCGCGGATATTTTTGTGCAAACATTTTCACGTGCTGTGACGTCAATAATTATTGTTCTTTTCTCGTTTTCGTGTTGTTTTCCAGTGGTATGCATAATAAATCGTACGGCAGGATTGCCAGATTTTCAAAACATTACAATATTTTTTTTTGCAGGGCTGTGTAGTCGTTAAGAATTAAGACGACTCCGATTCCGACCTTGGCTTAAGACACGATTATTTTATTGGCTAAGTAGCATGCATTTGCGCCACGATCAACCCAGCGATTTGAATACATCAAATTTTTTTTTGAAGAGCTCGAAGATATTAGTTTTTTTCGAGTCCGACTCCACGACTCCGACTTTACAGCCCTGTTGTACTGTATGTACTAAACGGAAAAATAATCATTCAAGTGTTGGGTAACAAAATAGAAAAATAAAAACAAGTATTCACAATCAATAATTCCTTTTAATTTTTTCGATGCTAAATCCTTGCATTTATAGTTTTTGTTTTGATAATTCTAAAACGATCATTTTTAATAGTAAAAAAAAGAGTTAACTTTTCATTGACCATCGACAATCATTCCAGTCTTCCCTCTATACGCTTCGTTAAACTTAAAGCCCTTTTATGACTGGGGAATAAATACTTAAGTTATAAGTAAATAAGTTTTTATAATGTACATATATACAGTGGCAGATTATCCTATAAGCGCAAGAGGCGCGCGCTTGGGGCCTCCTAATCTTTGGGGATTCAAAAATTGCTTTTATAATATAACCCATATAATTTTCGTTTAGATTTTAAATATTTTACTTGGAATTTTATGAAAATTTTATGTTTTCCGAAAAACAGGGCCTCCAAATTTTATTGCGCCTAGGGCCTCTCATGTACTTAATCCGCCACTGCATATATAATATATAAAGTTAAATTTCCTTAACGCTTAAATGAATACCCATGTTTCTTAATAGTTCTTTTCTTTATCTATAAATGAATTCATTTTACTGTACTTTCTGCATGGTTCATGAAAAGTTTGTGAAATAGTTTACTATATTCACGTTACTTCACGTCATGTTTGAAAACAGACGCCAGACAATGGACGGAATATTAATATTATATAGAATCTTCCGTTAAATGTCCAAATATGGATTAATGTCACTTGATGATAAATATTATTTCTGCTTGTTCTCAAATGTCAATTTAACAAATGTGATAAAAATTCCTTTTATATACATACGTCTCGATTTTTTTAAATGCTATGAGTTTTTATTATCGATTTCAGCTTTCAAAAAATTAGTATTAAGTAGGTTTCTAAGCAAAAAGAATCAACTAATTCGATTAAAAATTCGATGGAAGTATCAATTTCATTATTTGCGCACATAATACTTTTAATTATTATTACTGAGGTTGAGAAATAATCATACATCTGTTTTTTGACGAAACAAATAAATGTTTTTTTTTGTCAACAGTATTCGAAAATCTTATTGACCTTCGTCGAAATAATGCATTTTTAAGTCACTTATTACGCGATGTTGTTTTCTTTAAAAATTAAAAAAATGCAATAAAAGGAAACAATATTATAAGAGTGACATTAGTGGTTAATAATCAAAAAAATGTTTGTTTTAAAGTTATGTATTTCGGTAAAAAATATTCTTTGAAACTTTGAACGTTTTCGATTGTGCAGTGTCCAATTCCGCACCCTTTTTGATTCACAAATTTTCCAATCCCGGGATTGATTATTCACCATGACATCGTGGAGAAATTATGGGTTCTGGATTGAGAGATTGTAGGTCTCTGGCAGATTTAAAAAAAAAATGCTCTCCCATTTTCAAATCCTGAGATATTCACAGATTTCCCAATATGAAAAATGTGGAACCTTTTTGTTTTGTTTTTGCGCAGATTTCAAAAAGTTTTACTCGCTGGCCGATTTCAAAAACCGAAAGAATTTCGAGAATCACAATCCCGGTATTTCGCGATCAAAAAAATGGACAGGATCTCGGGATAAGAGGCCCTAGTTAGCTTGTTCTAGGATTTAGATATTTTAAATATTTTTTAAGTATTTGATTTATGAATATACAATATCAACAATCTTCCCATACAAAAATTCACGCAACTACGTTGTACAATGAGATTAAAAAGCAGTTTGATCTTTTGAAGTCAAGCCGATGGTACATGTTGAACTACCTACTTATTTTTGTTTACAACGGTTTTTGATGAAACAATAATAACCGGAACGTAATCAGAGCAGTGACGAATGTCATGACGCTCGAGGCCACCTATAATATGGAACATGCCCCCAAATACAATTTTTGACCCACGACAGAGACATTCATCCATCTTCAAATGCGCAAAAAGATGCACGTTACAAACTCACACTTGAAGGTTAATTGATATTTATCATTTTAATATAGCAGGGTAGCCACACATTTTCTTGATGATACACTTAGTTATAGCAAGTTGATTACAATAAAAACCCAGTCCGTGATCGAAGCACTGGCCATTCCTACAATCTATATTCTATAGCATATCGAATATTTAGTTAATATGCAAACCAGCTAACTCTACTTGGGACAATTTTTCAAAACAATTTTTTTTATGATTTTAATTATTCACTTACTAATAAAAGTAATATAATTTATTTTGAAATTGATAAATTCCGCTTGACAGTTAAATTTTACTTGTCTGTTCTCTCAAGAAAAAAAAGTGGACTAAGACGGTTAGCAGATTAAGCAGTCGAGTTTATTTACCAAGAGTGGGAAATTTGAGTTGAATGGTTTACCAATTTTGAATGAGCAGGTAAATCTGTCAAACTCCCCGCTCTTGTATTCTACAGGTAAGTAAATACAATTGTAAATCTTCCAGCAAACAAAAATAAATATAATCCTTGAAATTACTCACTATTAAAATCTGTAGGCATTCCCATGGGTTAATCCATTTCGCAAGCAATGGCTTTAAGCTCAGTGATACATTTATTTCTTATATAAACACGATAAATTTATTTACTAAGCGTCAGTTCAAGTTCATCCGTGCAATTGAATGCCTGAAGGGGTCGTTAGTGACAAAACTTGTGTGAATGTACATCATTTGAACGATTCAAATTTAATATTGTAATTCCACTAAGCACCTTCAGTCGAAATTTTAATTATAAAAATGTTAAACTGAGACTGTAAATCAACGCAAATGTTTATATTCTGTAAATTATAATTTGATTAAGTATAATTATATTTATATCATAATATAATGTATTACAGCATGTGTTTTCAATTCTGCTAAATATGCACCATTCGATTTTTTACTTTCCTCTATGTCTAAACACGACATTCAGATGCGTCCACGATTGCTTTGCGTGTCGGAAGTAGAAATTGTACATGATAAAATATTATTATTGACACTCGTTAGCTCTTTATGGATATGCACTTCCTTTCTATCGATGAGTAATCGACGTTGATCTAATATGGTATAAGTATATTGAATCTCACGTATATAAATGAAACGAATAATGAATAATTATTGATTCATTAATCGAAGATTCAAGATGATCGGTAGTATCGGAATGATGTTACTACGCCCACAAAATATGCCCCCAAATTGGCATCAACTTCATTTGCTTTTGACGCAGATTTTTTTCCCCATGTTCTGGAATATTAAATAATGCGCAAAATTCGTACGTCTGCGGCAAATACGTCGATAGTGAAAACGAAATCGTTAACTATAGCAGATAACAGATATAAGAGAAAGGAACAAACGATATCCACCATTGTTAGGATTATTAGAAGTGACGCACAAATCACGAGACATCTAAAAGCCAGATTAACGATTCTCGTGTCCTATAATAGCTGCCAGCATTCTTGAAAGGCGAACGGTATTGCTGAAATCATTGAACTTTACTTCGCCATTTCTCACTTATATCGTATGCATGTAAATATTTTCGCTACAGCGTTCAAACTGTGAATGAATGAGTAAATGAAAGAAACTCCCTTTTTACTCATGTGGTTGTAGGAACAAAATATAATTTAATACATTTCATTTTGCCAAATGCATGTCTACTGTGGATAGGAAAAAGGACGTAACTCAGGTAACCCATAGTTTTTTCAAAACAGCTTTTTTTCGATAATCGCAATCTATACTCCATCGTTTTTTGTGTATCCTGTAAAAAAAATATGTGTGAGTTACGTCCTTTTTCCTTACCACAGTCGATGTGTATAAGTTGCAAACATTAAGTAATATTCCACAAATACTATCACTACAAATTTACGAATTGAAATATAACAAATGAATCTTATTATTTTGTAGTTTTTGTCAGTTATCTTATTAGTTAACAATAGTTTTAATAACCCTTAAATCATGTTATATGCACAAATGATAGTAATAAATTTAAAGCGCTTTTTAAAAAATATATTTAACTACACTATTAGAATATTTGCGAATTAGTAATTTAAATTGAGACTTTCATTCCGGTGTGCACATAATAAATTTCAAATCCGGTTTTTTTTTGCCAACCACGCTAGCAGTTTATTCATCCACCCGGGCATTCAAGCAACAAATTAAAATTGCATTACAAAAACGTTTATCGTGGAATTTTATACCAGCATTCATTTTGATTATACATATTAGGAAGTCGATTAAGCTGCGTGTCTTGTAATACATAATAGTTCATTAATTATTATGTAATGACATTCCTGTACACTTGTACGGTCTATGGCATTCCTTCTCAACCTTTTTTTGATTACAACACACTTAAAGTATGAAATCACCGATATTCTGAATAACATGACTTTAAATTTTAATATTTTAGCGAAAATATAAAGGTTTGATTCCCTGAACTAAAAAATATAATGTCATTACAGCTAGCTGTGTGCACTGTCTCTCATAAATATACAATTTAATTTGATAACGAAATTATGATACCCATGACCGTATTGTTTTTAAAAGGATAATCAATTTACAAAAAAAAATATATTGAAATGGCTTAAGAGTCTTGCTCAAAAAGTTTTGTTAAGTTACTGTTATTCGGAAACAGGGGTGAGTTCACAGGAAATTGCGCCAGTCCCTTGTTAAATTAGACTTACCTTGTTGATTTAAGAAAAACATTATTCTCAGAGCTATGCGTTATATTATAATATGTACAATTAGCAAAAAGAATACAATCTATTTATGAGTTAATCTGGGAACTCTTCACTATTTTAATCAAATTTAGGTTAGTACATTGCGTTTTGCTTCAAAATAATAGTATGTATGTATAGTAAAAATCTACAGCTTTAAAAATTATAAGTTAAGAAAACATAATAAAAAAATCCACCCTTTCCCCGGATTTAGCGATCACCATTTTGAAAGCACACTGCTGTTCGGTAAGTATACAACTTTTTTTTTTTTAACAGATGGAAAGCATTTATTCAAATCTTTATCCACAAGCGTTTCAGAAAATTGCGCTCCGTTACAATTTAATTTTCTCTGATTTGACATATTATTGAATTTAATACAGTTTTTTAGTGTTTAGTGGATCAGCAAATTTATAACACCCACCTAGTGATTTTTGCAGTACATTGGTTGGGATACCTCATGCACAGTGAATACAGCGATAAATCAACAATAGATGCGATATAAATGCTCATAAAAAAAATATTCTTAGACATTGATAACAGTTATTTACGTGTGTGGGTAAAACAATAAATAAAATTTGATTTTTTTATCCTATAATCTGACGTTATCCGCCGGAGATAACGGAAACGAATTCATTAACATTCCATTGTATATCACACTTTTACTCAATTGAAATGGTTTCAAATATGAATAACTACAAACCACTGTCATATAAAACAATCTATTATAAAGAAGAAACCCATCTGGCCACATGAATGCTTTGTTATTGCATTTTTGTGGTTTTATCCTATTTCTCGAAGAAGAAGAAAAAGTATTATCCAACGATGTAGAAACATTATCATATCACTTGTCGTTGTCATGTTGTCAAACGGGCTAGCTTTCCTGCTAAAATATTTTACATTATTTAGGCATCGATGTCGTTTAAATATTATCATTTTTACATTGCATTAACATAGATTATTGTATTTTCCTCTCCTCTATGCAGACTGTGTATAATATATAAATCTACGCAGAGATGTGCTGGTGCTGCTAAAATTTTATCCACCAGCTCGCACCTTTTTAAACACTAGGACAATTTTGGTCGGTGATTTTGAAATCATGGAACAAACAATTTCATGTCAATTTCAAAAAACTTTTCAAAAAAAGAATTCAAAATCCCAAGAATTTACGGATTTGACCAAATGACCGGCGCAGGAGCATTTTTTTTAGTTCCTTAGAACCGGATCTCCGAACTAAAAATATTTTAGCAACCGGCTCGGCAGAGCCGGTGCGAACCCATAGCAGCACATCACTGCATCTACGGTATATTTCTGTTTCTCACGTACGACTGAGTTAATAGATCTATGAAGCAAAGATTCGAGATGGCATTCTTTGGTATTCCTAAGACTAATTGTCGAAAACTCTCACTCGTCATACTAATTTATTTAGTCTGGGTTCCCTATGTTTTTTTAATTATATAATATGTCACATTCGTATCACGTAAGAATATGACCTAACCATTGAAACAAATGTAGGCCACCTTTAAATATAAATGACATCGTAGGAAACGGTCTAAATTTATTATTAAGGAATAAGACATACCTATCGATTTGCATAATTTCATAAATAAATTGAGTAATTGACTTCTTTTGAATTTTGACATTATTTTCTGACACATAAAATAACTAAAATATATATTCTATCAGCTCTTAATTAAAAATATGTTTATTTAAATGCTGCAATATAATTAAGCATTCATTCTTTTGTTAAATTGGACTTAACGTAACGTCTAAATTACCGCAATTTACAAATAAATATACAAAGGTTCTTAGTTGGAATATCGAAATACTCATGACTAGGGCTTGTCGGTTTTCAAAAACCGGCTTTTTGGCAAAGTTTATGACATTCGAAAACCAGTTTTTCATCTTCGTAACCAGTTGTGCCTAATTTTCCATAAACGAGTCTATAAACAAAAGGACAAAATTTGGATCTTTTATTTGATGCCTTAAAGACCATATGCCCCACATCATTACCCAGCGAAAGGGTATTTTCGATATCAGGAAATTTTGTTACAAAACGATCAGTGGACGCTTCGTGTTTTCTTAAATCATATTTTCTGAGGAGTAACACCAAATAATTTCTTGTTGTGTATTAGTATGTATATAAATAAACAACACACCAAAAAATAACTTTTCTGTATTTTAATTGAATTATCCATTTTTTGTAAAACTTCGAAAACCGGATAAAACCGGTTTTCGAACAATATTGACATTCGAAAACCGGTTTTTTCAAAAGTCGGTTTTTGTATAAGCCCTACTCATGACATATACATATGTTTCCTCGACTTCGCATTAATTGGAATGACACGAATGAATCAATCCTCGATTGATGGATGGCTAATTTGTCTGTCAGTCTGATCTTAGAAGTCCCCTGTCAGCTCAATACAATTAATCTAGGATTTGGCATCAATTCACTTCAGTAAATGTTCTACATATACAGATGGCGTCTTATCAATACGCACAGGTGAGAAAATTATCTAAAAGATTAGAAAAACCCAATTTGTCATACAAGCATAATTAATATTATACTAATGACATTCATCGATTGCGGTGCTTTTTTAAAATTCTGAAATGAAAAATAAAGCAGTGATAATAAATACTATTTCGTGTAAGTATTACGTAAAGTAGATCGATCAGAATTGATGAGTCTGATATAGGCGGCCATGTTTCATCACGGAATGTTTGCCATTTGCGAATGAAATCTATATCGCTGAAAGGTTTTCTCGATTCATCCATCAGTAGAAAAAAAAATCCCGTTAAGCCCGTCTTGGCAAAAGTCGAAAAAATCGTATTTGTGTTATGTACACCAGTGCTTCCCAACTTGGGGGCCGCGAAATTCAGTAGAAAGTACAAATATCTATATATTTAAGTCTGTCAAATCGGTGCTTCCCATACGGGGGGGGGGGGGACTTCGCAAATCGAGGACTTCGAATTCGTCGGTGAGCTAAAAAAAAACGGGTTGCGGAGACAAATGAGGAGGGCCGCGGATTATTTTTTTTAGATTTAGGGGGCTGTGGAACGAAAAAGGATGGGAATCACTGATGTACGCCAAATATTTGAAAAAAAAAACTAATTCTTTAAAATTTAATTTTTCTTTAAAATCACAAGAAAAAAATAATATAACTACAAATTCTTTTTTATAAATTTGAATTATTTAACCAAGTTAACATGATTTCACTGTTCGACTGTGATTTTGTTTAAGATTTTTATAAGACCAAATTGTTTATTTTATGAAAAACAGATATTAAAAATCGGTTTACACAAAACAATTTTTTTTAACACATTTTGCCAGTATAACGATGCTTTAATATTATTTTATTAAAGTTGCTTAGATGATGCCAATTAGAATCTTTATAAACAAAATACAAAATGAAAATTTACCTTTATGTGTAAAGGTCATCCAATTTGATTATCGGGATTCGCACGACTTTATGTTTTTGTGACAAACTTGATAATGAAACACCAACGCCATGAAAGTTTCCTAGTAAGGTCAGTTCTCAATGTTCTCATGTATGGAGATGGTTAAGATTGAAAAATAATGGTAATCAAGTTAAATATATTATATTGTAAATTGTTATTCACATAAACTCGTAATAATTTACCATTTCACAGTGTGACGTGTGACTTTCGAAGAATCGTATTCTCGAGATATAATTTAATATTTTATTGCTAACATAGCACTGTCTGACCATTTTGAAAAGCCTACTTTTCCTTTTTATGAAATGTTATTATATCTCAATACAAATAATGGATACAACATTATGATAAAATCATCATCATAAAAATGATAGACGAATACATACAAATAAAATAGACATGCGATTTAAATAATTGTCTGTTAGACATTAAAAGAATCTATCTATCTTGACAATAATAATCTATTTTTCATGAAGTTATTTTATTAATTGATGATAGATCTTATGCGAAGTCTCATTAGTAATTTGAAATTTATGGTAATTTAATATTACGTATGGTTATAAGTTTACTGTGAATTTTATTTGACTTGATAAAGACAAAACGTGGTTAGCAAAAAAAAAAAGATAATTTTCTTGCTTTTGAATAAATTTGTAAATTAATAGTTTGATTTCAGTTTAAAGGTCGCAGGTCCACCTCTGAGCAAAAACATCTCAATATGTTTTATTTTTCTTTCGCTTGTTCCTAAGGAGATACCAAATTATTTGTAAAATTAAAACAAAGTCAAATAGGTACCCGACCAGTCGGGTCGATTTCGCAAATTATAAACAATATGTACACCTACCAGCTTTATCGTTACATATTGTAATATATTTTAAATATACATATTTCCTGGAATTATTGTTCAATCGATAATTAAATGAAGAAGTTTTCTTGTGCAAACAAATGCAATTATTATGCACTTTTAAATGTCATTCGTTTTGTAATAGATAATCTTTATCATTATTATTAAACTGGGGCAACGTTCCTCTTGGAAGCATAAACAATGCTTTATTTAAATACAAAAACAAAGACATTTTTTACTGTTCAAAAACTAAATAAAGTATCTTAATCATCGATTGCCTAAATTTATTTAACAATGTTCTATTTTTTTAGAAAATAGCTCAAACATTAATTCCTGAACCAAAAATCGATTTTTGTTATTTGTTATTGTAACGTTGATGGAGGACTTAAATTGTTTTTGGACATGAGATTGGTGTTTAATTATATGAAATATGTGTCTGTAACGCACAGCACAATATTGCGCTGGTGCATAATATGCGACAGAGTGTGTTTGTGAGCCTGAGTAGCGATTGATGACAGGTTGGTTGTAGTGTCACCTCAGCTTTATCATCAAACTCCGTGAAAGATTGAGACTCTAGCTTGAATGGCTTTTATTCGTAGACTAACTAGATCAGAAGTGGGGAACCTTTTCTTCTCTAAAGGCCGCATTCATTTTTCTGATTCGACATAAGGCCGCAGTAAACATAGAGCAGGATTGATTAATATTCAATCCCTTACCCTACTTTTCCCCCAAATATCTCCAAACCTCGTTTTTTTTTTAGCTTACCGAAGAATTTGAAATCCTCAATTCTCTATACTTTTTCCCCAGATATCTCCAAACCTCGTTTTTCCAGAATTGGCCAGAAGTGGTCAAAAGGCCGCGGGTTCCCCATCTCTGCACTAGATAATGAACTTTTATGATGGTTTATGCTCTATTTTGGTATGTTTATATTACCTGTTTTTTTATGTTTAGTTTGAAAGAAACAATCTTCTTTTTGCACGGTTTATTGTCACGGTTTCTAATCATTACATTTGCACAGTCAAATGTAATAGAACCTATGTATCTTTCACTAATCTTTTTTCACACAATTTTTTTTGCACGGCTGTTGTAAATGAAATAATTCCTCCCCCAGTAAAAAGAGGATTGCGTGTAATATATTGTTATTTGAAAAGAACGAATCTTGTTTTGAACTTCAAACCGTTAAACCCCAAATCTATATTACGCTGTCAAAGGTTTGAATAATGGAAAGAGTTTAAAAAAAATGGATTTGATTCAATCAAATATTTATTTCACAGTTTAACACGTCATTTTCGTTTTTTTTTGTAAAACATCTATATATTTAGCCGAAAATGTTGGCTGTCTGAGTGAGTGAATGCAGGTCCGCGATTTCGCCCTTTTTTCGATGACGTAGAAAGATGGTTATTAATTAATAAGCATATCACCAAAACCTTGTCATAAAATGGCTTGATTGTACAATAATTCTGTTCAATGTGGCAGTGTAGTGTGGTATAAATTGTGTCCAAATGTTATTTCATTGTAGCATTCCTATTTTGCAGAGACGTTCTATTTCTGCGCCATTTAATGTCCGAGACGCGTCAAGTTAGCACCAGTGTCTGCCATAACTGTTCGCTTAATTCTAAAAAAAATCCGCCTGTATTATTTGAATTTGACGTTATTTACTTACTAGCTATTTCCAGATATAATCAAAGCCATTACGTGCGCATAACGATGCCGATATTACAACGACGATTAAAACCAGCGATCCCAAACAAAAAAATAGTTTTATAAAATATTTTTTTGTAAATATGTAATACAATAATCACTGACGATTTCGCTTAGTTTTGGCTGTGAATTTTTTAGGTTAAGTCAGGGATGGGGTACCCTTTCATTTCTAAAGACCACATTCATTTATCTGATTCAATATAAGGCCGCAGCTAAGAAAACGTTGACACCCCCCCGCCCCTCCTTCGATACAAGAAAGTGCTCAAAAAAAATAAATTCATATAATTATTTCATCATTAATCTGATTCAGTCGACAGATTCTATTGTTACCTTTTAGTAATTGGTGTTTAATTTATTTTTACCAAAATGTTGCATCTTCAATAGTATTCGTCTAGAAAAACACCTAATATTATGTTCGATAAAATTTTAACTATCTTATAATATAACGAACGCTATTGAAAAATATATTTGAACTAATATAACTAAATTCACATGCTTCCATTTCTTAACAGTCATGAAATTTAGTTTTATTTCATTTAAAAAAAATCAATTATGTTAAAGCATTGACTGCGAATTCTCAATTATGAATAGATATATTAAAGATTTTAGAAGTTTGTATGATTCACATAAACTTGACTTGACTATTGCAGTAAGTCCAATAATTCTTGGGACGGATTATGTAAGGGAACAAATTAAATGGCCAGAATTTAAATCAATTTTTGGTCAGAATAAAAATATTATACGGTCAGAATATTTTATAACCAATAAGGTTAGGTTAGGTTAGGTTTTTTTAAAATTTCATTTACAATGACCGATATATTATAACCATATTATCGTTTCACTCTCTTGAAGCTCGAAAATCTTTTTCAAGCTTCAAGCATTTTTCTCTTCTTCTTCGGGGCCTAGTTAATAATCCTGAAATTCTCATGACTATTAACTTACATGCTCCCAATTATTCTTACGTGGGCGATACTATGACCAAAAACTTTTGTTTCTAAAAATTTGTTCCTCGCGTAGGACGTATAAGTCGCCAGTTCCAAGGGCCGTTCGACTGATCAACTCATTGCCTAGCTAGAGAACTGGACATTTTTAGTGATAGTATTTGAAAACTGTTTGTTAAATTTTACTATTTTATTTCTTGATTTTGTATGTTGATTTTGATGTAATTTTATTTTATATTTTGTCTCATTATAGTTATCAAGTACATGGTGAATTGGCGTCAGCTGTAATGTCATGTAGTGTATTTTTTATTTTTTCAAACAATAAACAATTCATATAAATTCTGACTGGAAAAATACGAGCTAGTATGTAACCAATAATAACAACTAATAGTAACAGTTGGTTTTACGCTATTTTTAGACATTACCGTAGCAAGTTCTTTCATTGTAATGTTTAATTAGTTATTTTATTCATTTTTTTCAAAAAAAGTAGAAGTCAAGTCATAGTTTTCTTTAGATAAGTAATGAAACGCTACAATAGGTATATTGTATAATGATATTATTTCAGGAATATGAAGAGTTGGGGGACTTTGAAGTGGTTTATGTATTCATACTTCATACATGTCATCGTCAGTTTGTTGTCTGATAGTGGAAAGCTTTTGATGTAATACCATTTGTATAAATCCTGACTGATTGTTTAGTGTCGACGAACTAATTAACAGGATTGTATTACATATGCATGTAACCGGATCATACGATGTACAAAACCATCAAAATAAACGTACATTGTTAACGTACGTGTGCGTCGTTTAGTTAAGATCGAACATTTATGTTGAGAAATACTGCACTCACCGGCATCAACAATCAATTGCAATTGATATTAAAATGCTTTTTCATAAAGTTCTGTCGAATTATTATAAATTCAAATAATGATTTATACTTTATAAATTAAAAATTAGGTCAGATTATGCCACCTGCTGGCATTAAATCAGAAATAGATAATAAATGGCAAAAAATTCCAAAATCTACTGAAAAAGATGACAAATCATAATAATTAAATTCAGATCCTAGAATAATTTATGATATAATCTGTAAGTACCACAGGGGGTAATCTGTAGTTCTTAAAAATCATAAATTTGAAGATGTTTTAGATTTTTGTTATCCGTTCCAGTTAAAATAAGATTAGAAATTATAAAAAACGTACGTCATTTCAATTTTGTTTTTAGAATCTTATAACACTATAAATATGATTCTTTTGTTGGTTGATTAATCTAAATTAAATATCATCAAGATTGTGTCTTTTAACAATGTGATAATATTATTGTATTAAACAAAAAAAAATCTCTTCGCATACCTGTTTTATTTTTAGACTAGTTGACATGGAAGAAAAATAGAACTGATTTATAATCGTTTATTGTTAAGCAAATGTTTATTTGTTAATTTCTTCATCCGTTGGCATATGCAAAGCCAATTTGCACGCTATTAATAAAATAGTATTTAAAACAAAATGCTATGTAGTTGTTTTAATCAAAAATAGTAATCAAATATTTACTAGGAACTCATGATTTTAATTTTTGCTTGCAAGCGTTGATATGTTGACACTGAATAAACATTAAAATACACGTAAGTGTGTATAAGAGTAGTTGGTAAACGACGATGAAAGCACATTCTTTGTGTTATTTTGTCCTCATAAATTTTAATTTACAAAAGCAAAATAAACGATATTGAATGTATTAAGCACCTAAAAAAATAATGACATGCCAACATAAAATATACAAATACAGGTAAACAGATACATTACATAATTTTTTAATAAATTAAATGTTTAAAATATGAAAATAATGTTATAAATATTAGTAAAAGTAAATGACATTTGTAGATAGTAGCGAAACAATTCTTGTGCCGAAGTTATCACGACCACAGAGGAATACAAAATAAAATAATAAGCAAAATGAGAAAGGAGAGATTATATTAATAATTAAATGTATGTAAATGATTGTAAAAGGAATTGATATATGAAATAAATATTGGTAAAGGTTTGAGAATTTCGTTCAACGCGATCGAGAAGTCGTGAGTTCGGATTGCCGAATGAGCAAATTGTTTTTTTTTGGGAAAAAATAAATGGTCAGAATTTTAATAAATTTTTGGTCAGAAAAAAATATGAACGGTAAGAATAAAAATATTATACGGTCTGAATATTTATAACCATTTTGGTTAGGTTAGGCTATGTTTTTTTTTAATTATGACTATTCTGACCGATATATTATGACCATTTAATATAAATTCTGACCAATGTAATGTAGAAAACAGGGCGTAAAGAGAGCGATTAGCTAACTTCTAGTGTCTCTAGCCCTATCCAATAAAACTTGAATTCTTTCAATCATTCAAAAGAAAACTTCTATCGAAATGCTTAATTGTGACTATGAAATAACCACTGAGGACCAGACTGAATCATTGGACTTTGTATGGTTGTTTAATACATATAATTTAATCAAATATTATTTAATTTGTAAAAACTTTCTTGATTTTGAAGCATTTGAGGTAAACGCGAAAATATGAGTTACTATTTTATGTAATCATTATGATTTATATCGATTTACATTTATTCCATATAAGCAACATTATTCAGGAAGTTTGAATAATGGAAATATGAATAATTAACTCTTTTTTACAAAACCAAAAAGAATTATTGTATTGCTTATCTTTAAGAACACTATTTATGAAGAAGGATTTATGATATAACTTACCTGCTTTTACGTATGTAAGCACGTTCATATCTTGTATTCTTATATAGTGTATTTTTACTTTTAAAATGTACAAGCTCCCCACCCTGCCTTAAGGTTTATGGATTTGTTATATAATTATAATAATTACTAGATTCTAAATATATACAGTTATCTTGTCGCTTTTGATATATTAAATAATAGGTTTTTTAGAACCTAGATTACTCTATTAATTGCAAATCTACAATATAGATTATAGATGAATACGTAATAAAACAATTATAATAGGCATCATATGCTATCACGAATGTAGCACGCATCGTCCTTGAGCTGATATGAAATACGTGATGAATCTGTGATAATCATTATTTGATCATCATTTTTATTTTGAATACGTCATCGTCGTTTCTCAAATACGTCTATCGGGAATGAATGAATCAAGGTTTAATTTAAAAATCGATAATGTAAATTCTAACTGGTTATGAACAATATGTTTTTAAAAGGTTATTAATGATCAGATTTTATGTTACATTCGAACCAAACTATAAAACAAATGAGAAGCAGATGTACATACTTCATATAGTCTTTTTTAAAAGACACAAAAAATACAATTTTATACTTGAATCTATTATGAGTTATTTCGTTCAGTAATTAAATATATAAAAAAGAACATTTATTTTGTTTTGGTGTTGCCAATTTTAAATTTTTATTTAAAAAAAATATTCTATGTTTGAAATCTTATTATGAAAGAAACATCACTGACGAAGTGACATTTATTAGAGGTCTTCCGTTGTGCGCCAATTTAAACGTGTTATAACAAATGGACACTAATTTGTTTATTATTTAATTTTAACACAACTGAGTTTGACCCGATTTCGTGTCAGTGGGACAAATAATAATTGCTAGCATACTGCATTCTTGTAATTAATCTACACGTCGATGCTGGCCTCGCATACGCTTTACAATCGATACGATGAATATGATACAGATAATTTCTAGGTGCATAAAATACGACAAACTAGAATCCAAGAACGTTTGCTAACTTAAACTATTTATGAAACTTTACCAAAGTGACTTTATGTTTTACGTTATTTCAGTTAAATGTTCTCATTCTTAAATTGCCAAAACGCAAAACACAATAACAATGGTATATTGCTTTCGATAGATTCGGCCGTAACTTTGTGGAAGTTCATTTTAATATAAAATAAAAATAACTTAGATTATTCCACGTATTGCGTTACAAAATGTGACACGTGTTTCGCCTCTTTCAGAGGCATCCTCAGACAACTACTTTCGCAAATGATTGCTGAAGTATGAATGATTTTAATATTACTATTCTGATATATTATAATAAAAATCAAATAAAAATGGGAGGCAAGGGGGGGGGACGATAGAGAAACAAACAAACGATAAAGGTAATATAAATGACATTTACATTAAGAAATGATTATCTCATGAGTTGCATCAATTAGGACGGGTTAAACCGTTAGAAAATATATTTAACAGTGGTGAACCACCTGATTTATTCAAGATATTATTTAATAATATTTCTTTATTGTTAATGCTTTTATTTATCTCTAAAAATTCTAAACTATTCATTTTTAAGGTCATCTTTTTCAAACTAAAAAACATTATTTAGATACCATTTCGGCATTTGCAGCTTGCATCTTCTTGATAGAACGTGTATCAAGTGTGATACATTTTGATTTTCGAAAAAAAGCTGTTTTGAAAAAACTGAGGGTTACGTCCTTTTTCCTTTACACAGTCAATATGGTGTTGGTTTTTTCATACTGCCTGTTACCGACATAAATATAAAAATAATCTTTTAAATGATGGTAACAATAAAATAAAAAGTAAGTAAACCTTAGCATAGATATTCTAACCAATGAATAATTGATAAAGCCAATTTTAGTGGATTCTTGTACTAGCTAGAAAAAAAAATACTGACAGAAAACTTAGTGAATAGGTCGATTTTTGAACGATATGGTCGTCGGAAACTATTTCACAATTATCGCCCATACATAGAAATAGGTAGAAAACGAATAATTAAAAAATTCCGCCAGTTAATATTGAGTTTTTCTCGATGAAAAATATTATTATAATTTAGAATGATTTCATCAATTATCAAGCAAAATTTGATTAGCGGATGAAATTAGTTTCTATGTACCTTTAAGTGTTTTCGCGAGAAGTGAAGTGTTCTCGTGCAGAGACATGAAAATACCATTAATGTGTTTATATATTACATTATTATAACTGTCTTCTATATAAGTGTCATGCAATTTCCATGTAACACTTAGGGTAGAAGTTCTAGGTGGGAGAGATTTTTTTCTTTAAATATTTAAGTCACAATGTTTCGATTTTTCCAATTTATCAAAATCTGTTTGATTTTTAAAGTTTAAGTGAGAAAATATAAATTGATTGAATTAGCAGTCAAATATTTAATGTCTATCAATTAATTTGCTAGAGTAAAAAATCGTCAAGAACAGGCTTGTCCAACCAGCGGCTTAGAACAAAAAATAGTGTGGTTCAAAGTTATCGTTTTTTATATCTACGTAACTTCAAATTTAGAAGTTTCACGTATAGATTTGCAATCAATCTCATGTTCTTTGTAAAAGCGGACCATAAACAATCCTGCCACCAACATTATTTGTGAGTTAGTCTGGATAGTAGTAAATTAGTAAATTAGCCTTGGACTCACGGTTGTATTCGGTCAGAACCAACTGTTTCCTGTTCAACGCATGCATATTGACAATACTGCTTTACGGTTGCGAGTCATGGCACATTGCGAAAGCGCAGAGTAACCGTATACTGTTCTTTTAAAACAGATGCCTGCGGCAAATACTAGGGGTACGGTGGTCTTACTTTGTCAGGACTAGGGAATCCAATCCCGAGACAAAATGTTGATCCCGGGATCAGTACATTATTTTAAGAAATACAAATTGAAAGAATTTTGAATATTTGCAACCACCTCTATCGAAACTATCAATATTCAGAGTCAAATATCAAATTAGTTTTGTTATGTCCGGGCGTGATTTCATAATTATTTTTTTATGCGTTCTCTGTATTGAATGTATTATGTGTCAGCCATAATAATAAATTACTCTTCAATAATTGCGGCCCAAGAGAAAATGAATCACCCATATTCTTGAACTTAATAATTTCTATTACTGATTTGTTATATTAAAAAAAAACATGTTTTACATATTTAAAAGTAATGCATTTATAATAGGCTAAAAATAGCAACGTATTTAGTTCTACAGTTTTTATATTTATTAGTTGATAGCTATTACTAAAACTTACATTTTTCTCAGCTATATATACTGGCGCCGAAGAGATACACAATGCAGAGATACACAGTGAATAACTCGATGCATTGTGTATCTCTTCGGAGTCAGTATATATATAGCTGAGAGAAATGTAAGTTTTTACATAGTTCTGACAATGGCGAAAACCGAAATAGCTATCATCTAATAAATATAAAAACTGTAGAACTAAATACGTTGCTATTTTTTACCCTATTATAATGGAGTTCTACCAAGTAAATGCCAAGTCAATAAATAATGCATTTATAGTTATAATAACTTGATAAAATTGTGTTGCATCGACAATGGATCATTTCTGTCCAAATATTGTTACTGTTGATCTCTTAGATTTAAAGCTTGGCTTAAATGCGTGCACCGTGGTGAATTAACGTCATTATAGAAGGCAGTACCGAAAATAACAGCTTCTTATTACAGATATGTGGTATCATATCAACCATCAATTTCCAAATATGAATTTTAAATGGGAAAAACTATAGTGATTTAAATATAAATCTGATACAGCCAATTATACAAACCGTTGATAATTGTGTGCACAGCTAATCAAAATCTCTTTTGAGATTCATTTTTGTAAATCATGATGCATCCATCGAAAAGTTTCGAGATTTAAAGTCATCCTGGCAATTGTGTTGTTTATCTTTTTAACCCAAATTTCTGAAAATAAATTTTGAAATGTCACCCGAGCCATATTTCAGTCGAAGTTTTTTTTGCTGAAGTGGACGTCGGTGCTTGGCGTCGGTGACTTTATAATAATACAAAATAAGACGCCGGAGCGCGTCGCGACGCCCGCCAGCAGCGCATAACGGCGACCAGCACGTGACGAAACGTGTGTTAGCCACCAAGCGTAAACCGATTGACAATGTAATCTATTTCGAGATATCCTGTGCTCCCACGGTATATCTGTCTACTAGTTTCATTTACACACTATTATCAAATTATTATTATTGCTAACACGATAACAAGCGAGTGCAAATAGTGACAAACTATCTAGGCAATAGAATCTATAGTATTAACGGCATTTAAATATCGGTTTTTTTATACCAATTGTCGATAAAATTATTGCCCAACTATATTTTGCGATACCTAAATTTGAAAATGGAAGACTGCATATACATATCGACTATGCAAAGGAAAAAGGACGTTACCCACACATATAAAATTTTACATGAGTCGCAAAAAACGTATTTTGATGATTTTGAGCCATATGCAAATTATCTGGCTTGCAATAAATTAAGCTATTTAATTAATTAATCAATTAAATTAATAAGCATTGCAAAAGGTTGACAAATTATAAATTTAAAACTTTTACAATGAAGAAAAAGAAATAATGAAAATTATGAATTATATACAAGTGCACCGAGACTTCTTAACTGGTGTTTAATTGTCACAATCTAATATTATTAAAGAAATAGTCTAGGAAAAACTTTTTTTTCAGTCTTCTTTCTAGGTTTCAATTTTTTACAAGCTCATCTTTTTTAAACTTAAAAGCTAAAAGCTGGTACTAAATCGGCATTTGCAGCTTGTATCCTTTTGATAGAACGTGTATCAAGTTTGATTCATTGTGATTATCGAAAAAATCTGTTTTGAAAAACCTGTCGGTTACGTTCTTTTTCCTTAAAAATTGCGATGAGATATTTTTTTTTCTTCGTAACCATGTCGCCTTCAATTTTTACTTGTACCTTAGCTGCGTGTCGTCTTTTATCGAATATAGTAGGAATAGAAGAATATACATAATTTATGACTATTGTTTGACTAATCACCCCAATTACACCTCACTTTTAGGATTGGATAGGTTGTAAGGAATCAAGAAATCTATGTCTTCGAGTATAAATTGATGAAGTAATAAAAATAGCCGTGCTGGGATTCGAGCCTGTGAGCACCATGTCTGAAAATAACTTTGTTTACCACTCGGCCGTACATTATCTTCGGTATACTGCCAGAAAACGTTAAGTCAAAAATTGGGTGTTTTGGGTTATGAATGCAGAACGATAGAATTATACACGCTCTATAGTCTCAAAAACAAGCTAATTCGCATTACATTTATTTGTTTTGATATATTAAGAAGCCACAGAAGAATTTATTTATTACTGGCAAAAACTGATATATAACTTTTTTGTGCATTTTATTTGTACATATTTCGTATTTCTACAGCTTACCAAAAACGTTAAATGACTAAACGTTTTTGAGTTTTAAAAATTTTGTTTATTTTTTCTTATTTATTTGTGTTGTTATTCACCGCCTTGCTACATTTCAGTTCGCTTTGTTATATTTGAAAAATTCGATTATCTCAAAACAAGTTTTTTGACTTAACGTTTTCTTGTAGAATACCGACGATATAATAATCCAAAATCACAACACAACGATTTCAATTTCAAAACTAGAATATCCATTGAAATATTTACAATAGTTAGTTGATCGATATAATTAATATCGAGCACAGCTATTCAATGTCCATTTCATATAATGTCGTCTCAAAATAAACTAACTGAATTTGAAAAAAAATAATATTAGAATTAGAATTGTTTTTATATTGTTCTTCATTGCTGCGCTACTATCAGTGCTATGATACTTCTCAAAGCTGTATTCAATTTAAATTTATCTTAAAAATGAAGATTAAGTCGATTAAATTCACATTCAATTTGAAAATGTATAAATTCTGATAGATCGAATGATTTCATTTACAACTGTTAATAAAATTAATGAATGCACTAAATATATTTATCAGTTTTTTTTTGTATAAAATGGGATAGAAATATGGATGGATTACTTAATTGTTCATCAATATAATCATTAAATACAATTGTGATATATTGATGATATTTAATGTATGTATTGGATATTTGTATTTTTTAAAACCATGATTATGATTAAAAACACCACACAGGCGCTGTTGTTTTAATTTAAAATAATGAAATCTTTTTTTTCATGTCAACTCCCAATTTGTAGCACGTGGAGTCCTTATAGAGCAGTGATGCACAACCTTTACCTACTAACGGGCCGCATAAAACAAATTATCGTTGGTTCGGGCCGTAAAGAAAAATAATAATTTAAAGTACGATCAATCCTTTTTTATACAGAACATATATACGATCCATGTAAAACAGCCTTAAAATCGTGTAAAAAAGATTAAATGAATTTAGATAAATGAGTAATAGGTTCCATTATATTATTTTGACTGTTATTTCTAAAATAAATAAGCCACGCAAAAAATAGGATTATGAGTACTTGCTTATTAAAAATCGTTTCATTATGAAATATTTATATGCATTTCATAAGTTAACTTTTTTTTTAATTGACATAATATTTGTAAGACTGTTTCTATGAACTGATTTATTCTCCTTCATTGAAGAAAAAGCTTTCTTACATTTATTAAATAAATGTTTTACGTGAAAAAAATATGTTTGAGAAAGAGATTAAGGGCCGCCACAAAATACAAAAAGGGCCGCGGTTTGTGCATCACTTTTATAGAGTTTATCTCTACAAAAGGGTTTCTACTATAACTGCTTTTTACTCAGATGCTCAGCTTCTTTTTAATGACATGGATATGGCAGGACTAGTGGTTAACTAGTCGCTCTCGCTACGCCTTGTGATTTAGGATGGAGGGCTAATTCAAGACATCACATACATCCGATGCCTTCGAACAGAAATTTATTGAAAAAATCAATTTATAAAAAAAATGGCCGTACTGGGATTCAAAACCGTGACCTTTGTAATCAAAGTCAACAACGTTGACTACTCAACCGCAGCCGGCATGATAAAATGAATGAAACATACATCTCAAGTGTACTTCAATTTCTTGGTAAAATTTTATGAATCAGTAAAACATTATACTTTTAGGAGTCATTGAAAAATTGTATTAAGCTGCATTAAATTCTTTGTCACCAATCCAACAGAAAATAACCCGTTATTATGTTAACGTAAATAGTTGTGATGATTGAATTTTTTAAAAGAGGAATTCAAAAGGTTCCAACAAAAAAAATCTGGCACCTATATTACGCTGATGTCTTTCAGTAAAGTGACATTTAAAAACATATATGTAATAGCATGATACTTATATCATATTGAAAAACAATTTTGAATGATCGGAATTGTGTATTCACCAATATTCTTTTTAATATCTAAAATTAACATAAATCATTATATGTAATTAACAAAATAACATCGTTCTGCTCACGGGTGATTGCGAATGGATAACCATTTACACGAAGTAAGTGAACAAATACTGGTGACAAATCTAAAGAAAATTACCCGTTAAATATGTTGACAGATCATTTGTGCTTTTTTGTATAATATACTAGCCGTATGAGGTATTCCATGGAAATTTTATTTTATCCTTTCTTCTGTATCTCGTAAGATATTATATTCATTCATTTTCTGATTAACATACTGTAGCCATTATTGTTAGAAAAAGTAGCTCATTCATTTGGTAAAAGCACTTTTTAATTTGTTGCGATCTTTTATATAATTGGCAGTTGGCACATTTTTGTATTAACACATATCTTTATTTTCAACGCGAAACGCATTAATTATTTATTGCAATAAATAAATTGCACACATATTTATTTTTTGTGGGACATAATATTGTTTTTTGCCTCTTCTGTCAAACCCAAATTCAAGACAATTGTACTTGCAGTAATGGCGAAGATATTTTGAATGGCTAGGAAACTAAACTGTTTTTTTAGCAAAGGTCGTCTATAACCTGCGTCCCTTAAATATGTAAATATTCCTCGCATATGAGAATCTTGACATTCATGACCATTCTGAGAAAAGGATGGAACTATATTTCAATTCTGATGGGGAAATATGCTTTATTATGATTTATTTCATTGCGTTACAGCATTACTTCCGATTATTTTTCTACTAAGTAGACTGTCCAGAACCATGAATATGCCAAGAGTATCTTGTCCACACTTTCCAAGTGAACATGATGTCCAGATGATTACATACTGCATTGGAATTTCGTTTTGATATCCACATTCGACGCATTTAATTGTTTGAAATCTAATATGGATGTACTTAACAAAGCTTTAATTAAATATAACTATATTATTTTGCGAATGAAAAAAAAACAATGAAAGGATTTTGTTATTAAAAAAAAAACTACACGTATGGATCATGAATGACGTTTGCTCATCACTTTTGTCACGGCAAAAAAAGATACATCTTGTACCTGCGTTTGTTTTTTTCTTTCAAATGTTTAATAGATACTAATATTAAATGAGTTTATATGATTTTAAAATATCAAGCTTAAGCTTTTTACTAATAGAAAATTCTATACATTCACTTTTCATATTAAAGATACTAATACCTGCCAAAGAAATGCCAATATGAGAAATAAAAAAAGCAAATTTTTGAAATGAATAATACTGTATACGTCGAAAAACACTTAAGTAATAATTTAATGAATTTACAATCAATTATTACCGATGGTTTATAGATATTATTTCAGATACGCAGTGTCATTGAAAGAGTAGAATCTTTGAACAGTAATAAACTGTAATTATGTGAGTTTAATGTGCAAAATTATCCCTGTTTTCTTATCATTAGCATTAATTTGAAAATATCGTGCCTCTCGGAAAAAATATCTGCAGTCGTGCCGTATCTTTTATATCATGTCATTACACATCGTTATGAGCTTATAATGGTATGTTTAATGGTAAGTATATCTGAGTTAATGTACATATTGTGTTTGACTGCTGATAATGATTCATGAGTTTATAATTTTTAAGTGGGGTATCAAAAGATTATTGTTAATAAGCATGATCGAAAACATTACAGGACAGCAGGTGGTATCAATTTTTCATTAGACCAGATGGTTATTTTCATCGAATATATTATTTTGGGAGCACACAGTTTGGATTTATTATTGTCTGACAAGCTATTTGATGATTTAAAATATATAAAATGCATTGCATTTGTTGTATCCGGTGTGGTAGGGTATCCAGTTCCGGGATAAGGGATCCCGAAATCACGATCAATTTAGCGATCCCGGAATTTAGGAATACACTATAACACGAAAAAATCTAAATTATGCCCGATTTACTACCTTTTATTTTAATAATAAAACTATTTCCGACAGTGTACGTCAGTTTGTTACATATTTACATTTAAATAAATAACATTATATAAATAAATGAAATTTTGTCTTTCTTCATCTCATATTTTTGTAACAGTCATAGACAGTAACATACAGTTTTTTTTTCATAATTATATACAAAATTTAGTTGTAACCACTTTTTATTTGGGCGAAAAAAGATTTTTTCAATATTTATTTGAGATCTTGTACACGGGTATTCGTCGTATATTTTCTATTCGAATTGATCTCGAGGAACTGAGATTAAATAATAAAAAATCTGTCACCTCGGTCGTTAGCTGTAACGCATGAAAATGTGAAATTATGGTTAATGATCAATCCCGGGATAACAAATATGGTCTGGGATTGGATGACCTATAATATATATACATATTTATATAATTTTTTGTAGATTATATAAAATATGACACACTACATTCGAAAGCAGTGGCGTATTATCCTATAAGCCAGCGGTCGGGAAACTTTTAAAACCATTTCCCCAAAATACTTTTGCGTAAGTCGATATTACCCTCTTATTTTGAAAAGAAGACAATCAATGTAAATTTAAATTAAACATTTTTAAACATTTTTACAAAATAAAATTCTCATATTGGAGCAAAGAAAAATTAATTGAAAATCTTTCCGCCTTCAGGTTTTTAAAAATTTCCTTATAACCCCCAAAAATTTCATTTTTACCCCATTTGGGGTAATTTACCTCGGTTCCCGACCGCTGCTATAAGCAAATGAGGCGCGCGCATGGAGCCTCAAAAATAGCTCATATAATATAACCCATATACTTCTTGTTTAAATTTATATATATTTTCACTATTTTACTTTCAGTTTTCTGACATTTTATGTTATCCGTAAAACAGGCACTCCAAATTTTACTGCGCCTAGAGCCTCTCGTGTGCTTAATCTGCCACTATTAAAATGTGTATTTTAATAGTTGCATTGAACGGGGAACATATTGAATCACGTAAAATATACATATGTACATACAAATTAAGAATCTTTTTCGTTAGACAACATTCTTTTTTGTACACTAGATATTATGAGGGTAGTACCTAAATGGCGTAATAGGGGTGGTTTAGCTTCAACGATGTTTTAATTTATTATTTTTTTTAAATAAGAAATGATTATGCAGTTTTAATTTGAATAATTGAGTTTGAATATAATCAATGGATTCAATTGAATTTATTATGATACTATGGTATTGTTTCAGTAAGGTCAAGCTTGACATATACTATGACGACATACCTACTTGTAGATGCAGTTTTTAAATAAATTATTCAAAAGTTAATTTTTATATAAATATTTAAATAGATAATACAATCCTCGATTTTCAGCATTAATAAAAGATTATTAATGCTGAATATAATTATAATGGGAGTGATCATAAGTCAATTTATATTCAAGTTTAACTAACTTATAATAAGTCATATATTTTATCTATTGTTTTCTGAACATAAAATAATATTCTTTAAAACACAATATCGAATAACTTGGCCGTCAATCTAGTAATGGTCGGAGGGTGATAATTATGTGATACAATAAATAATTGCACTCTATTAAAATATACAATTATATATAAAAAAAAATATTCGCTCAAGTTTACTTATCGTAGAAACAGTGAAGCGAATAAGTAATAAATAATTAGAAGGAAATACTAATACCACTCGGTTTCAGAAATACGGAGACTTGGTTTGTCACTAAGATTGCTAGAATTAAATTTGAATTTACACGATCTTGAAGTGTTAAGCATTAAAAAATAAAACCGAGAGAGATTGGCGGAAGATTCTTATCGAAGAGCAGGAAATTCTTCATAATGTGCTATCGTTTTCTCCGCAAAAAAAAAACACCTGTCATTATTCATGTAATATTATTTTTTATCGTTTTAAGCCAAGGTGTCAAAGTGATAGGTCTAATAATGAGTTATTTGAAAATGGAAGCATGCAAGCACCTGCCAAAGTATAATTATTTTATGGCCAGTAGGAAGTCTTAAAATTATCTAGAATAATTATTGTCATTAGTGTTCGACTTTCAAAAAATGACTAGAAATGAATTGTAGATGATTGTTAGATTCGATTATGTATCACCATCATTCATTATTATTTTATTATTATCGTTTTAAAGAATTAAAATATCAGAGATCACAATACACGTGTTCGATATAAACCGATTGGAAAACTGTCGAAATATTATACATTTACGTCGTCCAGAATGTTAAACCCATAAATTCTCGAATGTCTAGTATATATATATATATTTTGTTTAGCTTGCTTGATATATTTATTCTTTTATATGCAGGATACTATTATGATAAAATTATAATTTTCAAAGTATAATGTAGATTATTGTTATCATTTTTTAAAAGCTAAGTAAAAATTGACAACGGTTTGGCACTCTTTTCGAGCGCTTTGTACTTAAAGATAACGATGATTTTTTTAAAAATTCGAATAACGCACATTATAAAAGAATAAACACTGTTATGTGTCAACATAATAAAATATACTCATCAAAAACAACCATTCGTTAGATACGTTAATATTATAAAAAATAAAAGCGGCTTCTGTTAACCGTGTTGAATAATTGAAAGTACCTGAATTTAAAATTGCAGTAAAAAATTTGAGATTAAAGAAAATTTGTAGACGGATAAAAACATAAAGCTTGTAATGATAACAATTTATGACAAATTGTCACGTTATTTTCATCTACGGGTAGTTCAACTCACAGAATGAACGTGATTATTGCACATTTTAATATTGGTCACCTCGGTCTGATCATCGTCAGTGGACCATCAAACCAATGCTTGAGGTCATTCGGATTGTTTATTAATCATCTAATCACGATAAATAATAATTTGTGCTAAATTCTGTTTCTTAAGTAATTCTTCATTGCATAGCGAATCAAGGTTTAGTGAGAAGTACTTTATTATGTCGACAACCACCTCCAGTTCAATATTACGTCGATTCAAAAAATTACAAAATAACTTTAATATTAGAAAAGACGTACATGAAAAATTAATAATAAACTGAATGACATAGCAAATGGGGCGTCGAAAGCACATGGGGCCATGACAGTGGACATTCAATTTATTATTAGTTTTTATTTCACCAAAAATCCGATTCCACGGTAAATATTCGAGCAAATCTGTTGCGTGACAGTTTCACTGACTACGTACGATAGGTTTCGTTCGAGGCTTCGCGTATATGAATTTGAAAGACACTGTTTTTTTTTTGATAGATAATATACAATTAAATCAAAGTTACATTAAATACGAGGCGCTTAGGTTGGTTTGTTAATAAACAATATTCATATTATATCATCATTATTGCATTAGATATACATACTGTCTATGAGATAAAGCTTAGTAATTGATTCATTGTATAAATTGCTTCAAATTGGGAGTTCGTACAGTTAGCAATAAAAACACAACTATTTAATTCGATCATTTTTTGTACATTTACATTTAATACCTGAAGACGCTGAAAATCAAAATAACCAGGTCGTGAATGACAAAACGTTTGAAAATTTACGAAATTTGAACAATTAAAATTCCAAGGGAATACCAAATTATATTAATTGAATATTGTATAATTTATATGACACTTAAGTTTCATTTTTTAAAATGCATGACAATTCATCGATATGTGTGGGTTAAGCGTGATAAACCAATGTAGTCATGACGGTTGATGCTGATGGTATTCGTGTCGATTTAAATTAACAGATGAAGTATTATCACACATCCACCTGGTGCTAGCTAGATAAGTAAAGGATTTGTTGTACTGCAGATAAAAATATACCGTGGAAAAATATATCACCTTGTTTATCTGGTTATTAATAGAAGCATGGCAAATCTATTATTATTATGTTTATATTTAGAATGCTGATCCCGCTAAAGCTCTGTTAGATAGACACAAACCGTTTATAACGTTTAATAATATTATATGTGTATGTTTATTATTTATAGAAAATTATTTTTAGAAAATCTTAACATTTATATAAGATATATGATAAGATGATGCTATATGTATTTAAATACGAATGTGTTACCTGCTCTGAAGCTGAGAGTGTCAATCTACATCGGATACAAATTTTCAAGGTAGACGTATGCTTTGCACAATTAGAATGGCAGTCCAAAGTAAAAATTAAGCAAAGTTCGCAAAAGAAATCATTAATAATGATTACGGTAATTTATAACAAGTTATATATTTTTGAAATTGTTTTTCGTCATAGTTTTTTTGGCTACTGTCGTCAGACACAATGGTTAACCGGTTGATACGTTTTATATTTATTAACAAAAAATAAATATAAATATATATTATATTATTCCTTAATCATAATATTCCATAGTTTCCCATATCAGGTGATGTGAGAAAATTCGTCAAGTATTTTTTTCATTTATATCAGATTATTTATGTTTTTCTGAAAACTATATTTTTGTATGTAATGTTTTTTGTCTGTACAGTTTTTATGTAAAGTTTTTGTCTCTTTTTATTCTTAATTTTTAATTGAAAAAATATTTAAATATATGAATTTTAACGAGCTACATGCATCTATTTATTTATTGATTTAGCATTTACTTGGTAGTAAAAAACATTTTGGCATATTTTGTCAAAAAGCATACTTCAAAAATCGGAATAAATCAAATATTAGTAAATTATTACTTTAGCAATGCCAATGTAAAAAATATATTACAGAACCACTCAATAAATTTCACTTTAATAAAATACATAAAAAGTAATGGGAATATAATATTGAAAATTACATTCATTCTACAGGTATTCATTTATTCGTTTTTTTATTTTTATTTTAATGCTAATTAAAAACATTTACATTTTCTAAAAAATGTTTTGTTAAGTTTAGTTGATTGAAGGCAATACAATTTTCGTGACGAATATAATATTTAAAGTGGCTTAATTAATGAAGGTACTTAACGATTGTGAGATTTGTCAGAATTTAAGAAGAATCTATTTTGATATAATTGATAATCATACTAAAGAAATACATCGAAAATTGTATGCCTTTGGCTCGACTTATATGTATACTAACTTGAAATGACGATTTATGGATTAAGTAAACTATACCAAATTTTTTATTTGATGTATTTTCCACCTTGATTGAAATGAACCACGGTAGTGTCATAAAGTTTTATCATATGAATAATAATGATAGAAAAGGTTTTATTTGAATGATAAGAGCTAGAGGATAAATTCGTATGGCATTGTCGCATTCATACATAGGTAGATTAATATAATTTATCCAATAGCGCGATAAATAATAATTGCATACAATATGCACTGATAACAAAGTGTACAAGATTTCTATAGATATCGACTTGATAGAGACTCGTGTTATTGTTTATTTAACTCGTAAATCCCTGTCGACAGAATGGCATGATCGCTGCAGAGGTGAGTAATCCACAGTGAAACCAGTTAACGTGAACACCACTTTCCTATATACTATACCCATATACATATATGTACATACTTATACATACATATAAGTCGCCCACTTCCAAAACTAACCTTGTCCATTTTCATTTTTACATGATAGAGACTCATTTCTTGATAGAGACTCGTTTTATTGTTTATTTAACTCGTAAATCCCTTTCGACAGAACGGCATGATCGCTGCAGAGGTGAGCAATCCACAGTGAAACCAGTCAACGTGAACACCACTTTCCTATATACATATATGTACATACTTATACATACATATAAGTCGCCCATTTCCAAAACTAACCTTGTCTATTTTCAGTTTTACATATAATACTTACAAAATAACGTGTATTGAACCGTTATATTGAAATAAAAGTAATATTTTCTTGAATCAAGCTGAAGAATATATAATATTATCTATTTCAATTTGATTCACTAAGCTATGGTTATTTTTTAAATGAAGAGGGTTCTCAACACGTTTTTTTGTAAGTATTTACAAAATTATGAAAATAGACAAGGGTTGTTTTGGAAATGGGCGACTCATATATATTTATACATAACTACATAAAATTCATAAAAAAGCAAACCAATGAAAGACGTTTTTGTGATGCTAGTCCTGATCCTGATCTTTGGTAAAAACTATAGAATCAATAAAAAAAGATTTTAAATGAATCGTTATGAAGTTCAATGTAATTAACACAATATATGCGACTAATAGACCAAACTGTTTTTTTTTCAAATTTAATGATTATTATCTACACTGTTATTTTTTAATTTTTTTTTTACCATGTCCGCTCCCAATATGGAGCATATGGACTCCTAATGGAGTTTATCTCAACATAAGTGTTTCTACAAGAACTGCTTGTTACTCAGTTGCTCAACCTCTCTTTTTCCAAAGAGAGTAGGAATAGAAGGAAAGGGCTAGGACAGGACTAGTGGTTAGCTAATCGCTCTCGATACGCCCCGTTCATAGGATAGGATGGGTGGGAGGAGGGAATTCAAGACATCACATACATCCATGCCTTTGAACAGAAATTCATAAATCAATTGAAAAATCAATTTATAAAACTGCCCGTACTGGGATTCGAGCCCGTGTCCTCCGTAACGGTAGCCAACGATGTTGACCACTCGACCAGACAGGCGGCAATTTAAGAATTATAATTTGATGTCCAACAAAAAGTTGTTGAAATTATATAAATAACACTGCTTAAGTTTTTTTTTACCTTTGTAAGATTAATAAAAAGTATGAACTAACTTATAGATAACTCAAGCAATTAACTGCTGATTGTAAATTATTACAAGTTATTCAATAAAAATGGCATTATTAATGATGTATGTTTTTTAAAACGCTATTGTGTGCACAAAAAATTCAGTCTGTTTACCATCAAATTTTGTGTATATCAAAACGATGATTTGGCATTTGAATCAATGTCTATTTCATGTCTGAAAAACCAAACGTCTGGAAATCCCCGCCGAACAAACATAAATGGTAAACACTAATGAAGCTGTTTGTATTCTGATAACATAATCAATTTCAAAGTGACTGGAGATAATTAAATTTCCCTGTTGATTAAAATGCGTTGCCATTATTGTTTTTTCTAGATTTAATAGAAGGGAAAAATTGTTTGTGGGAAGTGTAAATTCCACAATACAGTCGATTACTATAATATTTCAGCATCACGCTATCGTCAAAATTATGTTAGAACAGAGAACAAAATATATACTAAATACTTTTAATATTATTATAATCGAGGTCTTTCTGGTAGTTGAATAAATAAATATTTAATATGTAACTATGTTCTACGTATTTTCTTTCGTTGTTTTTGTCTTGTATCTTATTTCATCGTGTATTAAAAAAAATACTAATTATTATATTTATAGAGTCGGTGGTTCAATCCATCTCATATTAGAAAATAGTTTCAAACATTTAAATTATGTAATAAGAATTTATACTTTTCGTTATAGAATTTTGAGAACTACAATATTATATAGGGTGTTTTTCGAATAAGCAGAACTTTTTCCAGCGACAGCCAATTTGACAGTTGACAGCTGATTTATCCTCAGATTATTTTGGCATTTCACCGTGAATATACTTATGTCAGAACAACGTTTGAAAATTGTGTAAATTTAATTTGATATTTTATGATTTGTATGTAACGGTGATTTTTTCAAAGGTTTGTTTTTTGAATTAGCAGCACTTTTTCCAGCGACAGTCAATTTGACAGTTGACGGCGGTTTTATCCTCTGTTTGTTAAAAGCATTTCACCATGAATCATACGCCAGAAAAACGCTTGCAAATTGTGTGAATTTATTCTTACATTTTATGATTTGTATATAACGGTGTTTTTTAGAGGTTGGTTTTTCGAATAATAATTTTTCAAAAATGATGCTGTTTAGAACGTCACAGTCAATGAAAAGCGCTATAAATCAATGATTTCTTAAATTTTCGATCTTCAATTGAATGGCATTAATGTGAAAAGTTGTGTCTTCACAAAGACGGCGCGCACCACAAATTGGCTGTAATTGGAAAAAGTATAAAAAACTTTCCGTATAATCATTGATCAAATCATATTTAATCAATTTGTCAAACGTTGATATATTTCTTTTCAATGACGTTATATTTAAAATTGTATAAAATTCAGTTTGCTTGTAGTCAAGCCAATATATTTTGTGTCGTAAACTCGAAAAGGTTCAGCCCAAATGCATTTTTTTATTATAAATTAACTTATAACATGGTTTTAAGTGGTTAGTCTCAAAAATGGCATACAATATAATATAATGAAAGCTCATTCTGTGCAATCCTACGCATTGTTTTTAATATGAAAACAAGTTCTCGAGGATTTTCCTTAAAAATATAATGACACCACATAAAATTAATTTTAATTAAGCGTAGTATTCAAATTCCACTGTGTCAATGATATGGCGATAACAGTTAATTAATTTTAATACTATATTCAGCTTGTCGTTTTAAAGTTAGTATAGTGCGTTTCACAATAAGTTTACCGTTCAAATTGCAATAAAATTATTTTTTAATGAAATACTTTTACGTTTAACGGTATAATTAACATAATTTCAAACCGAGTTTCACAACTCGTAATCACACTTCGGTTTTATAGAAAAAAACTTAAATCCCAACTGAGTAAACAAATTGGTTTTAAATGCAGTAGCCAACAGGGCTTTCAATCCCGGGATCGTCTTAATACCGAAAAGTATTTTAGCGCGTTATGAAACCTTAAGTAGGTAAATTCACGCGTATTTCAATCGTTTTGCATCTATTATATATACAAGGGCATGTAGTCAATAAATCATTAGAATTCTCAATCACGAGGTAGATCTACTCAAATAATTACAATTTTCACATGACTGCCTGTTGCAGGTATCTTTAGTGTCAATTGTACATATATAGGATTCAGAAAAAAACCATTTCAACAAACAACGCAGTTTCATTCAAGGTGATGACAAAGACAATCAATAATTAATGAGCATATCTTAAGATAGATAGATGAGAGATTTTTTAATGAGCATATTTCAATAAATATCTTTTTGCAATTTTTTCACGTTTCACATGTAAAAATACTTTTAAAATAAAAATAAAATTATAGTAAAAAAGAAAACGTCGTCGTTTATTTTTACTGATTCGTTGATTAAAATTCGGAAATTCATGAGACTTATTAAAAACAGGACAAAAATAGTTTTAATATAATTTAAAATATAGCCGAAAAATACGGAAACAAAACCAAAACAAAATATTGGGACTTACAAATAAAGGCATTTTATGTGAATAAAGTAAAAATGCACACTATTTGAGAAACCGACTATTATTTTGTTAAAATGTACATATCGACTGTGGAAAGGAAAAAGGAAGTAACCCACAGTTTTATCAAAACAGCTTTTTTTCGATAACCACAATGTATCAAACTTGATACACGTTTTATCAAAGGATGCAAGTTGAAATGCCGAATTAGTATCTAAATTCGGCATTTAAGTTTCAAAAAGATGACCTTGTAAAAAATTAAAACCAAGAAAAAAGACTGAAATAAAGGTTTTTCCTAGACAATTTCTTTTATTAACAGTAGATTATGTCAATTAAAAACCAGTTTAGAAGTCTCCGTGCACTTCAAGGTTGTGTATAATTCATAATTTGCGTATGGGCCAAAATCATCAAAACATGTTTTTTGCGCCTCATGTGCAATTTGATATGTGCAGGTTACGTCCTTTTTCCTTTCCACAGTCGATATGTAGGTATTGTTTTTTTTTTATATGTACGTACATATATCTTTTCCCTAGCCCAAATATGGTTTATCTTTCGCCGTTTTTTAAAAATAATACCATATTCATGTGTTACTAATTATAATAGTGAAGTTTTAAAAACGTTTAATCAAATTAAATTTAAAAAAAACATGTTTGCCGTTTCCATAACATATCGTCCAACAAGAGTCTCAACATTTCTTACTTTATTTTCCACACAATTAATTTCTTTTCCCTGTAAACGCTTTTTACACGTCTGTCCGCATGTCGAAAATAAGACGGAAATGACTCCCAAGGTTTTTTTCAAGGACATTTTCCGATTTCTTTTTAAAACACTTATATAATTTAAGTAAACAATATTATGATTTTGTCTATTATATCTAATTATAGTTTGGTACTAGAATATTTCAAATTTATCGAATACGGAAAGCCGACTATAACCGTTCATTTATTAATATTGATCTTTTGACACTTAATGTTTTGAAAGATTCTAGGTAGGTATATAAAAACTTTTAACAAATCTTTTGACCAACACGGAACACTTTTTATTATTCGTATTTGACAATGTAGAAAAGGTAACATTTTATTTAATTTTTTATGTTCTTATGCATGCTTTGTCAACGCATTTGCACCCATGCCTAAGCATACTGGAAGGCACACAGCGAATCTTACATAATTACACAGATTCCGGTGCCGGAGTCTTTTCTTGTTCTGTATATCGACTGTGGAAAGGAAAAAGTACGTAACCCACACATATCAAATTTTACAGGAGACACAAAACACGTCTTTTGATAATTTTTGGCTAAAAGCAAATTATGAAATATACACAACCCTGAAGTGCACGGTGACTGATACACTGGTTTTTTATCGACAGTCTTATATTAATTTAATAAATTGTTCAAGAAAAACCTTTTATGTCCTTTTTCCTGGTTACAATTTTCACAAGCCTTACTTTTTTCAAACTTAAAAGCTAAATTTAGATACTAATTCGGCATTTTCAGCTTCCATCCTTTTGATAGAACGTGTGTCGAGTTATATACATTGTGATTATCGAAAAAAAGCTGTCTTGGAAAAACTGAGGGTTTTCGTCCTTTTTCTTTTACACAGTCGATATATGTGCATAACATACATATTCAAAACAATCACGGGTGCACTCATAGTGTTGCACAGTCACTCTACTATTAAATTAAACGCTCAATCACGCAGCTGTGTTTTACTGTCATCTGATATTTTACATAACCTCAAAAGTTTCAACGTATTCTTGTCATTCTCGTCCAATTCATATTCTAACATATCTAACCGAACCTATTCCGTGATGCAGCAGGGTAGCTAGTAATTTGAGGCCGCCATGAAAACGTCACGCACCCTCCCCCCCTCCACCCACGCAATTTGCTATAATGATGAGTGTATGTGGAGAAATTTAGGTTCCCTTTTTCCCTGGGGCCTTGTGAATTGCATGGCTGCTATGAGGAGACTACTCCGCCATCGTGATGTAATTTTCTACTTTGACAAGAGTTTTAGCATACTAACATAACCTTAGCCATAATGTCATTTCTACTACATCAAGGGTTCGTTAGTGAGTTTATACAGTATACTAGTAAATTTATATATTGACTGGTAAAAGTAAATGTGAATTGTAATGATGTAAACTTAAATTTAAACAGCTAGTTAATGTATAAATTTACTAGCGAATGTAAACATTGACGAGATTTCACACTTAAAGTGTGACAGACCTATGCGTATTATCCTGTCCGACTGTACTTTATTATTTTTGCTGTTTTTCTGCAATGATACGACATTTTCCATAATCTTTACACTATTAGACTATGATCATGATCGTCATGACAGACACATGACCTTGAAAATATATATATATATCTAATTCTAATTGTAAAGATTGTAAATATTTACTACTTATAATTTTGAATACTTTTATTAAATTTATTGACTTATACATTTCGTCGGTTTAAAGTGCATGTCGGTTCATAATCCTTACCGAACGATATGTAAGAAATAAACTATCACCGCTTGTTATGAAAAAAAGTGTTATACATTAATTTTCGGATTATCATCGGTCATCACGGCTTTCGTGAGTGCAGATTCTCTATAAAACGAACGATGTTTCATGTTTATTTTCCGGCATTTGCTTGGAATTGACACTTAACGCGTGCCAGGAATCATGATGTCGTTTATTTTTTTATTCGTATTGTTAATTTTTCTACGGTTGAACGCAACCATCTGCAAAACATATCGCCCGCGATTAACTTTTTACCTGCACCAGAAACAAAATTCGTTACGCAAACAAAACTTTCACCTTTCATGTTTTTATTATATGTAAATATTATTCTGATCACCAACAGATGTATATGAAGAAAAATAATGGAAATACACGCAACACACTTGCCAATGCTTATAATATTATATCTAACTAAATTATTCATATTTTTCGATACTCCTAATTAATATGGCAGCAACTCACTTTTGCTCATTTTGCAGAAGAGCTAAGGTTTTTATTATTATTTTTTAAGGTATTTAATATTAATAAAATTGTTTTTATTGACCATTTTTTAAGCATGTATTTTATACTCTTCTACAAAATAGCCAAAACTGAATTACTCTTTAGTTAAATAGTTGGGGGTTTCGATTTATGAGTGGCAGACTGTGTAGACGATTTGAAATGCTTGAAAGTATGTGTGTCTTCGGTGGATTCGGCGGTAGCTTTGTGGAAGTTCATTTTTAATATAAAATTAAATTTGATGTAAAATATGTGATTGGTAATGCATTTATACATTAATTTAAATCCACACCTTTTCCGCTATAAGTTAGATTTCATTACTCGAGAATAATCAAGGTCATTTGGTATGTAACATGTATGTAGCAAATAAGTTATCGAATAATTTTGATTGACATTTTAATAAGATAATAACTATTTTTTTGTCGACTCCTATTCAATACATCTGACCATTCTAAATTCGAATGTAAGAAGTCTTTTTTGACTGCTTAAATTTTGCAATTCACGAAACTACAGGACGCTCAAAATTTGTGCTTTGTTTGGCGCAGGGGTCGGTAAACTTAGGATCAAATAATAAAAATATGAGTAGCACAACGGTTTCGAATTTTTTCGAAAGCCATGAATATATTTTAAAAAATACGATGTAATTAAGTGAACTTACTATATGACCCCTCGAGAGGTGAAGTGAGCCAACTAGTAAAATCTTAAAAAAAAAGATCTTGGACTTTTTATGTACAATTACGTTTTACGTGTCTTGGTGGATTGCATATTTTTATTTTGTGGAGATAACACTATTGCAATGTGCATTAACTGAGGTTACTTCACTTTTACGATACTCTCGAAGTCTAAGACGTGTACAACGCGTTTAACTTATTTTTTTCTAAAATAGCACCTGGCTCACTTCACCTCTAATGGGCCCATATGATATGATTGATAATTTTTGAAGATTTCTTGAGTACAAATAATGTAAGTATAAAAAATATATTCATTGTTTTACATAGTTCAAATTGCAAATTTATGAAATATGATTTACACATAATTTACACGAATTACTTAAGTTAAAACTAATGTGGACGAAGACCATACATGTCTTTAGACATTTTCTCTATGCTTGGCATAATATTTGTGGTTTTTACATGTTTTCATATTTTTATGTGGCTTTTCAAAATGCTCTTTGTATGGTTCATGTTTGAAAATGATTGTTCACACAAAGCTGTATGTGTTACCTTAGCATCGTCAGAATAGCAAATGTATTTTTTGTCAACTGGTCATATGAGATCGGTAGACTATTCCAAGTATTATACATGACAGTACTTACCTTCTGTAGATCTTTCAGAGTGCTCTACTTGTGTTCTGAAAGTAAATTACATTTCTCTCTCCAAATCTACAATTTTATTGGCAAGACCAACACATTTGTAGCATCAAAACTCTCTAAATCCACTAACTGTGTTTCGAAATTTCTTCTAACAAAATTAAATTTACTTATAGAATTTTCTAATGGTCGGTATAAAAAAAAATGCTAGAGCTGATCGAGCACATTCGAAAATCTGCATGCGGCTCGCTAGTCGCGGTTTTCCGACCGCTGGCCAAGCGTAATAATATTAATTACATCTAACATTAAAAAAATCAGCTGAGAACAGTCGAGGTCATTTGAAAGGATGTTTGTTTTTCTTTTTTAATACGTAATTTTTGCGTTACTTGCCAAATTTCATAATAATTAGCAACAGTTCGTGTTCAAAGGCTAAAATTTAAAGGAAAAAATAACTAATGGCTTCCGTGTAGTTAGAAAATACTAATGATCATTTAGCATGTTATTTGAATTAAGATACGAGCACAATAGTTTCACTCTATTTTGCGACTTTCGTTATCAATGTTTTACTAACAAAATATACCTGTGTTCTTATAAATTGTGTGTCCATATTAAAGAAACAAACATGTGATCGTCTCAAAGAAAAAATAAAATTATACAATCAAATAACTTAATTACAAAAATATGATTCGCAAAATTATTTCAAGAATAATTCACTTTTATATGAATATATTTACTACACTATTTTTAGATAAAAGTATATTAATTTTCTTTCACAAAAAGTAAGCTAAAATCGGAAATTTGATTTCAACGTATGCCGAGACCTGAAAGAGTTCCTTCCGTATGTGTATTTTACCTGTCAATCAAGAACTAATATGCAAAAATAACAAATAATTATAAACATATTATAAATAAAAAGCAATAGTTTTAAAAATAAGAAACGATGATTTAAAACAATGACGAACAAATTATTCAACAGAGTTTGCAAATAAATAAAAATACAGAAAAACACCACTCCCTCATCTTACGTACCTTTTAACACCATTGTGTTTTTAAAAGTGAATACCCGACCACAGACAACATTAAAAGTCTGGTGCATGGCAAGGGTTGCTCAATATTTTCTGAAATTAAATACTATTATAAGGAAAATCTACACATTTTACAATGTAGGAAAATAACATTAACTGTATTCGATGTGTTTATGTTGATAGCATCCAACAAAACCAAAATAATAATACATACATTAGAATTGCTGACAATAATAATGCAAGGTGCTTGAATTTCACGGTCACCTTCCGTATCGCAATGAATTCAAGAATTTGATTCGATCCACGGGATGTAATATGTGTGTAAATATTTTTTTTTTGCTTATTTTTCATGGTTTTCATCATTAATTTACAATACTTAAAAACATCTAAGTATTTAATCTATACTTCTTGCTGGATGAAAATTGTATACTATGTAACTTGTATTTAAAAAATGGCCAATGCATCGTGAGACTTTTATAATGTAGTCTTCAGTAATTATTTTCACTTAAATCGGTGTCTTCTAAATGCTATACAATATATAGTAGAATAATCTTTTTAAATTTCATTGAGTGAGGTACGCTTAAAACGGAAGTATACCCTTCACAATTCATTTTGGGAGAGGCCATGACTTTACAGTATCCTTTTAACACAGGTCGATCGTATATACATATATGTAAATAATATATAGAGTTTGGCATTGTTCTACTTTTAGCAGAATTATTAAAGGCCTTTTCAGTACTCTCCAGACTGTCTTAGAAATTCTATATCTTTCTATTGTATTACAAATGCAAATTCAAACACCCACGTGCAATTTGCAATTCAGTTCCCCATAGTCCAGACTCGGTCGGCAGTGAGGGGCGAGGGGGTGCTACCCGAGGAAAGAGTCGATCAATAACTGTGCACCGAGCCACGTGTGCCTCTACGACGTTAAGGCTTGCATGTTCGAGATTCTACGTTGCATCAATATCTAGGTTTCGTAGGCCGTAGCGACGTAGGTAGAAAATAATGCACTTTATAACATGGGGTGACAAAGGTTTGATTGGGGTAAAACAAGTATGTCAATTTTTAGCAATATTTCAGGCAACACAAATCATTTAGATTTATTTATTACATGGGCTGTTTGTTAGAAATTTTCAGATGTAAATATTTATCAATTAACCATTTCAATAAATAATTATTAATTATTTTTACATTAATCATGTAAAAGTTACATACATGTGATGAAAAACTTAACAAGCATCATAAAACGCCAGTGATATTACCCGTGTGATATATACAGTTCTTTATATTTTTTTAATTTGATCTCTAAGCTTTTTCAAAATATTATCACATTCAACGTAAAATTATGATAACCTAACTTTTTGAAAAAAATGGGAGAATTCCGTTAGAACAAAGAATTAGTGTAAACATATATTATTAATCCTGTGTAAAATTTTGTAAAAAAAAAATGAGTGTACTAATAAAAACTCCGCACTTATTTTTGTCACATCGATTTCGTTTACCCAGCAGCATGTTTTTATAATAAGTAAGGAAACGAATTTTATTTCCCTCCGGAAAGATATATATATAGGATGGATGAATAGTTTAATTTTACTTTATACATAACATGTTAAAACATTATATTATTTCCCAAATTTGCCACGTGGCATAAATTTGTTATGCTTGACTTGCCGAATTATGGTATGGAAATAATTTAGCAAATTAGCTCGAATTTTTTCGACACGCGATTAGTCTTAAAATATTGCACGAGACATATAATGAAATATTGAATTTATAGTCGGTGACATTTAAACTGGTGGTTTAACACCTATAAAAACATTATCAAATAACAAAATATTTACCATTTCTGCGAGTACACTATGGAATCTGTTCCAGCTCAACATTGTCTTGTTTTAATATTAAATTAGGGTTGCTATAAACAAACCTCAGAAACCGATTTCAAATCAAAGTTAATAACTAAAAATATAAATAGAACATAAGCACACTTACCATAATTTTCTTTAATAATTGAAATGTTATTAGATATTTTAATATGTTTTTTTTTACATGTTTTTGTATATTGATTCTACTTTATTTTGGTATAGTTTTTCTTTTATAAATACTCACCACCACTTTATTTCTAGTATAAATAATTCAATAATTGCTCTTACCCATACCGCTATAATCAGGTTGCCCACATTATCAATTGTTAAAATATTAATAAAATACGAAAAAAGGCTTAAAAAAATATAATTATTTAAAAATAATAATGAATTTCTTTCGAAAACAATGTTATTTGCAAGAACTCTCAGTGGTTTTGATTGCTGCTACGAAAAATATTTCCGACCTCCGACTTAATTTAAGCCATCACGAATCATAATAAAACAATGGATTTTGTTTTCACCAAAACAATTATGCATAGGCTTGACATTAACGAATTTGAAATTGCTTCTTTGATATTGGCCAAGGACAACTAATTCGAATAAAATGGTTGTGTTTCCGGTGAGCATGTTCCAAATTCATAGAGTTTGAAAAACTATCATAAGAAATTTTACTGCCGGTTACCATGCAAAAAGGCATTCGTGAAATAGAACTGAATGCATTAATAAAAAAAGTAAAATTATAGATGGCACGCTATCCCTAAACCACATTATCGTTATACAATCACATTTAATATTTGAGATTTTTAGCATTAGGTAAATACTATTGTAAGACTAAATGCGAACATAGGTGGGTAAAGTATTCTTTAACAGTTTTGAAGTATAATATTATGTGAAGACTTTTCAAGAAGTACGTGGTAATATCATGTGGGCCCTTTAGAAATATGCATTGTAAATTCTTTGTTACGTTTTATTATGGAATTACAAAAATATGTATTCAATCAGTGGAATTTTGTACAGGTGATCTAATGCTATATAATGTATTTTAATTATTATCGATAGGTACACAACTCAGTACACAAATTGAAATAGGTACACAACTCAATGATAATTCCTGTACAAAAAAGTTTATTGATAATACAATACGTAATTTTTAATGAAATATTGTTTAAAAACACTCGGAAATGGCAAAATAATTGAAGATTTGCATGAAATCATACATATTATATAATTATGTACTTAGTGTATTTTGTATGTGCGAATGAATGGCCTCAAAATACCAGGTAAAAAACAATAAAGTATGTTATTATAATACCATCATAATTATTATTGTGTTTCATTCCTCATAGTCGCAATGATATCTAATTAAACCATTCAGGTTTAAATATTTTTTGCTTCACTTGAATTGTATAATAGATTGAATTCGTGGTATTCGTGGTGATGATATTTCGCAAAACTTGATTGTTGAGTCGATTGCTGCCGGCTGTTACCTGCAAAATAAACAATGCTTGTCTTAGAAATATATTGATATATACTTACATACATCCATTTTGCACAGCAAAATCATGGCCAACTTGTAAAATTATGTTTCCTTATTTGAAATTATCAGTTTTTGACACACATTGCCAGATTTTAACAAAGGATTTTCATTTATATTTAAAATTTAATTCACCATCTCTATTTTCAGCGTTACTCTTGGTTTACTCTTTTAAAAAATAATACCGTGCTATCTTCCTCCGATGTCCATTTTTTCTGGCACTCGAAGCACAGTTTAACCATCATCGGTTAGCATATTTTCCATCAGTCCAGAAGCAAGCTCATAAAGTCGTTGGCAATGCATTAGTTAATATATGTATATATTTAATTCATGTCCGCTATAAATGTGGAGCATAAAGCCATGGAGATATATCAACAGAAGTTTTTTCAACGATAACTGCTTTTATTTTTTTGCTGTAACTCTATTTTTCGAAGAGAGTACGGATATAAGGATAGGTCTAGGACAAAACTAGTGGTTGACAAATCCCACTACAATAAAATTATCTTATTTTATTTTCATAAGAGTTTAGGATGCTTAAAATTAAATCCACGCATTTTTAATATGTGCTAACAATTTAAAATAAATATCTCCATTAGATTAAGTATCCATTTATTAAAAAAGTATTCCAGCCATGACAAAATTTATTATTCAAAGTCGCAAATGATCTAGACATCAACTGATGGCGAAATAAAAAAATACGCACCTCCAATAGATAGTTTCTCAGTATCGTATGTCGATCGTATTATCTCCGGTCCTTGCGTTGAAAATGTATTTGTGAGCTATGTTCACAGTTCTAGATTAGGGATCCCAATCAAATATTCGATATTCAAATATATTCAGCCTTTTTAATATTCGAATATTAAGGAAAGTATTCAAATAGTATTCGTAATATTTTTTGAAATAGTTACAAAGTGGAAATGTTCACAGTACCAATAAATATTTTTAATACTCGACTAAAAATGAATTATTTATTTTGCACAAAGTATATTTGAGAAAATTAAGTTAATTAATCTAATGATGAAAATTGAAATACTTCCCATGACTATGGTGTGGGAGAGATATCAATATTTTCAAGTATTATATCTACTTCTGAATTGCATCGTGAAATGCAAAGCACGATTCTTTTCTCTTGTGGAGACCAAAAATGTTTTTAAAAAAAATCACTTTAAAAAAGAACGGTAAAGTTGAACGTGCTTAAACTCTTTCAACAATAAAGTCAACGTCAACCGCTACTGAAGGGGTATTTTCAACGGCAGGAATTATAAAAACGTATTTGAAATTGGGAACATTTAATGTCCTATTATTTTTTCAATTTTAATAAATGAGACTTGTTTAATAAATGAGGTCGTTTTCTTAGATTTTTATATACTTTGTATTATTTTAATGTTATTTTATGTATATTAATAATATTATTCAAATCAATTTTGTATTGTTTTTTCATACTTCAGATACAATTCGAATAGTTTAATTTTGACTATTCGATATTCGAACAGTTGATTATGACGAATAGTTACGGTGATCTCTATTTCAAATATATTCACGAAGTGAAGTAACAATCATGAATCACTATTCGTCAAAAAATAATAATGTGGTTCTTTTATTCACTCCTACATATAATAAGCGACGTTAGCACTAAATTTATAAATTTTCTTTAGTTATGTAAATGCTTTAGTCATTCCTTCAATTTATATTTTTGTCTTTGAAAACACTCTAGACATACTACTTACGACACAAAATATTTAATAAACACTGTAATAGCTTGTACCAGGGCAAAAGTCTGCACGAGTCTTGCCTTAATTTGTTATATATAATGATATTTCCACGGTTATTTTGACAAGAAAATAGTCTTAAATAAATCAACAGTGCGCTGAAAATATAGCTTTTATATTTTGTATTTTGAAAGAAAAAATATCATTTCATTGAAATTTGACAGTTTTTCATTTGCGAAAAAAAATATACTCGTTTGAAATATTAGCAAAGAAAAAATAATATGTATTATGTTATATGTATGACGTATTTAGATATGCGGATAACCTTGAAACTTGTCGGTGTAAAAATCAACGGAGTTGGTATATAAATGATCCAAAGGGTGTACATGATTTAAATGATTACCTATGTATTATACACTTGTTGATAAAAACCAGTTTCATAGTAATGCATCAAAGTTATACCGACGGCAGTAGACATAAAGAAGCTATTACTTTTGTCCTTATTTTAAGATTACATCTATACATCTTTATGATCAAAACCACAAAATGTAATGTCCTTTGCCCAGTAACCTTATCGTTACATAATGGACAACGTAATTCGTTAACCTCTACAATATATTTAGGACTGTCTATGTGTATTTATTTTACGGCAAGCAACGTAATACCATAAAGACCGTGACATATTTTTTCTAATACCTTAATACCTTCTGAACACACTTCTTATGACACTCATTATATTACGTTTTGAATCGTCAAGTGTTCCGGGTCAATGTAATATGTTTGGAAATGGATACCATAATAATTACAATAATTTATTCAGTATGTTACGTACTATGAAGGTACTAAGATTTATCAAAAAGAATTTTAATGGATGTTGCATTTGAATTTTATAATATTATGTGTGTTACGTCCTAAATTTTGTCTGCCTTACAAATCATAGTATAACAATGTATGCATATTTTAACTTATAACAAATGAATATAATGATTAAAATATATAATATTCTTCATGTTTACGAAGGTTAATAATGGAGTAAAAATATGAAAACTATAAAATAATTTATAATTCTGTATATATAGAAAATTTGGTTATATGATATATGCCAATTTTTAATATTTTATCCTTGGTGTTTTGAATGTATAAGTTATCGTGAAAACACAGTGAGTAGTCATAGCCTTTCACAGAAACGACAACCGACATCTTAAAGCCTTCAAAATCTAAATCTATTAGGAAAAAATACTGAATAGTATTACTTGAATTGACATTATACATTGGGAATACAAACAGTGTCGGATTAAGCACTTCGGAAACCTTGGAGTAATAGTTTGGAGACCCTGTTTTTTGGATAATATAAAAGTGATACAAAATTTCATTGTATATAAAAATAAATATTGAAACCTGGCTATATAAGCTATATAATGAGGCGCCTATGTTTCGGAGGCTCTAAGCGCGCGCCTCATTCGCTTATGGAATAATCCGCCACTTTATAAAAATAATATTATTTTACTTGCTAGGATCTTCAATAGTACGCCGAAAAAATATATCAACTTTTTTATATAATTCTTCTGGAACAAAATACTTCGCTATTTTTGACCTTGCTTAAAAATGGCAGCTTAGAAGTTGTGGTGGAGACAGGGCCGGCTCGAGAATTTATGCGCCCGTGTGAGAGGCGCAAAGGCGCCTCGCAAAACTAAAACAAGTGAGAAGGTAATACTAAAATCGGGGCCTGTGCGCTTGTGTGCGCCGCTCACTTTGCACACGCTACGAGCCGGCCCTGGGTGGAGCGAAATATCAAAGTAGATATCAGTTATGTGTAACATCCTTCTAATGATTCAAAACAGGGGAATTTACCGTTCTAGGGATTGGACGAGGAATATAAAATATTTACAATATTAAATATTTGGAATGAACCTTTTGAGTAAGATTAAAAGTATCTTGGTAAATGGGAATTGTAATCTGAACAATATTGAAGGGGCAGTCGCGGCATCGATAAGCATAATAGACGCCCTCTTCCGAATCTTAATGGCCTTAAAAACATCCCAAATATAATTTACAACCTATGTATGACTTTGTTTTCGATATGTAATTTTATTTTATGTGCAATTTTAATACCCGTCTATAAAAAAGGTTGGAAAAGAAGAAAATTCACGAAAAATCAGCATTTAGTTTCTCGCAGAAATTTAGACATAGCAAACGTGACGTAAGTGACATGACAATGTTTTAAATCTATAGATTATTTGCACATTGTATTTGACAAAGAAACCAAGCTGACATCGGAAATAATTTACATTTGGGAAATGACGGTATCACATAGGAAAATACACGCTTTCAATTGAATTAAGCAAATAATTAGTATGCCTACTGTTTAATTATCCTAATAAATATGTAAATCTGTACAATCCACGGGATGTGTACCAACTCGTTTACATACTTACCAGTTTCCATTAACTGTATCATTGAAAACTCTTCTGAGTAATAAATTCCATGTGATGTTTTCCTAAATGTGTGTCGCCAAGTTTTTATTACTCATTTGAAATCATTGCCGTATAAATTGTGTTCCTTTATGTCTTTTGACTCAACTGTTTACAACATGTATGGTTAACCAACAATGGTGGTTAAATAGAAAACTATATAATTTAAGATTTCGACTGAAGGTGCTTGGTGGAATTTCAATATTAAATTTGAATCATTCAAATTATGTACACTCCCACAGATTTTGTCACTAACGACCCGGGTTTCGCCTTTCGGCATCTTCAGGCGTTCAAGCGCACGGCAGTTCAAGTTCATCCGTGCGCTTGAACGCCTGAAGATGCCGAAAGGCGACACCCGGGTCGTTAGTGACAAAATCTGTGGGAGTGTACATAATTTGAATGATTAAATAGAAAACTATATATTTGACAACATAACTTCAATCAAGTTTCCACATCATAAAAATGTTGTGAAATATAGAAACAAAATGATTCCGAATTTAAATTATTCATACACGTTTACATGAGTTGGAGCAAACTTGATAATTTCAATGTTTTGACTCAACTACCAAAAGTTGTTTGGTTTTCGTTGAAATATATATAAAATATGTTTTTAAAAGTAAAATGCAGTATAAAAATTAATTTTACATGTCTATTAATGCTTTTTTTTAATAGCATTTAAACATGTTTCAAAATAATGAAAATAAAATACTAGCTGCCGAGTTTATATTCAAATAGAACATACTATCAATATTTGAATCATATAATCGATATTTTTTTTATTTTTTAACAGTTTTCTAACACATTTCATTTATATTTATCACATATTTCTAGCGACTTAAGATGGAAATTTGGAATTAGTTAGTGTTATTTCGACACTTTAATGATTCCAGAAACATAATATCGAAATGTTGGTTATCCAATTTTGTTTTTACGAATAATTAAAATTGACAAATATTTTTAGAAAATGTATGTTCTCAAAATACTAAAAGAAGGAAAGAATAATCTCAAATGATGAATTTCTACGACAAAAGTAACAGTATGTCCTATAACTAATTGGTCAACGCTATTGGATGTTTGTGCTAATGAAATGCAGTGGTCATGTGCTCTAATCTTCGACTGTTTCATCTGTTGATTTTCAATTGATTTAGCATTATGGATATCCATTACTTATTATTATGGATATTATTTATGGATATTCGATATTTGTGTTATTAAAGGCATGCTCGATTTTAAAAGCGGCGTCTAGGCAAACCGATTATTCCTTCCATAGTCATCATATAACCAAGGCCGGCGCTACCATACAGGCGAAATAGGCAATCGCCCAAGGCGCAAATCATTAAGGGGCGCATAAATTGAGTTATTAAATTATTTTTTTATATTTTAATAACCAATAATAGTTTATACTTGTATCTGTTCGTTATAATTATGTATAGTATTATATATAATTCGAAAAAGGTAGGTTGAGCGACTGACCAACAAACAGTTCTCGTAAAAAACTTCTTTTGAGATACCTCCATTACGAGGCCATATGATTCACATTAAAAGCGGACATGCATATAAAAAAATATTCCACAGTTTGTTAAAAAGGGGGAGCGCCAATAACCGTTGCCTAGGGCGCCAAATAACCTCGCGCCGGTACTGCATATAACTACTTAAAATCTACGAAAAAGAGAGGTTTAGTGACTGAATCACAACCAATTCTCATATAAACGACTTCTGTTGAGATGTTATACTAAATGTTCATATGTTGAGTTGACATTGTTTGAAAAATAGTTTAAGCTATTGACAAAATTATTGAGTAAAAAAGTTCAATAAACCTGTAATAAATAATAATGTATTTCTGTTGCAATTTTCAACGAGTCAGTTGTACAATCTTTTGATGAGTTGCTGATTGCATCATAGAAATATGACATTATTAATTTATATTTACACGCGTAGTTTTTCTACGGCATAAAATACAATTAATGTGTTGATGTGTTAAAATACAGGTAATAGATTGATATTTAATATCTGAGGCAACATTTTTTAATTCCGAAATTTCCATATCTTATTCATTTACTAACTTAAACATTAGACAATAGACAGTGTTACCAACTAAAATAAAGTGGCTCGATATGATGGATAGTTTATCTCGAACATTGGTCTATTCGGCTTTATCTTGCAACACTTAAAGTTAATTGGAATCATTTGAAGAAGCGTGCTTACTGCAGATACACTGTACATATTTCGAGTGTTGATTAATTATATTTAAAAAATATACTTCTGTTTTTTTAAATCACTTTTTATCAGTTTAAAATATTCTGTAAACCGATGTTTTCGGATGCCGTTATCCGTACAAATTCAATACACCTATTCTCCTATATATAATATTAACGCCAATAATTTTTTTTCAAATATTAACAGAATTTTCAGTAAGTAGCATATATATATTTAAATCAAATTAAATATCAATAAACAAAATTCAACGATTATTCTTTGATATTAAATATTATCAAGCACCTTAAATCGAAATCCTCAATTGATACTTACTTGTTTGCTTTCTGCTGGAATAAGCTTATTATCTGTTTTGAATCGATGTTTACCTGACGTGAGCCGTTTTTCCGCATGTGTTAACAAATACTACATAGTATGATGAAAAATATTGCGTATTATCTTAGTCCATGTGTGTTACACGATATGGGCAGAAGGACATTGAAATGGCGCCGATTAGAGATGGCGACTGACCACGATAACCCGTCGTATCTTTGGATTCGCGCAATTTAATTTGGCTAGCCAATGCAGCGCAATCACCGCCAGCCCGACTTTGGTTTATATTTATTTAACCACAATAAAAAACAATAATTTCATTAGTATCTACTGACAGACTGTTTCTTTAACCAGTTTCAACAGGATGTATTTAGTACAAAATTATAATTTAACAAACCTTTTTATACACGAGACATATAAATGACACCTCGCATACATTGGTTAATGGTTGTTCGATACATGTTAAGATAAGATGTTTAGTTAGTTTATAATGTTTTACGATATATTTTTACATAATATATCGGTGTCATATTAATTAAGACATGGAACGAATGTTAACGTATACTAGCAGCGGTGGGCTGCCAATATCTTAACAAGGGGCTCGGTAAATGTCATCCATTTTTTTATCCATGTCCGCTCCCTATGTCGAGCATATGGCCTCCTAATGAAGGTATCTCAACGAAAGTTATTTTTCTACGAGAACTGCTTGATACTTAGTCGCTCAACCTCTCTTTTCTAAAGAGGGTAGTAGGGATAAAATGATAAGCATAAGACACGACTAGTGATTAACTAATAGTAGCACCCAGTTGAATTGAAGGATCGGAAGAGTGAGAGGCAATCTTAAGACATCACAAACACCCATTCCTTCGAACAAAAAATAGATAAATCGATCGAAAAAATGCTGGAAGCCCACAACGCTTAATGAAAAAATGAAGGGACAGTAATTGCAGTTATGTGATGATTTGATCTAAGACGAATGATTTTCTTATCTTAACAAGGGGCTCGCCAGCCGCGTCGAAATTTAACAAGGGGCTCGCGCGAGCCCCTCCGAGCCCCCTCCAGCCCATCCCTGTATACTAGCTTTATTTTATTCCATCTATCAATTATCTACATACACCACATAAAGCGGTGTAAAATTACATTGATATGTTACGCTAAGATAGTTCAAAATAACAAAATAACTTCCAACTTGTTTATTTGAAATGTTTACTATTTCGCTGATTTGTACAGGATGATAGAAAAGCTTGGTAAATTTATTGGATTGGAAATGCTGTTTTTTTATTCAATAGTACATAATTGTTTTATAACTACATATAATTAATAATCCGGATAAGTAACTTTACAATGGATTGTTAAGGAAAAGTAATGTAATGATGACAGTAAGAAAATGTACCTTATGTCCTTATATGATAGAAAATTCTTTCATGTCGGGAACGAAGGATTGTGAAGATACATAATTTGGTTCTATAAACCACATGTTTAAATGTAAAATAAGGATGACAATTTAAAAATAATATGTGAGCAAAATTGAAATTGCTTTTGAAGTTGGGGTAAAACTCTATACTGCGTAATTTCTACAAAGTTTCCCATCTACTTACTAACACTTTTTTTGTATTCTTAATTTTTTTCCACTCGCTGTATTTGATTTTGAATAAGAATTCTTTTATCTATTAGTTAAGTATACTTTAACAATCTTTGGTATGAATAATAATTCCATGAAAATATTTGTTTACAAAGTAGCCAACAAGCTTACAATCAGAAAAGCGCCGTCTATTTATCATATCCTCTAAGAATTATTGCTGACTCGGTTTTCCCGGAAATTTAAGAAACCTTGAAATGTGGATAACAGCTAAAACATTGCCTAAAGGAGTATTGACATTGATCGGATACAGGGACGTCCCGAGGACATAGGCGAGTAGGCAGTTACCTAGGGGCGGCAAGTCCTAGAGAGCGGCAAATGATCACAGATTTTTTAAATAACTGAATATTTTTCACACAAATTTAATTTTGAATAAATATGATGCCTCAATGTCTTTGATAAACAAAATACCAAATCAAGAATCGATACGTATATAGTGTGAGTGCATTTTAGATTTACACTATGTTTTATGATGTATAGAGATAATAGCTATTTTTTTCATAATCATTGAACAATAATATGGGCTTTTGGATCATATTTATTTGCTAGGATCTTTGTTAATAAGTTACAAATATATTATGAATCATCTGAAAGCAAAACGGAATAATTAACAAAAGATTTGTTTGGGTACGTAGGTGATTTAAAATAATGAAAAATTAACGGGGGCTAATTTAGAGGTCTGCCTAGAGGCAGTACATAGCCTAGGAACGTCACTGATTGGATGAGATGAGTTTAAATTAACTGAATCCTTGATTTGACAATGAACCGGTACGTTGAATTTTTTATTTTTCTTTAATAAATCTGTGTATCTATTTAATAGACATACATAAACATTTGGTTTACATGCATGTTTCCATGGCCGATTATTTGTTTCTTCAGCTGTTTATGCCACGTTATGAAATTTAAGAAAGCAATGTCTCACTCGCGAATTCACATAAAATGACTCTTACGAGCGAAGTAGGTCATCTTGAATCAAAAGAATAATGTTCTTGTTTGACACGTTCAGTGGAAATTTTGAATAAATACCCCACCATTCGGCAAAAATGCTCGTGAGTCAAAGATGAATAAATATTTTAATGTGTATTAGGTATAACGTGGGTGGAATGAATATATTATCAGTAAGTAACCTGTATCTCATATCGAGATGACCGCAATCATTTCAATACGGTTTTCACACTCATAGATGAACAAAACAGTAGAGATGTGGGACGATGAGGCGTATGATTCATGTTTGCCAAGTCTAAGATTTTTATCATGATGAGTCATAATTGCATTTACGATCATGATTTATTATTCATAAATAATAAATAGCGTATATTTGTATTTGTTTTATACAATCATACTGCGTTACTGCGTCTCCTACAGCAGGGTTGAATTTACCATTGGGATTGAGAAAATTCCCGAAACCTTTAAATAGTTTTTATTTAAATCATGAAAAAAACTTAAAATACAAATTGGTACGTAAGTCTTCCGAGTATATTCCGGCAAGAAACTATCAGATGATAATATGTAATAGTTTCTAGTCTACAGTTTGATATCATCTATTTTATTACCTCACTCACATCTAGAGATTGCAATATAGTATTACCGAAATCGGATCTATTCATGGTGGTTTTATAATACCGAAATACCGATTTTGAAATCGAAAATTAACCTAAATTGAATTTTAAATGTGTAGAAAACTTCACATATTTTATTAAAAATAATATGCACGATTAATATAAATATTTCCACACCCACGTCCTTGCTCAAAGAGTCGACATCCTAAGCAATGTTGTTGTATAATGTTAAATTTCTTCCGTGAATGGAAAAAATATTTTAACGCTTTCAAAACATGCATAGCATATTCACTACAGATATTTCTGATATCAGCAGGGTTTGAAAAAATAAAAAACCCATAATGAAAATTTGCTTTTGGATAGTATAGTTAGAGATTCCGACTGTACTTGCTCATTCTTGTACAGGAAAATACATACCTAAATAAATAATGGCATAATAAATATGTTAATCAATTATATTCATCAATTATTGATTACATCAACAATCAATATTGTATTCGTTATTGCAATCATTTAAATTGATTTCATGTGCATTCAAATCATTTGTATGCACACTTTTATATGCCGCATGCTGATGTTTTTTTCTCATTGTTATATTCAATTGTTAATAAATAAAAAAAAAACACGTGTGAGAAAAGGTCGTTTTTTGGACTATTAACTGCAAAATATTATTATTCACCTTGATTCTCTAATAACAATTTTCACTAGTTTTAACGTTGAACACCGGTAAATATGTCATCACCAGTGGCGGATTAAGCACATGAGAGGCCCCAGGCGCAATACAATTTGGAGGCCCTGTTCTTCAGATATCATAAAAACGTCAGAAAATTCCTAGTAAAATAATAAAACTATATAAAATTCCAAACAAAAAGTATATGGGTTATATTATATAAGCTATTTTTGAGGCCCCTAAGATTAGGAGGCACCAAGCGCTCGCCTCACTTGCTTATAGGATAATCAGCCACTGGAGTGGCGGATTAAGCACATGGGAGGCATTGCGCAATACAATTCAGAGGCCCTGTTTTCCTGATATCTTAACGTCAGAAAATTCCATGTAAAATAATAATAATCTGAACTAAACGTATATGGGTTACATAATATAAGTTAATTTTTGAGGCCCAAAGCGCGCGTCTTTTGCGCTTATAGGATAATCCGCCACTGGTCATCACTTCTTCTTCTTCTTGGCAATAGAGTCTGGGGTGAACCTTGGTCGCCTGAATCAATCTCCTGCACTCCACTTCACGATCTTCCGCCCTCCTACGCTAGTCGCTGACTTTCAGCACTCTGAGACACCCATTCATCCAGCGGAGTCGCGGTCTTCCAACGCTTCGTATTCCTTGAGGGGTAGTACATGTGAGACATTTTCTTGGATTGGATTCATCCATGAGAGATATAATATGTCTGGCCCAACGTAGGCGTTGAATTTTTACAACACTGTCAATGTCTGGCTCACCGTAGAGGTTTTTATGCTCATTTTTTGCCAACGCCGCCAGATGCCATCTTCGCAGGCAGCTCCGAAAATCTTTTGCTTTTTCTTTCACTCAAACACTTGAAGCTTCTACTAGTCATTAGAGCTAAATATTTCATCACATGGTACCAATTAATTGTTATCAAATAAAAATTCGAACTTTTATATAAAAAATGGACTATTTCCTCAGCTTTATATTTTTTACAGAATCTATGATGTTATAACTGATAATAATACATCTTAATTGTCACCGACGTATTTTTGTTGTAATTTGTCATTCGGAAACAATCGTTATAATATATACTATAGTCTAAGGTTTCCCAAACCTTTTCTGCAATGGAACACTTCGAAAAATTATAATTTTTAAAGGAATACATATTTTAGGTTGAGTAATAATTCATAATAGTAAAAATAATAAAATGATATTATTAAAACGTATCACTCAATAACTGTGAGTAACTAAAGCTCGAAATGACTGATGATTTTGAGTCATCGAATTGCAAAACAATAGACTCAATATAAGTGAGTTAAATTCTTACATCTGGTGTTGGATCGAGTTCTGGATCGGTGTTGGATCTGTTCCTGCACTTTCACTATGTTGCAGCATAGTAATAAAATCCTGCTTCGCATATAATAGGTTGTAGAAAGCGGAAGTAATACAATAATAGCTTATTTTTACACACCGGGGAGCTCTTCTGACAAACTCGACCAGAAATTATTTATTGGCTAATCTGTATATGTTTGTTTCAAATCCGAATCAGTGATTAAATCAACATCATTTTCAAAATCACTTTCGCTTGAGCTTACTGGTTTAGCTTTCACAAAAAAATGGATTTTTGACCCAAGAATCATCCTTACTAGATTTTGAGAAAAAATGCAGAAGAGTTTTTCGCAGAACAGCTATTCAGGTTCCATTGAACACCAATGTTGAACACAGTTGTTTGGGAAAACCTGCTATCAAATTGCAGATACGGTGATTTAATTAAGCAATAGAGCTCACAAAAATCTTATTAGGAAATCAGAAGTTAAGCTAGAGAATATATTATATATATATATTAAAATGATAACCTTCTTATCACCTGCTGTGATTTTTATCGACTGCAGTTTTGTCAACGACACTACTACGGTTTTAAAAAATTTCTAGAATTTTTGAATGTACAAAATGTTTTTTTACATAGCAACTATGCTGATGTCAAAGGTGGTGTTTCAATTTAAAAAAACAAATTACAATACTAATTCAACATAATGACAATTTTTAACGATATTTTCTATTGATATACAAATACTTTATCACTTTAAAATAAATAAATAATGTAATTTCATTAAAATAACATTCTATTTAAAAATACAATTATTTGTGTTGATATGGCGCTATAAATACTAAATAATAATTACACCTATTAAATATATATTAGAGTCAATTAAAACCGAAAAGTATTTAGTATACATATAGCATTTTTTGACTATATTAAATATACAATGGAATCTTAGATTGCAAACATAATCTAGACCAGAATAACTATGTAATTAATCCGCAAATTTTCTGCGACTGTCCGCGAAAGTTTTCAGGTAATTTGCTTGAAACAGAATTAAATGAAAAAAATATTTTGGAATTTTGGATGAGACGACAACAAGAATATCCGTATATTGCAAAAGAAGTCTTGGTCATCCTCATTCTTTTTGCGATTACATACATACCTATGTGAAACATCATTTTCGTCATTACTGTTACTAAAAAATAAGCTCAGATCATGTCTTTTCACAGGAACTTTCTTGACGGAAGATTCCTTGCGAGTAAGCATTTTTGACATTGAACAGATATTGATTTATTATGTCAAAACATGCAATCGTATCCATCCTAGTAAATTGTTTGTGTAAGCTTTATATGTGTATTTAAAAAAAAAAAATCTTATTTATTATGATAAAATATAAATATGTACTAATAGTAATAATAAATTCCATATAAAGATTTCGACGATTAAAATATTCTTTTTCGTGGATCCGTGAATTATTTTTTCAGATTTAAGGGTCCGTCAGTTTATTGAGCATTGATTTAAAGAACTCGTAAATCACTTCATTTTATTTATTGTTTTGGCATTTACTTGGTAGAACTCCATTTTAATAGTTTAAAAATATCAAAGTGTTTCAGTTCTACAGTTTTTATATGTTACACGTTGATAGCTATTTCGACGATGGCGAAAGCCGAAATAGCTATCAACGTATAACATATAAAAACTATAGAACTGAAACACTTCATTTTCATAATTTTAATAAAAGCTCAAACTGTTTTTATTAAAATTCGCAAAAACATAGTGTATACTCGTGTTATTAATATACATATCGCTGCATTAAAAAAACAGTGTGATAAATCGCAAATACCAGTTTAGTGATAATTGAACTTTAAGGCTTGTGTTGTTATTTTTAAATAGTTATATTATATTCTTTTACGGTTTATGATAAAAGATAATATGACGTTGTTCTGTATACTTTTATTTTTATCTAGTTATTCTACCAATCTCGCTGATGCTTTGAAGTTACAAGACAATATCAATAGTTATAAAAGTAAGATTTTTCTTTAAATGGGGTCCTTTTTTTAATTCAAATATTTTAGTGTTTCATTATAAAGGTTTGCCTTTCAACAATCAACTGGCATAATTATCTTGAAAACGATTTTTTCATTTTATCTCACTGTTGTTTTATGGTAGCGATTTTTTTGCCAAGGGAAAGTTGTGTTTTAATTTTTTTCATTAAATGCAATGACATCAATAATGTAATCTCTACTTACTGACCTACGTCGAATCTGGCGAGATTTCAGCAAAGTAAATGACCTCTAGCGTATTAAAATAAACGAAGTTCAAGATCAGCTAAATTTGTACAAGCGCAGTTTGAATGGAAACGTATTTCACAGGTGCGATGGAAAATCAAAATAAGCGACGAGGTCAAAAGATCATGTGCTAATAATAACATTATTTCACAATATCATACTACCAATTGTTCACATAGTTCAGGTATATTGTCTATTTATAGACAATCTGAATTTTAAATTCGGAAAACTTCAAGATATTTGAACTATTGCTATTTTTTTAAATGTAATTAAAGCTGTTATATATTATACACAATGATATAACATAAATAATTCTATCTGAAAACTAGCAACACACTTAACGAATACAATTATATTATTTAATTTCGAAATCAAAAATTCGATAGTGGTTTTATTAAATTATTTAGAAGTTATGATATATTCATTTGATATAAAAGGAAATGTAAATACGGAGAAGACAGAAAATTTAATTTATGTAATAAAATCAGTATTTACTGGCTGATAGATTAAACAAGAGACTTGATGCTAATGGAATCAGAAGATCGCTCTTTGAGAGTTTTATGTAAGTGTAATATGAAACTTAGATGTTCATGACAATATAAAGTATCATTGATTACTCTTTTGCCGAACTATATTGACTAAATAATTTAATATTTTTTTTAAAATTGTAAAATAAAGACGCGGTGTTCTCGAAATATTATTTCCCTGGTCGACGAATAAACAACAATCCCTGTTTCATCTGTTGAGCACGAGCAATTGATATTCCATAAAATGTAGGGTTCAACGTTCCTAATATCGAAACCCTCGATTTTACTCCGATGACGTCATACATACGTAAAACGGGATTTTAGAATGGGAAATTTCTCCCGGGAGAGTGTCAGGATGGGCAGAAAGGGAGGCGAGCATGCGCTTAAACGATCTCAAGGTAATAATAAAGACTCTGGAAAATTCCACAAGAAGGGAAGTCTCCGTTTTTGCAAGTTAATTTATAGGATAATTTAATTTAGTTTTGATAAATTATATATATATGCATTACGCGTTTTAATTTGTTTCTTTTGATCAGCTTACAATATAAAATCATTGGCAAGAAAATATTTTTAAAAAAACCAAACTGCTTCACACGCTCATCGATATGCTAAAATAAAAGATATGTCGATTTTCGTTTTTTATAAAAAAAGTATTTTATTTTCGAAACGCACATAATTTACGTAATATATACTTTATGCTTATCCTTATACGAAGCGTTTCGTCTAAGATAAGAAATCTTGGTTTTGGACTTGTTTTGGCAAAATTCGCGATGTAATTCGAAAATGTTACGCTATGAATTTACATGATTTGAAAATTACTGTACTTATTTCGTGTAAATTAATTTATGATTTAGGTCAAGGATGGGTAACCTTTTCTTTTCTAAATGCCACATTCATTTATCTGATTTAAAATAAGGTCGCAGAAAACATTGACACTAGGGAATCTTTGGTCGACGATTTTAAAACAATTTCATGTCAATTTTTAAACCCAGGAATTTACGAATTTACAAAAAATAACAGAATTGGTCGATCAGGCCGCACCAGAGTAGCCAAAAAGCCGCAGGCTCCCCACGACTGATTTGGGTATATCTTTTTGTAATAATTAATATATCGAATATCACGATTTACAAAAGACTTAACTAAAGTTTGACGGTTGTATATTTCATACACGCCCCAATTTAAGCTTAAACTGTATACAATGGTATAAGTAAATATTTTTTCGGGATTTGCTAAAAATTTCTCAATCACGATATCCCGGGATCGCGGCCATACCAATCCCAAATTATTCAGACTCGCTTTTGTAAGAGGGCTAAAAATATACGGAAACAAAATGTAATAAAGCAATCGACGAGCATTGTCAGTAAATATTTTTTTTATTTACAAAAAAATCTTATCTCATTACAAAATAGCATACGCAAGAAAGAATCAGTTGGTGTTCACTGTCAATACTTGGTGGAAAGGCATTATATAAAATAACCGGAGAGAAGTTTAATTATCGTTGTTGCTATTTAATATATTGATTGTTTTGATATTATCAATTATATTATAAAAACCCCCCCATTTTAGATATATATTTGAATTTATAGTTTGTGACCTCACTTGCCTAATTGTTTTTGAATGCGATTGCAAATTAGCAGCATTTATTTGTAAGAGGCTCTTTTATCACTCATTCATATTTTGTATCATTATCTATTAATCATTTTCATATTTCTATCACCCATAGATTGTAGCACCACTCACTGGCACCCTTAGTAGTCTTACTTGACTTAGTATAAATAGCACTTTATGTATTAGTTCTTATCTGTTTAAAATGCTCGTGATGAGCGTTTCTGCCCTGATACTAAAAAATAAATGTTGAATTAGTACAAACCAGTGTTTTATTTTCTTGACATAAGCAAGAGGTAAGTTTTTTACATATTTGTTATACTTCTTGCTTCTCTATTGCAAATCTTATTGGCAGATTTATTCAATTTGAATCGTTCAGATTATGTACATTCACACAGATTTTGTCACTAACGACCCGGGTTTCGCCTTTCGGCATCTTCAGACGTTCAAGTGCACGGATGAACTTGAACTGACGCTAAGTAAATAATAATTTGTATATACCATTGTATTATGGATTTATACTCGGTGTTACGGAGTATCGTGTATCCACTTCATCTAATGTGTAGGCAGTTTGGCTGTGGTGCCAAACTGCCTGGAATGGTTGTTTCACCGTGCGTGCGTCTATCGTCACAAAACAGGAGGTCAATTCCTCCTGGCCAAGGGGATGGTTCCCCATTTTGTTCTGATACAGCGTCGGTCGTGGTCTTGAAGGCGCTTAGTAAATGAATGTTTCGTGTTTATATAAGAAATAAATGTATCATTGAGTTTAAAGCCATTGCTGGCGAAAAATATTAGCCCATGGGAATGCCCACAGATTTGAATGGTGAATAGTTTTAAGAATTATATTTATTTTTGTTTGTCGGAAAGGATTTATGATTATATTTATTTAGGGTATATGAGGGGCGGGCCCGGCATGTGCAGTTGATCGTTTAAGATCGGAAGACTGTTCAATTGCAGTCTGTTTATTTCTGAAATTTCATGAAAAAAGAGTTTATGAGGTACGTATTTGGGTGCAACATTATTATCCCTTGTTCCTGATTGAATACGTGTCTTTCTGAAATTAAGTGATTAGCAAAAGTAGACGTGTCCTTTTTCAATCTAAAGGCTGCCATATGTTCTGATAATCTTATAAGATTTATTCATTTATGCAACGCTGTTTTTAGAGTATGATTTTCTTTTTATGTAACAATTGATTGTTCGTTCTTTGGCGTTATGACGTACATGCGAGCAATGTCAAGGTCAAATGCGTGCCATAGTCAATAAACCGTGAATTACAAGGCCGACACGCGGAAAATTTGCTCTTACGTCACATTACGGTTTTCACACCAACAAAATTTTAGATAGATCTTTAAAATCTTACATTGTCAGTCAATTGTTTACTATTACGGATTTATCCTCGTTTCCTAAATTGATATTGATATTTTTATAGTACAACCTATATATATGTATAACAAAACCTGAATCTAAAAATAAATCTCGATTGTCAATTATTGATAGATAGAATATGTTTTTATGCATTGTTTGAAGTAGATTTCATTACGCTTGTGACAATTATTTGACAGTAAAAGTTAGATAAATGAAGCATGTCTGTGTTATTTTTTAACCACTTAATGATTAATAATGTTTGTTAGTTCAATTTTTCTTTAAATTAATATATTTTTTGACAATTGTTCTTCCAATACATTATATAGATAGTGCAAGCTGGCATACAATTAATGACCTACAATTATTTTTTTAATATGAAAGTAGGAACTCCGTATTTGATTCTACAAATTTCATAGGCAATGGTGATGTTAAAAATGACGGGGCGCTGCTTATACATAATATTCATTCCCATGTTTTTTTTTTCCGAAGCAATGAAAATTGAAAAATATACATGTTTTATGGATTTAATGCTTGTCTCTTACAGTATTCACAACTTTTTCTTAATTTTTTGATTCAACTTAGAATTTCCTATTTTTTCTACATAAACGTGTGAATGTAATTTTATGTGCTCAACATATTGTTTTCTTATGGATTTTATTGATTCTTATGGTTTGAATTATATGGTTTCCGTTTAATAATACCGTAATTAAACTCCATGTTTTAAAAAATACTAGTGCACTGAGGTTTTAAAACGGTTAGACTACTCATGTTACTTTATGATTAACAACCGATTATTCCAAATTTGCATACACTGGACTACATAATGAACTGTGACAATACTCCATAATAAACGTATCCAATCATTTCGGAGGGGCGAAAATACACACCTGTATTTAAAATTGAATGAAATGTTCATTTCAAAATTTGATTTTTTTCATATTTTTTTTTTACGAACACCATCGAATAGTTTTATTTTTAAAAAGTAGCAATTCGCCTTTCTGCTCGAAAAATAAGACAATAAACGCCCCCACTACACTACCAGTCATAGACTTAAAGCATCAATCTGAAAACTATCGATGATATAGTATTGAATGACATAATATAGTTAGCGTCTAACTAAATACATACGGTGACGTCATCATGAAGCTTTTCTAAATTTATTTGTTAAGATAAATGGAATAACTTGACATTAATAAATGTTATTGATGAGTATTTAGCAGGTGTCTACATAATATTATTTACATTTCATAATTACAAAATTTGAGTTAATGGTAATTTAAAGAGAAATCCTGATCGTAACATTTTTGCGTTCTGAGATCTCACTCGACCCTTTCAAATCCGTTTCTGTGGGGTAATGAATGAACAAAAAATTCATGTCACTAAATTCTAAACAATTATCACTTGCCACTTCTACCAAATTATATGAATTTATTTGAAAAACTCTCCAAATCGTAATTATCTGTTATATTATTCCTTCGTTTGTTTATAATTGCTGGTAAGTATGGTCTCAGTTATTATTTATGCCAAAATTCCCAATTAATGTGACAGGAACATTCGACTGTGAAAAAGTAAAAGGTTTATACTTAATGTCCCGCATCTCCACAATTTTACACGAGAGAAAAAAACCTTTATTTTGAACGAACACATTTTAAGGCGTTAACAATAGGTTAATAAAGAAAATACAAGTCAAGATATTTCACATTCCCAAATAGTTGATATTTTAAAAAATAAATGGTTTGTTTTTGTCACGTGAAGAAGTACAATACCACTTAAGTAAATTTTGACGCATCGGAAAGTTACAAATTATAAATGTGTACTTATTTCAATTAATAATCTTGGTCTTAGTGCATAATTGGTAAGTAGTTTTTTGAAATTGAGTTTTTAAATTTCGAAATTTAATTTGACGTATTCTATAAATGCAAGAAGTTTGAAACTTCTTGTTTCTATCATCAAGAATAATTTATAAATTCACTATGATTCTCATCAAATTCACAACGGCAGACTTTTTGTTTTTTCTCAATTCTTAAAAAGGTCATAGTGCCACCGAGAAATGCTTGAGAAGTACCCCGTGCACATCACTACACCAAGACGACGAAATATGTATATTATTTTAATAGTGAACGCAATCCAACTTCTTATTTTCCACTGTTTTCAGTTATAAATAAATGCATAGCTCTGGTTTCGTACCTACAAGAAATCAATAAATAATTGCTCGATAGCAATTGTGAATACAATTTACGACATATTAACATAGTTCACAAAAATCCCTTCGCTTTTGACTTATTTTAACCTTGAATTCTTAATTCCTATATACTTATAAGTTAGTATCTATTCATCTTGGGGCACTAAAAATAATTGGGTCATGATTAAAATAATAAATGCAGTTAATTTTGTAGATATATAGAATAAACATACCTAGTGAAACCAATAATATGCCGCTATCGAGTGTAGTTATACAAGTAGCGCCATCTATTGTGTATTTAAGAAACTCACTGAAACTTCGATAGAAGATACCTACTACTTTTTTGTTGATATAACTTCCTCCTCCCAGTCTCAATAAACAGGATGTCGTAGAGCAGTGTTTCTCATCCTTTTTGGGCCCCTGGCCCTTTTGAGTTTATTTTTCCGTGGCCCCTCATATCATTGTTTTCCCCAAAAAAACTCCAATTTCAAGATATTTTATCAAATTGGTGTTAAACATGCATTTTGTGTAAAATTTTGCCTTCTTGGTACAAAAGTAATCAAATGAGCAGAAAACAAATGCTAATGCTGATAAACTTCTACTGAATTCAGCAAAATTCTGGTATTACCTTAAAGAGAATTCAAGCAGGCAACGATGAAAAAAAATCGACCCATTGTATATGTATAATATAAAAGTATCTAGAATATTTGCCGTTGATAAGTAGGCTCCTAAAATTTAGAGCCAATAACTCGGGGGCTTAGGATGACAAGGGCGAAACTAACTATGCCAAGTACAAAAAAATGTAAAAACTATTTTATTATCTACTATTTATTTTATTTAGTATATGATATAAAGGTAAGATATTCTTTCAAAACAAAGTTATCATAAAAGCTAGTCTTTGATCTGTCAATTGTATTTTTATGCCGTTAAATATAATGAAAATAAATATATAAATAAGTTTAAGATTTCGACTGAAGGTGCTTGGTGGAACTTCAATATTAAATTTGAATGATTTTAAATGTAATATTGAAATTCCACCAAGCATCTTCAGTCGAAATCTTAAATTGAAGATATATTGCTTTCAGTATAGTATATCCCTTTATTGTCATATATTTAACAAAAACATTAAGATTGTTAACAATAAGATGCCAGCTAGACATTCAAAGGCAGAGATTTTTGGTGGGCCCGACGAGACAATAAAAAATATGACCGAATCTGTAGACTGACATACTCCATACAGACTTAGTTAACTTTAATGACTCAGTTGTTTAAATACAATATTGAATTCCATAAATTATCCTGTATCAGCATCAGATATATATTATAAATTGTTAATCTTTCATAGATTAAATAAACTGTAATAAATTAATGTGAATGTTCAGTGGCACTCTGTTATAATAAGGTATGTTCATAAGTACCACTATAATGTAAGAATAAGTTAATAGCAATATAGGCTTTTGAATGTTGCAAATTTTAACAAACCCTGCTATTTATCTAATAAAAGCATGAATAGGCATATTATAAATAAATAATAGCATGCTTTTTTATGACTTTCTATGGAACATATCCTCAGTTCTGTTTAATCTCCATGTTATTTGTTGGTATTTTTTACACCTAATCAATGATTCTGTATAAGCTTCTCATCTTTTTTTGTGTGTTTTTCATTTACACAATTTTTTGTGTAACAAATCTACTGCATAAATCAAGGGATGTATAGGTTATCAAATTCAAATTGGATTTATAGTAAAAATAATGGCTATGGTACTTAAAATTTACTTTAATTATAAATCAGATATAAGTAAGCAGTAAGACATCATTATTCACAATGGAATGAACAATTACTACTCTCAAAATTACAAAAAAATATATTATCAATGTCTTCAATATCCCTTAAAAGCTAGAGTGTCGAGCATAGCACAAAGGCACTGGACAATGTTCGTTGACATTAAAACGTCTACTTTCTCCTCAAGATGCCGCTTGGGATCTTGTTTACCGACATTCTTGATTGCCAATTGCTCAGGAGTCATCTTTTCTTCATCTTCCAAGGCTTTATTGTAATTTTTAGCAAGCTCTAGCATATCCGAAACAGTCGTTTGATTTATGCAACTGTGTTCCTTGTAATCTGCCAACGTTAGACCGTCCATCCAAGATTTCTTATGTAAATTCAAAAGCATTTTTTGTTCAAGTTCATTTTTTCTATAATTAATACTGATGGAGTAATAGTGTCGATTGAGTCCATGAATCAGGGCCTGGACTGAAGGCTTCTGTAGATGACCCAAATTTGATGTGGTCTGTCTAGGTTCCTGCCCTAAGACCATCATATTAGGATTGATGAGACGGAATGCATCAATCACAACTTTTCCTTTAACTGACTGAATTGGGTCTACTACAACAGCAACTGCTCTTTCGGAGAGTGCTTCAAATGATTGCTGAGTATTGATATCAACACCAGACAACCAACATCCAAAACCAGGATGAGAGTGATACCTGCAAAAACAAATGTTTATAATAAAACAGTATGTATAGTGATGATAAAAAAATACCCAACATTGAACCCAAATAATAAAAAAAAAACACTGTTATGGCACGCATATCATAGTTGTTTTATTTTCATAAAAATATTTATGTAGTTTGCCTTTTCCCAAAGAAGAATAAGTGTATAAGAATATTTTGTTCTCCATCGTTAAAGTGATTTTTATCATAATGTAAAATTACTTCTCAGTCGATTTTAAATTCAATTATGAGAAATAAAACTCAGTCATGCATGTTTCACATTTGAGGATGCAACATTATCCATGCTTATTTAAATATGTTTAAAAAAAATACATTGTTAATAAATAAAATGATCAAATAATACAAGTAATGAACAGAATAACAGTAATCTATGTGTAAAATTGTCCTTGAAGACAACTTATAGCAAGCTTATATTTTTTTCTGTTCAAAATTATAATAAGTCGATTATCTATTGAATGATTGATAGACTTTAACATAACGGAGAAGGAAATGAGAACTATACTAACCATCCAACAACCATCTCAGGCCGACCAGTCTGTTTAAGCATATCCAACATTTTAGCCTGAAAAACAGGGTCAACAGCCTCCACAGAAACTCCTGTTCCAGTTTGTGGCATTGCAAATACATCAATTACTCGAACTGTGTAATCATCGACAAATTCACCTAAAATAATATGATAAAACATGCATTTAAACTGACAAAATATGGTTCTCTAACATGTTACTATTTTTTTAACCTTGTCCACTCTCAATGTGGAGCATATGGACGCCTAATATAGCTTCTATCAACAATGTTTTTTACAATAACTACGTATTACTTAGTTGCTCATTCTCAAGTAAGGATAGAAAAATAGGGTTAGAACAAGACTAGTGATAAACTAATTGCTTCAGCTATGCTTCATTTTCAGGTCAACACCATTGGCATCATATATAATGTTCACATGTTAGAATCACAGTACAACTGTCACAGTACACAGTACTATTCAGATAATATTTTTTAAATGTAAAAAAAATACTGCATATTTAAGCACATATTTATTTCCGAAATACACAGCAGTATTGTATGTAGTATGTGTATTTTTTCTCCCGCTGGAGAAATTAAGTTAAGAAAAAGTAATATTCTTCCGCTAATTTTCCTTGCACCTGGCAACTACCAGTCCTGGAGATGTGGATAAAGGGACAAAGCTTGGAACATTTCATGTAAGATGACATATGTATTTTGTATTTCGCATGATTTTTCAGTGGTCTTATTGTGTGTACTATTGCTGTCATCAAGTTCGTAAAAATAGATTCCAAGTCATGGCGATGTTTGTAGCTACATAGTGAATTTTTTCGAGGAAATAATCGTGACCTACTAAAAGACAAATTTATCCCCTTCTTTAATGTAAATATGAATAATTTGGAGACTTACCCAACATCAAACCCATAACTTCCATAGGAACTCCAGCTCGACCATGTTTCAACATTTTGAGTAAAGCCAGGGAAGAAATGTATACTTGTTCAGCGGTGTCCACCACTGGGGCGTCAGTTGGTGGAGGAGCTTGTGATAAGCCTGGCATCCCTCCACCTAACCTCAAAAGACGATCCATGATCTGTAAAATATTATAACATGTTAATAAATTGAATACAGAATACCTTGTAATATACATACAGGGGAGCATGCATTATCAGAGGTCTGATATTTAGGTATACCGGAACTATATTTATTTGGTGTAAAAATCTCGAAATATATACAAGATATACAAGAAACGAAATGTAATGATCAACACAATCTAGTAAACAATTAGACTTAATGATTCCAATCGGAGTATTGAATTATGTTTATTTTGCTTACTTTAATAAGGTATTGCTGCTAAAAACTCCGTTGGAATATTGATATTACTAATGCAACTTTGACAACTCAACAACCCGGCGATGTACCACTGTGACAAGCGGAATCTCAAATAATGCAGGCTCACGGATAGTCTCGAGTCACGGAGAATCAAATCATGATGGCTGACAGGCAGGGTCGTTCTGTTCTCCGGGAAGAATTAGGGCATGGACCGCAAGGCTTAGGTGATTACTTAATGCCCAATTTCTTTCTTATTTTTATTTCCAATAATTTTTCAAACTACAATTTCATTCTTATTTATTAAACGACTTGTTTAAAAAAAGAACATTCTCAATAATTGTGTTGCCATGTTTATGAAAGTTCCGTGGTATTAGAGCTATTAGACAAAATATATTAATCTTTAATCCGACTTTTTCACTGGTATATTTATTATAGGCGATCCTGATTCAAAATTTCTTCGCAAAGTTGAGACCGAAGTAATGATTCCAAAGTTAATTAGAGAAAAGGCTAAAACTGAAAAATGTTCTCTTGAAGTACAGGAATTCAGCAAATGCTGTAAAGACGCTTCATTCAGTATGGTTTATAAATGCCGCAATGAAAATTCAATGCTAAAAGATTGTATGATTAAGTGGTTCAGTAATCCTGAGTTCAAAAAAATATGTGAAGAACAATATTTAAAAGAAAGAAGTGAATACCGGCGAACAGGAGTGACCAAGAAGGCAAAAATGGCGCAAAATGCTGAAAATTAAGATTTTTCAAAATTCCACAGCTTAAGTCATAAATAAATGTTTGTTACTTGCACATTTATTCAATATAGGTTTGTAGAATAAGTATTGTGTTATACATTGGTCTGTCTGTGTATTTTCAACGTCCTGCTGTGAATTAATTTTACTTTAAATAAAATTTGAAATACATTCACATTAATTTATTTTTTGATTTGTCGTTTTTATTATATGCATTGAATATGCTTACTCTAAATCCGGTAAATATGTCATATAGTAGCAAGTCGACTATTGCGGCGAACAACTTCACAAACTAATCTGAAAACAACGCCACAATTTAAAATTATTTTTTGAGGGCTTGATAATTGCGTTAAAATCACACATTAAAAAGAAGAACACTGATAAATTATACGAAATATTTCGCCTCCATTATTCATCAATGCTTCAATAAATATTTTAAATGGTGGCGTTGTTTTCAGCTTAGTTTGTGAAGTTTTTCGCCGCAATAGTCGACGTGCTACTATATAACATATTTACCCAATATAACTGAGCGAGTGTGGTCTCGTTATCACATCTGACGTGGTGCAAAAATGCTGCATGTAGTGTCTTGATTTGCCAAACATGCCAAACGCTGCGTCTCTAGTTTGTATTAAAGGCATATTATATTTAATGTGAAAAAATACATGAAGATAAAGGATGTGATCTTATCTTGCATACTGGAGTACATTGGGTCAGTAAAGATAAAGTTGATAAAAGATTTATAAGCCTACTTATTTACTTGAAGAAATAAAAATATTTATCAACGTAATAAATGATAATTTTGCTGAACTAACCAACTCTTGCTGGCTGGTGGATTTGGGTTTTCTCACAGACATGGAAAAATTGAATTCTTTAAACTCGGAGTTGAAAGGTAAAACAAAAATGTATCTTAAATGATCTGTAAACTTACTTCAAGCAAATTTAGATTCGTGGATATGTTGTATGACAGGTGAAGTTTCTCGAGAACTTTCCAAACATGAAGGAAATGATAGGTAACAATAAATTAAACATGGAATTATTTTTTACACACACTCAAGTGCTTCAAAAACAAACAGTCAAAAATTTCGAACCTTAAGAATAATATTTTATTGAAATCATTAATATCTGAGAAGAACTTCTGAATAACAGTGGACAGAAAAAAAATCCATTGCTGAAAATGCGGCATAAAAAATACAATCCTTTTTTCGGTTCAACATATCTTTGCGAATCATTATTTTCAAGCATGAACTTGATAAAATCTGAGTATAGATATCGACTCATTGATGAGCATCTTTATGATTTTTTATTGACAGGAAGATCACCATACATTCCTAATTATGAGGCGCTGGCCAATGAAATACAGTGTCAAAGATTACACTGACTGAGATTAATATTGTACTTTTTTAATTTGCATTTGTTAAAATATAAAGAATATTTTATATATATATCCTTAGAAAAAATGGGTGGTGCCCGTCGCTCTTCCAATATTTTAGAATCCACTTTAGGGTCCAAAAAGGTTGGGGACCCCTGAGATAGACAGTAAATAAGTATATTTTTGTAGTTTCCCTCTTGTCATCCTAAGTCCGTCTAATAGTGACTAATTGCTCTCTGTAGCCCCCTTTTTAGAATTGTATAGGGCAATGGCTTCTAAGCTTTGTTATTATGCCTCCCTAACAAAAAAAAATATTGTGCCTCCACGTGACATCCAATCCCGCATCCTTTTTTTCAGGATTCAGGCATTAGAGATCCCAGGATTGATCACTTGCCATTGTTTACGGAAATTGTGGCAAAAAGTGTCGAATTAACAGATTCCGGAATTATTCTCAACTCGAAGACTTTTTTTTTAACTCTATTTCAAAAAGTGTCAACTTTACAGATTCCAGAATTATTCTGAACTCGGAGACCTTTTCTTATTTTTAGCTCAGTCCTTAGAAAAAGTTAAGTCTGCCAGTGACCAGTGTTCCAGCCCTGTAGTGCTGTTTATTTATTTTTATATATTATGAAAATTACATGTCTGTTAATTTGTTTGCGCCTCCCTTGGCTATGGTCCACGCCTCCCAATTTAGAAATGGATAGGGTGAAATGGAAAGGATGTAGATATTTCTGTCTTCAGATTCTCATTTTATCAATAGGTCAACAGTAGATACTAGTTTATACAGTTAAATATATAAATCTAATGTAAGAACCACCATCTTTTAATTATGCAAATCACAGAGGAGAACAATAATAAAATACATTTGTTTTATGTAAAGGTTTATTTTTTAGACTAAAATAAAACGGTTGTGTAGTGTTGACATTATTAAAAATCATCATTGTCCATTCTCTCAAGTTTTGGTAACCATCTTCTTAATAAAACTTCTTGAACTGAAATTTTTTTAATGTAGTCTGGATTCTTTTGGAGTTCATTCATTGTTACATCAGCTGGGACATGTACTTGAGCAAATAAAACTTCCTAAAATAAGGAGACAAACAAGAATTATTACAATTTTAGTATCATTAGGAAACAATAGAAGACTTTTAAATCTATTTGTGGCAGAAAGTATACAGAATTATTCTTTTGTTTCTACATGACGTAACTAGATTTCAGCATTTATTATGAAAAACAGCAAAATCAATTATCATTTGATAACTATGTCATCCGTAGCTAATATTAAATTAGTTGACAGCAAATTTACTGACCCGGTATGTAGTAATAATGTATGTATATATATTTTTTAAGACTGCAATATATAGTTTTTTTTTTAAATGTAAAAACATTAAGTAATAAATTCACAATCGTTTTATAAAAATTGTAAATACAAACTAACAAATGAAATCAGGTTTGTCTAATATTTATTACAATCTTTTATGTTAATCCACCTCAAAGTTTTTCTATGACCCCAGATAGTGAAAATAATTTTAGGGCACTACTACACTGGTGAATAAATTATTTATTTATCAAAATAATCAGAACCTCACTTCAGAATGATGACAAAGAGAACTTTTAGTTCAGATCGTCATCAATAGCTTTTAACTTAGTGATAATAAATTTTATTTTCATACATACATGATACAACTATTTACACTCGAATATCTGATAGTGCCGAAAGGCGAAACTCAGGTTGTTAGTGACAAAACGTGTGGAAAGGCATAAAATTGAACGATTCAATTTTAATAAAGGACTATGGAAAATAAGATGTATAATTGGGCCTGAAATTTACAAAAATCAAAAGTGGCAAACGTGATTTCTGGGGATGTAATAATGCAGCTTCATTGATTGATATTCTTTTAAAAGTTTATTTATAAGACAATATTAAAATATGGATTATTCCACAAATAGAATTCAATATTTCATACATTAAAATCCAGTGGCGGTTCTAGGTAATGGGCTAGGTGGGCTAAGCCCGACCTGCATTTTTCACCCAAAACTTTAGATGGCTGAATAAAAATGAACAGCAATTCGGCCACTGAACAAAATAAATACATTAATAAGCGTAACTAACCTTTCCCAAATGAATATAATATCTTTGTTTTAATTTTCCTCTGTCAATATAAGACAATGTTACGTCTACCTACAATCATATTCTCGATTGTGTTTTGTATTACAATTTTAAACTGAGCCAGCATAAAAAAAACAATAAACCTATTAATACTTCACAGGGAACAAGCAACGTCACGTCAGTCTGGCAACACCACTCAGGGGCTAGAGATGTTTAGCCCGTAACCACAGACAATATTTCTTTACACTGGGGCGCAATCAAGCACGATTAGATTTTTTTGTATTTGTATGTACGGAAACGTCATCAAACACAAACGATTGTGTTTCAATCTGTCAAGCTTCTGTTGATCGTTGGGGGCTAAACTGAATCTGCCCATTACGCATACTTATGCATTGAAACACAAAACCAATATCGTTGTATTGTATGAAAGTGACAGGTATTGACTTTCAGTGTGACAGTTCTGAATTGCTTTTAGTAGGTACTTGTTATTTCACTTTGAAAGAGACGAATTTAAGGGTTCCGTATTCTATTATTTCTTAGTTACATTAGCATTGATTTTATTATATAATAATTTATGCATTGCAGTAGTGTCGTAGTATTTGTTAATTTGCTTGTAGATTAATGTATAAGGTGAAGTGGAAATATGCTTTTCTCTAGCCCACCCAAGATTTTAGGTCAGGAACCGCCACTGTTAAAATCTTACTTCAGTGTTACGATATAACTATACCTTGACTGCAGTCCCGGCCATTCTAATAATGCCTAATAAAGACGTCCAATCATATTTTGATTTAATGGAAAGAGATTGTTTATAATCTACAATTTCAATTAATACAATATAACTTGCATGATAAAATGGTTGACCTTCCTTGTATAGAACTGAAAAGTAATAAGTAAACAAAGTATAGGATACTGTATTTTTATAAACAAAGCATTAGATAAATTTTCAATTTATACATATGTTGATATAATGGCAGAATGTATACTTAGAGAGAGGAATTATATTAAACCATATAGTTATATGTCGTAGATCTGTTGATGAACAAAAAGTTGTCAGTCCCAGGTCTATTTATTTTTGATAGAAAAAAACTTTTGTCAAAAACTAGATCAGTGGTAAAACTGTTTGGTTCCAGGTTTACCATGAAAGAGTGAAGTCTTAGAACTTATTGCATATTTTATATCATTTAATGAAGTAAAAATGACAAAATATTTAGTAAACCATTTGCTTACCAAGAGATTTATAAAAATATGTGCGAATTTTTTTTTAATGTGTTGAGAGAAAGGTCATCTTCTCTATTTGTTTAACTAAAAAAATATTTTTACTAACATAGGACAGATAAGAGTGTTATAGTGTCATATTAAACTGATTACTAGTTTGGTATCTTTCCGTAGGCAATTTTATATTGTATTAACATGAGCCTTAAATCAGCGGAAAAAAATCAGCAAGCATGCGGTCTTTTCGGCAACAAATCTGATTAGTGATTGATCACAGCTTGGTAAACAAAGGGTTAAATAAAGAATTACAAAATAAAGTTGAGAGCTATTTCAGAATTACGACATAAACGAAACTACTATAATAATTCTTGTGAATTCCTATTCATCAGTGAAAATTACTATTTATCAGAGTGAATAAAGGTAAAAAGTTTGGCAGACACTGATCTGGATCAGCTGTCGCCAATCAGTGATCCGTGCAAAAATGTTGCTGGTTCACAGAGTTGTAGTTATATCATTGGAGCCAAGAATCCATCGATTTATTTCAAACATGCAGCAGCAAATATGATATGACAAATTAATTTGTTAAACATGCATTATTGCCATATAAAAATGTTACTTTTGCAACTGTTATTTTATATATTTTTTTGCTTAAATGAAAGATAACATAAATCCTTTTAGTGGTCCATGAGGTCTGAAAGGTTGGTGACTGCTGATTAAAATAATAAACAGGCAATATATTTAAAAAATGATGCTAATCAATGAATATATTTTTTATAATATTAATTAATTACGAAAATCTCCTCCAAACTTGACTCCAGGCTTCACTATCCACCCTTTGCTGCGAAAATAGTGATATACAATATATTTTGCACTAAAATCTTTTTGAACTAAACAAAATAACTTCCATGAGCTATTCAAATCTAGAGGTTTTTTATTATCATCCAATATTTGAAGACAACCAAGACCATAAGCCAAGAAATATGCTTCATGAAGTGTTAATATCAAACTTTCATTAAATTCAGATTCATCTATGTACAATTCAGGTTTTAAATGGTTAAAATAATTGTCATTTTCAGAGTTGCTGTCTGGAAGAACCATTACTGAATTCACAGGAAAAGTCAAGACATCCATAATTTCATTCTTATTATCTTTGTATTTTTCTACATCTTCTGATCTCTTTTCACTTTTGGATTCACCGTGAGCTTTAATCTTTATTATTATAGGATCCTTTGTTAGAAAATCAATGGAAGCAGGTTCTAATTGAGTATTTTCTTCGTCGCTGGAAATAATATTAACAACACTTGTTTTGTCGTCTTTTAATGATTTTGGTTCAGTGGTTTCAAGTATTGCTGTTTCTGTTACCCCTTCAAGAGCTGAATGTAGATTATTAATTTCATTTTGAAGACTAATAATCATAGGATCCTTTGAAATGTGATCAGATTTATTTTTTCCATTTATTATTCTGGTTGTGAATTTCTTACGTTGAGCAAACTGCCTTTTTCTGATAAATGGAGGCATTTTTGGATTGCTTCTCATAGTGTAAGGTCGAGATCTTGAATTCGAACCCTTTCCAAAGTTCCCCATATTAAAAAGTGCACACATTTCAGCCACACTTTTTACTGCAACACCGTATCCATTGAATATACCCGTGCAGATAATTGGTACCCAATTTTCTATTGGTAACCCTATTTCAGATTCAATAAATATTGGAAACGTTTGTTGCAGATCAAAATTACAATTTCTTTTTCGTTTAGGTTCCCTTAATTCCATGATGTTACTACAATGTTATATGAAGATTTTTCTCTATTGATTCCCAGAGAATACCATACAAATTGACTTGTATGTATTACTAAAGTATATGTGATGAGCTATAAATTGCAATAATATATCTGTGCTTATGTTTATTTTTCTAACTGTCAAATAAAAGATTGTATTGTCAAAACCGTGGGATGACCATAGACCATAAACTAATATACTTCCATAGACATAAAGATACGAATCTAAAATATAAAGGTAAATCATAGCGAATATGTTGTGCTTTGCTATCGCTTTAATCTTTTCAATTTAGCCTCAATAATTGTATAATTTGTAATATTCTATATATTTTGGTTGAAGATGAAGTATAAAAGGTAAATTTATCATATTATCAATTTGAGAGTGTTCACCCCAAGTATTAACGACCGTTAATTTTCTATGCATATTAATTCTTAACTTTGTATCATATCGACATAAATCAATGTTTTAATATTTTAATTATTTATATATCATAAAATACCACGGCCGGAGGTTTTATCATTAATGTTATAAAATCATTGTCTGTTTACACAAACGTCACTAAGTAATATCATTTTGTCAATTTAGCAACTTTTGCTCACTTTATTGCACATTGATCACTGATTAAATTCATATGACTGTAATTCAACATGACACCCAAGAATAACAGCTTAGATTATATATTTAATTATATCATTTGGGTGGTGAGTTAATAATTTTGACGAAGCTTTTATTAAATTTGTAATTATAAATTTTATAGCCGGTGATTGAGTCTGGAACAAAAAAATTAAAGTTCATCATATTCAAAAGGTAAGTTTTATCATTATAAATGGTTACAAGAAAGCTTAATCTACATGGTATGTATAATTTTCTTTCGGAAATATTTTTAAAAATTCAATGTTTTTTTTGAAGTAAATATTTTTTATTATAATAATATTATATCACATTATTCAGTTGGCTTTCTGTCAAGTCTCTATTGATCAATAAACTTTTATCTCTTTTTTAACAAGGACTTTTTACGTGTAAGAAAGAGACATATATGCTTTTTGATATCTACTGTATTCATTATGGTTGGTCACAAGACTTGATACTCAGCTGAGTTCGTCGCTATAGTATTGTGAATTTTGGGATTTAATTTCGGGTATCTGCTTGCGTTCGTATTTTCGTATTTGCTTCACACCTCATCTCGACAAAATGGCTAATATACATGACACGAATCTCAAGAACATTATTCCATCGTTACCTGATGAGAAAATTGGCAAGTTATTTATTTTAGCTGCCCAGCCCCCTGTCACGAGAGACTTCTCTTCGATACGTGAAATATATTTCTACTGTAGATATGACTAGAGAATATAATCATTTTATAATGCATAATGTTCCGTACTATTTCAGATATGATTGCTGCTACGAGTGTTCTCCAACAACAGGCCTCGGATATCCGTCAACAGAAAGTCAATTGGCTGTCATATTTACAGTAAGTAATGATCCCAATTTTAGTTATTTCCAAAGTTTTACATAGTTATATCAATTCTTATTATTTTGGTTTAATAACATGAGAAATTTATGTTTCAAATGAAGTGCATTCATATTTTATCACATTGGTTATGCTTTTTCTTGCATGATTTGTTTTGGATTAATTTAGTGATATATAATCTATTATCAAATGATGTGTAATCTTTATTACAGATCGCAAATGATAACACAAGAGGACTATAAATTTGTTGTGGAATTCGATAGCGCCGAGGGGAAGGCAAAGGAAACTCTTTTGACTGAAAGCCGTGCACAATGTGCCAAAACTTTTTTGAACCTACTTGGGCACGTCAGCAAGGATCAGACCATCCAGTACATCTTGATTATGATTGATGACATGCTGCAGGTAATTACGACTACTATCCATTCACAAAATTAATAATATACATTGATATAACCAAAACAAGTTTTCCTTTTAAATACCATTGTGGTGAATGGGTTGGAACCTGAACGACTGCCGCAGACACTGTAGGTTTGACCTCCTCTCGAGGATAAATAACAAAAAAAAAGAGGGAAAAAGATTAAAATAATAATTATATATAAAAAAAAAAAAAACAGATCAAAAAAAAAATATTAACTGATCAGATAAGCATAACCCCAATTAATTGCAGCTCGAGGTTACTGAATCAACCACTAGTGTCACATATAATGCCTACGAATGAGAACTAATACCACCACAAAAACAAAACAAAAACCAAAGACCACGCACCCGCCTACGCCCAGGTAAATCCTGGACGCTATGCGGGAAAAGCAACATCAAAATACACCAGATGAAAGGGAAATTGGAGCTCGGCTCCACCAGCCCCATAATTTGATGTATAGATATCAATCAAAAAAATGGGTTGGTTTCTAGTATATTTTCATAATTTACAGTTTACATAATTGATTCCATCGTGTAGAAGAGTATTTGGTAATCTTAAAAAACGATGTTGTGAAGCATTTGATGTTGAATCAAAATTGGGAGAAATCATTTATGAATTATTTTTTAAAATTAATTATACAAATCTAAGAAACGTTATGATCTCTGATTACTGTCAGAATAAATGAAAAAAACAAATGTGTATTCATTCGTATCTTAACTAATATATATAAGTACTTACACATAGCTTCCAATATTACCGATTTCGCCGGAAAATCAGTAATATTCAGTAATATTAGAAGCTATGTGTAACTACTAATACATCTTAGTTAAGATACGATTGAATATACATTTGTTTTTTTCATTTATTCTGTTAGTAAACCGGCAGAAAATATCAGGAAAGCTGTTCTAAAGAAGCAGTCTTTTTTTCAACAAATTTTTTAAACCCCACCTACCACCAAACTTACAATTTAGTATTTTGTATATTATTTACATGAATTTTTCTTGAAAAATTTGTTTATAATATCAGAATAATTAAGTCACATTAGTTGCTTTGTGTTTTAGATAAGTATGGTTTCTTGACACCAGTCGAATTATTGCAATCCTTTTGCGATACACTAAAATATTCTCCCAAACCATCAGTGGCCTAAGGGCTATCCGCTGGCGAATAGAAAAGTTTTTCCCTGATTTTAACAGTTTTAAATGTTCAAATGTATGTATTTCTAAAATTCTTTACTTGTAAGAAAGATGATGTATTAATGTTTTAATAAGATATTTGTTTCCTTTCAATGAGTCTGTCAGTAGATAGTCATAAGAATGCTGTTAGTTTTTATAAACCAGAAAAATAACTAGAGTGCACAGCAGAGTATGTTTCACAATTTTATGTCGGAAGTTTTATTTTTAGGTCTGTTTAAGAGGCCGCGGCCAATGCTCTTGGGCATCAGTTGCGTGTAGATTGCTTTTACTTCCATATATTATTTATATTAATATTTTTAATCCCACTTTTTGAATTTTTTAGGAGGACAAGAGCCGTGTGGAAATATTTCGGGAACACTCCTTGCGCAAGAGGGATTCTCTTTGGGGTCCGTTTTTAAATTTGCTTAATCGCCAAGACGGATTCATCATGAATATGACATCCCGTATCATCGCAAAGATCGCTTGCTGGTCTCACGATCTTATGGAGAAAAGCGATCTACACTTCTATCTTACTTGGCTCAAGGATCAATTAAAGCTGAATGTAAGATTGACTCAGGAATTCAAAAAAAATCCTAAAAGTATCTAAACACCCCATTCATTTTATAAATAATTTCACCCGTATTCAAACAAAAATCATTGTGCTTAATTTTTGCATGACCTTTTCAATCATTAGTTTATAACTCCTGTGACAAAATTTTATATTTAAACACTTCATTAATGTAGACCTTAATTGTTTTCCTTGTCACCGAAAGTTCTATAATAATTTCATATTAAACCATTTTTCTAAAATTGGCCCTGATAAAATAAACAGTTAGTTAGTTTGATAATTAAAATATTGTCTAGCTGAAGAAATATATATTTACATTGATATGGTATAGTTAGATATAAACTGCTTAACTATTTACTATCAAAATGAATATCTATATATTAACACAAATGTTTGACAAGAATAAAAAATCATTTGATTTTTACATGTTGACCCTTCATAATGCAAAATAAAATTAAACGTTATTCTGAACAAAAATAATTGATAACATTGGGCAGAATTCGTTTAAGATTGGTTGCCTGCATGAAATATGTTTTTCTAATATAGATGGACAGTTTGATAGTATGATAATATTTTTAGTTTGTTGCTAACCATAGAAAGCAATCGTAGGCATTCTTGACACCTTCACAATGCTTTTTATGTGTCCAAAAATATTTAGAATGAATGGTTAAACCAAAACATTGTTTATTAGATCTATAATTCTAGCAAAAATTGGACTTCTTGTATCAATTTTGCTCTCCAAATTGAGATTGATAACCAGCTTAGCTTATTATTCCAATCTTTGTTAAAGATTATTATTGTTTTAACCATTAAATATGTTAAATACATCGCAATACAAAATGATTTGCAATATTGTTTTACCTACATTAATAATGTACAACTGTTGTATGCAAGTAGCAAATTTAATATTGAATATGAAATTTAATATTGGAACTTAAGTTTGACATCATGAATTAGCTTTTAATAAATTTATTAGTTGTTTTAAATAAATATAATAACTTAGCTTGTCCATTCAGATATTATTTTTATAAGTGTGAAATATTTGTGAGAATAGTAGTTTTATTGCTCTATTTAATATTAATGCTTGTACTCATTCACTTTTAGATGTGATTATTACATTGTGTTGCTTTGCACATGTTAAAATAATCTCCAAATAATGCTTTCATATCTAACAAACCTTAGAAAAAAAACTCACTTTAGTTTTTTGATATCTTACTAAGTTGTATCTTGAAGTATGCAGGTTGTGTCGACCGATTGTCCTCATTGTGTTACTAACATCACAGGTCTTTGGGGTTGCTCATTTTATTGAACAATCTTATTTTTCTTTTACTAACAAATATTTGGTGAACTAATCATATTTTTTTGTGACTAATAATTGTAAAGAGTGTTCCTGTGGACGCCTTCAATATCACACCTTCCTTAGAATTTGTATGTATGCAAGATAATTATATGTGGTTTCGTCTTCAGAGTGTATTAACACTGCTACCGCACATTGCATAATCCGTCGCAAGAAACTAATATTTATAGTCACCTGTCGCTTGATTCTTCCGTATTCCACATGTTGGATTTTCCCATATTTTTTGATATTATTTGAAGGCGGACCAACTGGCCGCAGACAAAAAAAATGCTGAAACAATGCGGCAATTGAGCAGCGGCACCGATAAAGGGATTAAAACAATTCACGAGTCGTACACGGAGGTTTCTGCAGCTATCGATGAGCTTAAAGTTTTTTCTGCTGAAATATCGGTCGGTAAATTTTCATACCATTAAAGTAATCACAATTGCAAGATGTTATCTTCATTGAAGTTTATTTTTATGAAATGATAATGAAATTTCAAAAGTTTTCTGTTACATAATCATTGTTATATATAATTTAAACTTTGGTGAATATAACAAATTGCTTAATGATTACTAATAGTTAGAATTCTTCATAATGGATAGTGTAAATATGATCCTTATATTGTGATTGAAGACTTCCTTTTGTAAAAGATATATTACGAATCAATTTGTTATGTATATATTCAATGTGTCAATTATTTCTTGTCACACAACTCTTTGCCGGAATGTTTGATTTGTATGGCTGTCTATCCACAATTTCTAAATCTATTGCATGTTTTGAGAGCATGAATTTTGTGTTTTTATGATTGTTAAGGAAACTTTAAACATGCCATTTAATTAATGTTGGTATATTCAAATAACCAAGTTCTGTATTAAACATATAATGATAAAAATATTTAAATTAAAACTGCAATATTTTTTCTCTAATAGATTCCTATACAAAACAAAGTTTATATTTTTTCAATAAAATGTTTTCACAGTTCTTGGTTTTTTTGTGAATCTACTTATTTTTGTAATCATCAAAGACGTTTGATTTTTATTAAAACAGTTTTTACTTCATCCAATATTGAATGTAATAAAAAATTCCTCATTTTCATATCTCATTGCTATTTTTCATATGTTTGTATTGATTTTAAATTTTACTATAGTTATGCTACATTCTTAGGTACAATTGGTCAGGTTCAAATCCTAGTTTAATGTGAGCTTATCAAATAATAAAAGTCTGGCCAGGACATCCATGCTAGCATACTTTTCAATTCCAAGTTGTCCTCATTATTTTTAAAATAAGCGTTGAGAAATCAGCTAATTGGGTGATCAATATAATCCACTTGTCAGTATTCAAAATTGTACCTTTTTTATCAAACATCTTCATTTGCAATCTCAAAGGTTGGATTATATTCGCAGAGTAATGAGTACATTCAGTCAGTGGCTCGCTGTCTTCAAATGATGCTGCGGATCGATGATTATCGTTTCGCCTTTCTCTCGGTTGATGGAATATCTACACTGCTCACTATTTTGTCGTCCGGAGTCAACTTTCAAGTAAATACATTTTTATTATTAATTACTTTTTCATTTTATTTATACAATACCATTCATGCAATAAACAGCATGTTAAGCCAATTCTCATAGACAGTAAAAAGATTTTCATTAAAGATTTAACAACAGATACACATTTATACTTACATAAATTTGACCAAAAAAGTTGTATTTGATATATTATTTAAATAAATATGAAAACTGTTTTGATCATTCATTGAAAAACATATGATTCTTGGAGTATCTTACTCCAATAAGCTCTTATAATTTATTAAAAATATATTTTCTATAGATCAGTCATGTTGCAAGTTAAGTATGATCTAAATCATTTTTAGCCAACTGGTCGGTCACAGATCGGTGCTGGTCCACTGATTTTTTTTGCCAGTATTTGCAATCAGACTGATATTTTTTACCGGTCTGCAGTATATGGTTGGGAAATACTGATTTAAATTATCTCTTATAGTTAGACATAGATTTTTTAATAAATATGTCTTTGTAATTACAATAACGAATATTCTATCTTTCTTTTAGGTACAATATCAACTTGTATTTTGCTTGTGGGTGTTAACCTTCAATCCGTTGTTGGCGGAAAAAATGAACAAATTCAACGTCATTCCCATCTTAGCAGATATCCTGAGCGATTCGGCTAAAGAAAAAGTGACCAGAATCGTACTTGCCGTTTTCCGCAATCTTATTGAAAAACCTGAAGATAATCAGGTATGAAATTGAAAATCTTAAAATTACATTTGTATCGTTGTTTATTTATTATATAAATAAATTAATTAATTCTATATCTTCACTAGGTGGCAAAAGAGCATTGCATCGCTATGGTGCAGTGCAAGGTGTTGAAGCAGCTTTCCATCCTCGAACAGAAAAGATCAGAAGATGAAGATATAATGGCAGACGTTGAGTTCTTAAATGAAAGACTGCAGGCATCTGTACAAGATTTGAGCTCATTCGATGAGTATTCAACCGAAATTAAGAGTGCTAGGTAAATATTTTTTAAGCCGTCTGCAATCAAATAGGGTAAACATATCTCTCACCTAGTTACACAATCGAAATAGACATATATAGAAAGAATGGGCCTGGTAAAGATACTTCAGGTAGCAAACCGTATGGTCAAATCTTTCCAAAGGTGGTCCATTGTTCTTAATCGGAATTATTAAATCTTATATTATATCTGGACAGATTTTGGCCATTTGAATCAGAAAAAAACTTTAAAACACTTTTTATGCTAGAAATCCCCATGTCATTCGATTTAGGATGAACGAAATAGAAAGAAAACCAATTTGTATGTCTAAATAATGTTGCAACATACTTTGCACCGAGAAATGTCTATATTCTCATAGATAATCAGAAGTTGAGATTCAGGCAGTTAATGTACAAAAAATCACTACTGTACTAGGCTGCGTAGATACCGCAAACAAACAAACAATTGCCCCTACTGAACATTTAATATATTTGACATAGCATTAAGCCCCAGATACATACTCCTTTTTTTTTAAGTACTAGCATATCAAATGAATTCACATTATTCTAGGCTGGAATGGTCTCCAGTGCACAAGTCGGCTAAGTTCTGGAGGGAAAATGCTGAGCGCCTAAATGAGAAAAATTATGAATTGCTCCGTATCTTGATACACCTTTTGGAGACATCCCGTGATGCACTTGTTCTTTCAGTTGCCTCTTTTGATATTGGAGAGTATGTAAGACATTACCCACGCGGAAAACAGTAAGTTAAAATATATACATTAATATTTTATGCAGCGTCATAAATTTACTGTGGTCATAATTGAGTGCAGTTATGCTGAAAAACTTATAATGAATTATACTCTGCATATATTATGTTATGTATAAACAAGCAATGGTCGCTTAAAAATTCCCACAAACGATTTTGCAGAGTCAAGTTTGTATAAATTTAAAAAATATTAAAATGTCCTTTCGTAATTACTACTCAGAATTTTCTTTTCTGAATATGTAGAATAACAAAGAGTATCGTGTTAAATATTTTGTTATTAACAAGCTATTATTATTCAATTCTAATTAACATGTTAGTTGCACTTGATTTGTTCTAACTGTTGATTCTCCGTTTGATTAAATTCAATGTGATCTTAAATTTAATTTACTGAATGACATAAAAATAAATTACAGCGTGATTGAACAACTGGGCGGAAAACAACTTGTGATGCAATTACTTGGACATGAAGACCCTAATGTACGCTATGAAGCTTTGTTGGCTGTACAAAAACTGATGGTGCACAACTGGTATGCTTATCGATGATAATACTGAATGTTTACGTATTTTGATCGTTGAACTTGTTATAATTGTGTTCAAATTTTAGGGAATACCTTGGCAAGCAATTGGAAAAAGAACAAACCGGAAAGCCATCAGGAGGAAGCGCAGTCGGTACAAAAGCTTAGGGCTTTTAAAATAGGTGTTAATTTCGGACTCCGCTTCAACCGCAAATATAATTTTGCTCATTTTTTTACCAAGAAGCAAATATACACCAGTCCCATTTCGATGATATTGAACATATTTATGGAGTATTACTATATTCTAAGTTATTGTAATGGCATGTCATCAAATATAATTTCAACTGTGTTCCTGACCTCTGCCTTCTTATGTATAATATTTACTTCAACAATCGTGTATATATTAAATTTTCAAAACAAATATGTATGGCTTACTGTAAATATGAGGAATTCTATAGTTTCACGTCATTCTAACATTCCACATCTATGATTTTATCATACATATTCAGAAAACTGTTTTGGATTGTAAATAAGTGCTTTTAAGGCTGTTAAAGGTTTTCATAAACTAACAATGTTAAAATATTTCCCTTTTTTCGTTAGATGTAGTTCAAGAATAATTGTTTCGTTAGTTATTTTGCAAATTGTACCTATACTTGTCTCGCGTTCTATCCTAGCACTAACGCTGGGCCTTGTTGACAATGTAAAAAAAAATGTTAGAAAGAGATACAATAAAAACCATATTAATTGTTTTAAAGTGTTTTAATTACATATTGTCATAAATCCAGTAACTATAAAATTTTATAGTCTTTTTCACATTACAATAAATTATACATTACTGCAGACATAATATTATTGTCATATCTATACCAGTCTTGTTGAGTCAAAAAAATATTCTTAATGCACTTATATAATAAAACGAGACTTATGATAGTGTTACATTATGAATAATTAATGAGTTGAAATATTATGTTGTTGATAAAGTTATATTGAAATACTTATTGCTTACCTCCCAATATTATCTTTCATCGTATGGCAATACCTTCCCTCCATATTGGAACACCCCTAAAATTTATAATCAATACAATATATCAAATAATATATCATTACAATTAACTGAAATTTAAAAAAAAATTCACTTACAATTTAGGAATATTTTCAACATCACTCGTGGATGGGTTTGATGAGGTATTGTTGAACATTGCTTCAGATTTAGCAATTCTACGACACCACTGTTCTGTCGGCTCATTGTATTGTCCGCACCGGAAAACTTTGTTTTGGTTTATATTTTTCTTAATTATAGTTGGATGATTTTCTTGCGTTCTCTTGGCACGTATTTTATTGAGATAGATAATGCGGTTATTCATAAGGACATTATCTCGCAACCTGAAAGAATTTCGCATTGCCACAGTATGACGAATTAATGTAACAAACGCGAAGTGCAAATCGATGAAAAGATTTTTTTATAAAATAACTCGCCAATTTTGTAAAAAAACTACTTTTCATAAATATATATTTGGATTGAGTGATACTTCTTATTTCAATACTTAAGGAGGACATATAGTAAGAATACACTATAAAGCTCTGCATGATAATCAGTTATTCACGATTAATTTATGATCCCTAATAAAATAAGAAGATTTTTAATTAATTACCTAAACTGTTTTATCTTTATGTTTGCCTCTGTAGAAAGCTTTTCCCTTTCCTTTGACACAGCTGTTTCTTTTTCTAACTGTCGCAAATCAATTTCACATTTCTTTGAAGTTGCCCAATTTGAAATCAAAACATGGTCTTTGCTTCTTTTTTCTTTGTCATGTGAAGACGCTTTTTTAATCATGATCGTCTCTGCCTGTAAGTTTGTATCATTAAGTTTCATGTGACAGCCCGAAAAAACACACTATAAAGTAGTGAAAATAGCTTCTGAAATAATAAACTGTACCCTTATTTCATCCCGGTTTTTATTTTCTTCATGTTTAGTCGACTTCCAGTGTTCTATATCCTTTTTAGTAATTTGCTTAGAATATTCATGTTTTACTTTATCTAATTTTTTATTTGAGATATTGTAGCTTAGATTTTCATCAGACAATTTTTTTTCATATTTATTTAATTCACGTAGTGTTTTCCAAGAAGAAATTTCTTTGGCTTGCAAATCTTTCAACCGATTGTATTCAATTAACCAATCGTGGTGACTTATGATGTCGTCGGCTGAGATATCTATAATTATTAAATTTTTCTATGATTTCATCAAATATTGAGATACTATGATTCAGTGTTTTTTTCAAACTACAACCTCAGACTAGAGCCTGCTTTCAAAACGAAAATCTAATCGGCGACCCCTCCATAAAAGGAGTCAGATTTCATATATTGCAAATATTGTAGGATAATTTCTCCTATTATTACTAGTAAATATTTGTAATGGACCATAGATTGAAATTTCGTCTAGAAATTAAAGAGGTAAACAGTCTGTATATAGTTCTTACCAGTGGCGGTTCTAGGTACTGGGCTAGGTGGGCTAAGCCCGACCTGCATTTTTCACCCAAAACTTTAGATGGCTGAATAAAAATGAACAGCAATTCGGCCGCTGAACAAAATAAATACATTTATAAGCATAACTAACCTTTCCCAAATGAATATAATATCTTTGTTTTAATTTTCCTCTGTCAATATAAGACAATGTTACGTCTACCTACAATCATATTCTCGATTGTGTTTTATATTACAATTTGAAACTGAGCCGGTATAAAAAAACAATAGCCCTATAAATACTTCACAGGGAACAGGTAACGTTCAAGCCCGTAACCACAGACAATATTTCTTTACACTGGGGCGCAATCAAGCACGATTAGATTTTTTTTGTATTTGTATGTACGGAAACGTCATCAAACACAAACGATTGTGTTTCAATCTGTCAAGCTTCTGTTGATCGTTGGGGGCTAAACAGAATCTCCCCATTACGCATACTTATGCATTGAAACACAAAACCAATATCGTTGTATTGTATGAAAGTGACAGGTATTGACTTTCAGTGTGACAGTCCTGTATTGCTTTTAGTAGGTACTTGTTATTTCACTTCGAAAGAGACGAATTTAAGGATTCCGTATTCTATTATTTCTTAGTTACATTAGCATTGATTTTATTATATAATAATTTATGCATTGCAGTAGTGTCGTAGTATTTGTTATTTTGCTTGTGGATTAATGTATAAGGTGAAGTGGAAATATGCTTTTCTCTAGCCCACCCAAGATTTTAGGTCAGGAACCGCCACTGGTTCTTATACAGTCTCGAATGAGCTGATGCAATATGTGTCAACAGAAAAATTTGAAATGCCTAAATCCGATTTATTTCACCTACTTTTAGTTGTAATTTCATTTAACTATACATAATAATACACAAATATGATGTAATCGACTCCATTTTTCAGTTAAAGAAATGAAATGAAGTTATCTCACAGAAAAGCATCATTGTTTACAAAGAATTCCAATTCAGTCCCTTCAAGCTGTTTACCAATCCCATTAACTGTTTGTGCGCTCTCAGGATGTATGATTAAAATAAAGTGACCCATGAGTGATATAATTGCTCATTACTTTTTTTTTGGGCAAATTATTGTCAGGATATAACATCAAATAAATATTTGTAAAGTAATGTGGTCTAAAACGATCGTCTATAGGCAGAATGGAAGTAAGAATTAATTTTAATCAACCGGGTTACCTGGCAATTCCCTGTTGATCTTACTAACAAGATTTTTTTTAAATAGCATGTGACCATCATCACTCTGACAGTAAATTGCTTTTTGTGCTTGGCAATTCTGCCAATATTTTACAAAAATATTATGTTCTTCTTCTCCCCATCCGCCGTAATTTCCTCCAGTTTCGTACACAAACTCCATAAAATGTTGTGTACTCTATAAAGCAATAGGTTTCATTAAGAAATTTCTTTAATAAAGTTTATTTATTGAAATTTATTTAAAACTATTAATCAACATAGAATTAATAATAATAAATCCTGCTGTAGATATTTTGATATTTATTTAATGAATAGTTCAATTATCATAACAAATATTTTTTTTATCCTATACAGTGAAACCTCGATTCTACGTTTTTCAAGGGACCATAATAAATGAACGAATAATGCAGGAAACCGATAATGCGGGAAATCTTGAAATAACACCAAAAAAAAGTTTAATTTTCAAAAATCTTATTTATTTATTGCATTTTTTTTATTAAAGAACAAATAAATATATTTTTAACTTGTTTAATACAAACTAAGTAGACAATTTGCAGTTAGGCACTTAAATTTTAACAAACACTCGCGTACATTTCTAAGTCAACTCCTTTTTGCTATATCGACTCATTTTTCTCCTGATTTTTTTTCCAATGTCTTGAATTATTTTCAGTTTCTTTCATTTGGGTATTTTAGTTTTGACTTTTGAGTTAGAAAAATTCCCGCAACCAGATGCAATGTAATGCTATTGATGAGCGAAAAAAATAGTCTACAAAAATGGTCAATCGGGATAGATAGTAACTGGGATGGGACGACAATATTTAGATGATAGATCGAGGAAATCGGTAAATCGGGGAATTATTAACGTGGAATTACTAAACATTGTTATTACAGGGTCTTGGTCGAATAAAAAATAAGCGATCCATGCAAAAAAACAAAGATAGTGGAATGGAAGATCAGGGTTCCACTGAAAAAAACGCGAAATGAAATGCGAGGTAAGACTATTTATGAGAAATATTCAATGAAAACGGTCAATCGAGATTATATTTTCGACGGGACCAAAATATTTGAACGATAGATCGAGGAAAACGGTAAATTGGGGAACGATTAATGTGGGATTATTTTACATTGTTCTTATGGGTGTTTGGTCGGAACTATGAAAAATAAACGAACCATGCGGGAAAACGAACAATGCGAGAACGGTAGATCAGGGTTCCACTGTAGTAAGAATTTCTCGGGGTTGGTTATAAAACAATTAAAAAAACTAGACAAATTTACAACTAGATTCGTGTTTTGAAGCTATAATATTTTTATAAACGGGGGCTCAATTCAAAATTACATTATATAATGAAACCTTAACTTACTTTATGTTCAGTACCATCATTTATTATATTTTTCATGAATTTACGGTGGACAGTCGGCTTTGTGTTTTTTGTATTCATCATTGTGTGTTTGTCATTAAATCTTCGCAAGTTGGCAATCTGAAAGTTAAAAATGAAGTACCTATACCAAGACAATATAATATGTGAGAAACATATTTTCCTTTGTAAAGAATGCTAAAATATAATTGCAAAAACAAATGCATAAATTTCCAAATGTTGGTTTGTGATTAGGGCCTTAATAGTTAAAGTGTTTGCAGTAAGCTAATAATTCCATCTAATTCCTGTTTTTAAAGGCGTTCAAGAGCACGGATGAACTTTCAGTTCAAGTTCATCCGTGCACTTGAACGCCTTTCTTGGCGGCTAACTCAAAATATTGTAGTGGGTAATTCAATTACCAGCGAGTAGTAGGTTGCCAACCACTGCCCTAGTGTTTTACTCTATGGTATGTTTATAGCATCAGGACATACCTCTTGATTTAAACATGTTTCTTTTTTTTGTAGCAGGTTAAATTCATTTTTGATGACGTTTTTTAAATCAGAAAGCATCCCCTGTATGTTAAGAACATGTTGCTTAAAATAGTCGACATCTGAAATTAAAATATAACACAATAATGTTTTCATGGAAATATATTATAGATAAAGATGAAAAAATTCAGAGGCATTTGAAAGATTGTAGGTTGGTTTGGCCAACCATGATCTATAATCTATATTATTGCTAATTCTCACCACATTGAAAACATATACACCAACCAAACCAACTGTCATTATTGTCTTACACATCTTAATTCAAGTATAATCTTAGCGAAGTTTTATATTTACCGAGATTTCTAATTTTCTCTTCTGATTTAACGTTTTCATTGAGCTTACGTAGTGAGGATTTCATGTCTTCACATTGTTCAGTGACTATTAAAATATCTTGCTTTCTAAAAAAAAAAATATTTTAAGATTTTTCATAGAATTTATTAGCCTCATAATTACTTTGTATTTTAATATATATATATATAATAGATCACATAAGAGTCTGTTCAATTTGACCCCAGCGAACCCATGAAATACCACCATCTCGATGTATAAGCAGTTACTTTTTAAAAAATAGGGTACCATTGACGATCAAGGGGCTAGTGTGAGAATGATAACACCAATCTCAAACTATATTATCTATTAAATCTTTCTTCTATTGCGTGGTTGAGTGTCACGTCGTTGACTTAGAACCCGAAGGTCATGGGTTTGATCCACAGTACGGACTGTTTTTATAGATTGATTTTTCAATCGATTGGTAGACTTATGTCCGAAGGCATGGATGTATTGGTCTTGAATTCCCTCCTACTCATCCTATCCTAAAACCGGCTTAGCGAGAACGATTGGCTAACCACTAGTTCTCTCCTTAACCTATCCTTCTATCCCTACTTTCTTTGAAAAAGAGAGGTTGAGCGACTGAGTAACAAACAGTTCTCATAGAAAAAAATTGTTGAGATACCTCCATTAGGAGGTCATATGCTCCACATTGGGAGCGGATATGAATTAAAAAACATGACTTTTTTCTTTTGAAATGTTTCTATTAAATACATTATAACAAAAATTCGTTCTATTAACAAATAGCATATAAATAATAAAATTTCTCTACTACCTGTTATGTTCTGATTCTTTAACACAATCATTAATAGTACAACAATTTATACTACGTATTGCAGAATCACTTGTTCCACTCAAAACTTTTTCTTGAATCCTCAATTTCTTAAAATCATTTGTAAGAAAGAATCCATTTATGACCAAGGAATCCATTTAATAGACTATTATTTAGTGCATTGTTGTTAAAAATATTTCATTATTTATAAATTGGTAAATAAAATAATGCTTTAATAATGTGAGGAATGTATATGAGAAAATAATTGTTGTTTAATCATGTTTACAGTTGGTATCCATGGAAACCATAATATGGAAACAGTCTGTTTATATTGTAGGTATATAAACAATCTAGGTATGATATTGTTATTTGACATTTATGTCACCCTGATCTGGTTATGATGAAATATTAATTTTATTGATTCTATTCAAATTTATTTATTGTATGATTTTTATCTAATACGATATAATATCAATAGTAATATCTTATACACCAAATTTGTCTGCATCAATGATTTTATCTATGCATGAAGACTCAGTGGTTGTCAATTTATTACAAAAAATTAAAAAACGCTTCAATCAAAAACGATTTTTATTAAAGGAAGTTCATAGGTATAGAAAAAAAATTGTAAAATGTAAAGATTCATTTTTTTATTGTTTCACTCATATTCGTCATCAGATTTGATTGGTAGCGTTACTACAATTTGAATGTTTGCCTTGAAAAAACTATATGATATTCATATTTACCTGAAATATTATTAGATCAGTGTTTCCCAACCTTATTTGTGTCACGCCCCACTTCGAGCCTTTGAAAATCTCCATGTCTCCTTTCTCTAATCAAAATCTTATAGGTAAAAAAATCGTAAAAAATAATTGCTTCAAATAAAAAATGTACATAGGCAATACAAGTTTAAGAAATCATAAAAATTTTCAAACAATTTCCGTTCCAATTTCAGGAATTTACCGATTTGCCCAAATGTTCAGTATGACTTCCAACTTGGTACAACCTCATAAAAGAGAGTGAGAGGGGTCAAATAAATAAAATATTGTATTTTTTCCATGAATATAATCTGCAATAGAATTCCTATTGGGAAATCGAACTCTTCAAACTGAAGGGGAATAATTTCAATGTCAACTTCTTAAACTCTTTGTTGCTAAAACTATTTTACCATTTACTTAATCAAACAACAACGGCACCATTACAATAAATTTGATAGCCAATGCTTTAAGCCGAGAGTGTTTTTTTTCTTATTTGTCTTATTGAATGAGTTTACAATGCGATAAACTGCAAATAAGAATCTTACAAGAAGGTAAGTGTATAATTTGAAAATAAATCGAATTTGTAAATAAAATTGACCCTCGAGAGTTGAAGAGTAGGGTATCCAATCCCGGACTCTTTTTGTGATCCCGGAATCTCAGGATTGAACAATCAATCAATAAAATCGTGTATTAATTGGGATTCTGGATTGAGAAAAATTTTTGTAGGCGATTTTGAAATCATGGTAGTTTTACCAAGCAATTTCATGTCGTTATTTCATTTAATTCCCAAAATTACCAACGTGGGACCTTTTTTTAGCTCTTCCAATCATTTTCGAATCCAAAATCCCAAGAATTTACGGATTTACCAAAAATAACAGCGCGACATCTTTTCTTTAGCTCTTCCGTGTTTCATTTTTTAAAACTTTTTTTATTTAACTTTTACGTACTATCACGTCTATACAGCGGTGGGCTGCCAATATCTTAACAAGGGGCTCGGTAAATGGTATCCATTTTTTCCATCTCCGCTCCCAATGTCGAGCATATGGCCTCCTAATAAAAGTTATATCTTAATAAAAGTTATTTTTCTACGAGAACTGCTTGTTACTTAGTCGCTCAATCTCTTTTCCAAAGAGAGTAGTAGGGATAGAATGATACAGATAAGACAGGATTAGTGATTAACTAATAGTAGCGCCCAGTTAAATTGAAGGATCGGAAGTGTGGGAGGCAATCTTAAGACATCACAAACACCCATGCCTTCGAACAGAAAATAGATAAATCGATTAAAAAAATGCTGTTTCGTACTGGGACTCGAACCCGTGAGGTCCGACTCGGAAGCCTAATACACTGAATGAAAAAATGAAGGGACAACTAATTTTCAAATTTAGCCATCTACAGAAATTGCAGTTATGTGATTATTTGATCTAAAACGAATGATTTTCTTATCTTAACAAGGGACTCGCCGGTCGCGCCGAAATTTAACAAGGGGTTCGCGCGAGCCCCTTCCAGCCCATCCCTGCGTCTATATTTGGTGTTTTGGTGGATTGCATATTTTTATTTTATGGAGATAACACTATTGCAATGTGTATTAACTGAAGTTACTTCACTTTTACGATACTTTCAAACAAGTAGAATATTACAACACATCAAACTTTTTTCTAAAATACCATTTGGCTCACTTCACCACTAATGAGCCCAAAAATAAATATTTTCGATGGATTCGGCATTAACTTTATGGAAGTTTATATTTAATGGAAAATTAAGTTGTTATTCCAATAAAATTGTGGGTAAATGTTGAAATACTTCATCTAGTAAAGAGCTGGGAATGTAGAGTTCTTGGGAATTAATAAAATCATTAAGAAAAATGATTTTTTTTGTAAATAACATTTTAAATATGACAGGTGGCTCACCATTGTTGAAATTATTTCCTACACTATTAGTGGTTTATTTTACTCCCACTCTGTGTCAATTAGAATGGAAAAAAAACCACAACCTCCATTTTTAAATTTATATGTTAACAATTAGAATCAAGTTCAAGTTTATTCGTAAATAACTTTACGATAGATAGTTTGTCTGAAGATGCTTCTCAAAGAGGCGAAACATGTGTCACAATTTGTGGACACAGCCAATGGAATAACTAAGTTACCAAATTTATTTTTATATCATAAAAATTAATATTATTTTCAAAATTCTCTTCTGCAATCCGAGTCAACCAGCTGGGGATCTTTACAGTTCAACCTCATCTATACGCCACTGCCTTAGCCATATTATAAATATTTAAGAATTTCATGTTTATTATTACAGATTATTTAATAAATAAAAATAAACAATACATGCTCAAGTATTTTATTATTAAATAGCTATTTATAATGCTTCACACTGTCTAAATGTAGATTGTACAGCCATGACGAACCGGTTCCCGAAAACGAAAAGATTGAGAATATCTGGAATAAAGGTACCTTAAAATTTCAAAGAAACAATAGCAATGTGGGGTGAAGGAATTGATTATACGAGGAGTAAGGAGTCTCCAGAGACATTGAAAATCTTCCTGTCGCCGTTTGTTAAATTTAAAAAATTCAATGTAATAATTAACTTCAGTAATATGTTATACTGTAAGATAAAATATATCTTCTTTGTATCACGAATGAGCCACAGGTAATTTTGTATGATATCGCTTTTTTATATAATATTATAATCACGGCACCGACAGCTATATAACTTATTATTTTCCCCGTATAAAATGACAGCATTAGAAGTCTCTCAACGTAGAGATTTATCAAATTAATGTTTAAAAAAGATATTATTACTGAACATACAATCTTATATAATAAGTTAATGACCAAAATATTATTATATTTATCTATTAATGAGGCCATTCAAGTAAATATTCTAAGATTCTATTTTCTTTTAATTGTAAAAAAGATGTTTTTTGCCAATATTATCAATTCATTACCGCTTATTTCATTGCGAAAATGAGTTTATTTATACCTATAAAATCAAAGTTCCCGCCATTTTTTTTATTGGTGCGTTTACTGGTCCAAAGCGTTCATGGCTTGTATGCGCAGAAACCATTGCGCAAATCTGTTATATAGCAGCCATTTTATATTAGTGTCCGAGAAAAACATATTCTAATGGTATTTTTTATATTAGTTAAAAACTAGTACATTTAACAGTGTCAGAAAACTAGAATTAATAATAAGCTATATTTTTACAAATGTGAGTACTTAATTTTGTGATTTATGGGTTTTTTTAATTGTTTTAAGCGTGTATATAAATATAAGTCTAGCATTGCATCCCTCCCGTAGTTTGCGAAAAAATGAGTGGGGTGTAGTGACAAATCAGTTAAATTACGATTATAAAATTATGCCTCCCACCTTTCATATTGTTTCTAAAAAATATCACATTGCTCTAAAAGAAATTTAAGTGGATCATACTTCAATAATTGTATGTTTTGAATCGACACTTCCTAGAGACATCAATCACATTTTTGGCAATATGACATAACTTTTGGCGAGAAAGTTGTTATTAAACTTTTGTAATTATTTGTTTTGATTTTGGATGTTTTCGAAATGTATTGTTTGAGAATGCTTATTTTGTCACTTGACGGGTCTGCAAAAAATAGCGGTCTAAAAAATTCAATAATCGGATTGGCCATTTTATTGATGGCTGGGGGAGGCTGGGTGGTTAAATGCTGAATGGCTGACCATTTTACCTTTCTCGGATATTTAGTAATTAATCGTGTCATATAAATAATGACTTTCTACTTTATGTTCAAAATATGAAACTTTTGACAGTTTTTGATTTCCTTTTCGATATATTGGCATACTTTTACGTTTTGTAAAATATAAAATGATCATTATTAGTTTGTAAGTACATACCTAATACCTATGTATTCGTAAATCGCACTTTCTCTCACTTTCAAGTGTCATTCGATTCACTGCTTTGTTATCCGCACTTTGTAACTAAAGTACCTATGATTTAATCGTTTGCCGTATTAGTATCTATATAACCTTTTGTATTTATATTATATGTAAACAAGTTTAATTATTATTACCTATCGAACTTTTGACACAGTCACAGAATTAGTAAATCTATTTTTTTATGTTTAACTTCTTAGGAAAAGTGATATCCACCAATTCCTTTGTTTAAATTTCCTCTTATTCTTTCAATTTCTAAATTTGACTGCCAGTGTAAATTGCGCTTCTGACGTTTTACTGCTTTTAAAATAGCTGTCAAAATTTTAACAGGAAGCAAATGGCAGACATTACAATAGGCACTATAAGTTTTTTTTTCCAAATAAAATTATGCTTATCTATTCTTTTAGTCTGATATTCTATAAATATAAACGAAAACAGCCATTCTATGTGGAATTTTTAGTATCTTAAATTTGTTTATTGGTTATTGCACAGTTCCAAGATGGGCTCTCATATTGCACCAAATGCATTAGTGCTCATCCTATACACAGTCTATGTGTTATCAAAATTATTTAAATTAACTATTGTAAGAAATTTCTGGAGTATGGAGAGGGATTTTTTGATTGATCATCTTCCTCTTATTGCCTAAATGCATGTGACCAATATAATATTATTGCTGATCGATTCATACCATCTACAACAATGTTTCTTAACCGCTGTATTTTTGGATGGGCCGCAAAAATTTCTGCAGTTCAAAAATAGTTAGTATTCATTTTTTAAAGCTAATATTGATGGTCCTCAAAACATTTTTTGATTTTTTTGTGGTCTGCGGATGTAAAAAGGTTAGGAAACATTATTAATCTACAACTTCCGAAATCCCAAATTATTTCTGACTCAATTGTGTGAAATGTAAGCAACTGAATCAGAAATAAATCTATGCATTCGATCATTATCAACTGATTGATAATGCTCGTTGTGAACGAAACCAGTCCTGATCTTCATTAAAAAATGTGAAATTAGTAGAAAAAGTGTTTTTATTTTTATATAATTCCTTTCCACCAAGAATTGACAGTGAACACCTTAAAAGCGTTATGTTTTGTTGAGTTAGTTGAAAAATGGTTATTCTGTGATGTAAATAGAAATGAAAGAAAAGTTGTCAAAAAATAAAGCGACTCTGAAATTGACTTAAAACACAGCCTTAATTATTTTTTAGGCTAGTAGCAAGCAGTGGCGCCACTTTTGACCCTAGAGATTTAACCACTAGAACGCCAACGTCTCACCGGTGAGTCGCGGTGTTTTTTTTGTTGAAAATAAAGATTTTTTCAAAATGTAAAAAATATGCTAGCGTCATCTATTTTTTAACCCAATGACTTCTAAAAAGTTAATTAATTCTTAATTGTTCGGTATTATTTTTTAAAAAATTCAACCGATTTTGCTAGGACTGTCTATTGAACGGTTTTTTTAAACGATAATTATATTTTGAGATGTATTTGTCACAATGATATCGACTGTGGAAAAGAAAAAGGACGTAACCCACACATATCAAATTTTACAGGAGGGGCGAAAAACTTGTTTTAATAATTTTGGGCCATATGCAAATTATGATTTATACCCAACCGTCAAGTGCACAGAGACTTCTAAATTGGTGTTTAATTGACATAATCTAATATTAATTAAAGAAATCGTCTAGGAAAAACCTTTATTTCAGTCTTTTTTCTTGGTTTTAATTTTTTACAAGCTCATCTTTTTCAATCTTAAAAGCTAAATTTAGATACTAATTCGGCATTTGCAGCTTGCATCCTTTTGATAGAACGTGTATCATGTTTGCTACATTGTGATTATTGAAAAAAACCTGTTTTGAAAAATATGTGGATTACATCCTTTTTCCTTTCCACAGTCGATATATTATATATTTTAATTGAGATATAAATCAATCTAAATGACGAAGCATCGATTGTTGTACATATATTATTGACTAAAAGTAAAATAATATAAAATTAAATATTGAGAATATTGTATTGTGACAAGCCTGAACAAAAAATGGACTAAACACAGCATGTGTTATACATACATATGCCAGGACACACAAGAACAGGGGTGGGGAACCTTTTTATTTCTAAAGATCACATTCATTTATCTGATTCAATATAAAGTCGCAGTAAAGAAAACATTTACGCCCCTCTCCCTTTTTTTCGACTGTCGGACTGGGTTGATTACGCTCTTTTTGATCAAAGTGAATATTTTGATCAAGTCAAAAGGCCGCATTTTCCCCTCCAGTGCACTAAAACATCTTAAGACTATAAATTATCTAATTCAAACCACTTTTTATGCAATTTATATTGTTTCTAAAATCGCTGGCATGGAGTGCTAAATCGAATATTCCGCGCTGGCAGTTAAGTAGTTGAATACACATTTTTTTTTAAAAAGGAATCTATGTTGTTAGTTTTTTTCGAGTTCAACTTCTGTTAAAATAGCCCTGGTTTTTACTATAATTATAACGATATTGTTTCTACAATGTAATGTTCACACAGACACCTAATTATGTTTTATATGTTAGTTTAATCAGTTCAAGCCTATCCTAACAGGTTATAAGCCCATTACCCCTGCCCTACCTCATGTCACAAACCAAGCCAAGTGTGAATCTTAAAATTATATTTTTTGATTGTTTTTACAACATTAACTAGTAAAAGTAAAAAAACTTATTGATTTATTGCAATTTCTTCTAAAATTCTTTAGATGTACAGATAACACATGTTTACAGTGGAACAAGAAAAGGTTGTTGATTATATATGATATAAAAGCTATATTTTCAAATAAGCATGCTTATAACAGCTGCAATAGGATACAGTAATTCCTCGTTAGATAGTTCGATTGAAGGGAGTTAGTTATCATTGACATTAAATCTTTTAAAATAAAAACACTACAATAACATCATAATTTCACCACATTTATAAACTAAATAAAAAAATAGTTATCAATTCAGTAAATCGCACTCCACATATGAATTTGGAATATTGATCACAATATATAATATAAATATGATATATTTACTCATACCATTTTATTCTGAAATAATATATACTTACAAGTCCTACTACTTTACAATGACTGAAAGTGTGAAATATAGCTGTAAATATTCCAGCGAAACATGACTTAACAATAAAAACAATCCTTCATATAATAATAATTAATAACTCTAGTGTTTTATTGCCCGTTTGTTAAAGAACTTTGTTGGTGAGGTAGCTATTTCAAATAAACCATTTAACTTATGAATCAATCTAGACAAATTTTTATTATTGTATAATATAGGTGCATGTATCATTTGAAATTCTCAAATAGACGCTTATTAACCCTTTGAGGAGTGGGGTAATTTTTACAAAATTTGGTTTTTTCTTATATTTTGATTATTGCTACAAATAAAATTAAAAAAAACTTTTTTTTTGATACAGATGAATCTAGGAAGAATCTATATATTAATAGCGAATAATGTAGTTTCATAGTTATATTAATTATTATTACAAGAAGTAATTTATTTCAGAATTATAAAACGCACAGTTAAAAGCGTACTAAAACTAATTTATTATTACTTTTAAATAATTTTCTAGAGTTACTTCGAACATATTTTTGCTCTCATCTGTGTTCATGTGACGCTCTACTGACGTTGATTCCAGGAAGGGCATCATACATGAAATGGAATTTTGTGCTCAATAATATTTGGCTACTGTTTTTTTGTAAAAACATTAACCTTTTTAGATATTTTTTCGACTTTTTTTAAAAATCTTATTTTTGGGATTTTAGCATTTTTCGAGAAATAAACGTGATCCTAAGTTTTTGTATGAGTTGCATGTATCCGATAACGTGTGTTCACATAACGCTGAACCTAACTCCGTGATATCGGAGGACCTCTATAGCAGTAATCTTGGGAAAAAAAATATTTATAATTTTTAAAATTTTGGGAATTTAAAGAACTGTTGCATAGTTTCTTGTGCCATTGATTTTTCGTTTGTTACAACATCAATAAACACAGATTGTTAATGGACGTAAAACTGTGACACTTTTATCCAACTGTATCTTCAGTAAATGGCTCTATTTTTTTCAATTTTTTTAATTTTCTTTTACAAAAGTCCAAAAAAACATTGATCTTCAATGTGGCAAAAGGATTCAGCAGTCAGTTTATTTATTACAAGTAGTGGAATTCAAGCGATAAGCAAAACGCTTAAAAATGTTTCTTGGTCATATATTATATTTAAGCATTTTGCTTTAGTTATCGAACTTCATTATAGATAAAGTCTAGATCAGAGGTTCTAGTGATCTGCAGAATATTACTTCAATAAACGTTGTACTCTTTAATTTGCCATTTGTTGTTTCTTATAATTTGAGATTGCGCTTGTTATATTGGATGGATGTTTCTTTATCATGTACAGAGTTATAGACATCGGTGATAGTGGAGATGTCGCTTAATTGAATGAGATATGTGTTCTCAGGCGGGGAATTTGCGTGGAGGTGAGGCATAATGTATCCGTGGGGTGTGCGGCAGTGGCGTGAGAGTGTGCAGTCGCAGCGGCTGATGCAGAGGCACCATTAGCTTCCCAGCGCACTGGGGAGTGGGGGTGGGGGGCGTGGCACGGGGAGTGGGGGTCCCCGTGCCGCCCCCAGGCGACTTGCTCGCCACCATCTCCATGTTCGAGCAGCAGATCAAGGCTGAACCCATGGGGTATGTAATTCTTTCTTTGTGTATGTCCTTTTATGTAGAAATTAAAAAATATATGGCTGGCATTACAGCTAATAGTCAAGGCACCAGGTATTTTGAAATCGCAAAGATCAGAAATCGGATGAGATTTTATTGTAAATTCTGAGGAGAAGAGACTTAACAAATTTCTAGTTCAAGATATCAAATTTGGATTGACTAAATCTAAAATTGAACTTGACCTTGCCATTACTTGTATCAATGCATGATTTTTGGGATTGAGCTGTAACTACTAGACAACAGATGCTGAATTTTTATTTTCAATTTAAAAAACACTTTTCTATATGTGTGTCAGCAGTATCTCAACCTGCTGTTCGTAGGAAAATATACTTTTTCAGATATAAATTGACAGAATTTTGTTTTGCAGGTTTAACGTATTTCCCAGTTTCTATTCATCACACCCGCACGTGCACTCTGCACCCCCCACCATCGTGCGCAGCGACAATTCCAACCATGCCATTATCAATATCAACTCGCAAACTCATCTGCAGCATCAGCAACAGGTTGATCAGCAACAACAACAGCAGCAGCAGCAACAACAACAACAACAACAACAGCAGCAGCAGCAACAGCAACAACAATTGGAAGAACAGCAGCAGCTAGAAGATCAGCAGCAAGTGCAAGAAGACAGTAAAGAAAGTTTGGTCATTCAACAGCAACAACAGCAGCAACAACAGTCGGCTTTGCCTCTCAACCAGCAGCGAGGACAAAATGGGCAGGATCAAAATCAGGTGTGCAAGCATCGCTTTTTCTCATATATTTTTTTTGTTTATTAGTCACATAAAATTTTTTGATTCCCACATTTGATTTTTGAAACGAGAAAGATTTGTCCTCAGTTAATGAATATAGATAGATAGAGGTGGTTTTTCGATGTTTGCGACAGCGACCGCGGCAGTAACAAGTGTCGCGTCGGTCGCTTGGCATACATTTTAAAGTCAGCAACACTGCGACAGCCAGTTATTTTATGTCATAGTGATCTGTGCAACAACTTTTAAAAGAACAATATAATAATAATGAATTATTGCTATATCATTTTTATTTAGCCTTTTGGCTGCCGTAGAAAAAAGTACGTCTTTACCTAGCACGCCGGCTATAATTTGCAATTATTAATTTAATTAGTTATTAACGAGATAACTCGTCTCGGCATGTTGAGCACGTAAATTTTTACGAGATATCTGGTCTGTGGCAGCCATCGAGTCAAAAAACAAATTTTAATGCAGCCTCTAGTTGAAAGTGTATCAGATGAACAATCCTCCTACATGCCTTCTTCACTGAATACCCCCTCATTGAAAATCATTGGGAGAGTACTGTCACTTGCAGCTGTTGCGTGGGGCGGTCGCGTGTCGCTTTCGCAGACATCGAAAAGCCACCTTTATGAAAATGATGTATTTGTTTATTTGCATGTCTCAATTTAAAGATTCAGTATCAGAGGGATTATCGAAATTATTTTTTTCGAGTCCCTTTATTTTTATAGATTTCCCAATATGACTAGCCTGCTTATTGACATTATTTTGCTTATTTGTATAAATAAAATCCCATCTTGTTGGTATTTAGAAATTATATTGTGCTCATATATGTGTGTCCTATTGAGGAATGAATGAATATTTGAATTTGCGGTGTTTGCCCGTGCCCAGCCACATACACAATATTGAATCTGTATGATTTTTTTAGATTTGCCTATCAAAAATTTTATTATTAAAGAAAATCGAGTCTTATTGATAATAGTATAACTCAAACCTTTTTCCTAACGGTGACAACATTTTTTAATCAATTGTTTACTATTTAATCTAATTTATAATTGATTGATTGTATATTGTACAAGTTTACGATATGTTTTTTAATATGCAATCGATTGAGTGTTCATTAGCTTTCTATAAAAGTTGTGAAAAAAATCTTAGACTGATTCATTTATATTTCAATGCAAGCAATCATTTAATCAGTTCAAACCTGTTATAATCATATAACTAGTCATAGAGCACAAAATATGTTCTGTGGTAAAAAACCTGTGTCATATTTTTGCATTGAATCTAGTATTATAGTAATACTGCTGATAGAATGATAAGATGTAGATACCACCCTTAGGATTGTGTATAAATTGGCAAATGTTCTGATATGCGATGTGGTCCCCAGGGCCTGGCTGTGGGCGGGTTGGGAGGTCTGGGAGGGCTGTGTGGGCTGGGTGGTGGTCTGGGCACGGTGCAGACCAAAATGGAAATGGCGCCGGGCGGCCCCCCTCGCTCCAAGCCGCAAGAGTGCAAGGTGTGCGGCAAGATGCTTTCCTCCGCGTCTTCCTACTATGTGCACATGAAACTGCATTCGGGAATCAAACCCTTCGCCTGCACGGTGAGACTTTTTGACGGTGTCTTTTCTCCGTCTAAATGAAAACTTGCGCCTCTTTATTTCGTAAGCCCAATAGATGGAGTGTCGATTTCTAGTGGTAGTATTGTATTCACCAAAGTGTCGATGTCTTATTTAGACATTTCATTTCACCACATTTGACTATTGTTTTGATGGTTTATCTCCAATTTAAGAATGAATAATATATATAAGTTTACCATCTATTGTTAACTATTGATTTAACAAGTACTATCAACTTATAGCTTACTCGATCGTGGAATACATATTCTAATATACATAATCATATTATGTCGAATAATATTTAAGTGCGACAGATAATGTAATTACTTATTAAGAGGATTGATTCAAATAACTAGATTACCCTCGCTCATATGTAACTATATGTTGAGAAAAATATAAAAAATCTTTTTTCTATTCACTCAGTTTTCAGCTAGGAAGATTTTTTTGTCTGACATTTGAATACTTTTCCTCTTCATTAGGTTTGCGATGCGGCATTTTGTCGAAAACCATATCTAGAAGTCCACATGCGCACGCACACCGGAGAGAGACCGTTTCAATGCGAATTATGTCTGAAAAGATTCACCCAGAAGTCTAGTCTTAACACCCACAAACGAGTACACACAGGTATGTGCACAGTGCTAATGAGTTTCTTTAACACGATTAAGTACGGTCATTTTTACATTCACAGATCATAATAATTTATTTTCAACCTTCACATTTATCTATTTTCTTAAATCGTAAAGTAATAGCGAAATACATCAGGATTATGGCGATCTACTCGAATAAAACTATTCTGATGAAAATATATTCTTTCGCATGTTTTTTTGTCTAATGTAAGATAGATTGTTAATTCATTAATTTAACAAGGCTTAAAATATTTTTGGCAAAGTTGTTTTATGGTATCAGTCATCAAATAATGCAGGATGGTACACATATTTTGTTAAAGTTAGATGTATTTCAGTTTATTTAATTAACTTTTAAACGGTTCTTTGTTGAGCTTTATAAAACATAGTTAAAAAAAAATATAAATATTTCACCTTCCATTTTGATTCAAATATGGTTAACATTGTCATATTGGAACATTTGTCATTAGTATATTGTTAATAATTACATGAATTAATCAACGAGTAGGTATAATAAAAAAAATATTCATCAGTACATAGCGGGTATTTCTGTCAAAATGATGCTAAAACACTAATTTCACTTTATAAATAATTCAAATTTTTGTATGGTTTTATCGATTTACTTGTTTTTGACAAGACTGTATTTTATTTCATCGATCCAAAGTGATCCAAAAACTCATACAGCAGTATAACCAGACATCTGTATCACATACGCCACTTTAGTAAGCTTAAAGGTGTAACTAAAATTTTGACAAATAGTATTTATTATTAATAGTATTATGGAGTTATAGTTTCAAAATATCTCAGTCGTTTTACCCCCAGAGGTCTGATATATTTCCCTGCCGAGCATATGCCAAGACTCCCACAGATTGCTATAAGTATAATTGCAGTTGAATGTTTCAGTTTGGGAAATGTAAAAATTGGATCATTTTGAAAATTTCTACACTGAATACACTGAACTAAAATGGATTGATCCAAAATATCACTAGCACAGCCCACTTTACAATTTGCGATGATTTAAGCAGATTTATAATACGAAAATGGCCCTGCTGTATTTTCATTACGTGCAGGATTAAAATAAGATTGTTAGAAAATGGCTTGATTCTGTATTGTATTTAAAATTTAGCATCCTTCGCTGTCTCTGGTAGCTGTTAGATTTCCCGTCATAAAGCTTCTTTGCCAAAATTATTCGACATACAATGAATTTATTTTTATGATGTTGAAACGCTTTCAACCTCCACTAGCATATCTAGTGGACCAACTTGATGATTGGTTTAATTTTGGAATAAAATTCACATTGTCTGAAATTGTGTTTTGAATGATAATAATTTGATGAAAACCGAGAAAGAAGTGGAATATAATGTCTACTCGGTTATCAAACATTAAGTATTTCAATGAGAGTTTCATGATTATCAAAACGATCACTGATTTCTGTGTTTTTATATAATTGATTTTCAAATAAATAATTGGGACAGTTTTTAAAAAAAATATTATAAGTATAACATATTAATTTCAACAATAGCGCGATTTTAACTGTTGTAATCATATCCCACGTTTTGTTTTATAAGTGTTCATGTCTCAATCTTATTTATTGAAGTTTATTTAGAAACATCAAAATTTAAAAAATATTTTTAAACTGATACTATAATATTTGATAATATAAATTTGATAAATTAAAGTGAAATAATTTTACTTGCTAACATAATGCAGTGAATTGACATTATAAAAAACATTGGAAATTGAGTTAAAAATGTTCATAGATATTTATTTTAAATAATTGTGAAACTTCCCACAGTGCGCCATGTTTTGATAGTCTGCCTAAATAATATAATGGAATTAAATATTCTCTATTGCTAGATTATTATAATATTGGACACTGAACAATTATCAAATATGAACTACCTTGGAATAGAACTTCACTTTTAATTTCTGTCATTCTTATGTTCTTTGCTGTTCACATTGTGACTGAAAAGTTGTTATTTACAGTAAATTGATTATGTGAATACCAACCGAGGGAATTTATAAAAAAAATATTGTTGAAATTAATTTTATATGGGCTCATTTTTATCATTGCAGATATATTTAACGGTACATGTGTTTAAGAGAATTGGCATTTTCTTTACTGATAATACTAGTAAATCTTTTTTTACCATTTAAATTATTGACTATTATTCATAATAAAAAATGCTTCATTTAATTGTTACATTGGTGGGCAGGTGTCAAAGCTCTTGAATATGTCAGTACACGCATTGGTTATTTATTGTTTGCTTTTTACGATAATCCCTCTGAATGTGTGATGCCCGATCGGCTGGTTTTTGTTTGTACAGTTATCTTTGATTTGCATTTGTGTAATTCTATCGAATTGATTTATATATATTGGTATATTGCGTATCAAATTGCAAATCTCTAGTTTCTCTTTTTTGCTTCATTATTCTCAAATTTTTGTTAGTAGTACGTCCAGATTCTCAAGTATATCAATCGGTGCGAGTGGAACTTGAATTTTTTTTCTGTATATCTTCATTTGTGCCGTTATTCTCCCAATATTCATTGTGAAAATTTCATATTGAATTAAAAATTTTCGCGAGTAAATTTTTAAAGATTTTGACATAGTAGAAGATAGTTTTTATAAAATACTGTCCTCTAGAGTTTGATTAGTTGGTCACCCATGAATAACTGATTCGTGTCATTTTCTGATTTAAAATATTCAATGTATACTCAGTAAAAATTCATGGTTTTTGCAAATTAACAGGTTGCAGTCAACTATGAAGTTATCTATGTGAATAAAAGTACCTTTTTATTTTGTTCTCTTTGCTCCAGATTTTCAATCGCGAACATTCATGATAATATAAAATTAGTATGTTACGGAAATCAAATTTGAGAGTTCAAACATTTATATTACAGGTGGATATTTTTTATTTCTCTAAATTGCGGTGTTAATTATTTATTTTTTTACAACAATTTGCTGGTTATGAGCGAAGGCTAGAAGAATACATTAATTTTTCTTGAATTTTCAATAATTTCAAAATATTCATTCAACCTCTTGTATTATCACTGGATGAGTGGATAATTAATTATCACCGTTTTTGAGAGATGAGATAAAATAAAGAAGAAAAATAATTTAACTTCCAGGTGCGTAAAAAGTGAATAAATAAATAAATATATGAGAAGATTTCAAGAAAAACAGTACAAATCTAATGTTACAGGGACAGTGAGTCAATATTAAAATCTATGTTTACTAATATCTATTACTGAATAGTGAAAATATTAATCTAAGCTGAATTATTGTCATGTTTTGCATACTGCAAGAATGCGATATGCATATGTTCATGGGCTACGGTTGTGCTTTCGCGTTATCGCCATCTTCTCGTTTCATTAGTCGAGATGCATGCTCGCTTGAATACTATGTGAATAGTTTTTGAGTAATTTGGCTGCAAAACAACACTTTTTCTCGTATATTTCTCATTTGCCACACTTCAATTGCGTCACGTGGAAATTAAAGTGTCAAAATACAATAACCAGTCTAAGGGTGTCACGCGTTACGGATGTCATGGGGGAAAGAAGAAAAGCGCCCATCGGAATGTATTTTGTGGTATTCAATTTTGTATGGTTCGACTAGAACCTCGTAAGAGTGTGTGATGAAATCGCGAAGCATTCCGATGCGTGCTTTTCGTGCGGCGTGTGCAATACCTACACACGTGGCAGTCGGTAGTGAGCTGCGTTTTCTCCATCCCTGTTCTGGCCTTGTTGGCTTATAGATGAACACATCCGAGCCCTGCTGGTGAAAGATCGTCCCTACCAATGCGATATCTGTGAGATGAGGTTCACGCAGAGCTCCAGCCTCGGCCGTCACAAGAAAATACACACCGGTGGGTTTTCAAGCCAACGCCCCCGTCGCCATTTTTATTTTTATTTTTTTTATCAAATCATTTAATTTTTTTTGCATATGATATTGGGATTCGAGTCAATAGGCTACGCGGGCCACTCGGTCCGATTTTATCGGGGATCTTGATCTGAATAAAAGTTGTTGTCGATTTTTGTGCGGGGATCTGCCCTGTGCCAATTCACTGTCAGTATCAGACTTAGTATCAGTATCAGTGTGAATTATTCTGATTTGCGGTTTGTTGAACGGTTTGCTTTAGAGGAGCACCGAAGGGCGCTGCTGGCCAAGGAACGGCCGTACCAGTGCCAGATCTGCTTCGTGCGATTCACGCAGAAGTCCAGCCTCGGCCGCCACCAGAAAATACACACCGGTGGGTTCAAACTCAAAGCCTACTTGTGCGCGATGAAAGATTTTGAGGCAGTACGGTTGATTTTGATTCGTAACCATCGTCGTTGAATAGTTTTTGAGTATTCATAACCCCTCCGCCTCCCCCTTAGATTGAGTCAGTTTGCTTAGTGAGACTAAATATCATATAGACTGTGATGATTGCATTAGTTGCCATGTGCCGATCCGGCCGGTACTATAGCGTTAATCTGTGCTTTATAGAGGAGCACCGTCTCGCCCTGTTAGAAAAAGTGCGCCCCTTCCAGTGCCACGTCTGTTTCATGCGGTTCACTCAGAAGTCCAGCCTCAACCGACACGGGAAAGTTCACACCGGTAGGCACCCTTTCACCTAACTAAAGTACGCTCTTGACTTTGTTAACGCTTCCCCGTCGGTCTGTTCAAAAGTCGAATCAAATTGAGGTATGGAGTGGTATAGTGCGGAATCTGAGAAGGGTTGTTTTGTGTATTATAGAAGAACACATGCGCTCGCTGATCAACAAAGTGCGACCGTTCCAATGCGACGTCTGCGACAAGCGCTTCACTCAGAAGTCCAGCCTCGGCACGCATAAACGCATTCACACCGGTGGGTCCCAACATCCATTCTCACTCTCTTACCGTCATTCTCATTTGAATGTGGATTCTCCGTTCTCGATATCGCCCTTCGGGATATCTACTTCAAATGGGAATTGAACTTTTACTTGAGGCACCTCGCAGTAATGTGAATAGTTTTTGAGTGCGAGAATAGGGAACTCTCGATTCAAAAAAACTTATCCTTCGTGACCGTGTCCGTCTTCCGAGAGAGTTACCGCAGAATCGATCGATAAAATAGCATTTACGAGCGTTTTGTGAAAGGCAACGTTTGAATGGGTGCTCGTCGAGACCGCTGCTAGTTCAGGAGGTGTAGGTTTCTCAACTTACAATAGAATTAACACGACAGTGTTGACGCATCGCAAGAAAATACAATATCAATTTTTTTTATTTGGCATGTTTACAGTTATTGTTTCGATACTCAAAAACTATTCACAATATTCAGCACGAGCGCGCAACAGAGATGCCGAAAACGTACGAGCGTTCGGACGCTTGGCAATGATGGACAAATAATCAGTAATGTTTGAACAGCCGCGGGCGGACGTACGTTTCACGAATAATTCTTCCCGTCTCCGTGCCATTTCGCTGGTTCGATTAGGCTTTATCATTGCCAAAGACGCCGTCTTAACAAGCACAACCTATGTTCTAATTTCTGTTTCAACGCTCGCGGGTGTCATCACCGTTGCGATGTCCCTTTTGTCTGAACTCTTGACAAGTAGTGAACGCTATTAAACTAGATTCTCCATTTGCAAAATGCCAGTCAATTTCCATGTCTGCGTTCAGGAAAAGCGGCCATTGACAATTGACATAAGCGACAGTCGTGAAAGGTTAGCATGTAGCGGGATGGGTAATGGGTATTGGGTAAGGCAAACTGACGTGTGGTGTGTTATTTGTTATTTGTCCATCCGCTCTGGTTGCTCGCGGCCCCGCGTCGGCCGTCGCCTTCGGCTTTCCGGACGCCGCTTCAGGAGAGCGACCTTTCCAGTGCACCGTCTGCCTCAAGTCGTTCACGCAGAAGTGCGCGCTCAATTTGCACGAAAAAATACATACGGGTCAGTAGCCCATATATTAATAAAGGTCCATTGCAAATATATCCAAGCAAATATAATCACTCCATTATGTGAATACGGACCGTGCGCACGGTTACTTCGATACTTGTTTCCGAATCTCCCGTATCTCGCAATGTTCTGACCTTTCGCAAGTATCGGGGTATTCCGCGCGGCTGTTCTTGAACATGTTCTATGATTTCTTTTTTTTATACTGATAATTTACAATTTGCACGATAGAGAGGCAAAATCGTGGCAGAACTGCATTTGTTTTTATAAATGTGTAGTTTCGAGCGTTTGCCAGGCGAGCGCACACATATAGAATAACATAATAAGATCACCATATGAAAACTAAAGGGAATGAATAACGCAAATGCGAAGTCTGCAGATCTTACTTTTATGATGTAAAGCAATCAATCTATTTTTAATACACTAAAAGGCACTGTGGTCATATTGTCAGGATTTATCCAGTCTTTTATCACAATTGGTGGTCAGTATGCCAGATGAATAGAGACTGCTCCAATGAAAGGCATCGTTAGGCGTAATTCATTCCTGGGAGGGCGTCGGCGGAGGTTCACGCCGGCCGCTGGACATTCATAGTCCGCCGGCCGGCGGACCTCGCGAGGACGGGTCGCTCTAACGTTTGTTGTGGTGTCGGTGCGGCGCGTCGTCCACAGTCCAGGGCAGGCCGTTCCGATGCCCCTCGTGCCCCGCGGCCTTCACCTGCAAGCAGTACTTGGAGATCCACAACCGCACCCACACCGGCGAGCGGCCGTACGAGTGCGAGCTGTGCCTCAAGCGATTCACCCAGAAATCCAGCCTCAACATTCACAAACGGACTCATTCAAGTAAGTGTCGCCCGAGGCCCGCACGCCGCGTCCCCCGCCCTCCCCTCTCGCCGTCGCCTCTTTCTCTTGTCGCTCTTCATTCTTCCCTCTGAGATAGCTCCGTCTTTCGGGGAGCCGCTCTCGGTCTCCCCTCGGGGAGCGGAGGGCAGGTGGCGGGCGCTAATCTTTTTGTGCGTGCAGTCCAGGGCCGGCCCTTCCAGTGTCTGCAGTGTCCGGCCGCCTTCACCTGCAAGCAGTATCTCGAGATACACAACCGGACCCACACCGGGGAGAGGCCTTACCAGTGCGATGTCTGCCTCAAGCGCTTCGCGCAGAAGTCCACTCTCAACATCCACAAGAGGACGCACACAGGTACGCGATCCGTCCCTCTCCGCCCTCTCTTTTTCACTGTTGCTCTACTTAACTTTCACCCGAGTCCGATCGCCGCGATCGGGCCGCCCTCTCGGCCTGGGCTTTGTATTCAAGAATAATCCAAGTAATTATTTTTAATGAAAATTTGTGATACGTATTTCTGGACAAATGCTCGATGACCCGTTCCTCTCTGTCGATTCCGAATGACTCATTGAAATGAATCGCTTAGTGCAAGGTCGGCCGTACCAATGCGTCCAGTGTCCGGCGGCTTTCACTTGCAAGCCGTACCTGGAGATTCACGTCCGAACCCACACTGGGGAGCGGCCTTACCAGTGCGCGCTCTGCCTCAAGAGGTTCGCGCAGAAGTCCACCCTCAACGTCCACAAGCGCATTCATACCGGTACGCATGCCCACCCTCGCAACAAATTTTAATTTCACTTCATTCATAATATATTCTCACAAAAGTGCGTATTGTCCAGAAAGACGGCAGTGCTTTATACAATTTTGCAGTATTGTCATAACGTGACCGATAAATAAATTTCAATCTCGACTTCATTTTTGTACGTTGTAGATGTAACATACTCATGTGTTTGTATTGATAATAATTGTAAAATTGTTGTTCATTATTTGGATTATTCTTATAGACAGAAATTTGTATAACGATTGCCGTCTTTCTTGGTTTTTAAAAACTTTTTTTTGGCGCAATAAATATTGCTATACCAATATGCATTATGAAAATTAATCATTTAATATTTTTATAAAGCTTGAACCCTATAAATTATGAAATTAATTGTAAATATTACTATTTAGGTGAACGTCCGTATGCTTGCGATATCTGCCAGAAGCGATTTGCTGTTAAAAGCTATGTCACTGCACACAGGTAAATATTATTTTGCTTAAGATCTATCATTAGTGCGTTGTAGCTTAAATTATTTAAAAAAACACTAACAACCAATTCAGGCTCAAATGTTTTTTAAATTTTATATTACTATTTAGCCCTATATCGCCCCTTCACCTGAAAAGATAGAAATGATATGTTAGATTTATCCATTACATGATTATTTTATAGATGGTCACATGTTGCCGAGAAGCCGTTGACCTGCGATCGGTGTTCCATGACGTTCACTTCCAAGTCACAGTTTGCTTTGCACATCCGTACACATTCTGCTGGCCAATGTTACGAGTGCAGTGTCTGTGGTCGCACATTTGTCCGTGACAGTTATCTTATAAGGTATGCACGCTATGAAACACACTAAATTAATCAATATGGGGTTTTCAATACTATATGAAAGTAACATCAATCGATCAATATATAATTTCAGACACCACAACAGAGTGCACAGAGAAAACCACAGCAACGTATCGGCCAATAGTATCGCTACCATAAACAGCGTCGCTACAAACACTAATACATCAAGTGCTTTCGACTCACCTGGCGTTTGTGATTTAAGGTTTGTTTAGTCTACGGTTGTAATTTTTTTGTATAATCTTGATATACAGGGGGTCCTTGTTATCCGAGATTAATTGTTAAGAAAAGACTCTTAAAGCGAATATGTTTAAAACAGGAACCAAAATTATTTAGTGAATTGAGAAAATGGTCTTGATTTTTTTTCCGTTATATAGCATCTTATTTTACATCTAGAACCGTTACTTTTGCATTTTCTTTTTTGGGAGGATATTGTATCGTTACTTCTCTGCAAACAAGGTTTTCATTGAAAAAGGGACATGAAAATGAGGGTTTGACTTAAATTCGAGTCTCAAGCAAAGAATGTAGGTCACAATAAATTTACTACCTCGTGATGAGAGCGAGATGGCTATATTTTGACATATGCTTGTTTAACTGGCGGTATTGTTTACACTGTTACCTGCATTGCAATTTCTGACAGTTCCTTTTTCTTATTTTTTTTGTTCTGAGTTGAAATATTTTTGCATCCCTTAATGCAGCAATTTCCAACCTGGGAGGCGTGGACTATTTATTGAAAGGGAGGCGCGAACTGTCCAAAATATGTATTCACCTTTTAAAAGTGTCTTTATTACTATATGAAATAAAGGATAGGGACGCGCGAAGATATTGTTTTCTTTTAAGGGAGGCGTAGTAACATGGAGGTTAGAAACCACTGCCTTAATGAATAACCATAGAAATAGAAGCTTGCTGGTACTTGATGCATCCATAGGTCATCTGACGGAGCTTATGGAAAATGAAATTAACGAAAAAAAATTTGGTGATCATTCCTGATGGGGTAACTCTGCAACTACAAGTTTTGGATGCGGCTGTAAATGAGTCCTCTGAAAACTAACTTGAATAAATAGTACTCAAGCTGGTTAATATCCACTAATCATTCCCTTACGCCTGCTCGGTAAAAAATATATTTAATGTTAAAAACTAATATAAAATAACTTAGATTATTCCACAATACGTGGAATAATCTAAGTTATTTTATATCAAAATGAACTTCCACAAAGTTACCGCCGAATCCATCGAAAGTATTGTAATAAACTATTTGATTTTACAGTTTTGTGCCGTTGGTGAACCGATACGTATCAAACATAGCAGCAGGCATGACTTCGCAAGGCACGCAAGTGTCACTTCAAGACACCTGCGTTAAAAGTCATCCGATGTCTCCTTCTTCGATTGGATCGTCGCCACCCCCCCATACGCCGACACCGCATTCGCAGGGTGGACCGCATCAATAACCCATTCTTCATTACACGCAACACATGTGAGTCGACTCCTGCATGTTTACTTAATTAAATCATTCATCATTTCTTATTCAGCCCGGTGATATTTATTATCTGCTCGATTTAATATTCACGCCTTTTACAGACACAACTTATTTGGTGTAGTATGTATTTGTGTATAAAAAAACATAATTTTATATATTTGATATTGAACGCTCTAAGTAAACCTCCGTATTTGTTTATTTCAGATGAAAAATTCACCGCGAGGAGTCAGTTATTGGCTGAACCTTATTTATGGATCTCTTCAATATACAATAAACATTTTGTTGACTATGAGGCTTTTGGACAATCAAACTTTCAAGGTTTCTTGTGGTTGAATTTCTACAAGTGCAGTTAACCTCTCTGGAAGAATATTGTGTTTTCTGAGACTGAGGTTTTTGTGTGTGAAAAAGTAAAATACCGCATCATTTTAAGAGGTTTTTTTTTTTTTCATAAAATGACGTCTTCACGAGAGATGATACATTTTTAACCAACGTACTAATCAGTGAAATTATTCACACAGTGAACTAACAAAAAACATAATTATTATTTACATTATCTTCATATTATGCAGGTCGAGAGATGTTGTTATTTTTATGTTTACCATAATTTTTTTTATGTAGGTTACTTAAGTCAAGTGTATACCACGGGGAGGATTTTAAATACTAAAACTTTTAGGCGCATCAAATGGACAGCACAATTTTTTTCCTTACTAGTTATGGCTATTTGTAAGTAGTTATAGGTCAATTTGATTTGAGAGTAATAGGTTCCTCGATTGCATTCTGTTTGATGTATTTATTTGAATATAGAAATCTAAATTTTGATAAAAAGCCTTGTAATTTACATAGGGGCAGTCTTCCAAGTTCATAGCTCCTTGTTTGTCGTTTTATGTGTTGTCAGTTGTCAGCAATGTGATATGCTAATCGGACCTTTAATTGAATTTACAAATTAATCTAATCCGATAGGCTAATACCGTGACAATAGTCAGAAGCAACAGACCTATACCTAGCCTTTCGCATTATATCATTTATCAGTTTCGTATTAAATTTAATGCATTACAATTTGATTGCGCTGCATCGTGTAGGGTTTGATATTATATTCTTAGAAGGTAATACAAGAAATGCCTCTTAATGAATAAGATTTTACGATTATTGTGTGTCCATGTGTTGCGTCATTGGTTTCAAGGTTTTCCTTAAAGCTGTCTTGATAGTTGTCTCCGGTTGATGCCATTTTAATGTACACTAGATGACACCTCGGTCGATGTTTTTTTTCGAATGGTATCAGTCCCGCCGATGAGCCGGCGGATATTGACGGTGTGTCTGGTGGCAGTCGTCGTCGACTGTCATTTGCGTGTGCTCGATCTCAGTTAGGACCTACGAATGGGACTGTCAAAGCGGTTTAAGGTTTACCTTATTTTTGTGATCAGTGTATTTCTACGTGCTAGGACAATGAGTGTTTTTTACATAATGAGAATGCATATGACTGAAATGGAATGAAAGGGAAAGAAAGTCAAAAGAAGCCTATTTTTACAAATAAAGTGAGCCAAAATATTTTTTTTTCAACTTTTGGCAGAGGCAAAGTGAATTAGCTAGTAATTACCCCAACCGACTATTAGAGTTAAGAATGAGATGTTATCATGTGAAAAGGACAGATATAGGAGATGTGACGACACGTACTTATTTATTTTATATCGCATTAGAATCTAACCTATCCTAAAATGTATATAGAAATCAAATATAAAAATGTAACAAGTATTTTTTTATATTTTGATAGCTCTGTATTTGGATTTAGCTATTTCAGTTTCTGTGCTTTATAATAAAAAAATATGGCTATAGCTAGCCTTTGCTAAAATATAGTGTGATATTCATGTAGTCTTCTAAATCTTTTTATACCTTAATGAACTTGAAAACTGAATTGTGCCAGTGACAGTGAATGATGCAACTTTGTTTGTGTCGCCGCTTAGAAATTAGAGCACGAATTGTGTTAAAGAATTTTTGTAAAAAGTTTCCTCGTACGATATTGAGTTGGCATATAGTAGATATTTTTTTAAATATTATATGGAGACGTGTATCAATATTTGTATTTTTAGAAAAGAATTCTATGTTAGTTACTAAAATTCGGACAGAACAGATTTCAAATCAGCACAAGTTTGTCTCAAAATTATCGCAGTAGAACTGGTTTTGCAATTTTTACTTGAGGATATAATATCATCGGTATTTGAGTGTTAGAAACACTTCAATAACCAGTTTATTTTATTAATATCTAGTGTTTATTATTAATTATTCAGGTGACTCATTTCTTATATATTATTTACAAAAGAAATGTGGCATATTCCTTTAAATTATTTTTGATCTGATAGGTTATGAACAGTACAATATTTTGTATTGATCGTTTTACACGAGGGTTTGTTAGCCCGCATCTCGTGTAGTATGGCTGCTTCCACGACCGCATTTCGTTATGTTATTTTGCTTTATAGTCATTTACAATTAGCAGTGAGCAGTGAAATAAACATATCCGGGATTAGAGTCCCACTCTCTTGGCACAGAAAGGTGGCGATCGTGGGAGGCCAGGTGCCATACTTCATATACTATTATTATACCTAAAACATTTTTGATATTCGATTTTATTGTTTTTACTAGTCCATCAAATAAATTATACATAAATTATACAGAAGCCCAATATCCAAATCTCTAATCTTTATTTATAAGAATATACGTCATATATTATAAAATGGGTAAAATTTTATATCGACGAGCCACTTAGTTGTTACTTTTCTCACAAAGCTGCTTTGCAAATGAGGTATATTCCGTTGCTTATATGCCAATGTTATTTTTCAATACGCCATTTGTGATGTAAATATATACGCACTAGCTTATAATATATATAACAAATAACTATTATATTATCATCATCATATTAATCTATACAATAGTGAGCATCTTATGTTAAAAAACTTTAGCCCTACTCGAATATGCACAACTAGATCTGTGATAAAATTCATTCAATTCGGGTAAAAACAACGCTTCAATGTTTTTTCAAAACTAACTTTACGTTCTGGAATCAAAGAGACTTCTTTACCCTACCTCAATTAATATCAAAATTTCTTCTTTTTAAGTAAAATTAAGGGTTTTTGACCAACGGTCGCTTGTCATACTGTTTTTGTATATCTTTGAGTTAGGGCTGATTTTTTTACACTTACATATTTATTTATATGATTGTGTAGTCAACTATAGATCTATTGCTTTATTGTGATTTAAATTTACATGATATGCAATAGTTTCAGTTAAGAGGCATGTAGGATTATGTAGAAAACTAACAAATTAATGTTTATTTTCCATTTCAAATAATAGTACCATGTAGTGGTTTAAATAAATAAATACAGAGTATTTAATTTAACAAAGAAAAACATTAAAATTTGACCACTGTATAGAAAATGGTTTATTTCCTCTCTCAAAATGTGTGCCATATAAAAGTATTTAATATCGTTTTCGATGCCTTTACTTTATTTCAACTGTTTTGAGAGCGGACATAAAGCATTAAAGTAAAATTATTTATAATGAAAATAACCTATCAATTATGAAGTAACAAACATGATTCTTATAGAAGTTGCCATGTAGTGGAGAAAATAAATGTGCCATGAGTTGGCTATAAACACTATTGAATTTTATTTATTTTTTTATTCCTAATTTTTATCATTCAACCCATTGAAGAAATTATAAATTTTACATTATATGGATATATATGCCCTTAGAAAATGATTGCTGTACAATATTTTTTAAATACCATTGCGACCATACGAAGGAGCAGAAAATGAAATGAAGAAAGAGAAATTTGGACACAACACTATTGAAACACACAGCAATATTAAAATCTAAAATTATGTTTTGGTTATAGAGTTTTCAATTATTGCTTGAAAATGCCGGCTTGAAACTTTTGCTTATAGGAGTGAGATATTTTTGTTTTGGAATATCAGAAGAGGGAACGTGTCCCCTCAGCAGGTGTTGCAACTCGGAGTTTTGTTTACGAAGCCGGATCACTTCATCATTCAATCGCTGTCGGTCTGAAAAACCAAATGGTTAATTTATAATAATACACGTACAAATAAAATTCTAATTACATTACATATTATACTATATTGTACAGAATTTTCTTCAGTAATCCGGTATAGTGACGGAGAGAGTAATGATATGAAAATCAAATACACAAGTTGAAGGAAGGAATGATAACATTGAAGACGTCCACGCTTTTAGACAAAAATCCATGAACTGATTGAACAATCGATGCTTGGAAGTCTCTGATAGGGTATTTGCGACCTGTAACCGAATGGAACAAACGTCTAAGAGATTTATCAACTTAGTTACAATATTAAAGTAATTGAATGACCGAGTTGTTAAAACCATTCTGGATGATTTTTTATGAACTATGAACGCCATATTTTTCTTTAGCTTAAATTCTATCTAGCAGGGCGGGTGAGCTTCAAATTCTACTTTATCTGTTGAGGAAATCATTTAAAAAATTTTGACAACTGAGTCAATTTTCAAAAACCATTCAAAATGATATTGGCCAATCAGATGCCGCGATTCATACTGAATTTATATTCCCGAGGCACGGCACACTATTTGTTCTCGATATTTTGTTGTTTTTAATTATGATTATGAAGGAAGCGTTTAAAAAACCCAGATATGCGAAAACGCAGAGAAATGTTAATACAATTTCACATTAATATATAAAATATTTTTGTGGCATTTTGGTGAATAATCCACAGATATTTTTCCATGTTTTTTTTATCAAGCTTAGATATAATTTTTCATATTAATGTCTGATTTATAAAATAATTACATACTCAATGTATTTAGAATTTACGCAAAAAAATTAACGTAATCTGTGCCGTGCGGTATTAATATGGCCGTAAAACCTAATAAATATGTACTTTTTAGACATATAATAATAGTACATCACAAACACTTACCATATAAATACACGATGGGTCATTTCCGCCATCATTTATCGAAAAACATTTCAAAAACAGAAATTACCGCCAAGGAATTATTGCCCTGCTAGCAAAAAATTTGAACACAACAAAAAAGCTTTTTTTTAATTGTTGTATTATAGATTACAAAACAATATCTTTTAAGTTTAAGTATCACAATGATTCCAAGAGGTGTCACTATATGCATGATATTTTAAAATTATTAAATACGTTTATTGTGGCCTTTAAACCGCGTGCCAAGTACTGCGTGTAAACACGCACATTTTGTAAGGCCGGCCCTACGAGCAGGAAATTGTATGGCGTGTTAACACGTCTGTGTCAGAGAACCGATTAATATCACATAAAAACGGGACAGAAATTATTAACATTATGATATTTTGTATGGATAATGCTAAACGACCGCACGTTTTTTTTTTATAAAATTTTGCGAAAAATTCGCAAAAATTGTAATTTTACTAAATTCACTATAATTTGTAAACAAATTGAGATTTAATTTTAATTTTCGTAGCTTCCAGATACTTCGCCTATACGCATATATAAGTCCGCCGGCCAGCAACCTTTGTTTTTCAAAACTCAAATACACGTCCGCGGTCGTTAAGCTGTTAAGATTTTTTTGTCGGATACCCTTTTACAAAATTTCCGTAGTATTCAAAGTGTAATCATGATCAACGTTCCCTTTAAGGCAAGAGGTTAGCTGCGTGGGAATTTCAAAGGTTGTTCGGAAGCTGCGCGGACCAATCAAATATTAATTGAACTGTCTTGTAGTGCGCGCCGACCCGGAATGAGTGCGCGGAGATTTCCCAACTGCTGCGCGGCCGCGCACGCGCGCTGCTTAGAGGGAACGTTGATCATGATACTAAAAGATTTATGATCAGTTCTTTAAACAGAGCTGATATCCGCTAATTTGATAAAGATTATTTATGTTTATTGATTTAGCTTTCAATTTTATTATTTTTCAAAAATATTATAATCTTGTATCAGATTTTTTTTTTGATTAGTTATTACTTCATTAAACTTTTTCAACGGCTGTCATATTTCAGTATGTAAATCTATAATTTATATTTTTGTGTTTAGTTTCATAAAATGCTTCACGGCATGAGAGCGCTAATCAAAATGAATTTATATTCCTTCAAAATAAAATGACCCTTAACTGGATTTTTATCAATTGTAATTTTAGCAAAGCAAGAAGTAAAAGTAACTGTTCCGTCAAGTTGAGATGCAGAATCGACCACATTTGAGTTACAAAACCTATTCTGGACATTGCATTGTTGGATATATTTTTCGATAAATGTTATCACATGCAAGTAAAAGGTTATACTGTATTTGCTAACACATATGAAGACATGGCAAAAAAATAATACATTTAATGTTTCGTATGTATGAACAACAGTTTTTCATCATTTACTTAAAACTTGAAGCTCTCAGAAGATTCAATAATTCTATCATGCTACAATTAATTACCTTGTAAAATGGGTAGATATTTGTTGAGCGCACAGAGAAGTCCATCCCATAGTTTTTCCTTTTGGCTAGGAAATACATGTTTATATTTTTGCCAATACATAATGACATCATCAGGTTTTAAGAATCTTGACACTGCAGCTGGACTTTTAGGAAGAGCTTTTTTACTATGAACAAACAATATTATATGAAAATTATACACCCAAATAACTGCTGGATTTACTTGTCACTTGAATTTGAGGATTTTTTAAAATCAAAAACAACTTTCAGAATTACTATTTCATAGTACACTATTGTGTGACATCTAGAAAATTAAAATAAACATTTAAAAATGAAATTGAAATTTTATAATATATCGCTCGTGGTAAAAGAATATGTCGTTAACCACATGAAACAAATTTTGTAGATGAAAAATACTATTATTGCTTTGAATTCCGTATTTTTTTTTGTATTACACCATTAACTGGATAATTACCACAGACAAGATATCTCATCAAATTTTCCGTGCTCAACATGCTAGAGTCAAGTTATCTCGTCAATACCTAATTGAATTAATAATTGCAAATTAAAGCCGGCCTGCTAGGAATAGGTGTATTTTTTCTACAAAAGGTTAAGAGAATTGCCCATTAATAATCAAACATCATCTTACTACATTGGAACCCCGATCTACCATTCTCGCATTCTTCATTTTCACGCATGGATTGTTTATTTCCCATGGTCCCATAACATGTCGTATAATCCTACCAATTCCTAATTTACGGATTTCCTCCATCTTTCATCTAAATGTTATGGTCTCATCACAAAATATTATCCCGATTGACCATTTTGGTTGAATATTTCGCTTACAAAGTCGGTCTTGCCTCGCATCGCTTAGTGAATTTTCTCAAACTCAATTAAAATGCACTCCATGAAGAAAACATGAATTCTAGCGATAAACTAAAAATAATTTTAGACGTTGAAAAATCCATGAAATACATGGGTTGAGATAGCAAAAAGAGTCCACAAGAGTGCTCGAGTTTGAAGAATCTTTTTTAAAATTGAAGTAACTGCAAATAGGCAACTTAGTATTAAGAACATTAAAAAAATATATATATTCTACAATGAAAATAAGTGAAATAAATAAACAAGTTTGAGTCCCTTGAAAAACGTAGCCTCGGGGTCCCGCTATAATCATATTTGCTTTGTTGACGTGGGACAAGAGATATTGCATTTATAAAAGTTACAAAAATGGTGATTTACGATTAATTGCTTTTATTGTTAAAAACATATGATTATTACTTTTCAAAAATCTGATATTAGGTGGTATGATAAAATATGAAATGCTACTTTCAATCAAAATAAAATTCAATACAACAAAGGAGTATACTAAATATTATGTATTATAACGTAGAAAGTATTGTTTTTTTGATTACATAATATTATTAAATGAAACAAATATAAATAACTCAGAGGTGCTATTCTGACTCATATACTCAAACATTCACGCTATGAGTATTTCAGAGTCAGTGCAATATTCAGAGCAAGGAGTCCTACAAATTTTTTGTACTCCACTTCGTTCCTGCTCTTGGCAAAATGCCGTTGTTCCACTGCTCCGTGCTTCGGCTCTAAACTCCTCTCCAATCGTCTGTTTACATGATACAACAATGTGCTGCTTCGTCTGGTTTTTACATGGTATGCATGTATTACGCCTTTTTGGTATCATGGATTGGATATTATTTGATGTGCACCGGTCTAAAAACCTCTTGCAACCAATACATTCTTGAGCTTTCATTTGCAAAATATTCTTTTGATGTCTTTTCCAATCAGGTGTTTTTAGAGTACACCTAATCCTTTTTTTACATGATACATTGGTTCCAGAAAGTGGCGTGTAAAAAAAACTCATTTTCATATAATTTGTTGAATTCGTTCCAAATCCGCGTAAAAAAGTATCAAAAATGAATAAAAAAACGTAACAGTGCCGTCCAAAAAAAAAGCGTAAAAAAAGGATTGGGTGTATCTTAATTTTGACTGTATCACACATTAAAATACAAAAGAACACTTCACTTATCATCCTAAACATCAAACTTGTATTAAACTGTTGTGAGTTACGCTATGGTACTGTACTATACTAATTTTAGGCCATATTTGTAATTTAATATTATGCAGTGTGCCTCTATGAGATATTCTCTCACAAATGGTATACATGGTATTGTCTAAGTCGGAAAAGAAGTGGTTGAAATCATTTTTCACTGTGAAGCTGAATATACCAAAAACTCATTTTTATTAAAGTTGTGGGATGCAAGGTATTGTTTTATCATGAGCGATATGTGTATTTTATGATATCATATTTTTAAAAACTATTAGACCATTCAGCATTAGTGATTTATATCAATGAGTGTTTGGTGAATTGTTTCGAAACGTTTTCTTAAAGCTGTTTGTTTTTCACCCTTGCACACTATGTGTTTTGTGTAGTAGGCAAATTGAGCTGATTGTTTATGAGCTTATACCTTTTCAAGTTATGACAGTGACCAGAATACTATTCCACCTGAATCTCAATTTGGCAAAAAAAACTTTTAATCTCAATAATTTTAAATTTGAATCGTTCAAACTATGTACATTCTCACAGATTTTGTCACTAACGACCCGGGTTTAGCCTTTCGGTATCTTCAGGCGTTCAAGTGCACGGATGAACTTGAACTGACGCTTAGTAAATGAATGTTTCATGTTTATATAAGAAATAAATGTATCATTGAGTTTAAAGCCATTGCTGGCGAAAAGGATAAGCTCATGGGAATGCCCACAGATTTGAGTAGTAAGTAGTTTTAAGAATTTTATTTGTTTGTCGGAAAAGGTTTTATGATTTTATTTATATAGGGTATAGAAGTGGAGACCCCGGCATGTTTAATATTTCATTTAAAATTTATATCAATAATTTTAACTCGTTTAGAAACGAAGTATTTTAATTCTCAACTGATGCACACATAAAAATAAAGTAAATTCTTTATCTAATATGAATAAGTGAAAATTTATTAACTCCAGATGAAAAATATTGAAATAAATACCTAACTTCTAGATCCGATTCGTTAAAACTTCCAACAAAATCTCTCAAGGCGTTGAGTGCATGCGCTGAATCTACATTCAAATGGTGTCCATTCCTGCATAACACGGCCATGCTGCTCGCTCTGTCAACTGTTTTGTATTTTGTAATATTTTCAAAAGAAAAAATGTCCTCTGCTTCAGAATCTATACAGTCAAATATTTATATATCACATTGCTTAAAAAATTAACATGGCTAACATTTTTAATTCAAGAGTACCTTAGATTACTACTTTAGAGTGCACTACATTAAACAGCAAATCAATCCATCAGCAGTGTAGTGGGGCTGGAAGGTGCCGGATGACCCAGGACTGTTTTTACAGAGCAAAGCGATCCTGTACTTCACAGATTTTTTTATCATTGCTATTTCCCATAATCACATTGAGTGATAGAGTAATTTTGATCTCGACTCTATTTTTTCTCACAATTTATGAATTGGTCTCATCACTAAATTATTATTATTTTTTTTTTTAACCATGTCCGCTCCCAATGTGGAGCATATGGACTCCTTATGGAATTTATCTAAACTTAAGTGTTTATATGAGAACTGTTTGTTAGTCAGTTGCTCAACCTCTTTGTTTTCAAAGAGAGTAGGAATAGAAGGATAGGGCTAGAACATGACTAGTGGTTGGCTAAGCGCTCTCGCTGCGCCACGTTTTTAGGTTAAGATGGGTGGAAGGGAGGAATTCATGACACCACAAACATCCATGCCTTCAAACAAAAATTCACAAATCGATTGAAAAATAAATTTATTTGCCACCTGCGTGGTTGAGCGGTGAATATCTTTGGCTTCAATTACGGAAGTCACGGGTTCGAATCCCAGTACAGACAATTAAATTAATACTCATCTTTAAATAACTTTTGTTAACACTAAATGTACACTAGCTGAGCGAAACCGCTACTTAAAAATTCTGAATTATTTACATACGATACATGATTTTTACATTACATCAAAAAGTTTGTTTATCAATAATCTTTGTCATTTTATGAAAATTTTTGACTCGTTATCATTTAAATATTGAAAAATATACTTATAAAAAGCTGAAAGAAATCATCAGTTCCAAATAAACAGCGACACAGCACTATTATTTTTTAACGGTACAAAGTCAAAGTCAATGGTTTTAGATGTGAACAAATGTTTTTGAGAAACAATCATCTTTAATTTTATATATACCCTGTTGATTTGAATATTGTAGTGCTTTTTCGATAATGTTTGGATGTACCAGGATTTTCTCGACTCATTAAGCGGGAGTCACTAAATAAATAAAAATATATATGAAAGTTGCACAGACCAGTGCTTCCCAACCTGGGGTCTGCGAAAATTTTCACGCTCAACATTCTTTGTGATAAAATATGAACATGTGAAATATTTTTTTTTTGTGGGTCTGCAAAATTATTGTTTTCAGATTTAGGGCTCCGTGGCATGAAAAAGGTTGGGAAGCAGTGGCATAGACAACGAAAATACACTATATATATTGTAATAGTAGTACCTCTCGTCTCATTATCTATTATCTCCCTCGCTTCCTCTAGAAGAAGTTCTTCAGATTGAGTCATTTTCAATTGAACATCAATTTCTCTAAAAGCATCAAATTATTTTGATATCATATTTGAAAATGTCTATGGTTTTATAAATAATTATTCAATCAAGTTATGGTATACAAACTTTGTTATCTTATTTTCTCTATCCAAAACAGTGGAAACTGAATCGATAGCACCTGAAATATAACAAATATTTGATTTAACTGTCAAATTGTTTTTATGTAGGGCTTAAAAATATGTTGGTGAAATCTTACATTGATCTTCTGAATTTTGAGATTCCTCTATAATTTCAAACATCTCTGAATTTGAACTCTGCGCATCTTCCTAAATAATATTAAAACAATATTTCCAGTAAATTCAATAAAAAACAATTTCATACTGTAAATAGTCTAAATTAATATTGTAAATACCTGATTGTTAAATTTGTCTTCAATATCCTTGCAGATTGGACAGTAAGCATATTTCATGAAGAAGGTGCACAGTATTTTTACATCATCTTCATTTCTGATTTCTAGGGCCTTAAAATATTTGTTTCACAATAACATAATCATTGATAATATTATTTTATTTATTACGGTAAGTATTTGAAATATATGCAGAAATATTTTTTAAATCTCTTACGTACATTGAATATATTGTCTAGTTTACACAGGGTCACTGGTGCCTTCTCATATTTCTCCAAAAGGGGCCACAACCTTCCTTCTATTAAAAACCCTGAATTGTCGGCAATCATTTTTAAAATATGTTGAATCTGCAAATAAAAATTGTTTTTTTAGAATACACTGAAAACAATGAAATGGCACAGTCAATAGGTCATTTAAAAAAATTACACTTGGACACTTGGACATGGACTGTGATTTTTATTGTTTTCAAAATAATACTTCGCTTAGTTTTGTTACCAATTGATGCTTAGATTCGTATTCTGCAATACTTTTTTTGGGGCTTTTATATGATGCTTCCGATTCTTGATATTTTGTCACAGCTGTTTGAAAATCAACATTACATTCTGAAACCAAAATGATAGTAAATAATATATGATGTGGGATTTTTTTTTCTACATAAGTTTTACATATTATGCATTACCAAATTTCTGTAAATTATCTACTGCAGTAGCAGCTTTGAATGATGGTAGGTCACATTGCCTCATTAATTGTATTTTTGTATCTGTCCAACTGATGCCTAGAATTTGTTCGTGTATCGCTTTATCCATAGTACTTATGGTCTTGAGTAATTCATCAGCTCTTTCTTTATTCATTCTCCACACCTGCTGATATTTTTTCTCACTCACCTGTATCACAGTGAAATAATTAACATAATCATATTATACTTTGAAAACATTGTATAAATAAATTAGTTACATTTCATAATCATAATACCCACGGATACCCATTGCAGGTTGAAATTATTTTGGTAATATTTCTTTGCTTAGATATGTTGAAACAAAGTAAATAAAGTTATTTGACATCATGAAACTTAAAATAGAGATACAATAGTGCAATGAATGATTTTGTATGAATTATATCTTCGGTCTCACATAAGTGAAGTGATCAGCTTTGGATTGTAGGTCCAACATTGCGTCATGAAGTCTGTATATATCCTTACTGGCCTTTGATTCTTCTACTACTCGGTCCTTTTGGGCAATTTTAATTTTATTTCTGAGTTCATTTATAATGTCTTGCATTTTGTTGAGTCGCCTCTTTTGTTGAGATCTGACAAAAACATTTTCTTCTTCTCGCCTCTTCAGAACCTGACGTAAATATATTAAGTAGGATGGTAAAAAATATTATTCATGTGAAAACATGTTTAGTAATTAGATTACAATTAAAATCACCACTTACTTGATAGTTATAATCTATTTTTTCACTGTTTATAAGGCAAGTAGCTTTCAATTGTTGAAGTTCCTTTTGCAATGTTTGTATTTCATTTTCTAATTGAATTTTTGCAGCTCTATATTTTTCTCTATGATGTATAGTTAAAGCATCCATTTTCTTTTCAAATTCATTCAACTGAAAATATAGATGATAAATATATCTGATAGTTAATAGTGTTTCATGCATTTATAAAATATCTTTTTGCTAGGGTTGTTTCACTTCTAAGTAATACTATAAGATTAACTGTATAAAAATAATTTTATCTATGAATAAACTGAAAGAGATCTTTTGTGGAAGATTTTTGATTTGCTTATTTGAGGTAGTTGCGGCCTACCTGTGTAAACTTCTTTTCTATATTTGAAACTTCTTCTTTATCTCTTTTCTTATACAAGACATTCCAGCGTTTTTTGTTGTTTTCTGTTGAAATGACTCTTTCTAGTTCAATTGAATTCTCGATCATTGTAAGTTGTGACTGATATGCATTTTTCATCAATATAACTTGAGCATCAATTCTCTCTCCCAGTTGCTTTATGTCATTAAGCTGAAATTGCATGCAAATATTTTTTTCCCAATAAAGTAGACAAAATAAAAAGACAACCTATGTTAATTTTTTTTTTGTAAAAAACTTATTCCGGTGTGGATTCCGACATGAAAAAATTTATACAGGATGTAGAAAAATGATATTGCTTAAGGAACATGAAATGTGCTGAGTATTATGCTAATAGATATTTCAAAATTCCAAATTGGGTAAAATTCATCAATACTATTTAGGGAGGAGAAGAGCTTTTAGAAGAAGAAATGAAAAAGATGGAAAGGTAATATTTTTTTATTATTTAGTAAATAAATCGCTATATGTATGTTGTCCTTTTGTTTTTTCGTATTTACCAGTTTACCCATCAGTTAGAGGGCAACATAATGATTCTTCATTGCTGTAAATATAATTTAAAATATAAAGGTTGAAAATTTCTTTCTTTTCCACAAAATGTGTAGCCCAACATATCAATAATAAGTTTTTCTAGTCAGCAAAACATAACGAATACTGCGTTACTACAGTAGTATATTGTGGTAAAAGATGTACCGAATATAGTTTTTTTTTTATTTCAACCGAGAATATAAATAAACAACAGTGGAAACTTTCCTCGACGTTCATTTTGAAAGTGATGGGTGGCGCCACGAACACAACTACTACGCCAAGAAAACCTAAATTATAAGCTTACCTAAACTATCGTTATGTCACTCTCCAGATAAAAAAATAATTTGAATGAATGATTTTATAAAAGGATTTAGAGCTGAAACTTTTTTCCTTTATTCAACAACTACAAATCAATAAAACAATGTAAAATACCTGTTTTTGGAGATCTTTGTAAAAAGTCTCATCTGCTTGTTTTAATTCTACCTTCAGTTCCTCTATAATTGCATCTTTTTGCACCATCAGGTTTTTACACCGCTCTTTTTGAATGTTCATTTCACTTTCAATATCAAGAGGGTCATTCAATTCCAGTATTGGATTCCAATTGGCCGCAATTTTGTCAAATTTTTCCTCTGCCAATGTTGCTTCTGCTTCAAGTTTTGCCAGAATTTCTGTATTTTTAAGAATGTAAATTAGAAATTTCAATATAACATCTTCCATTAGAAGTACATGTGCTCCACATCAGGAATTGACATGATCTAAAAAGGGTTTAAGTACATTTTTAGGTTTATATGTTACCCCTCTTTTTTTGAAATTCAGTGAATCGCCTGGCGACCTCACGGGCATCACTAGCCACTCGAACATTTGAAACGCGTTCTTCTCCATCAGCAAGCAGATGCTGAATAAGTGCAGCGCTGTCAACTGTTTGCTGTTCCACTGGATTTAAAATTTCCTCTTCATCGAAACTTTCCTTAAATTCTGCTGCAACTTCATCTCTTAAAAACAAATTCTTTTATTTACAGATTTTTTAATACACCTAATTCTCTTTTTCCACAGGTTTTATTTACACCATATTGAAATGCAACGTATCTTTAATTTCTCTATGGACGCGTCATTTTTGTTTACATATTTTTTTTGTACGACCTTTTTACATGGAACATATCCCCTGTTCAAAAAGAGAATTGATATTATTATTGTATTATGGTAATATTATACTAATGTATTCAAATTTTGCTGAAGTATGTCATCTTATCCTCTTTTATCTCTAGGGGGAGAAAAAAATATTGCTTACTCTCAGTTGTGCTTATTGTAGTTACAAAACTAAGTTAACACCTTATAGACCGCAAAAAACCAGTTAAACTTCTATCAAGGACCGCATGTTTTTTAAGAAATTCGAACTTTTTTATATACTTTAGTAAAATGATCGTCTCATTTTTATTAACGGTTGGATTAATTTGTAACTTAAAACAAATCTTGTCCATAGTTTTTCCTACCGAATCAAATTATTATTTAGTGATTCTGCATCTGTGGATTATAGTTCAAAAATGAAATCAAAAAATCCGTTCACGAACTATATATTGCATCAAAAAAAAAAATGAATGAACAAAGTAAAGTACGAAGAAACACAATTTTTTAATGAATGAACCGAGAGATGTCGTGAGTCTGGTGTTTTAATTTTTGACATCTAGAAAAGAAACAAACTTTTAACATGTCGTAAATGTACTTGAATACCTGTTTTGACTCATGGATAATTCGAGAGATACTGTTGAGTAATACGATATGAAAACTCGCGCTAGCTCGGGACCGGTCCGTAAGGTGTTAAGTGACGCTGGGGCAGGGGTTTTTGGATCATTTATTATACACAAAAGAGATTCTGTATTGGTCTTGAATAAGTTTAATTTTTTCAATGCATTCGGCGGCAACTTTGTGGAAGTTCATTTTAATATAAAATATAAAATAACTTAGATTATTCCACATATTGTGCTTTCAAAGTGTGACACGTGTTTCGCCACTTTCTGAGGCATCCTCAGGCAGTCTTACTTTCACAAATGCTTGTTTATTTGTTTAAACAATACATAGAATAATCTAAGAATTTCATAGAATAATCTATTTTTACAATACGTAGAATAATCTATGTTATTTTATATTAAGTTTAATTTTGCTTCTGTATTTCAATTTAAGTAAACCAATTTTAATTGAATCACTATGAATGTACAAACAGGACATAATTGGGAAGCACACTATTAATGACACTTTTTGATAATTGTGTTTGAATACATTTCCAAACATCGTAGTACCTCAGACCAGATAAATGAATCTTGAAGCCTTGAGCATACCATCTTATACATGTGTATTTTAAAGCATCTCGACAAAGCTCATTTGATGAGAACTGGTTGTAGTACTGGTTGAAAGAGGGAATGTGACATTCCCTCTTTCTTGTGAGATTAATGAAAAATCATCATAAACACTTTTTATATATAATTAGATAATCAGCGAGAAAATATTAAAACATCACAGTTATACACAATTGCATAAATCCATTAAAATATCAATGTATTAAAGTTACCCTTTAGGGGTTTGAACCTTTGGTCCTGTAACCAAATTGTAACAAAACCGAAAAGCATTGACTGATTGGTTATGTGACGAGTTATTATTTGCATGTTTCAAAAAAACTCTGAAGATGAAAGAGTAAAATAAAAAAAAGACTTGAAAATTTGAATTGATGACACTGTGCTTATTTTCAGAAAACAATATATTAAACTTATTCTTATTAAGTACTTATCATATTAAGCCGCAATATTTTTCACCAGTCACTAGTGGGAGAGAGCGAGTGAACCCAGTTAATTTATCAATGATATAATATATTTTTTTCATATAATATTATTTTACATTCGATAAATACGAATAATATCATGTTGCTAAGAAACCTCTTTATAGCATCCTGTCTTTTTTGAATTCTTAATTCCCTCGCTGCTTTTCTATCCAATGGATTATTTGATGAAATTTGCGGTTGATTTAAAGAAAACGTTTCTACTTCTTCATTGTTCATCTCTTTCATTGTATGAAAAGCTTTGAAAATTGTATAAAATATTCAAATGCAATAGTAACAAAAATTTCAATATCAATGGCAGAACACGCGAGTGTTATTTTTGGTTGCTAAGTTACGTTTATAACGTGTTGTAAAATATATTCGTAGTTTTTATTATTTCAAAAGAACAAAAACATAATTTTAAATTTCATCTTAATATTGATATTAAAAAGAAAATCGATTTAAAAAATTTTAATTCACGTTTGTAAATCGATTAGAAAACTTCGTTATATTCCATAATAATTCGTCCAATTATTGAACGCAATTTTGTTAATATCGTGTATATTGAAAAAATGTACATTCATTCTAACGAAATAATTAAAAGTGGTCCAAAAATATTTATTCAAGTATCAACAAAAAACGAATTGTTTTATTGTTTATGAACTGAACTTTTTGAACTGTGAAATTGTTGTCAATTTTTATCTATGGTCTTTTTCTATCGTCGGTCATCATGTCGGTGGGTTTTTGCTAACTTAACTTGTGAATCTTTGAATATCTTTGTAATCTCATATTGTTTATCTCAATTTTCAAAGCGATTTAATCGTTTAAAATGTCTTTATTCGATGCTTAGCTATTTTTTTTGTAGTTATTACAAAATGTGAAGTATTTGTTGTAATATGTTTTTGACACTACACGTTACAAATGTCATTCGCCGCAGACCATGGAATTACTTTACATTATATTGGTGTTTTCTTCACGGGGGCGAAAACGAAAGATGTTATCATTTGTTAAGATATGTAAATTATTTCGTTTTATTTTTTGACAGCCGACTGTAGCTGCGCCTGTGAAAAAAGCGAAGGAGGGTAAGGTTATCAAAGACCACTCCAAAAATGTTATGCGAAATCTACATATCCGCAAATTGTGCTTAAACATTTGCGTTGGAGAATCTGGTGATAGGCTGACTCGTGCCGCTAAGGTTAGTAAATTGTTGTTTTTGCAATTCTACTTTGTGTTTCATTGAATATTGTGTTTGCAATGTGGCTATCTGATAATATTTACCACTCATGACTTATATACCAAATATATGAATACATTTTTGCGTAACTACGTCTATTGCGAGCACTAGTAGAAGGCATGGTTTATTTACTAGTTACTTATTTGGCTTAGGTCATTCCGAAAATCAAATATTTGCATAATTTGCTTACTACAAACTAATATATATTATTAAAACATTTAAAAGTATATTGGTGTCAGTACTGCAGGATTAAAATAGTAAAATTTATTGGTAGTTAACAGTAAGGTATCTTGATCTTATTAATAGTTATAAGTAAATTGAGGTTAGACGGTTTCTTGCTTCAATTTAAGTTTTGGCATTGACACTTAATAACCACATGCATATTATTTGTTCAAGAACTTTTTCAAAAATGAGATTGTTCTTAGTATACAATGTGCTATATAAACTCTTTGCAACATCCACCCACCCTCTTTTAGCTTGGTGGATTACTAAAAATGAGATACAAGCTTCATTTGAATTCTAAAACTTAATTTCCCATCTGATTATCATTTTGTAATATTCTTAAGATCTTAAATATATTTGGCTCTTAATTCTGTATGAAAATCTGTATTTTTCCTGATAAATCAGTGATATGAGGTGTACATTAAAGCAGGGGTTGTTTCTTCAATTATATGCTTTATTTCAAATTTAATTTAAACACTTTTTTAATGCAGGTATTGGAACAATTGACTGGGCAACAACCTGTGTTCTCCAAGGCCCGATACACTGTCAGGTCTTTCGGTATCAGACGTAATGAAAAAATTGCTGTCCATTGCACCGTCCGGGGAGTCAAAGCAGAAGAGATCCTCGAAAGGGGTCTTAAGGTTTGTTAATATGTTGAAATACATTTATGCTCAATTGTTCAATTAAAATTTATCCGATTGAATATTTTTCGCTACTCCAGGGTAGACCTTTCTCTAGTTCTTAATGTTTTCTATATTATTCTGTAACATGAATCCATCAGGAATGGGTTCATAAATGACTGGCTCGGCACCAGACATGACTATCCCACATTAAAAATGTCTGAGATAGTAAGGGATTAAGGAATAACTTGTTTTTTTTTTTTTTTATAAATATCCCCATTGCTGACGTGACAACAAAATGTAGATCCCTCATTCATAGTACTGAGCCCGCCAAATAGCAGATGTACACTTATATGTTTAACGGTTTGATTTGATATGATTTGATAGTAAACATTCACTACCAAAACTCTAGTTATCTCTTAAATTCTTCAAATTGTGCTTGGCTGTTTATTTTTTTATATTAGAGGATGTTAATTGAACAATTGTATTTGAAAAATATGCATATTGTTTGTTCAAGAGCCTTTTCTTATGAAATTTCTCTTAGTATATAGTATGCTACATAATTTCTCTTTGCAACATCCACCCACCTTCTATTAGCTCGGTGGATTACTAAAATTGAGATACAGACACCCATATAATATATAGTTCTAGCTGTATTATTCATCAGATGAAAATTTTAGTGTTATTCTTCTTTAACAGGTACGAGAATACGAGTTGAGAAGAGACAACTTCTCAGACACCGGAAACTTCGGATTTGGAATCCAAGAACACATTGACTTGGGTATCAAGTACGATCCCTCCATCGGTATCTATGGTCTTGATTTCTACGTTGTTCTGGGCAGACCCGGTTAGTATTTAATTGTCTTCTGCACATAATTCTTTTTATGCATATTATCACATTCGAAATTGAATATTCTGGTAACTGAGGAATATTCTTAATTATATATGCTATATGAATTCTATTTGCAACATCTGCCCACCTGATATTAGCTTGGCAGATTACTAAAAACGAGAAACATTCTAAATTTTATGTATAAGTTTGCTTTCCTTTGATTAATAATGACAACTAAAAACATGAACCAAGTTAAAAACATAACGAAATATATTTTTCTATAAATCATCTAAAATCTTATTTAGAGAATTAAAGTTTTTCTGTGGTTTTTTCTGGTGTCTGAAGATTGTTTTTATCATTTTTTTGTTTGTTATTTTCAGGATTCAATGTTGCACACAGGAAGCGAAAGCGCGGAAAGGTTGGATTCCCTCACCGCCTTACCAAGGAAGACGCGATGAAATGGTTCCAACAGAAGTACGATGGAATTATTCTCAATTCCAAGAAATAAAGGACCTAGATATATTTTAATACTGTGTACAATAAACAACAAAAAAATCAAAACAGATTTTTATTTTTCAGTGCCATCCTAAATTTCTCTCACTATGATTACACTAAATTGTCGCTATCTTTGACCCTTGATGCAAGAATTAGTAATAAGCAGTTTTGTTTTAGTTCAGTAATGGCCTAAATCAAATCAGCCACCTTTTGTTGTAAAAGTACCAAATATTTTACGTGGGGGTTTGTGCGGGCCGCACTTAGGTCACATGTCATTGCACTGTAATGACATGTAGAGAAATATTTTAGTTTTAAAAATCTTTTGGGCCGCAACACAACGCTATGCGGCCCGCTGGTTTCCGACGCCTGGCCTAAATCATGCAGTTAGATTAAAAACTTTAAATAACTATTCTGCCAACAGAAGTATTTGGCATATAAAACTAATGCTGCTTATGTGGAAAACCTGATGGATATTGAGCGATAGATTTTTTCTAATGAGGGGTTTTGAATCTACCATGTCGGCTTTGGAAAGTAAGAGGACAACCCACAGTTTTTCCAAAACAGCTTTTTTTACAATACTCACAATGTATACCTACAATTTGATACACGTTCTATCAAAAGGATGTATACTTAAAATGCCGAATTAGTATCTAAATTTTGATTTTAAGTTTGAAAAAAGAACTACCTGTGAAAGTTGCGACCAAAAAAAGGACTTAAAAAAGGTTTTTCTTAAAAAATTTATGAAATTAATATTAGGCTTAGTTAATAAAAAAACAGTTCATCAATCACTGTGCACTTCGAGATTGTGTATACTTCATAATTTGCCTTTGTCCCAAAATCATCACAACGTTTTTTGTATCTGCTGTAAAATTTGTTGTGAGTTACATCCCTTTTCCTTTCCACAGTCGATGTCATTCTGAGTTTGTTGGGAGTACATTTTTATATTCAACGTCGATTATGAATATTAAAAAAAAACTTGTGAAATGGAGTGATCCAACCAAGTCACATACCTTGCTTACGTACATTAGCTTGGTCAGATATTGAAATTCGTATCACATGATCGCCTAAGCCAGGGATGATGAACCTTTTTGGGTCTGCGTGTCGAAAATCCTCACATATTACTTCTCGATTGTGGCGTGCCCAAGCAGCATTTTTTAACAAAATAGAAAAAATAAAACTTGATTTTTTAAACGATTTTCGTTTATTTTGGGAAACATTTTAAAATTAATAAAACAATAAATTAATAATTCACAGATTTCTTAATCAAAGTTTTATTTTTTTAAGCTGTACAATATTCTTTTTTAAACTTGGAAATCGTTAGCGTGCCATCTAAATTCTCAAATGTGCCATCTCGGGCACGTGTGCCGTAGGTTCGCCATCCCTGGCTTAAGCGTATCGTGGTTGATTATCATTTTAGTGGCATTTGAAATGCACACCATAACAATTTTAGTGGGTTTTGAAATTAAAATACATTTTTGAAAGAACTGGTACATAAATAACCGGTTTATACATAAGTAAGAACTAAGCTACGCTTTCACTATCATGTGGATAGCAATCGTGGAAGTACAACAGCTCATAAATAAACACGAACAGAAAGAGTTATCAGCAAAACCCAGATGGTTTGTAAGAAAAAGTGTGGAAATTTACAAAATTTGAAAGACAAATTGTAATGTTTAAATTTCATTGAACACCTTCAGTCGAAATCTTTTATCATGGTCGTGAAAGTTTGCTAAAAATCATTTTGATAAATTTGTAATGTTTTTATCCATGTCTGCTCCCAATGTGGAGCATATGGCTTCCTAATGGAGGTATCTCAACAGAAGTTTTTCTACGAGAACTGTTTGTTACTTGGTCGCTCAACCTCTCTTTTTCAGAGGGAGTAAAGATAATGCTAACACAGGATTAGTGGTTAACTAATTGCTTTCCCTACACCTAATTATTGAAGGATCGGAGGGAATTTTTAGACATCACAAACACCCATGCCTTCAAACAGAAATCGATTGAAAAAATGCTGTTCGTACTGTGACTCAAACTCGTGAGGTCCGGCATGGAAGCCAACAATGCTAACCGCTGTGACATAGGACCTGACAATAATTATGTAATATTATGTACCAACATTTGAAAAAATAAAATAGTTTCAACACCACGTACTGTATTAGACTAAATATAAAGCGGTCTCGAATATAATGCGACCTAGCAGTGGTGTGCTGCTATGGGTTCGCACCGGCTCTGCCTAGCCGGTTCCTGAAATAATTTCGGTTCGGAGAGCTGGTTCCTAAAATAAATAATTTTACCATTCGTTAAATCATGTCTCAGAAGTCGATGATAGTAGATAGACGAATAAAACCTGTCACGGTTATCAGCATATCCGTAAATTCCTGTGATTTTGGATCCGAAAATTCTCAGAAGAGCTAAAAATAAAAAAACAAATGAGTCACCCTGATCATTTGGGCAAATCGGTAAATTCTTGGAAGGGCTAAATTTGGGAAATATGGAAATTTCTGGGTTCTTGAAATTGACATGAAATTGTTTGAAAATCCCAAATTCGCCAACCAAAAATTTCATTTATAAGTGTTTACCAAGGTGCGAGCCGGTTGATAAAATTTTAGCAGCGCATCACTGCAACCTACATATATATTTGAAGCAGGCAAATTCAAATACAAAACTAAAAAAATTGAGTAAATATACAGTGAAACCCCGGTTTTTCAAGGGATTGTAATTAAAAAAAGAATAATGTGGGAAATCTTCAAATAATACCAAATTTTTTTATCTATTTTAAGAATGTATTTTTTAATTGCTTAATACAGCGATTTCCAACCTGGGAGCGCGGACTATTGCAAAGGGAGGCACGAGCAGTCCAAAATATTTGTATACCCTTTAAAATGGATCTTTATTACTGAAATAATATGAAATAAAGGATGGATAGGCGCGAAGATTTTTTTTTCTTCAAAGGGAGGTGTAGTAACATAAAGTTTGGAAACCACTGGCTTAATAAATACTAAGTTGTTTATTTGCAATATGGCAAATTTGGTTAAATTTTAAAGGACACCTTAACACTGGTGTACTTTTCTATGTTACTCTTTTTGATATGTCAACTCGTTTTTATCATGAATTGTTCAACATCTTGAATTGTTTTCAGTTTCTCAGCTCGAGTTCTAGTTTTCTTCATTTAGGTATCTTAGTTTGGATTTAGGAAAATCAGAACACTGCCTAAACCCCGCATATAACGCAAATGTTTTTTTAGAAAAATATTTTGAGTAAAAAATATCACATTATATTTGGGCTAATACTGTATAATTTTTTGGATATCACTGCCCTAAAGCAACAATGGAATAAGTCGAAAATACTAGCTTCGAGATAATCGAACTTTAAGGTTTATGTTTTACTTTTTAAAAATGGTTTTATTTAGTTTCTTTTACGGTTTATGATAAAATATAATAGTCAATCCTGTTTTTATGCGGGTTTTTTTTTATGCGATTTCGAAGTTATGCGGTTTTTTAGAAATGCAAATTTTCAAAGAAATGTACTATATTTAACGATTTATAAAAATTGAAAATATAAAATCATGAGCACGTATCGTTGTATTTTGGATAGAGTAAAGAATGAATCATAAACACAACCGATATTTGGAAAAATACTATTTTGAACTGTTTAAATCATGTTGCATCTGCCATCGCTGAATTAAATCCACCTACTTGAGAGTGTTACAGTCGATAAAACCATTGAAACATTGGCAATATCAGCTGAAATAATTACTTTAGCACATGAACTTGGCGGAGGAGGGTTTGATACCTTTAACGGAAATTATAAACGGATAATGCTATAACTGACAATGATGTTTTTAATTTAACTTTAACTATTGACAAAACACCAGAAAACGATGACGAAGTGGAAAATATTCCAGTTCCCTCACTGCGAAAATAGTTCAAGAAGGTCTCCAACTTTTCAGTAAATTAGAAGATTATTTCATTCTAAATGATTCAAATTCTAAAATTCAAGTTTCAACGATAGCTTAAAATTTATATTTATGGGTCTATCTAACAAACTGCATAAACAATAAATTATCGAAAAAGAAAATCTGAACAAACTCTGATAAGTAATTTCATTGTTAGAAAAAAACCATCGTTTTATGAAATTGATGCGCATACTTATTTCCTTCGAAAAAGAGTGATTTTGAACCATATGCAAAACGCACTTAATATTGTCATACAGTAGCAATAATTTTATTTAGAATGTTTCTAAAGTAAAACAATGTCCATCAAATTTTATTTTTAATAAATATTTTTACGCAGTGTTTTTCCCCTAATTTTCCTATACTTTTTTTATTCGATTTAGGGTATATTTTAATTTGCTGTTTCAAAGTTATGCGAATTTTAAAATTTATGAAACGTATCCCCACTTTTTCTATGGAAGTTAAGTTTTTCTATGCGATTTTGGGTATATTTTAACACGCTGTTTCAAAGTTATGCGGATTTTGAAATTCATGGAACGTATCCCCACTTTTTGTATGGAATCCAAGTCTTTTTTTGTGCGATATTTCGTAGAACGCATCTACTGCATAAAAAGAGGATTGACTGTAGTAAGTTTCTTCATATATTATTATCTGTATCTGGTTATTTTTCTAATGTCGCTGATGCTTTGAAGTTACAGGGCGATATCAATAATTATAAATGTAAGATTTTTCTTTTAAATAGAGCATTTTCTTTTTAAATTAAAATATTTCAGTGTTTCATTATAAAGGTTTACCTTTCAGCAATCGATTGGTATACTTATCTTAAAATCGAGTTTTTTCACTTTATCTCACTGTTGCTTTATGGTAGCAATATACCCTTCGAGTTAGGTAGGGGGGTATTATATTCTGAAAGTCAGCGTGCGCTTGGGGCATCAAAATAACATTCATAAAACTCATTTTTTTTTATTATTTAGTTTTAGTAATTGGAAAAACGGCCTCCAAATTTAATTGTATCTTGGGCCTCCCGAGTGCTCACTTGTCACTGTGCATTGAGGAGGTATAAGGATTCGATGCGACAAAAAGTTTTGTCTAATCATATTGAGACAAACATGGTGTTTGACTCAATAAACACCCAATCCTCTTTTTACACAGTAGAATTTAATGCAGTGATGCAAAAACGGCGGCCCTGAATTTTGTGGCGGCCCTTAAATCTTTATCTCAAACATATATTTTTCACGTAAAACATTTATTTAATAAATGTAAGCAAGCTTTTTCTTCAATGAAGGAGAATAAATTGGTTCATAGAAACAGGCTTACAAATATTATGTCAAATTTTAAAAAAAAGTTAAAAATTAACAAAGACCAAGATTGCATTAACTTGCATATAAATGAAACATACATATTTCAAAATGAAACGATTTTTTAAAAAGCAAGTACTCTTAATCATTTTTTTGCATGGCTTATTTATTTTCGAAATAACACGGTCAAAATAGTATAATGGAACCTATTACTCATTTATCTAAATTCACTTAATCTTTTTTACACGGTTTTAAGGCTGTTTTACATGAAATGTACATATTTTCTGTATAAAAAAGGATTGAGCGTACTTGAAATCATTTTTTTCTTTGCGGCCCAAACCCACGATAATTTGTTATATGAGGCCCGCTAGAAGGTAAAGGTTGTGCATCATTGATTTAATGGAACTTATCTTTCATTTCGTATTGTAACCATTCAGTCTATCTTTTTTTAAATGGATTTTTTTGGATGCCTGATTTACATGGAACGTGTCAACTGTGTAAAAAGAGAATTAGTTGTAGTCAACTCAGAAATGTGATAAGATGGTATTATTTGTAAGTAGCCTTATAAAACACCTGCCAGAATTTGTTACACAACCTGTGGAATGACAAAATTATCAAATTTACTATATATTAGTGATAAAATTTTGTAAATACATATAAGTGATTGGATTTGGATAGAGAAATGAAATAATGACGCAAAGAAAGATTCATGATTCTTTTCAAATGTTTTTAATCAACTATTTTATAGTACAATGATTTGCAGTAAAATAATTGAATTTAGAACTTAGGACTTTTTGAAAAATAAATATATTCTTAAACGCCCAACATCAATACTTTATGTTACACGTAATATTTCTTTTTATCCTATATAATAATTTATCAACATATCACAATATATTATTCCTATGTAATAAATGGAAAAATAAAACCACCATAAACAATTGGTTTTTAAATTATTTTACAATTAAGCAGTTTGAACTCGTAATGTTTGATATAATTTGACAGAGGTTATTAAATATGAAAGATATTGATTTGTGTGTCTTTGTGTATTAAAAGATTTGAAATTAGTATATCACACAAGTCGTGCAGTGATTTAACTGCTACAATTATCTTAGGGTGACTATTTTAGGGAGTAATAAAATTATTATTGTATAATGTAATTAGAAACGATAATAAAGTGTAATAATTTTGTTAATTTTCCTTTGAAGGAAAAACAATATTATTAAAATCTTAGGAAATTAATGAAAAAGTATTTTAATTAGCATTCTATTCATTTGTGATTATATAATAAATATTTCAATTTTAATAAATTATATTTAAAAATCTGGTGTAGGTTTATTCTTTTTAAGAACAATAATCAGTAGCTAAGAGAATTATTATAAAAAATGTAGTTGACTAAAATATTACTAAATATTAAATATACAAGGCAATAGACACAACAACTTAAGTAGCCTACAAATTAATTTAAAATGATAAATTTCACTATTTAAACGTGATTGTTTAATTTTGTATAGATGTGTCGTAGATTATTTTGATTATAATGTTTTCATCGTTACAATAATATAGATTGGTTATAATAATCAACTATTGGACATTCAGAATAACATAGTATTGTGTAATTCCTGTTATCTGTGCTTTTTTGATTTCAATGTATCAGTATACAAACACTAAAGTTACATTCCTTGCCATTATGGCAAACTTTATATGTTTTGAAAAGATTTTGATTAGTTATTACAATGCATGCTATGCTGCTTGCTATTAATAATAACAGTACCATTATATGTAACATAGTGTTTCTATATGGATCATTTTAATAAATTTATATGTTTCAGATTTGCTTAAAGTTTCCACAAATAACCAAATTGATGAGATTCATGATGCATACTTTTTTCATAATTAAGAATTTTCAAGCGGATAGCAAGCTATTCATAACTGACCCTGCGAGCAGTAAATTTCAAAATATGAAAAGTGGTATTATGTGCCTTCCGACCTTGAAAGATCTCTTAATTATTGTTATTTAATAAATTATTTGCTATGGCGAGTGTCTACTTTGCAAATACAACATTTTATATTAAATGAATTCTAGATAACAAGTTAACAATTCAAATTTTTATTATAATTGTTCGGTGATTTTGAAGGCAGTCAAAAAGCAAAGAAAAAGGATGTTTTCTCTAAAATGAATATGAGAAGATTTATCACATTTTGATTTCAGTTTAAAATGATAAATAATTTATCAACAACAGCTATATTATCTTTTAATTTTAAGTAGTTTACTTACTATTTATTTATAAAAAAACAAGCTAATATTTGCAAAAATAAGTTAGAAATGATCTCTGAGAGTGCACTTTATGAATTATCTTAGGTATTTTGTTGAATTTTTGGTAAATTAACTATTATTTATACATATAAATATACGAGTGTCCAAAAAGACCCCTTCATGCAAATTTAAAAACGTAATTATTGGCATTGTATCTATTCTAAAATATAGTAATGGACAGAAATAGTGCATACGCATAGACAAGCAGCTTATGTAATGATGTCAAAAAAGCAGCTTTCTTTAAAATCTAACCACATTTGTCAAGGATCGCATATTGTGTGATAAATTATTATTATCATTTAACTACTCACGTATTTATAAGAAACAATTTTATAATCCCGTCATTATTCGCGGGCTATAACGTAAAATATTGTAGCATAATTATGCCAGTGTAAGTATAGAATATTTAAATGCGTTTTGATTTTTACACACTTCGTTGCATTTAAAATTATATCATACAAATTACGTTTGTCTTGCCCGTTGAATATTCTGCTTTTCTGATTCAGAAAAGCCCAAAATACTTTCGATTGCATTCAAGTGGCCTTGGTGATTTTCTCGGTCTGTCAAAAAATAATAAATAGCTGATTTCAGGAACTGTAACGTCACTTCCGGGTCTATACTTCTTTTGGATCCTGTTTGTGCATCTACAATACGTTTGTACATCGCCTGAAATAAAAATATCATTTTATACCATCAGGGAGAAGAAAATTGATAAATTCTACAATATTTATATTTATATTGAAAGTAATGGGTGTATCTATAGCTAGTGAAATAAATTAATGTAATTATAAAATAATCAATATGGAAATTAAACTATATACCAAAAATACAGAAAAAAATTATCTATGACATGGTCTAAAATATAATATTTCTGGATATTAATAATAAGCATGCTTAACCTTTTGACCGTGGCTCGGATCCGGATCGGCTCAGATCGGACTACTATAGCAGTCAGCCATGATTAAAAGGTTAATAAAATATGGGCGTATCTAGATTGTTGTAGTTATGAGATATTGCAGTTTTAATGGAATGTATATATTTGGGGACAAGGATTGTTGAAAATAAAGGTAATTTTTTACACATTATTACATTACTTTCAACAATCTTGAATCAGAAAAGATGCACCTTTCAGTAAAACTGCAATATCTCATAACTACGATAATCAAGAATCCCCTATGTTATCTTGAATTTTGAACATAATTTTAAGTTTGTTTCTTTTTGTATTAAATGTCTATTTTATGAAAAATATATTCACAAAAAGAAAGTACTGAAGTACTTACTAATCAGAAGGACATGCATAAATGTTATAGAACCAAATTTAAGACTAACAATATTTTCAGTAAACCTGACATTAGAACTCTTTTTAATTTACTATATATATATGTATATAATACTTTATTTATGACTTTTGATGTGTTCACTGCCGATTCTTAGTGAAAAGGTATTATAATAAAAACAAAACACTTTTTAAGCACAGATATTGATCAGTTTGATTTGTTACGCACAAATCTGCGGATAATGCTCGTGATGGACGAACTGTCCAGATCTTTAAGAAAAAAATGTGGAATTATTAAAGTGTTTTTTATTATGCTTAATGTTATGTTCTAAACAATGTAAAGATATAATACACTCGGGTTTCTTTTTATGCGGTTTTAAAGTTATGTTTACTAATTGTGTGTCTAGATATCACAGATTGAAAAAATATAGTCATTGAGTCATCAAACAGTTTAATCACTAATTTATTGTCATAGGAAATAAATCAAGAGAGAATGATGGCAAAGATGGCGCTAATTCTAATTGTAAAGAACCATTATCTTCTTGCGAACCATCTGAATCATCTGATGCGCATAGTAGGTCTTCTAAAGATGAAAGTGATTTTCAACCAAATTGCAAATCATGCTGACCAATGTAATAAATATGTAAATAAATATGTAAACAAATGTTATTTTTAGACAAAATTAAATGAATAAGAAATTATTTTAGGTCTTATTATTTTCCTGATTTTTCATAAACTTATTTTTATGGGAGTTTGGCAGTGGCATAACTATAAAATCTAGGCTCATATGCAAAAATTATCAAAGGGCCCCTATAATTTATTTTGTTACAAAATAAAATTTATGCAAAGAAAAGGACAACTTCAAGTTGTAAAATCTCAGCTGTCAGCGGATTGGGGACAGTATACATAAGTCTGAGAATTTTTTGCTGGCGATAATCCAAAAAACAGTTATCAAAAAAATCAATGGAGAATTATGGAGAGCATTCCTTATTTTGCAACGTATGTCAAATATTTTTAATGCAATTTTTTGGTGTTGTGGCATTCTGTGGATTGCATCTGTAGCATGAAAAATTGTCCGAGTGTATTATAGCTAGTATGAAAAATAAATAAATTAAAGGATGAAAACTATTAAATAGGCAATTGTAAATGTATCTTACGTAGGTGGATTTACATTAATTGTGATACTATAACAGCTAATATTTACATGATTTTGAGGATGAATGCTAATACACAATCAAAGTTCATTGAATAATGGTACATTTTTTCTGGAATAATTAAAAGTGTAGTAATAGGATGTAGTCTGTCTTTTTGCGTTTATACCGTTTATACAGATCACTAATGAACATTAGTCAATTACTAGGAGCAAAAGCTGTTCTTTGTAATTGTTATTTATTTATAACTACATTTATTCAATATTTACATTGAAAAATAAGTAAAGCTGAGGAGAAATATATGTCCATTTCTCACAAGGAATTTTCAGTACTATTTCACCTGCTTCTTCTCAGAATTAAAATGGAAAACTGTACTTTACAGCTGGTTGTCTTTTCTTATGAATCCAAAAATATTTTGAAATGTTAGGAAGATCTAATAAAATTATTACCCCCTCCAAGTAAATGTTGGTTGATGTTTTTAGATATTAATAACATAATAGTCTTAAATGTCTACATCTACTAAATAAACATACTTCCTTACGAGTACTCATTTTGTAGTAGCTTATAAAAGTCCAAGCACTTTTTACAGAAATGAAAACAATGTTTTGGGTGATTTGGAAGGTTACTTGTAGCAATTTTCAATTTCGAAAACCAATATTGTCGAAGAAATGTCAAGAAGCAACTTGTAAAATACAGTATACTCCCGATTATCCAGGCTAATGTTGGGGAGGGGTGGCACGTATAACGGAAAAACACGCGCAATCCTAGCATTGTTATTTATATATAAAATACTATATATTATACGTTTATAAGGCATGCAATTATTTTAACATGTTTAATACTTATTATTTCATTGAAAAATATTGACTTTAGTCTGTTTTCTTGAATCTTATAATGATTTTCTAACACCAGTTAAAATTTTCCTATGAGCTAATACATTGTTATATTCAATATCACAACAGTCAATGTATTCCAATTAAGTATCGACAGAAGTCAGTGTCGTGCTGTGACTAATGTGATGTCAGTGTCAATTTCTTCATCGTCCCTTTCAGCCTCATTTCTCTTCTGGTTGAATAAGATTAGAAATAACATCCATAATTTTTCATAGTTTAATAAAATCGTCATCTTTGTTACAAAGGCTTAGAGAAGATCATTACGACAATGTCGTTTCATTAATGAGATAACTCGTTGCTCCATTGGTTGAATTAAAGATGTTACATTTGATGCCAAAAAATTTGCATCTATAAGGCCTTTGTCTGTTTTCAATATGCTTTCATAGGGATGAGAAATAGCATTATTTAATGAAAATACTGCTCTCTGTGGCAACACTTAACTTTTAAAAAAAGCTTCATTTTCAAAGATCCTTCTATCCATACATGCTCTTTTCTGATTGTAATAATGATTGTGATACATGCTTTAGATGATTTGTGACCTTGAGTGGATGATTATTTAGATGAGTCTTCTAGTGTTCCACTTCCAATATAAGCTCATCTCACCGGCATTTAAAATCTTTAAATTCAATGCTGAATTCATTAGCGGCTTCAACATCTCTTATGAGACTTTCTCCTTGGATTGCAAATTTCCCAATACCATGTTGTTTCTTAAATCTGTTTAACCATTCAGACAAAGTGCGGAAATATTAAAAAAAATATGAAGTATTTTAATTTTCTTGTTATATTAAATCAATGCAAGGATAATCTGGAAACTGGATGATCCGCACACGGATAATCGGGAGTATACTGTAATTGAATATTTTTACCTTGGGCAGAATATTTTGCTATGTTGCTATAATGTTTGCATGCAGACTGAATTTCGTATTTAGTTCTATATATATTAAGTCAAGATTTGTTGCAATTAATTATCATTTTTTAATTTTGTTTTGTTTTGTTTTGCTTCTGAGGTATTAAAATAATTATTTATCAATAAATTTATAATTTTGTATATTGTATCATGCAGCTTAAGAAATGAAACGCATGCGAAACATTTTTAATCAGAATAAATTTATGCAAAATTAAAAAAGAACTCAACAAATGCGATTTGAAAAAAAAGACCTAAAGAGTGATTAATATTAACCTACATATAGATACTATAAAAATATATATTAATATAATTATTATTATAAATAAGAATACCGTCTACATACAATAACCGCACAAAAGAGGCTGTTTCTTGATATTGTAGAAATAATGATTAGTTGATAATGTATAAATCAATAAAATAAAAATACTGTTAGTGCTTATAAGTCTATCATGCTCGCGTGCGCTCTATTTACCAAGAACAAATTGCATAAAAGCATAAATCATGAATTTGAATTGTCCCATTATAACGTCCCACCTTTCGAGCACCTAGGATCCAAAGTGAAATAGCCTCCTTTGCACTTAGAAGTATTTGTGATTTTGATGACAAACGCTCCGGTGAGTAGCTTATATCCTGAGAAAAACTAATAGTTAATAAATAGTGCCGCCAAACAGGTATTAGAAGCGTTAGTAGCAAATTATGATGATAGGAAGTTTAAAAGATTATTACAAATTATTTATTGTACTTGAACTAATAGGAGTTTTGTTAGGGGTCAGTATGAAACACTCTTTAAAACATCATTTTTATATGCTAATTGAAAAATATTGATTATGATAAATAATGTTTTGATAGTGCAAGAAATGTAAAAAAATCACCAACATATTATATTTCAAAATATTATTTAAAGGTAAATTAATGATTCACTTAAAATATATGTAGGTATGGTTTTTAATATCACATAAAATTGACAAAAAAAATAATATTACAACTGAATCAAGCTGACAATTTTTTCAATGCTTTATTATAACAACTTTTTAATTTAGCAGACTAAGTAAACACATTATTGATTTCTTAAATTATAAGAAAAATACTATTGCAACATTTTGTAGACCAGATATGCTAATTAATCTACACAATATAATATGATGATGATAAACCTAACCTCACCTAACTTATTAATGATGTTAAAGTAGACAAGATCAATGGTGTTATGGTTCATTCATTGATATGTAAGGTACATTCTTGATAGTTATTTTGTGTTAAATAATAGTATTGGAATTCATATTCTGTTATTATAATGAGAAGATGTCAAAAAACTTCAAAGAAAAATAATTTTACCCTAATGTTATCCAACTCCATTTGTGTGATTTGTAATTCTTTTAACAATTCAGGGACAGATACTCGACTGGGTGAAGCGTGGGAGAGTTCCAATACCTAGAAATAGATAAATAACGAAAACATTAAAAAATTTCAACGTCATACCATCTTACCAACATTTTAAGAATTGTAAAATTTTACCCAAAATGATAGTTTTAATTTATTTTTCCTTTAATGAAGGGTACTAAAAAAACTGATTTATATTGTAAGGTTGCCATACATTCTGTATTTATTTATGTTTTATTTTGATCTGCTTTAACATATTTTTCAGGAATCTGATAATCCGCTTTCCAAGGTACTCATAGTTAGTAAATAAAGGAAGGAAAAATTTAGTAAATAGGTTAAATTATTTATTTAAATCCTGAGTCAAATCAAAAGTAAGTTGTGGTTGAGTAATCTGATGTAATAAAAATATCTGGGTCACTTGCAATGTTTATAAGATAACCCAGCACTACATCAATATTAATCACCGGCATTAAAACTCAACAAATACCTTAAGGTAGTTCTATTTTATTGATAATGTTATTTTTCCATACTCTTTTCAGATATCATACTCATGCGGAATTCTCTAAGTGCTGTAAATGATTGATTCCGTTGAAAAGAATTATAATTTTATTATTTAATGTTCAAAATGGCTTACTAACCTGATTAGCTTGTTCAAATTTAGCAGCTTCTTGACCTTTCGTATACATTTGCAAATAAACTTTGTGGTGTTTATCTTCTTGTTCAGCTAACTGCCTACTGACTTCTTCCAATTGTTTTTCTAATTCCCTAATTCGCTCTTTTGCCTGTTCATAGTCAGGCATTATCTCTGAATACCTTGAATTAACATCGGCCAATTTCTGCAAAATGGCTTCTACCCTGTCGTTATGAAGTTTTTTCATTTCTTGGTTTTCATCACACTGTCGGCGAGTAATGTCTTCAATCTTTTGTTCATATAAGTAAATAAGCTTTCGTCTTTCTTCGTCTTTATCAATTCTATCTGTACCGCACGCTCTATCTTGGAGCGGTGCTCCTATAGAATCTTTAGAATGAACGGATGAATTTGTCAAATCTTCAAAATGGCCGGAATCCGCAAGAGAACTATTTAAATCACTTAAATTCAAGCTACATGAAGGCAACTGATTATTCTTAAAATCTAAATTATCTTTGTAATCTGAACAAGACTTTATAGGACCGTCATCAGTCAAGTCAGCGAGATTAGGTGAATCTGGAGTTTGTATTTCGTCTCCGGTGTTTTCTTTTACAGTCACAGCGTCACTCGAATTGGATTTTTCTTCAGGGGATGTTAACGAAGCTTTATAAAGTCTAAGTTCCACAACTTCTTTGGTGAGTCTAAAAATATCAATGTCTTTTTTTTCCAAATCTAGTTTCGCCTGACTCAAAAGTGCTTTGAGCCTTCTAATTTGTCGTTGAGCTCGTTGTGTGGGTGTTAAGTATTCTTCACCCGTTTGACCGGCGTGTGTTGAGCAATGTACAACATATTTCATCTTCCTGCCGCTGAATGTGGTGCCGTTACGAGCTACGTAAGCGTGGTCACACGAAGCTGTGGTCGCGACACTGCTATAGCTGTGAAGGGAGTCGAGGTCGTCATCCATCTGAATATCGGTCATATCTTCTGGTGACACTGGTGGAGTGACAGGACCCATGTTCATATTGTTTGGAAAACGGGGGTAATGTGTAGGGAGTGCTTTTAAATGGGATGGTGATTTTACTGGAGTTTTTCCAGACTTTCCCAAATGCGAGGACGATTGTGATAAGCTGAGAGACTGAAAATAAAGAAATATTTAAATAAATATTAATCAATTTACAACTAAAATCAATCTGCAAAATATACTTCTGTCTCGTTAATTAAGCAAGTTACAGAATTAAAATTTTAGGCAACAAAATAATTATCAAAAATCCTTTTTTATATTCATTATCTGTGATACATACATGGTTTTTTTAAACTATTTTATACTAAAATAAGTGGTGTAACTAGGGGATGCAATGGGACATATTTACTATTTGCTTAAATTAATTTAAGCAATTAACATAGCTTTATTCAAATTAATAAGTATGATTCGCTTATTGAGTTTTAATATTTTTTATATCGCCTATAACCACTAGTCCTGTCCAACGTTCCCTCTAAGCTGCGCGCGCGCGCTGCCGCACAGCAGTTTGAAAACCCCCGCGCACTCATTCCGGGTTGGCGTGCACTCCAAGACAACTATTCAATAAATATTTGATTGACCCGCGCAGTCTTTGAAATTTTCGCGCAGCTAACCGTTTGTCTTAGAGGGAGCATTGGCATGTCCTAACTCTTTCGTTCTGTCCTTTACTCTTTTTGATAAAGTTAGGTTGAGCAATTGAGTAACAAACAGTTCTAATAGAAGAAAAAAAGTCGAGTACAATTTCTGCATTTCAGTTTCATTTATGTATCTTTAAGACTCTCTCTAACGTTTTTAACTCCATTGAATCGTGACTGAAATATTCAAAAAATAATAAATATTGCGCTCATTTTAAGGTGAATTGACGACGGTCTTGACTTCGATGATGTGTACAACCTAACCTTTAAATAAATTTACTGAATCGAAAGAGTTTTATAATATGTACAACACAAAAATATAAGCTAAACTAATCTGCGTGTTTTTTTAAAATAAAATAAGTACATTAAAAGAAACCTAAGCCCTATATGTTTTATTACGTCTTTAGACCCAGAGCAGTTGTGCTCGACGACCCTCCATAGATCTTATGTCGTCTAAAATTGTCAATTTTAGAACGAACTTAGCATCAGGAAAATGACTCTCTTTGCTTAATTTTTTTAATTTGCTGTTTGTGTACATGTACGGATATAGTATGGAGGAAGCATATGGAATGTGATTTGCAAAATAATGCATATGGAGTTCCCGTGAACTTCTTATCTCTGTAGTGATCGCGCCCTTCCGTCTGCAAACGACGGTAAGGGGATGCAATTTACAATTTTTCAAAATCTTTATCGATGAAGGAGACTGGAAGAACCTTGACGCTGGCGCGTCCTGGTACTTGAAGCTCCATAAATTTGATATCCAAAAAAATGTTTTATTACGTACTATTTGCGTTTTTTTTTTCGTTGATCCCAACAAAAATGTAAAAATTCAATGTTTCACTGTAAATCTATACCTATTCGAAACATGTATGCTTACTTTTAAAGTATGAGATAAAAAGTAATCTCGGTAGTATGAATACATAATAATATTACATTATATTTTATTGATCAAATGTTTATTATTACATTGATCATTGTGTAAAGGTATATTCGATTTATACTTTTTTTTTTTATAATTTAGCATAATAAGCTAAGCTAGGCTAAAAAACTATTGTAATATAAAAAGAGCTATTGCGTAAAAAATAATAAGCAATTTATTTTTTAATAATAATAAAAAAAAATCACGATTCAGTGAAAAAATATCGCAGCAATTGTTCAGGTATGACAAAAACAAATTGTTTTGATTTCATAATACGGTTCGTTGCATTCAAAGATTGAAATACGGATTAAAGAATTAATCGAAAATAATTTTAAAGACCTTAAATTTTCTCAGAAAGGCCTCATCTATCTCCATCACCTGTAAATACAATATTATCTTATTTAAATAGGCCTAGTTGAGGATTTTGAGCTGGTGAAATGGATTGCTCGATAGCTGAATTGAAAATACGCATATGCTGATCGAAATCGGTCATGTGTTTTAATTTACAATACATAGTTTTGTCATAATATACTATTTTTATACAGATTGAACAATTTTTTAGGGCCAATATCGACAATCATGAGCATTTTCAACAGATGAAACTGGTCTTAGCTTTTGCATAAAATTGTGTAATTAGTACAAAGAAATGCGTTTTATTTTTATAAATATTATACCTTTCTACAAAGAATTAACTTTTACCATCCAGTAACGTAACTACCATATAACGAGGCATATGCAACACATAATGGCGCCTGGGCCCAGGGAGCCCTAATTTCATAAGAATATTTATTTATTTTTTTAAAAAATAAGAAAATGAATACTAAAAAAATCCCCATAAAGTCTCTGCCAAACGAGTAAATGTTGAGGGCCCTTTTCGCCCGTCTGTACGAAATAAAAATTATCATTTTTTGTTAATAATAAAAAATCTCGGGAAAAGACGTATACTCTCCTTTATCCGTTGACACTGTTAGGAATTACATTACAACTCAAAGTTCATCATACTTTTTTTAACAAAAAAAATGGGACCCTTTGATAACTTTTGCATATGGGCCCAGATTGTCTAGTAATGCTACTGTATTTCGTATTGTATCATATCTCATAATAAACAGTTTTTCATTGAGCATCAAAAAATAAAATATCAAATACACAAACTACTTCTAAATTGGTTTAATTTTCTAACCCTATCCTTCACCATTCGACGCGGGCTCTGTGTCTCAGCTTATGCCTGTCTTACCTAAAATAATGTGAACACTTTCAGCTAGCTTAGATTTCCCCTTCGCAAGTTTTATATTAGTTAACATTATTATAATATTTTCAGTAAATTGTGTTAAGATAAATAATCATAGACTTTGCTTACATCGCGGTAAGTCTATACCTACGATTAAAAAGATAGGACGTCAGTTGTTTTACCTCAAAGTGTACCATCTACAAAAAGAAATTCAATTTAAAAATAACATCCAAATAGAAACTTAATTGCATTGCCCACTTATTATTCTGTGACCAATAATTAATAGAAAATAACTTCCTTTATTCTTGGTGATATCTCCGATAATTAATCACTATGTTGCCATTGTTTCAAGGCCTCTTATCATCTCAATCTGAGCGAAATAGTATGCTCATGCAATATGCATAAGAATCGTGAAAAAATAGACATTCCATATGCCTATTACATGAGTTTCATGATGTTATTTTACGATAAAAAAACTGACTATAAAATATTATGTTTTGTTGCGAAATTGGTTTCTGCACACGACCATATGTGATTAAATTTTATGTTACGAAAATGGATGACTGATATCGGAATGTATTTTTTAATATTTCTATTATCTTTTGAATTTCCATAAAAGAGAAGAGGGAGTATTTTAAATAAAATTATTTTTCAATTTTTCATCTTTCAAAAAATAAATGGATAAATAATACACACATGTGTTCGTTGTTTGAGCTATTTGTTCGATTTAAATTCAACGAAAATACTCGATATAAAATGCCTTCATTTTCAAAACAAATCTTTCCCCATCACTTTTAAAGTATTAACTCGTGTTAACAGTGAAAAGGTTTTATACGAACTTTGTATAGCTTCTATTGTTATATGATGATCATGCATTCATTACCCAGTACAACAGCAGCCATACCTGTAAATTGGTTTCTCCCAAGGTAAAAGAATATTTTCTCAAAGAGATTTTTGATGCAATTATTGAGTTTGAACAAGTAAACAGAAATAAACCATGAGAAACTAGTGATAGTTACGGCAATCAAATGTATACTGCAATATTTAATATAAAACGCATTTACAATTTGACGGTGACATTGAAAAATCATGTTCGAGATATCATTATTTTAATAATATATTCGAAAACTGATCGATGAACATTGGTTTGCGTGTCGTTTTGCCTGTTAAGTTTGACGCTTCGGTGACAGATAAGTGTCATAAAATTGATATATTATTATAATTACTGTTTGTATACATCGCATTGATATAAATACTGTTCTTGATTTATATTGTTAAGCCATTGTTTTTTTTGCACGTCCACAAATCATGAGTATCCGATACGTTTTCCTTTTAATCATTCCACACATTGCAAATTAGGGTTGCAGGTCGATCAAATGTCACCGCGTAATACTGGAATACTCACGAGGCTTCGTTGTCTGTTTTTGAGGTCCCCATTTCTGAGGGGGCCGTCATCCTTGACGCTGCTGGCCCTCGACGACTCCTTGGACTCCGTGATGGACGGGAAGAAGCCCCCGGCGTGCGGGGGCCAGGGTCCGTTCGGAGTGTTTGGGGAACAGCCGGCAGAGCTGGCGCGGCCTGCCGAGAATGTCTTCTCGCCGCGCAGGCGCATGGAACTGGACCGGCGGAAAGGACCGGGGGACGGGAGGGGAATCTTCGAGGGGTCGTGATCCTCCCCCCCTGGCGCCGCCCCCGGCGAACGCTGCCCGCGTACACCCGGAATCCCCCGGAAGTGTCCCGCCGGTGGAGTGAGAATCTTCTTCGGTGCGGAAGTCATTTCTGGAAAACATAAAAAATGATTAATTAATGTCAAAGTAAACGCTATAGCTTCGCGAATAAAAATATTCCTTTCAATATTGATAACGTTGATTAGAAACCCACGTAAATACAATAATATTTCAAAAACTTTATGCGCGTGTTTTTATTTCATACAATAATATTGCTTTAATAAATGACACTGTAATAAAAAAAAACAACGATTTACTTAATTTCTGTCTCGATACAAATACATTGTTATTACGACTGAATTTTGTGTCTAAATAATAAATTGAAATACGACATATATTTTATTTAGCTACGATAACCACTGATATGGAAAGTCACAGAGAAAAAGTAGGAACTTTGAAGCTTTCGTTGTTATGACAATGTCAAGCTTTTCCATGCGATGATGTTATAATATATACTACGCCAGAGATTCACTAATGCATTATTTAAAAATTTACAACGGCTAGGGTATGGCAAAACCTTAAATATATAAGGTTAATTATTATGAGCACGAATCTCAACATAAATCACTAAAGAAGTCATAAACAGAAGGTTGCCAAACATCGGACCAAAGAATTTTTCGTTAAAATACATGTAAGTATACTTATTCATTATAGTTTATTTCAAGTACCTATACCTTTTTTAAAACGCGATCAGATATATTGTCAGGTTTACCGATAAAATCCACCATCAGTTACCGTCGTGGTAAGAGTAAGGCGAGGCAAATTTATTTATAGCATTGTGTAAAATCAACAAATTAGATATAAGTGGTATTTATAAACTGCTCTGTGGGTTATAAAGAACAGTATACATACGTGGAAAAGCAAGCAAGGTTTATTTTTATTCATTGTGTGAACATACTCTTCAAAAGCTGATTTCCAATTTTCGAATCATCTCTTATCTGATTTACGCAATATGAACTTACTTTCATAATTTGAATTTTTTAATAATGGGTTATAAGAAAATTATTTAAATTACTGTCAATTAATTATATCTTTTTTCAGTTATTTATCACTGTATTTTATCACTGTATTAGCATATTAAATTAATTAATTATTTTTTTATCCATGTCCACCTCCAGTTTGGAGCATATAGCCTCCTAATGGTGGTATCTCAACAAAAGTTTTTTCTACGAGAACTGTTTGTTACTTCGTCGCTCAACCTCACTTTTTTTTCAAAGTGAGTAGCAGGGAAAGAAGGATAAGGCTAGAACAGGACTAGTGGTTGACAAGTCGCTATTGCTACACCCAGTTATGAAAGAATCAGAAGGATGGGAGGAGAGGAAATAATGTGAAATGATATCACAAACATCCAGTGATCTTACCAGAAATCGAACCTAGACCTGCGTGAGCGGGAGAGCAATCTCTAACCAACTGGACCACAGCAGGCGACTTTCTTTTACTATACAATACATAACAACCCACCCTAAAATCCTTTATAATATGTTACTTGGATTCGTATAAATAATCATGTAATAATATATATTAATATGTATCGGTTGAAATGCTCGAGATGAGGGAAACCGGTCCTGATCATATTTAAAATTAATGGATTGATAAAAAAGGGTGTTTTCATTTTTTAAGATAATAATATGATATTTTTCATATAGTTATATTATTTAGTTAAATATAAACATAAAATAACAGATGTAAGTAAATTGTTAACGATATCGTGGTGTTGAAAAAACTGTAGATTTTACTTAAACATCCTTTAAAACTGATAAATAATTTTATTTTGTTGTAATGTTCCACCAAATCAATGAAAATTCAATGATTCCATGCATAATATCAATTATTACTTTAGATGTGTTCTGTTTTTTCGTAAATCAATCATCATAAATTAAGTAGAAATGCCAGTTGTTTAAATAATCGCCTTAAGCAAACATTCAAAAACGTTTTTATAATTACGAATGTTTTATAATGCCAGCTGTTTTGCGTATTAACTTTTAACATCTTACTACTGGAATTTACGCAATCGAAACTGCGATTATTCAACGATTTAAAGATCACGGGGGAAAACATTTGAAGGATAACAGAAAATAATGTCTTTTATTCAGTCACTTAATTAAACTTTCTTTTTCTAATCTACCAATCTACATAATCAACAGAATCCATTGTGAGATAGCTGAATATTTATTTAAAACATATATGGTTCGATTTTTAAACGAAAGAAAATATTTAGGTGTCATTACCTCTATTATCTATGGTCAGAATTTGAATCGTTTGGTATTGAATGCGTAAGTACAAAAGATTCACTGTAAACAAAAATGTAATTTAAAAAACACCTCAACGAAATTATTACCACCGCCTTTAAAAGTAACGGATCAATCGTCTCGGTGAAACTACTAAATTATAAATTAAAATCAATAAACATGAATGATTAACGAGGCTAATGATAAACAATTTGGAAAGGTGACAAGTATTCGGATTAGTGGTTTCATCGTATAAACAAAAATTGGATAGCGTAACTAAAGAGAAGAGTGTATATGAAATTAATAAAATCGATCATGAGTTTAATACAAAACGACAGTTATTAAATGCCGACGCATGACAAATTTAATACAATACGCAGTAATAGCGGAAAATTCAAACAAATAAGTGTCTCACATGTTTAAAGAATGTTTCTCTATGCTTTCCAATTGGGGCACCAGTTCATAGACATCGTGCCGCGCGAAGGGTACTTTTCCATTCATATTTCATCGAGTCAATAATTAAAGTAGTAAACCTTAAGTCAACTGCCGTATAACAAAGTTCCTTTGAGCCTACGATAATGCGTTGAATTGTTTACATACTTACAAAACTTTCCTCATGAATTTAATGGAATGTAAATTGCATATTGCATAGATAACTGAGTAACAAGAATAATTATTAGTTTTTATTGAATGTACGATGTACCTATAATAAAGTAAAGTGAGTAGTTATTGAATCGTAATATCAATCAATTTTTTTCGTAGTTTCTCTTTTTCTAAAAAACGTTTTTTTTTAACATAAACTGCTTTTACTGTAAATGTATTTAAATGAAATATATATGCTTTGAAAACAATCAACTGTATAAAGCAACTTTGAATCAATTAGATTTGATAGAATAATGAAAGCATTCAATTTATTTAACCGTAGTTGATTTTAGTAATTTCACTCTTCAATAATTTAATTTGCAATGGGAAAATCTACAAACTAATGTTTTTTAACCGTTCAGAGTCATTTGCACTAGAATTCGAAATGGAAAATCAAATACTACCTTTTCTTAAATAAAATCTTTCAAGACGACAAGAATACAAGAATAAACCAGCGTACTCAGTTTATAGGAGAGAATTGAGAAAAATAGTGCAGTAGTGAAGTTTAAAAAAAAGGAAATTGGATTCCTTTTCTTGTAGTCAGATACCATAAAAATGTCAATCATGCTTTTGGCGATCGATGAAAACCAGATATCCATATGAAGAATTCTATGTTTGGACAGTGAGAACGCGGTCGGAATCTTGTTGTGAAAACCAGCACGTGCAGCATAAATAATCTTCGTGCAATGGTTCATCGAGCTCGTGAATCGTCGCGGCAAATTTTCTATGACCAGGTATGTCTGGATAGTCCTAAATAAAATTATCAATGCCAAAAACTTGCGTTGAGTTTGCAACTGACAGATCGATTCATTATATTCAGTTATTATTTTGATATATTATCATTAGTCGTTGCATCTTATCTAGTGATAAGCGAAGGTATACGAAGATGCAAGAAATCAAAGTGCGGAGGGCAGCCATATAAAAAAACACTATTTTGTATGTATATAGAAAACACATCATCATTTTAATCGATTGAAACACTGATTATGAATATGAATTATTGATGTGTTTGCGAAAAGTGGCTTAAATGTCATAGAGTTCACACAGTGAATAAAATTTATATAACACGCATTGTCTGGTTTTCGTTGTCATAACAACGGAATCCAGACCAAGTCTCCAGTGGAGTTTTTCGTTGGCATTAAAAAACAAATTTTGTCCGCATTTTTTACAGAATTGCTGTATAAATTGAAAATTATATATAACTATCGATTGTTTCCTCTATAAGGACAATACGATACATATTTTCTACACTTTTATAAATCGTGGTTTGACTTTGATATGATGCAGTTTTTAACAATTCATATCACTATCTCTATATTGTTTTGTTAGTGAATCAATATATATTTTATGATCGCTACATGGGTTCTAAAAAGATGATTGAAATTAAATGAAAGCATACCATGTTTTGTATATGGTACACTTAAAAAAATGAGGTCAGGACTACATTTGTTAAACGAATAAGGATTTCCTAAGAGTATTAAGAAAATCTGTGATTTATATTCATACCAGAGTATTATTTTTTCGATCCTACAGCTACATAGTCAAATATTTATGATTCATTAATTGACAGTCAAAAACAATATTCACGGAAGAATTACGTGAAATTTTAGTATCCGTTTCGAGCGAATTCGAGAAAAATATTCCTTGAAAATTCCAATAAAAATTAGGGTACGCAGTACAGTAGTCAACGTTGTTGGTTTCTGTGACGAATCTCACATGTTTGATTCCTAGCACGAATGGCATGTTTTCAAACGATTTCTGTTAGAAAGCATGGGTATTTGTGATGACTAAAGCTCACTGGATTCCAATCCAAACAATATAAGACACTATTCTTGTCTTAGTCCTAGAGGTTGAGCGACTGAGTGACAATCAGTTCTCATAGAAAAACTTCGGTTAAGATAACTCTTTTTGGAGGCCAAATGCTTCATATTGCGAGCGGACATGGATTAAGAAAAACGCGGAAACCTGGTAAATCTTTTTTATCGTGTCCACGCCCAACACTCTCGCCATGCCTCGTTATTTTAGGATAGAAGAGTAGGAGGCAATTTTCAGACATCACAAACATCCGTGCCTTCGAACAGAAATCGATAAATCGCTTGAAAAATATGTTTGACTGCACAATTTAACCGTTTGAATACCGCGCAAATAAATCATTAATATGTCCCAGAGATACTGCGTGTTTTTGAGAAAAATAATTTTGCCTAATATACACTCGAGTTCAATATTTTAAAAACCTATATTCACTCAGTATAGATAGCACTACACATATTCATCAAAATATTGCTTATATTCTATTAGAATACCAAGTATTTTATTTTTTAAATGTCTTGGACATCCGTGTTCGCTTGCATATCGACTGTGGAAAGGAAAAAGGACGTAACCCACAGTTTTTCAAAACAGTTTTTTTTCGATAGTCACAATGTATCAAACTTGATACACGTTCTATCAAAAGGATGCAAAATGAAAATGTCGATTTAGTATCTAAATTTTTAAGTTTGAAAAATATAACCTTGTAAAAAATTAAAACCAAGAAAAAAGACTGAAATAAAGATTTTTCCTAGACAATTTCTTTAATTAATATTAGATTATGTCAATTAAACACCAGTTTAGAAGTCTCCGTGCACTTCAAGGTTGTGTATAATTCATAATTTGCATATTGCCCAAAATCATCAAAACACGTTTTTTACGCCTCCTGTAAAATTTTTTATGTGTGGTTTACGTCCTTTTTCTTTTCCAAAGTCGATATGTTCCGGTCACCAGTGTCCGCTTGGTATTCAAGTGGTTAAATAAAGTTGTCTGTTTATAAATTGATTTTTCAATCGATTTATGAATTTCTGTTCGAAGGCATGGATGTATGTGATGTCTTGAATTCCCCCTCACACCCATCCTATCCTATGAACGGGGCATATCGAGAGCGATTAGCTTACCACTAGTCCTGTTCTAGCTCTATCCTTCTATCCCTACTCTCTTTGGAAAAGGAGAGGTTGAGCAACTGAGTAACAAGCAGTTCTCGTAGAAACACTTCTGTTGAGATAAACTCCATTAGGAGTCCATATGCTCCACATTGGGAGCGGACATGGTTAAAAAAAAAAAAAAAAACTTACAATTTGACATAGTCGACATTGAAAATAAAACAAGCAATGTTGTTATTTGACGCACAGCAAAGCGGCGCACGTTTTATTTTATTACTATTTTATTATATATTTTTTATTTAAATATTATTTCGTGCTGCAATAAAAAACCCTGAAACTAGTCGTTTTAGATAGCACAATCGCTGCTTACCGGTAAGATAACGCAAACAGTTATTAATATAATTCTCATATTTTACTTTGTAAGCAGGTCATCAATGAATTAAAAATGCTGACCTTAGAATTACAAATGAGGACGTTTTCCCAATATTGTGCTTTGCCACCAATTAATATTACTAATAACAAAGTAAATGTGTGTATATAAATAGAGCAAACCAATTAATTTAATATGTACCTACTTGATAAAAGTGTAACTAATGCTAGGTATAATGTAATGAAATATTCAGGACCTAAAGTAACAAATATCATCTATAAATGGATCAAAATATTATTTTGTAAAATTTAACAAAAAAATAGGTTTTTACAAGTATTGCATTTTTTGTTGTTGACAGTTTTAATGACATAAATCAGGCATGCCAAACACTCGGCCTGTCGGAATATTTTATGCAAATTTTGAATATATATTTGGTTAACTGAAAATCGTTGTAAAGTTCATTCAAAAAGAAGAACACTATTAAAATTATTTATTTATGAGCTTTTGTACATTACATTTCATTATTAATATATCGATTGTGAAAAGGAAAAAGGACATAATCCACACATATCAAATTTTACAGGAGGCGCCAAAAACGTGTTTTGATGATTTTGATGAAACCATTATTTCAGTCTTTTTTCTTGGTTTTAACTTTTTACAAGGTCATCTTTTTCAAATTTAAAAGCTTAATTTAGATACCAATTCGGCATTTTCAGTTTCCATTCTTTTGATAGAACGTGTGTCAAGTTGTATACATTGTGATTATCGAATAAAAGCTGTTTTAGAAAAACTTTGGGTTGCGTCCTTTTTCCTTTCCACAGTCGATATTCTTGTGTATGTACAATTGTTATTTAAATTGTTATTCTTTATTTGAGGTTTTTTTTTGTAATGAGGCCCGCGGCTTTATTTGGCCTTTTTTGGTGAACGAGTTTGACATGCCTGGATTTAATAAACGTTTTATATTCGATTGTAAAAATAATTTAAACGTGATAAATACTTTAGCCATAGTTTTCAATAGTTTCGATTTTGATTCCAATATTTTAATGTAGTGTCAGAAGAAATTACAAAATTTTCAAGCGATCAATATTTCGGCACCAGCGTCACCAAGTACGATTTAAGAAATTCCTCAACAAAATAAATGTCAATTCATTTTCTGAACACAATTTAAATACGTTACAATAGTAGAAACGTTGTAGAAAAAATACACACTCTTACAGATCTATCTTGTTTATTTAGATTAAATGCATAAATTCGTATCGCTTAAGTTTTATTTTCATCAGTAAATGGAGATAAAATAAATATTATGCTGTAAAGTAAACTAAAAGTCAACTAATCAGTAAATTCCATAAAATAATCTAACTTCACATTACAATGTAAAAAAATATTAACATTAAATGTTTATTAATAAAACTATATTGTAACTTAACGATTGCGCTATCTAATCATTGGTATTTATACGATAATTTATTTAATATTTCACGTATTTTATATAGAATATAGTTAAGAACTCACCTACTATGGATTATAAATTAAAATACAGCATTTGGTTATAATCAATAACTTTTGACCACGTGTTTTGTTGAAAACATTACCTAACTGCCGCATACCAGCCACAACTATCATAACAAACAATATTTTTTTTAAATAATAAATTAAATATTTTGAAAATCAAGAGCATATTATTTCACATAAATGAACTGAATAATAACACGACACTGATTTAAGCATGGTAAATGTTATTTTATTATTTTGATGTTAGGAAAACTGTAGTCACGTTGTGCTATTATTGAATTTGTGACAGTAATTCTCAATGAAAGCTTAACTTTGGAATATATTTAGGATACACGGAAATAGTTATTCATTTTACACTGTTATTGGATTGTATTTTGTTGTTTCTTAGAATGTAAGCAACGAATCCGAAAGTCGAAACTAGTATGGCAGTCCGAAAAATCGAAAGTATAATAATTATTTAACATTGGCGCTAGTGTTATGTAAGTATATATTATTCGGCGGTGCGGATGTAACCACATATAGGCCAAATTTTATAGCTAGCTTTGTGATATATGGATTATATTTCCCATCGATTATCGCGACGTCACGCGACGCGTACTTGCGAGAGTGAATACTGTCAAAATTTAAATTCAAATTGCCGCCAAATTGGAAATTGATTTCTATGCGCACACCAGGGAAAAAGATTTTTGTACGAACGGGGACGTTGACCGACAAGCGAGCGCAAGGGATTTCCCATCCCCCAAAGCGCTGCAGAACTAGAAATAGGGGAAAATATTGATCTTTCCGCGAGCGAATGTTTATGCAACTGCATTTATTATGGTACACAGAATGTTCATACTTGACACATATATATATCGACAGATTAAATGTGACGTGTAAATTTCGAACAATCACAACACTATGTCAGTTTTGTATAATATATCGATTAATTACTAAATAAAATAAACCCTAAGTAATAGTAATAAAAATAAAATTGTACAATAATTTTAATAACTTTGAATATATAATAATATAAGTAAAAACTTCACTGTTTACGTATTATTGACTGTAGCCAAATATAAATAATTCACGACTGTCGTAATTTGTTTTAAACATTTTGATGTTGAATGAAATCGAAAGTGGCTCACTGCAAGTTGGTGTTTCAAAATAAACAATGCATACGTAAACTATCTGTAATGGTGACGTACCTTATAACCGAAGTCAGGATTTCAACATATTTTTTATAGAACAACAATGATGCAGTTTGGGAAATAACAAGCTGGGTGCAATGTAAGTGTCGATAACGCGAATTGAAGCACGGTACTGACTCGTAAATTTTGTCTGCCAAGAGAGCGGGTAAATCGGCGCCAGCCAGTGGCACGCCACGCTGCACTGACAAGCGCTACAGTCAGCTGTTATCCCAAGCGTAACAAAAGCGTTTTTTTGCTTTTCTATTGCTTTCCCAACGGACGATTATTAGACGTCTATCGTGTAAATATAGCGGACATCTCATTTTCCAAATTGAAACACTTCCCGATTTTTGGATTATCTATTACACGATTGGTATTAATGTTCCATTTTATGATAGGTAGCTACGTAAATACGCAGTATTATTAAAAATACATAGATTACAATCAGCTGTAAGTTAGTGACCATTTTGAAGATAAGATAAAAATGTAATAATGTTATCTTGAAGAAATATATTCATAACCTAAAATTGTAACGATGTTAACATATTGATAATGCATTTAACTAAAATTTGTTGTTATGTTTTGTAGTTCACTGCACTATCAGTTTAATATTGAAACTAGGTTTTTTTATTATTACTTCGTGCCGTATAAATAAACTTAATAGCATAACAAATAAACTAGATAGTTTATAAGTGTGGTTAAGTAGTAATAACTAATCTTATAGAATACACACACAACAATGGAGATTCAAATATAGCAAAATATAAAGAGGGTGGAGGTCTGAGCTCTTAGTTTTTATTTTCTCAAAGTTAATCTTTTTGTGTCAGTGGTTGTCTATTTTAACGATGTTAAGAAAACAGGGAGTGAGGAGTAGCAAATTTATAGTCCCGTTCGAATAATACACAATTTTTGGTCAATTATACTGTGATTAATAATTACTTTCATCTAGATTCTAGATAAAAATACGACTGCGTTAAAAGGCCGTAACCTACAGTTTTTTAAAAACAGTTCTTTTCGATAATCACAATCTATACAACTTGATACATGTTCCGTTCAAATGATGTAAGTTAAAATTAGTATCTTAATTTAACTTTTAAGTTTGAAAAAAAAGATTCCGTGAAAATTACGATCAGGAAAAAAGACTTAAAAGCTTTTTTTGAAAAAATAATATTAGATAATGTCAATTCAAAATCAGTTTATTAGTTTTCGTGCACTTAAGTGATATGTCTTTATATTTCATAATTTGCCTTTGGCCCAAAAACATCAAAAACGTTTCTTCTGTCTCCTGTAAAATTTCATGTGTGGATTACGTCCTTTCTCCTTTCCACAGACAAAATGTAAATTGGAAAATCACGATGCTACTTATTTTAAAAATTATTTCGTCAAATTGCAGTTTTATTTCATATATTTTGATATTTAAGTTTCATCAAGCACCTCGGTTGATATTTTATTTAATACGATTAATTATATTAGATGTATCTCAATGTGAAATCGTTTTTATTGATTGCAAGTATAAAGAATGTTTCAGCTTGACAATCATTTTAAAAAAATTGAATGTATTATGAAATTCGATATTATCTCTGTTAAGCGTTTACAAAAAATAGGAGGATGTGTGTCTTTCAGTTTCATTTAATTAAATCTAGGATGAGTTCCAAAGGATGATTAATAAATTTTACTTAGTAGACAAGTCATCGTTTCATCAAAAGATTTATAATTATTTAGAATGCTTTGAAAATGCCGCTGTAACTAATAACGAATCGATGGAAATGTGTCGAACCGTACCAGCCTACTGTTATTGGCGGTCACTGCGAGCCGAGGGTAATTTTATTATTTCCAAGCCAATTTGAAGAATCACGTCAAATACGTTTATCTCTTTCTTCCATGCATTACGCCTGCAAAAAATGGGATAAGAACATTACACGTAATCACGTAATTCAAAAACGTATTACTGCAGCATCCTACTTAACCGGCATCGCTAATGTTGCAAATTTCCGCCGCCAGGGTAAACAGGTATGCGTCTCCGACATCGGTTTGGATATCAACTACACAATAATCTTTCCGTAATGGTCTTTTTTCACTGGAAAGTCGGAAGCGGATGAGACGCGAAAAAGAAAAACTTAAGTTTTACGGTAATGTTCAATTCTTCTATTTTTTTTCTGTAGTTACATCTATAATGATTGTTTTTATGTGTGTTTGTCAGTAATTATCTTAAATGTCAAGACATTATTTGTTGATAATTGTTAGATTTCTCCATTTACGTAGATATCAAAACAAAATAAAATAATAGTTTTAAAGTTTACTGAAATAAAATTCATGTTGCTTTCGACCAGCGGTGGGCTGCCAATACGTTAACAAGGGGCTCGCTTAATCTCAAAGCAATTCTTGGTGTTCTGGAGGAAGGAGTGATTTTTTTATGACTCCTATGCAATTATATGCAATATTTAAATAAGCAATCGACTGTTACTTAATACAATTATAATATGTAATAATATGCAATTTACCGTAAACTTATCAATGTAAATGGCTGAAAATGTACTACTGTGTATACTGAAGCTGTCTCAGATAATACGCAAGTCAGAAATTGCAGTTACATACTAATTTGATCTAAGAATGTTGTTTTCTCGTAAATTAACAAGGGGCCGGCCGGCCTTAGTACAATTTAACAAGGAGCTCGGACGAGCCCCTCCGAGCCCCCTCCAGCCCACCCCTGCTTTCGACTGTAGAAAGGTAAAAGGACGGTAAAAGAACCAAAGTTTTTTCAAGATGGCTTTTTTTGATAATCACAATCTCTACAATACACATTCTATCAAATGAATGTAAACTGCAAAAGTCAAATTTAAACTTAAATTTAGCTTTTATGTTTGAAAGAAAGGTCTTGTAAAAATTGGGGTTAGAAAAAGGACCAGTATAAAGATTCTTTTTTCAAACAATTTATTAAATTAATTAGATCGAGTTAATAAAACACCAATTAAGTCTTCGCGAACTTTAAAGCTGTGTTTATTTAATTTGTTGACTTTGGTCAAAAATCATTAAAAAACGTTTGTTGTGTCTCCTGTAATATTTGTTATGTGTGAGTGAGTTTCGTCCGTTTTGTCTCTTTTCAGTCTAATGTTTATTTTAATAACTGAATTCTTTAGAAATTCTCATAAACATTTTTTTTAATGTTCTGTATATATTTTCTAGCTGCCTGGAAACTGGACGAATGAAACAACGTTGTCTAAAATTTAAAGGACATTTATTGAGTTTTTATTGACTGGTAGACCTGCGACAGAAATATTTAAATTGACTTAACTAACAGCCAGCAATACAGTGTCATATATATTTCATTGAAATTTGTTTTATTTTACTCAAAATTTCTTTTATAACCAATAAATCCGTTATCATTTTTTTAATTCAAAACTATTTTGTTTTTAATCATACACCACCCCAACTAAAACGTCAAATTTTGCGTTGAAAACTTTAAAAGACATCAAAAAAGAGAAGCAGCTTCAAGCCACCGTCTCAATTTTCTTAATTTATCAAAGCTTTGATCAAATACTTAATCATGTAAAGTTTAAGAGGTACTTCTTAAAAGGTATTACTTTTCTTTAATTTGGTAACAAATAATTTAGGCTGCTACTGGCGCCGTATCCACTTAACACAAAAGACTGGTTGCCAACTGTTGGTCTGCAAGAAAAATTTAGCGGTACTCGGAATTGTTACTTAGCTTCATTTGAGTTAAGAATCCACAAGCATATTTTAAATAGGCAACAAAAAAGCACACTTATTGATTTATTACATTTGTATTATTAAAATTTGATAACGAGAACGGAATTCTTTTGATCACTATTGTGAGCTTAGTGGTTCGTTAGGTTTGATAAATCACCAGCTGCTGTACTATACGATTCGTGTTATCTTATTTCAAGAAATAACTTAATCAATTAAGACGTTTTCAAGATTGTGTAAAACATTTTTTTTTTAAAATCATTTAATTATTTTTTTTACATCAATATATGATATTAGAGAGAAATAGACAACTGAGACAGAAACTCATTTTTTTTTAAATGTAGCTTAACAAAACGATACAAAATCATATTTTTTTATTGCGAAAATAGCTATCGTTAGAATGTCTAGACCAGGGGTGGGGAAGATGTGCCCTTTTGGTTATTCTGTTCTTTTGACTGTTGTCAAAAAAATCTTCAAATGGAAATTTCGAGTGAACATTTCCCCCAGTTAGTGATGGTCATTCACGAGCAAAATAATATATGTGAGTCACTTGGAGAATTCACAGCTGTTATTGATTTATAAATAGTGCAATACAATTAAAAGTAATTTTAAAATCCTAGTTGTTATCAATGGGGTACCTAAAGATCTACGGATGAAATTCATTGTGCTCTCAGTGGATGAACATTTAAAGCAGGGCTTCGAACCGCTATTTTTTTCGTTCCGGTTCAAGTAAAAAAAAATATATCGGTTCGGTTCCGGTTTTCGTTTCGGCAAAAATAACGGTTTTTAAGGGTTTCAAAAGCCCAGGAATTTACCGATTTGCCCAAAATATCTTCGTGATTCGTTTTTTTTTAGCCCACCGAGGAATTTGAAAATCTCAAAACCCTATACTAGCGTGAACCGAAAAAAAACCTGTTTTTTTTCGGTTCGGTTCCGGTTTTCGTTCCGACAAAAATAACGGTTTTAACGGTTTTCGGTTCCGTTCCAGTTCGAAGCCCTGATTTAAAGTCATTGTTTAATACTAAAAAAGGTCTGATTGAAATACGGAAGACTACCGTAGGATACCCACGTCATGCCAGAAAAATGCTTCCTTGCTTCTCAACAACTTATTGCTGTGAATCTTCATTTTCATTCTGAACGCAAATAAAGACATAATTACAATCACATATACAAAACTGATACATATTTAGATGATCAACTGAAACTCCAAACGTCTATGTTTGAACCAAATATTCTAAGGCGCCTCAAAAAAAGCATACAAATTTGCCATTAAATGTTGGTAAACTGTAACATTAACAAATATTTTTAATACTGTACGTACTTTATTATGTATGCTTAAAAAAATAAGAATAGATCTCTTGGATTAAAAGTATTCCGTACATAAAATTAATATATAATAAAGTGTGTAATAAGATTCATTTATATTTATAAAACATTCCTGTAATTTTCAGTATTCTTTTTTTAACAATAAATATTAATTTATTATTTTGTATTGTCATTTGTGATTGTGAATATTTTCATAAGAATTATTTTTAAAATGCGTCTTGAATAATTCACATTATGAGTTGCAAATATTCATTTTACCGGGTAGGAAGGCGGGGGTGTCAACGTTTTCTTGACTGCAGCCTTTTATTGATATCTGATAAATTAATACAGCCTTAAGAAATGGAAAGGTTCCTCACCTCTGGCCTAGACATTTAATTTGTCTCAGGCGATGATGGCAGGTGGTAGAAGAGGTCAACACTCTTAGAGATTTGAAGAGCTAATAATATTTTCATCTTTGAAAGTAAAGTAGATCTGATGGGTTTATTTTTTAACTTTTTCGTTGCCGTAGATAATTATTAGTAATTACCTAGCAGGCCGGCGATAATTTGCGACTATTAATTTAATTAGTTATTCACGAGATAACTCGTCTTTGGCCTTTTGAGCACGAAAAAATTCACGAGATATCTCGTCTGTGGCAACCATCGGGTTAAAAGTTTATTGAGCCATCCAGATTCACATGTTTCTCTTTTCGAGGTAATTTATCTTGGTTCCCTGACCCCGATTAATTTGTAAGGATATTTTATTATAATATCCTACATAATATTATGTAAGTATTTGTATGTTTATTAGTATATCATGAAAGATTCTAGAAAGAAAGAGTCCATTAATCAATTCCAGCCAAAAAAAATGGATTGGAATTCATGGAAGAATTAGAGGAAAAAAAACAGATCTTTTTACTCTGCTTGTACGAGTTAAAATAATATGAAAGCATAACTGTTTTTCATAATATGGTAACGTTTTAGTAATAATAATTAAAATATAGATATCCTATTGCAGTTTTCCGGTTGCTCTTATCGTATTATCTTATAGTACGCACTAATATGATATAATTCTTTTTAAATATCTTGTATAGTATTAATAAAATTTATTACTGACACATTCCAAAATATTTTTTGACGAACAAGATAAACAATCCAGTGATTTTATCGTTTTAATCGAGCTCATCTTTGATAAGAAAACAATAGTTTGTTTGTTTCATAACAATTGGATCAATAAGGATTCTCAAAGTATTCAAATTAAACGAATAGTATAACGTACATTACCGTAAATTATCAAGGTGATTACGATCACATCATGGGAAAAGGGAATTAATGAAACGACTAAGCTTACATATTATTACTGAATGTAATATTTAAACTATCCCTCATATTAGAGGTGGACATTCAGTCAGAAAGATGTGATTTTTTATGACTTATTGTTATCACTAACGAAGTATCGGTGGGCACGATTTCATTAAAAAAATGATTGAAGATGTTTGAGAGTTGATGCTATCGATATAAATTTAAGGCTTTGTTATTACAGTAGTAAAGATTGTTTAATTTGAAAACGAATATTTTTAGTCAAAATTATCTGAATCAAATAATGTTATTCTTGAATTTGTGGAGGCAAAAAAAAAAACAGCATAAAAACAAAGCTTTAACTTCCCAATAAAAATGTTAGTTACCGCCACACAAATACAAAAAAAAACAACCATTCGGTTCGGTAGTAAAAGAAAATACAACATAAATGATTTTTTTGGATTAATCTCAGTAAAAAATAAGCAGATTTTTAAAAGAGTATTTTTGGTACAAAAATTAACGGTCGAAACATATGCAATAATGTTTTGTGTGTATTGTGTGGACCTATTGTCAAATTGGACTTGAATCGATCAAATTGTGTATTCATAGCGACTCTGGTTATGCCATTATCCATTTTCAGCCGCTGAAGTTCAATTCGGTTTCAGAGTTCCTCAGAAACTGCTCAGTTTGAGTCGAGCACCCTCAGTCGATATTTTAATTAGAATATAAATTGATTTTAATGTGTTCATACCTATTGAAGCTCTTGAATTCGACTTTTTGAAGTTAGATTATACCTATATCATCGGTTTGATGCAAGAAGCCACTCAAATGTATTTAGTAAGAATCACATTAGCTTATTACGATGTATTTTATTCCGGTGTGTGCATGAAATACAACATAATAATTTTAAAGGCATGTCATTTGACAATATTGGTTAATGTTAGACACTAAGTGACTTATACAAAATTGAGTTGATACAATAGAAAAAAAGACTACGATTAATGTAACTCAAGTTCGACCAAATTGTCAATTAATAATATAATATGTTACTATATACCATATACTATATACACACCGCCTGTGTGGTCGAGTGGTCAACATCGTTGGCTACCGCTACGGAGGGCACGGGTTCGAATCCCGGTACGGGCAGTTTTATAAATTGATTTTTCAATTGATTTATGAATTTCTGTTCAAAGGCATGGATGTATGTGATGTCTTGAATTCCCCCCTCCTACCCATCCTATCCTATGAACGGGGCGTATAGAGAGCGATTAGCTAACCACTAGTCCTGTCCTTGCCCTTTCCTTCTATTCCTACTCTCTTTGGAAAAAGAGAGGTTGAGCAACTGAGTAACAAGCAGTTCTCGTAGAAACATTTCTGTTGAGATAAACTCCATTAGGAGTCCATATGCTCCATATTGGGAGCGGACATGGAATAATAATATATCTAGAATATAGACACTTATCAATCAAAATAATAATTGAGCCCATTAGAGGTGAAGTGAACCAAGTGGTATTTTAGAAGAAAATATGTTAGATGCGTTGTAATATTCTACACGTCTTACAAGTATAATACACGTTGCAATAGTGTTATCTCCGTAAAATAAAATTATGCAATCCACCAAAACACCAAGTAAAGACATGATTGTACTTAAAAGTCCTAGAAAACAGTTTTATCATTTTACTAGTTGGCTCACTTCACATCTCGAGGGCTCATATGGTTACATGGAAAGAGTTGTCTTTGGAACCCAATACCGTAACCGATTTCTTGCACACATGTCGATGACGAACATAAATTGTAAAATATAGTAGGTTTGCTTAATCTCCATTGCATTTTTTTTAAATAGGCATGAAAAATATTTTCTCATTATTATGGAATGTGCAGAATTTTATATTTTTTATTGTTGTGTCCTTCTAAATTGTAGTTACGTTATCAATCGACTTATTTCAATGGTAAAAATTCCAAACAGTTGGGTATTTTTATGTCAAGTATAAAAAAAAAAGAAAATTACGATAGGTATTGTAATATATTTTAATTTTGCAGGAGTTAACGTTGATTCGCAAACTGTGCAAACGATTGCAATTTTGAGATTGTTCATTCACTTTTATCCTTAAGTTTATCCTAGTTGGTTGATATTAAAACAGTTTAAGTACAATATTCATTTAAGCTTTCGCTAAAAAAAATACATCGCAATAACAGTCGAGTGGTAAAAAGATTAGACTGTTTATTTTGTTATTATACATCAATATAATTCCATGCATTTATTTAAAAAAAAAAACATTTGAGAACAGTCGTTTTAAACTTTGATAGAAGTCCGCAACAGATAACGAATTGATGAATATATAACTGAGTTACAATCGAAAACAAAAAGAGTCAATCAAGTTGTTAGTATTTGAACAGGTAAGAAAAGTTAAATATAATATTGTAAGTGTGCTGTGAAAAATAAAATGAAAAATTTACGAGAAAACAATATCCTGACGTGAGAGATATACTAATCAGCTTATTTGATAAAAAGAAAACGTCTGGTATTGAAGGAAATTTAAAACAATCGTGTTGCGTCTAATTTTTAAATTTGATAATTATTTTATGAAATTAATTCTTGATAAAATATCAAATAATATATTATGATAAAAAATAATTGATCTACATTACAATATGTAGCAAGATAACATTTTATTTTAATTCGTAATAAAACATATCGTCGCTAATTTTCTATAAACACTTATTTCAACTATTGTCAGTTTTTTTGTAGCAATGAATTCAGAATTTAAAAACACACACATTCCTTTACCCAAAAATATATTTTATACTTTATTTAACCTAATACAAAAACGTTGGCAAAAAATAGTTTAGTCATGTGCTATTTTAGCATAAAGGAGAGGTTGGCGTAGATGGAAATGTCTTTGCTACCTTCCTTATTAATTTATTCAAAGATATTGAGAATAACACCATTCCAGTGGTGTTTTATAGCGAAAGAAAGCGATAGAAGTAGAATAAAGTACATTTATGTAACTCCTGAAAACTTGTAAATTTTTAGATACGACATTGTAAAAAAAATACCTACGATATGGTATATGAAATATGAAGAATAGGTTATTCAAATGTTTTAACTGCCGTTTATCGATCAAAATAATATTGTTATACAAAGCTATTATTAGCGATAAAAAAAAACCAATTTACTCTTCACTAGATATAGACTAGACTTCTAAAATAGTGGAATGATTAACTAATTATGTATGATTGTTTCATATTCTTTATATTTTAGGATGCGCGTTATTTTTTTGGTCGTTCTCCTGTCCATCGGAGTTTTGGGTGAACATGGGAAGAGATATCTTTTCAGCGGTCGAAGAGGACCTCCTCCACCATCCCGATCCCGAATTGCTGACTTGAAAGCTGTGACCACCAAGTTTATAGATCAGCCTCTGGATAATTTCGACAAAAATGATACTAAGCCATGGAAAATGGTTAGTTATTTTTTTATCAAGCTATTGAAAATAGTGTTCGTCAACTTTTTGGATCCTGCATGAACTGACCCTGAACATTTGTGAAATGATAATTACCAATGTTATATATTTTTAATCCATGTTTATAATCATTTTCACTCTAATTGTGAAGTATATAGATTCTTTATAAAGCATATGTCAACAGCAATTGTTCTACGAGGACAGATTTCAATTCAGCTGAATATTTTCTGATTTTCGGAGAGAGTAAGGATATACTAATGGCATTAAGACAGGTTTATAGTAACGGATGTGTGGAAAACTTTTAAAATTTTAAAATATTTATTATTTTTATAATCACTACGTCGAATTTATGGCTTCAGTGGTGCTTAAGGATTGCATTACCGGTATTACAGAAACCGACTTCCCGGTATTCAATGTATTCTTTGAATACTGATATACCGGTTTTTAAAATGCAAAAATACCGGTATTTAGATGTTGAACATGAACCAACATTGAATTTTGAGTGTATAGGGACCATCACATTTTTTTATAAAATGGTTCGTTACTCCGTAGATCGATATCTGTGCGCCCACCAAAATTGACCCGGAACATTTTTTTTAAATATAAAAAACCATTTAATTTTTTAAGGTTTTAAAAAGTATTTGTGTTGGTTTATTATATTTTATATGTTTGTGATCCTTGTCGGTTGCCTCTGTAGCTTTCATCCTTGTCTTTTTTTTAGTTTGTGAAAATATAAACTTTATTATACTGGTCCAATTATAAAAATCATTAGAAAAAATAACTGGTGCCCGCCGCCCCACCAATATTTTAGAATGCGCTCTAGGGTGTAAAGAAAATTGGGACCCCTGTAATAGTCTGTTTTTATTTCTTTAATCAAGTAGTATAATTCTTTTATTTATGTAATTTACAATGTTTTTACGATAGTACATCAGATAATATAATTTCAGAGATATATCACTAATGATCAATACTTCAAGAAGAATGGACCAATTCTTATAATGTTAGGAGGAGAATGGGTTATAAACAGTGCTTACGTTACTGGAGGACACATGTTTACGATTGGGAGAGACATCGATGCCTATCTAATATACACAGAGCATAGATTTTATGGAAAAAGTATCCCAACCAAGTAAGTACTTTTTGGAAGCAACACTTATAAATAAATCATGAATAAAATTAAGCCATCTTTATCTGATTGATTAAAAATATGATTATTTAATCACAATAAATCAGACCGTCTTATCCAGTGATTGACAAACTTCGTAAAAAAAACTTCCTTTTATTCGTATCCGATACGGATTAAGATTAATGTTTTATCACAAAATAAAATATTTATTTTTATTTTGTAGAATATTTCAATTTACTTTGCATGATTTTATTCTACCTATAAAATACTCGTAATGAATAAAACTGATCCAGATATTTATTAAAAAAAGCATGTACGTACTCCAAAGAAAATGTGTTTTTTTTTTATAATAATATAATTTTTGTCCACCAAGAGTTGATAGATAACAACACCTCAAAAGTGTTTATTATACATATATACTATACGTTGTTTGGAATAGATTTTTGTATCTTCGAGCGCGTATTACTTTGTTTACAGTTTAAGAATCAACGGTCTTATTAAAAAAATATATGATGGATAGTCAAATTGATTGAACTTGTTTCATGGCATTTGATAAAATTGTTATCAATATATCACAATGCGTTATACAATGTTATCTATTAAGAAATATAATTGAAACAGCTGTTGCACTGACGTATACCAAACATCTTGATGTTACATGGTCAATGTTGGATGATAGTGGTAGTCAGGGAGATAGCTCTTATGGTGCTCTTACATATAACACAAATAATCTAACTACAGTGGAACCCCCAATCACGCGCTGGTTTGAAATATTAGACGCAAATCCTCCAATTGCACTGTCGCATTCCATTTTCGTTGCTACGATACGGTCGTCTGTGCTGCGCATACCGTCAAATGTTGGCTATCGTCTGTGTATTCAACACGTGCCAGGCTATACACGTATAGCCAGGCGACTGTCTATGCTTTACATTTTATCGCTAAATAACTAAATATTTCGTCCATATTTTTTTTTTGCAAAACTAAGGGAATTCATAGTTTTGCATTTTTGCGGAAAAAACCAAATCACTAATTTTGTATGAGATTCACTCCCCCAATTACACTACCCCGAATTACACTGTCCCGACTTTAGTGTAAATGAGGGTTTTACTGTACACGCTTGCTTACCTTAAAGCGACTTTTCATTGCAACTACAAGATTTAGATTGGGATTCAATGAAAAATATTATGAAAAATCCTAATAAGTGATCCAGTAATTGCCATTTGTTTTTTGGATAGTGTTATATGTTTTCCTCAATTAATGCATTCACAATTTTCGAATGATTCTTAACTATCAACTTTCAAATACAAATTGGTGAACAAGGAGTACTTCCTATCTGATACAAGGGAAGATAATAAAAGTAATCGACTGATATATTATTTTTGATAGATTCAACGGTAGATTTGTGGAAAGTTATTTTTAACATAAAATTATATATGAAGGCTTTCCTATTCCAGTTGTAAATTAGTGGAATAAAAAAGTTATCAATTTTAATTTTACGTACATTATATCTTTTACAATATGTTTTATATATAAAACAGAAATAAGGTACACATGGTTCTAATGTGGAATGATGTGATAATATCTTTTCCAGTGATTCCAGTACAAACAACTTGAAGTTCCTGATTGTTGACCAAGCTCTCGCAGACGTCGCCAATTTAGTCAGAGAGCTTAAGTCGCAAGATGATTTTAAAGAAAGCAAAGTCGTTGTATTTGGAGGTTCATATGCTGGCAATATGGCTACCTGGATGCGATTGACATACCCAGATCTGATAGACGGAGCTGTCGCTTCCAGTGGACCGGTTCTTGCAAAGAGCGATTTCTTTGGTAAGTCTTTATTCCACTAAAGAAGATAATTGACCCACTTGTCCGCAAACTATCAAATGAGCCCCTGAAAGGTGAAGTGGATCATGTGGTATTTTAGAAAAATATGCATTATAATATTCTACATGTCTTCAAGTATCGTAAAAAATAATTGAGCTCAGTAAATCCACACCATAATAGTTTTATATTCCTAAAAAATATGCTTTTGGGTTTTCATCTAGTATGTCAGGGGGTCCTTATTTCATCATTGCCGCCCGTGTGGTCTAGTGGTCAACGTTGTTGGCTTCGGCTACGGAGGGCACGGGTTCAAATCCCGGTACGGACAGTTTTATAAATTGATTTTTCAATCGATTTATAAATTTCTGTTCAAAGGCATGGATGTTTGTGATGTCATGAATTCCCCTTCTCACCCATCCTATCCTATGAACGGGGCGTATCGAGAGCGATTAGCTTACCACTAGTCCTGTCCTATCAATATCCTTCTATCCCTACTCTCTTTGGAAAAAGGAGGTTGAGCAACTGAGTAACAAGCAGTTCTCGTAGAAACACCTTCGTTGAGATAAACTTCATTAGGAGTCCATATTCTCCACATTGGGAGCGGACATGGTTTAAAAAAAAAAGATGCAATCCACCAAAACACCAAGTAAAGACGTGATTGGACTTAAAAGTTCTATAGAAAAGTTTGTCCATTTTTCTACTTGGATCACTTCACTTCTTGAAGGCTCAAATAAAATGTCAATTTGTAGGTGCAGTACAGTAAAGTCTTCTAGGTTATTGTCATACTTTAGAAACCATTTTAATATCTTCTTTCTATCGAGCTTTGCGTAATGTGTCCACAAAAATTTGATTAAGTTGAACAATATTGAAAACGTCCAACTGCACGTCTTTGGTGGATAATAAAAAGAAAATGCATTGAATGGTAATTGATCGTTGTATAAAAGTGTAGAAAATATGTCGATAAATTAAGTTTATATTTATATGAAAGATTTAAAATATCACACAATCTTATAAATATTTACTGACATTTATGTCAAAAGGTAAAACTGACCTCTTCTAAATTCCTAGTCATATTCTTAAAATCGTGTTAATCATGTCAGAGTTTCGGTGACTCAAAGTATATATATTAATTATACCTGTTTTTCGACACGAATTTGGCGTTTTTTTACAACCACAAATAATGTTACTTTATTGATCTTTGCAAGTAACCAGACATCAAATAGTTGTATGCCACTTAAATTTCAGATATACCGTAATATGCTTTTCTTTTCCACTTTTCAAGCATAATTTCGTATACGATAAATATTTCTTGATCGATTTTCAAACCTTTCTGGTGCTGTGTTGTTATCAAATAAATTTGTGGATTGAAAATAATTAAAAATGATATTTCAGAATATCTGGAAACAGTAAATGATGCATTGAATACATCTGGAGGTGAAGAATGTGTCAACGTTGTTCAAGAAGCAATTGACGCGGCAAACGATATGTTGACTACACCAAATGGTACAATCACCTTATCCCAAAAATTCAAGTAAGTATAAACTACCAGTTGGTTGTTAAATGAATCCATATAAATCTGCTTATATTTGAACGCGATTATAAAAAATCACTACAGTGAAAGCATGGTCCTTTTCTTTTTGTACGATAAATCGATAATGCGGGAAAGCTTCAAATGATATTAAAAAAAGTTAAGTTTTTTTTTCATTTTTTTTTGTAGAATATTTAAATTTTCAAAAATAAATTGCCTGATTGCAGTCTGGCACTTCAATTATAACAAAACCCTTCAACTCGTACACCTTTAAACATTAATTTAGCTCTTTTTGCTATGTCAATTCGTTTTTCTTCCTAATAAGACGTTTTCAACGTCTTATTATTTTTAAATTATTTTAGTTTCTCAGCTAGAATTCTTGTTTTATTGATGTGGGGCATTTTAGTTGAGAGTGGTAAAACATCATGAAACGAGATGCGGCTCAAGAAAAACTTTATTAGCAAACTGAATAATATTCAACAAAAACGATCAATCGGGATAATATTTTTAACGGGACCATAATATTGAGATGATAGATTAAATAGATTAGATATATTATATAATTAAATTGAGGAACAATTATTACATGATTATTCAACAAAATAACCTATTCATACGGGAAAACCAAGAATACGAGAACTTTAGATCGGTGTTCCACTGTAGTTGTAGGAAAATGGAAATTTTTCATTAATTTAACTTGAAAGTTGAGTAATTACGTATGTATAAAAAATGTGTTTTTCAGGACATGCGATACAATAAACACAACAAATCCCCTTGATGTCCAAGCATTTTTCTCCGTTATCACAGAATCTTTCTCTGGGTTAGTGCAGTATGCTTCTGGTAATTCTATCAAGCGCGCTTGCGATTCGCTGACGGCTGACAATGGAACACCACTCGATAGACTCGTCGAATTTGTTCATAGAGAACTTGGACCAGTGGCATGCTACGAGACGGACTATAAAGCGACAGTTGACGCTTTAAGAAATACCTCTTTACTCAACACCGAGGTCACAGGTAAAAAAAATATCACACATATCGACTATGGAAAGGAAAAAGGACGTAACCCACACATATCAAATTTTACAGGAAGCGCAAAAAACGTGTTTTGATGATTTTGGGCCATATGCAAATTATGAATTATACACAACCTTGAAGTGCACGGAGACTTCTGAACTGGTGTTTAATTGACATAATCTAATATTAATTGAAGAAGTTGGCCAGGCAAAACCTTTATTTCAGTCTTTTTTCTTGGTTTTAGTTTTTTACAAGGTCATCTTTTTCAAACTTAAAAGCTAAATTTAGATACTAATTCGGCATTTGCAGCTTGCATCCTTTTGATAGAACGTGTATCAAGTTTGATACATTGTGATTATCGAAAAAAACCTGTTTTGAAAAACTGTGGGTTACGTCCTTTTTCTTTTCCACAGTCGATATACATATATTTTTGTTTTTTTTTATATATATCACATTAGTTTATCGAATGTTGATGTATTTTTAAAGAATATATTTAAACTAAAACATATATTTGAGATTGTGCCATAACTACTCGGCTTTTATTTGTGATACCAGACATATATATTAAATACAGAAATTTCTGTATTTCATATAAAATACCAGTGTGAGAAAAAATGTTTGAAGAGAAAAGAGTCATTACTCATTAGCTAACGAGTTATATTTTTAGTTTTGCCCGCTCTGAATGATCAGATATATCTATTGACATATTTTCTATCAGCTATTGATCTAATGATGTTTCATAACGAGCGAAATTGGTTTAAACATATTTTTAAAATGATTTATAACGAAGTGTTTAGGAAACATGAATATTGTTTGCATCAAAATAGTAATACTGTCAAAACGAATATTCTAGAAATCAATACTACAACGACGATTTTGAGATAATTTATCTAATTTTGCAAGACGTTTATATTCAAAAGAGTTTAATTTATTTATTATTATTTTTTAGGACGCATGTGGTTCTACCAAACTTGCACTGAGTATGGGTATTATCAGACAACTAATTCAGAAAAGCAACCGTTTGGCCAAACACTTCCTGAGTCATTCTTTGTGGATAACTTCTGTCCTGATATTTATGGAGAAGGGTAATTATTATGTCATTACTTTAAAGTATATAAGCAATAATTAATGATGTGATTTTTCATCATTGTCTGTGTTTTTTTTGACAACTGTGAATATACTTGAAAGTGTATATTATAAACGACCAGAGCTGGATTATGATTTTATAGGTCTTTCATATAAGTCACCATAAAATATATTACTGCGTAGATAAGGTAGTGTCTGTCTTTGTTTTTGTAAAAACTAACAACAAAATTACTGAAAATGAAACATAGTTGAATGATTTGTAAGTTAAAATGTGAGTTATACATATTATTTTGATGGCGTCTTGGAGTAAAAGTTACTGATTGTGTCCCATAATAGTATTCTAATTTTCTATATAACTGCTAATTATAACATATTTTTATGACAGGTGTATGAACAAAGGTATCACCTTTTTCACTGTCAATTCTTGCTGGAAATGCATTATTTTTATGCAAAAAAAAACTTTTCTACTGATTCCACAATGATCAGTACCGGTTATGTTGGTCGCGAGTATTTTAAAATGAAAATCAGGTGATTTGTACAAAAAATGTGTTTATTGTGTGTTAACATATAAAATAATGTAATCCACTATAAAATTAATTGTCAGATTCTTTTCAATATATAATATTATAATTTTTTGATTCGGTATTCAAAAAATAATTTCTGAATCTTAATCTCTCAATACAACTAGTGGACACATATGAGCCCCTAAAGTACATGCATTAATTCTTAATCCACCACTGCGTAAACAACTAAATAGTAAGATGGTTGACACGATTCGAACACACGCAAATTGCTTCCTGTATAAAAAAAAATCTTAAAACAATAGAATTGATGATGATGATGAATGTAATTGAATACTTACTTGAGCTGGAATTAATTTGAATCAATTGAAATGAAATAAAACTTTGACAAATAAATGATAGAATACAATATAAATAATAATATATATTATACCGTACATACTTAGTATTTTTGCACTAAAACCATAAGTCCTACTTAATAAAAAAAATTTACTGTACAATTCTATGATAAAGAAATTGATAAAATATTAAATAATACGCAAAGAAACATCATACTTACATACGCTAAAGGATTGTAATGACGGACAAATATATGAAACTCGGTACATATTTTGGTATTTTATATTTCAAAATCGATATCAGTATTTGAAAACTGTTTAAACTAATCAAAATAATACGGCTCAAGTCAGTTTAGGATCACAGTCAGGCGAGTAAATTGAAATTTGTATTTCGATAATTCTCATAAAATACATTCATTAAAGAATATACTTTCATAATTATACATGGGTGATTTTCTTAAAATGATACCTAGTACATCATTGGTAGTGATATTAAATCTGGGAAGTGTTAATATTGGTATAAATCTTATCAGAATAAAAATATTCAAATTATTCGCGAAAAAATTCATTAAAATATGAGATGTTTTTTTATATTATACTTCGATTTTGGTTATTTTTTAATACCGAACTAACTATAGTTTTGTATTTTCATAACAGTTATTTTAGTTTCGAAAAAACACCATGCGTTTATTGGACCCCGGTTTCGATACGACGTTTCTTTATAAGTACAAATTTTAAGAAACATATCTTATCCTTATGAAACCTGATCATCAGTAAAGTTCTTCTAAGTTTTCGTTGCATAAAACGTTATTCAATTTAATAATAATACTGACAGGCAGTTCATTATGATGTTGCTATTACAGAATCGGTGCAGAGTCTGTAGCTTCCGGAGTAATTCGAACAAATGTTGTATACGGAGCCTTGACTCCGAATATTACAAAGTTAATATCCATCCACGGCACCATCGATCCGTGGCACAGGCTTGGCATCACGACCGATCTCTCGCCCGATTCTCCAGCAGTCCTCGTCACTGGAACTTCCCACTGCGTGGATCTCCAGGCACCAAACGCGAGTGATAACGACGAAATGAAGGCTGCAAGAAAACTCATCAGAGAGAAGGTTATCGAATGGACGATGTGATGAACATCCATCCAGGGCGAGATCTAAGTCCAGATCTCTTCAAACAATATATTTACTAGGACATCGGTAGCCATAGGCATGATTTTTGGCAAATGTTTAAATTCCTTCAAATCATTATTTATACATATGTACGTAATAAATTAATATTTTTTAATAAACCAGCTAAATCCATATTGAATATTACTTTTAATTAATTATTAGCAAACTGTACCCAAATAAATCGAGGGCCTTTGGTCACACGGATAAATCTACAAAAACATATAAATGCTATTATAATATATGTAAGACATATATAATATAATATAGATGTCACCGATAATAAAATACAGAACTATAAGTGTAAAATTCGTAAACATTTATGCATGTGTTTTTCAAATCAATTGATGTAGCAGAATGATTCATTATTTTATTTGAAAAAAAAACCTAAAATTGACCACAACCTCAAAAATGTACCATCTAAAAACATTCGTTTTTTTAAAGAGGTCTTAGTGAGAGCGATTAACTTACCACTAACCGTATCCTTTTGTATGTATTCTAACAGAAAAGCGTTGAGTGACAGAGTAACAAACAATTGAGAAAAGCTTATTTAAGAGTACATGCTATGCTCTAAATTGGTAGAAAAGACACGGTTAAAAAAGGTGAGTAAGAAAAGAAACATTATAAAAAATATGTTAAAATTTATTTGGCACTTTTTATAGATATAATAAAAAGTATATTTTCAACATAGGTATTTTATATTCTTTTTTAATAAAAAAAGTGATATATATGTAGTTAATTTGATGAGGTAACCCATTCCATTACTTTACTTCTCACAAAAGCCCTCGCTACCGTTACGGGTTCACTATCCGATGGCGTTTCGGCGTCTAGATCTGCGGCGTGAGAAGCTCCTGTTATTACTATCGCTGGAGATTCTGCATTTAGGTTGGTGGTGATTCCAATTCCGCGCCAGGGATCCACGGAACCTTGCGTCCATACCACCTTGGTGACATTGGGCTTAAGACCTCCGTAATTAAGATTTGTTATAGCTGATCCCGATTCGGCTGACTCCACTCCAATTCTGTAAAATAATTTAATCATACTATAAGCACATGTATTGCGCGTTTTTAGTAAGACACACTTTTTTTTTAAACTGTAGATTTATTTATAATCAAGACCGTGTTTTTAAATAAAGACTAAGGCTTTTAAGATTACCGATCCAAACATTATTTATATTAGAAAAAGATACCACTGTAAGCTTTTTTATATGTAATCAATTAACAATAAATAATTTAAAATTTTCACAACGCAAGTAAAGTTATATTGATATATAATACTATATTAAGAAATAGTAGACTTTGTATTAATTCCACATTATTTATAAATTTAAGAAGCGGTTTTGCTCATCACGCGCATTATCAACTGATAAGTGTATTGTGTTATATAATATACTGTTTTTCTACTAAAAAATGACGGTAAAATTTACCAAAATAAAACACAATTTTTCTTTTTAATTCTTCATTTCTTGATATGATCAGGACCTGCTTCACTCATCGCAAGCATTGTCAACTGATATTGATTATAACATTACATGAAATTGTGGATTTATTACAAGAGAAATTTTGTTTTATCTCTAGATAATTTCGATAAGCAATAAATGTTTCAACTTCAACTAAGAAATATAAACGGACTTACCCGATTCCGAAGGCATCAGGACAGAGATGGACCAAGAAGTAACGGAGTGGTACCGTATTTCCAAACGGCTGATTTGATGATGTTGTTGTCTGAAACTGCCCAAACTGAGCGCAGGCTTGATACAATTGAATCCGTTCTGGAATATAGATGATACCAATATAGTACTTAAAAGCATTATTTTATAAAAGCTAATATGGTCTGCAATTATGTTGACATGGATCAATTTTGTAGCACAGTCGCATCGAGTATACCAATAAATTGTTGTATTTAAATTAGTAAGTGAATATTTCCAATTAAAGTAAAATTTGGCACGATATGTCTAATCATTTTGAAATAATGATAAAAGTAAATTCAAAAATAAAATTTAACACACTGATTACTTTCTTTGAGTATATTTAAAAATGGACAACGAATGTGAAAAAACAAGAGTAATCAGCAGTTCAATCTGATGGCCCCATCGGTTAGGCAGACTTCGTCAACATAAAAGAAAAATTACAAAGTATCCAAAGAGTTTATGGTATGATAGTAAGAGCAAGTAAAATTCTAATTATGAATTATCTTCAATGGGCCAATTTGATTTCTGCACACTATAGTGCATACAACCAAGACTTAGGAATTTCTCCTTGGCTATTCTCCTTAAATTGTGGAATAATTCGTCTCAAAAGATTTTAAGATGGTTGTGGGAACAAATTATATTAGAGAGTTTTAAAATGGTGAGGATCAGAAAAACAAAAACTAAAAGTGACTCGTATAGGAAGTTTGATATATTCATAACATAGAACTTTGGCGATATACTGCCACTCAGACAACCGATGAGTTACATGGAGACATTAATTATTGTGCCAACATCGACGCAAAAGAGTAAGGAATAAGGTTGACTAAATATTTTTAACGCTGTAATTTTACTTACTCTGTGCTGTTTTTGAAGATACATCTGTGTTGGAAAACTCTTTCAAAATTGTTTTGTAGTCTGCTACGTTACAATCGATACCACCGAAGTAGAACATGACATCAGAAAGGCGGTCCATTGGTGTGCCAGTGGGTTCTTTCAATTTGCTGCACATTAAATTCATCAGAGTTGGAGTTGAGGACATCATGAAGTTGGACATGAATTGTGTAATCATGTAGTAAAATGATTGAACGTCGAGTGGATTCAATGGATCAATAGGATTGCATAATCTGCAAATAGACACAAATTTATGACTATTATTATTATCTGAGATTTTTTTGATGAATACACACGATTTGCATAACGAAATTATGAGATAAAATTCGGTTTGGACATTACATTACATTTAAAATAAATTCTTGATTATACTATAAATGCATCCATCAAATACCTAAATCTTTCGGCGAGTATTCCTATCCCAATTCCTGTATCCATGTACGCCATGGTTTCAAAGATTGCATCCTCGACAACTTTAGCACACTTTGGGCCTCCTTCTTTTATAAGGGCATCTTGAATTACTTCAAAGGATTCTAAAAAACGATAAAAACTGTTAGTTTAATAAAACCGTAATTATAAGAATCTTCTCTTATCATTCAATAATGTTGGTGCAAATCAAATGATAGTAGTTACAGGGAGTGTTTCTCACTATGAATCTAAACAAAATAAATTTATCTCAATTCAAAACCAACATGTAAGATTGTTCAAATTATTAACAAAAATGTTGAAAATTTGTTATGTTAAGATTAACGTAATCGATAAAGGATAATAAGACTCAGAGGGACACATTTTTCTGTAATATGTGGGGTATATGAAAGAGCCCTAATAGTGTATCAAACTCTGAGCTACTCCTGTAGTTGGATAGACTATATTAAGTTGCGTGTAAACAACTGAAAGGATATTTAGATAATAATTGTCATATCGGTCATATATCTGAATAAGCCGTAGTGTCAATTTTACAAATACACATTAAGTAGATATTTGAAAAGTCTTACCGAAGAAGTCCACTTTTGCTAAGAGAGGTGCACTAGACGCGACTGCTCCATCAATTAGGTCGGGATGCTTAAGCCTCAGCCAGGTTGCCAAGTTTCCACCGTGAGATCCGCCGAAAACAATGACTTTACTGTCCTTCAAGTGGTCCTGCTTCTTCATGTTCTTCACAAGTGCAATTATGTCAGCGAGTACTTGTTCGGTCTTTATAAATCTTAAATTGTAGGTCCCCAGGGTACTGAAAGAAAAACAATAGTGTTGTTAACTTCAGCGTGCATTGCGTTTTGTATTTTTTTTCTAAATAATTTATTAAATTGAACACATTTGTTACACGTGGTAAGAAATTTGACTGTCCTTTGTCATCTTGTCAATAGTTGATAAGTCATTATATAATAACGTTAAGTGACGACCATTTTTAAACTAAAAATATATCTAATGTGTGACTATTTTTCTATTACTTTAAAGTCAATCAGTGATTTTATTATTATAAAAAAATAAATACTTGATAACATTGCTCTCTCCGTAATATCTGTGTTCAGTGTGTACGAGATAAGCATTCGCTTCTCTTCCAATTGTGTCCATATAGCCACCGTTGATTAAGTCACTGGTGATCTTCCATTGCCCTCCAAGCATGATGAATATTGGTCCATAATCGGAAAAATATTTATTCTGCGTGAAGAATCGCTGTAAAGGTCATAGTGTCAATAAACATATTTATAATTCACTACTGCAGGAATTGCTGCAGGTAAAGATTTTAATACCAGAACTAATCCAAAAATCCTAAGATTAGAAAGATATAAATGTATATATTTGTACCGGTATTTCGGCATTTCATATAAAATAGGATGAAAAAATGCGTAAACAATTAAAATTAAAAATACATAAACATCAATTATGTGATTTATTTTTTTCCCAGTTTCGATTATCAAATACAGATTGACAGTTTTTTTTTAAATTATAAAATACTGAAAAACACTCAATTCTATGTCATATCTGTTATGAGGAGCAAAACCGAATTTCGAATGAGATATTATTTCAGTGTAAATTCGATTTCTTATCCAATAGTTTGAACTTTACTCACCATCCCAAATGTTCTGTTGTCTAATGGAGTGAAGTGGTCGACTGGTTGACTGAAAAACCATTCTTCTAGCGCCTTGGGCGAAGATTTAAAGAATCCATTATTCCTGTTTACTCCGGCAAGTGTCCCAACTATACCGAACGCAAGAATGTTAAAAGCCAAAAATATAACACGCATCTTGGTGAAATGATGCTATACAGTAGATTAATACAAAAATTGTATTATTTCACGATTTGACGCTATCGTTATTTTTCTACGATATTGTGAGGCTATTATCCATTGCAGTTGTTTTTATACCAAGACATAATATTGATAAAAATGTTTGATGATTGATATCTCTTACGAATTACAATAGTGGGTGGAACCGCATTAAAAACACTTGATTGTATATCGCTTACGATAATATGATTATAATTTAATCCCATTATTTTTTACTTGCAACTGTTCTGATAAAAAAAACATCGCGTTGGTGCAGACGATTTACCTTTATAAATCAGTTAGTACTCATAGTATTAATAAGATTTAAATCAAACCATTTTGTACATGATAGTATTTTAACAAAAGGGTTTATATTTTAAAATGCAATCCTACAGCATATTGAATTACGATCATACAATTCCTCTCAAAGTTAGGTGAGAGGTCTGCATTCACCACTGCCCTGAGATCTTCGTCATCAATTTCGTTGGGACGTTTATGGCGTTGGGGCGTTCAAACATATTTAACCAAAAAATAACACCTTAATTATTGTACTACTCTTTCACCCTACATAGACCAGATATTTTCAACTGCAGTGGTGGTATTACTTTTTTTATTCGAAAAGCATGCTATGTTATAAATGAATTTTATTTTGGGCCTTTAATAATTCTTTTTTGGGTTCGATCGACTGTTAAAAAGAAGGTGCCCTTTTTGATAAATGAAAAAATAAAAATCGGAAAGAAAATCAGCCGTTTAGGAGTTTTAACCTTCTTGCGATTATGGGTGAATTTGAGATTTATGACAATGTGGTAGGTGCACTTTAGTATCTTGTGCTACTTTTACTGAACTATTTTAAATCGTTATACCATACATGCATACGCTGACTCCGTGGTCGAGTGGTCAAAGTCTTTGGCTTCGATTACTTACCTCGGTCACGGGTTCGAATCTCAGAACGGACAGTTTTTGTAATTTGATTTTTCAGTCGATTTATGGATTTCAGTTTGAAGGCATTGATATATGTAATGTCTTGAATTCCTCCTTCCTATCCGTCCTATCCTCCGCGGGGCGCAGTGAGAGGGATTTGCTAACCACTATTCCTGTCCTAACCTTCTACACTTACTCTTTCTGGAAAAATAGAGGTTTTGAAATTGAGTAACAAGCAGTTATCGTAGAAAAACTGCTGTAGAAATAATCTCCATGTGATTCACATTGGGTGTAGACATGATAATATAGAAAAAATATATAAATAAAACACTTCCTTTTTAGTTTGAATAAAACAGTAGATATGATAGAAACAGTGCCCAAACGTTGTTGAATTTCTATGTTCGTTGTTTTTTACTTGAATTACTTATTTTTGGTGGAAAGTGGAATGAAAAGTAATATACCTATATGTGTATAATATTTACAATTACAATTTAGCCGCCTGTGTGGTCGAGTGATCAACGTCGTTGGCTTCGGTTACGAAGGGCACGGGTTCAAATCCCGGCGCCGACAGTTTTATAAATTGATTTTTCGATCGATTTATGAATTTCTGTTCGTAGCCATGGATGTATGTGATGTCTTCAATTCCCCACTCCCACCCATCCTATCTTATAAATGGGCGTATAAATGGGCGATTAGCTTACCACTAGTCCTGTCCTAGCCCTATCTTTCTATCCCTACTCTACTACTTTGGAAAAAGAGAGGTTGAGCAACTGAGTAACAAGTAGTTCTCGTAGAAACACTTCTGTTGAGATAAACTCCATTAGGAGTCCATATGCTCCACATTGGGAGCGGACATGGCTTAAAAAATAAAAAATAAAATAAACATCAATATTATAATAAAACATAATAACTCAATTTGGGCCTTTTCGTTTAGTAAATATTTTGAAATGGGCTAAGTCTTAGCCGCTAAGAGAACCGTGCTGCTAAATTGATAAGAACTGCATTAACCTAATTTTACTATTATGATGAATCAACATTCGCCCTATGCTCTTAGAGATCTTCATAATGCGCAACACACACACACACACAGAGAAAGTCATGTCCATATCTTTGAAGTTACAGATAGACATAATGACAGGTGAATCAAATATATTGTATTTACCTTTCGAAAAAATAATTTTCCCATTTTAATCGACCACTCCCACTAAATTTCAGCATCCAAAGTTCTTTCAAAGTCGTTGCATAATTGGATTTTGTATATGGGCAAATACTTTAAATCATGACATTTCGATAAAGATATCAAATCGATTATCAAACAAACCAGTAGACGATAATTACTAATTAATCACAATGTTTGAAGAGCGGGAGATTATGAAAATACTTTTTCGACTATTATGTAATATATAAATATATACTATCTTAAGAACGGTTACTATACGAAATTGATATATTTTCAAGTAATATTATTGCGTATTGTAAATTTAACATTTTCTTTTGCAATGTAAATTTATAGAAGCAATGTACCGCGGCACACCAGGCGTCGCCTCACGGCACACTTACTTGTTCGGTTGCGGAGCACTGCCTTAACGGATACTTTAAATGAGTGATGCAAAACCTTTACCTTCTAGAGGGCCGCATAAAACAAATTATCGTGGGTTCGGGCCGCAAATAAAAAAATGATTTAAAGTACGCTCAATCCTTTGTTATACAGAACATATGTACGTTCCATGTAAAACAGCCTGTAAAAAAGATTAAGTGAATTAAGATCAATGTGTAATAGGTTCCATTATATTTTTTTGACCGTATTATTTCGAAAATAAATAAGCCACGCAAAAAAAGGATTATGAGTACTTGCTTATTAAAAATCGTTTCATTGTGAAATATTTATGTTTCATTTATATGCAATTCATAAGTTAATGCATTATTGGTGTTTGTTAATTTTGAACTATTTTTTTGTAAGCCTGTTTCTATGAAACGATTTATTCTCCTTCATTGAAGAAAAAGCTTGCTTACATTTATTAAATAAATGTTTTACGTGTAAAAAATATGTTTGAGACAGAGATTTAAGGGCCGCCACAAAATTTTAAAAAAACCGTATGCGGCCCGCGAGCCGCGGTTTGTGCATCACTGCTTTAAATTTAAAAATGACTTTGTATGGAAAGGCATGGTTAAAAATTTTGTTTTTCAGAACCGATCGAAAAAAAGTGCAACAAATCAAAGGTGTAGTTTTATTGTATTGCGCATCTTTGATTTAAAAAAAATACAATAAAAAAGTCTTTACAATGCCAATGAATAAGGATTAGTCTAAGCCAGGGGTCACCAAACATTTCGAGAAACTGGCTGAATTATTTTTCAAAAACGTAGGGGGGCTGGACGGAATTGGAATCTTCAAAAAATCAATATTTCTTAGATGTAAAATATTTTTTTTTTACCATGTCCGCTCCCAATGTGGATCATATGGACTCCTAATGGAGTTTATCTCAACGAAAGTTTTTCTACAAGAACTGCTTGTTACTCAGTTGCTCAACCTCTCTTTTTCCAAAGAGAGTAGGAATTGAAGGATAGGCTTAGAATATAACTAGTGGTAAGCTAATCGCTCTCGATATGCCCCGTTTATAGGATAGGATGGGTGGGAGGGGGGTAATTCAAGACATCACATACATCCATGCCTTCGAACAGAAATTCATAAATCGATTGAAAAATCAATTTATAAAACTGTCCGTACTAGGATTCGAACCCGCGACCTCCGTAACCGAAGCCAACGACGTTGACCACTCGACCGCACAGGCGGCAAAAATATTTAGATATATTATTTATATATTAAAAATCAGGGACAGGATTTAAATCTTTGGAGGGCTGAATCTGGCCCACGGGCCATAGTTTGGTGACCGCTGGCTTAAGCAATGATTTTGAGAACAGGCAGTTTTTCATCAGAGAATTTATTATTATGTCAAAATAAGTTCCATAAAATAATACCCCGTAATAACAAATGAAATACAATCATACTTTGCCTTGTGAAACTTAACCGTGAAAATGCTTATCAACATAACATTCACATTGTTAAAATTTGAAAAAGGAAGGCTTGTTGCAAAACATGGAAAGTGCATACTTTTTCTGTCCGACTGTTTTCGATGAAACGGAAATTGTATGATTTGATTAAAATCTAAGTTGATATAAAAGTGCAGCTGATATCAGAACAGTTGCAAGTACAGATTTGGAAAAGTGATAGGATTAAGACATTATCTTTTTATTATCATAAGGGATTTCCAATCAGTGTTTTTAATACGCTCCCACCCACCATTGTTATTCTTCGAAGATATTAATCATCAATATTATGTATTGGTATAAAACCAACTGCAATAGATGATAGTATCACAATATTGTAGAAAAAAGCGATAGTCAATTACTACAATTGGTTAATTATTTTTACTTGACGGTATTGCGTTATTTGACTAAAGATGCGTGTACTATGTTTGGCTTTTTATATTCTTGCAATCGGTATAGTTGGAGTGCTTGCCAGTGTAAACAGGAACAATGGAAACCATAAAACTACGACGAAGGAGGTTGAAGAAAGGTTATTCAGACTACCAGTAGACCACTTCAATCCATTGGATAACAGAACATTTGGAATGGTGAGTGAAACTCAATTCATTTGATGATAAATTAAAAGAAATAATAACTCATTTGCTACTACGCTTAGCTTCCTATTGGAGCAAATATGATTAAGAATAGGATGCTATTCGGTATTTCAAAAAATAGTAACTGTCAACCGGTAATCAATAATCTCATTTAAACCTATAACTTCATGCAGAATCAATTAAACATAACACAGTTGAATTACATACTTGATATGGTGTGCTTTAAAAATTCATAAGCTTTCAATCTGATGTATTTTAGCATTCTTTTCTGCCTTTTCTCGAGTTACTGTAATATAACGTAAGTCATAATATTGCGTCAATTAATACATGTTAAATATGTTAAAATAAAAAAAAATACGTAATACTGTTTTTGGCTGAAAATAAACAAATGTTTTCGGATGGAAAACGATTAATATAATCAAGATTTGACATTTAAAAAAAAACAATTACAACGAATGATTAATTGAACCTTAACTAGAATTTTCAGATTTATTCTGGGATTGTAATCCTTACTTACCGGTAATTAATGCAGTAGTGAATTATAATTTTATAAAATTGGTTATTGATAGTGTGATCTTTACAGCGATTCTTGACACAGAGAAAATACTTCATCGATAATGGACCAATATTTATCATGATCGGAGGGCAATGGAAAATCGGCTATGACTTAATCGATGGTGGCTATTTGGACACAATTGGAAAAGAAGCAAATGCTTATCTCGTATATACTGAACACAGATATTACGGAGAGAGCAAAGTTATCAAGTATTTTATTTTGTATATCATAATATTATAATAAGTATAAGTTCATATATAAATATATATATAGCACATCTTAGCGTTGTTGGCTTCTGTGCCGGATCTCACGGGCTCGAGTCCCAGATACGAACAGCATTTTTCGATCGATATATCGTTCTCGATATATAGATTTCTGTTCGAAGGCATGGGCGTTTGTAATGTACCTCGCCTCCCACCCATCCTATACTATACTATACTTCTGTTGAGATTTCTCCACTAGGAGGCCATATGATCCACATTGGGAGCGGACATGGATAAAAAAATAAGTGTAATAATAATCATTAACAATAAATTGATAAAGTTTAGGGTATAAAAGAATTGTTGATTTTTTTAGTGTGGGAATTCCTTTGTATTATAGTTTGGTAATACATTAGAATAATATATTTTTACTTTACCTAACTTTGTTTTGAATAATAATATTATGACGTATTGCAGACACAATGACTAAGCACAGTCAAATGTGTGAAACAATTTACACATACGAATAAATTATAATATGAATTTAGAATATGTACATTGAAAATTTCTTCGACAATACAAATATTGTAATTACACAATTGTTTTTATCAGGCCGCTGGGAACCTACAATTTGAGATTTTCAAAGCCCGAACAAGTACTCGCTGATATAATTGAACTTGTGAAAAATATGAAGAAACAGGACCACTTGAAAAACAGCAAAGTCATTGTCTTCGGCGGATCTCACGGTGGAAACTTGGCAACCTGGTTGAGGCTTAAGCATCCCGACCTAATTGATGGAGCAGTTGCATCTAGTGCACCCCTCTTATCAAAAGTGGACTTCTTCGGTAAAACTTTTTAAATAACTACTTAATGTTTGTTTGTTACGTTGGTACTATGATGTATTCAGTTCCATGGTCGATATGATTACCATAATCTAGAGCAGTGGTGGGCAAAGTGTGGTCCGCGAGAATATTTTGGTGGTCCGAGGAGAAATCTGGCATTATTTTATGAACTTGGTGCATTTGATTTCAATATGTAATATTTAACACAAAAGTCCAGTTAGTGGTCCGCTGGATTAAAATTGTGAATTTAGTGGTCCTTGAGCCCAAAAAGTTTGCCGACCGCTGATCTAGAGTCTAGAATGATCTAGATTCTAGACCAGTGCTTCTCAAACTTTTTAGGCCCGTGGCCACTTTTGAGTGTCTTATTTTTCTGTGCCCCCCCTACCTGTTTTGTACTATTGAAGTATAAGTGTTATGAAATTAATAAGAAATTTTGGGACCCAAAACGAAAAGCGAGTTTTCGAATCCATAATCTCAGGAATTTACGGATTTTCCACAATGAATACCTCGAGAATTTTTTTAGCTTGTCTCGGACATTCCAATTTCTAAAACACAAGAACTTACGGATTTTGGAAAATGTGCCCGTGGCCCCCCAAAAATGTACTGTGGCTACCCTAAAAAAGCAATTATCTGTGGGCCCCTTGGTGCATGCTGTGGCCCCCCGTTGAGAAACCCTGATCTAGACGTTTATTCAGTTGTTTACAGTAAACCTCTTAGTGTGATCCAATGTTTTCCCCATATATTCGAAGACGGCTCAGAGATGGAGTAACTACATATTGAGGTTTTATCTTATACCTCACATCTCAAAAAGGAATCTTGTCCATCTGAGTATTTTTGTCCTTAATAGATTATTCGGATCTAATTGAACACCCTTTTCACTTTATTATTGATTATTTGACAAATCTTGGTGTCAAATAAAGACATTTTTTTTTTCGATTATATAAAGTGTTGTAACATTGGTTTGAATTGTTAGAACCTTATTATTAAAAGTTAGAGAAGGTTCCAATGAAAATTTTCTCAAGCTAACAATTTGACTGTCTTTTAGAATCATTTGAAGTAATTCAAGATGCCCTTGCAAAAGAAGGAGGGTCAAGGTGTGCTCAAGTTATCAAGGATGCGATTCCTGAAACCATGACATACATGACTACGGAACTTGGAGTTGGAACACTTGCAGAAAAATTCAGGTATTATGGATACATTTAAAGTACAAATAATTAATGCATAATACTTTTTTTATGAGATATCAAACCAAATTTGCTTAAGTGATTTCATGATGTAATACAAATTGAAGTGATGTTGTTGATATTCGTGAAATTGAAAAAGAAAATAATGCAAATAAAAAGTCACAACCGTTAGCTCAAAGAATATATTGAAGAATTCGTTGAAAATAATTTGTGTCTTTTTGCAGATTATGCAATCCGATTGATCGATTAAATCCACTCGACGTTCAGTCGTTTTACTACATGATTACACAATTTATGTCGAACTTTGTGATGTATTCTACTCCAACCCTGATGAGTTCGATGTGCAGCAAATTGGTCGATCCCACTGGCACACCAATGGACCGACTTTCTGATGCTATGACCTATTTTGGCGGCATTCAATGTAACGTAGCAGACTACAAAACAATTTTGAAAGAATTTTCCAACACAGATGTATCTTCAAAAACAGCGCAAAGTAAGTAAAAGTGCAGCTATGAGTAAAAGTACAGCCAGTCTTATTCCTTCACCTTTTGAGCCGATTTTGACAGTCGTGTCTTGATGTTACTCACCACTGGCGGTGTATCGCCAAAAACCTATTTTATGATTTGGTCTTATAGTATAACATTAAGCAGATAGCTCTCTAGTTATAACCTGAGTTATATTAAACTTCCTATGTGCGTCACTTTTAATTTTGGTTGTTTGATGTCCGTTTGGAATTCCATAATATAATTAAAATTATTCTCACTCCACTTTTGCAACCAACAAAATGGATTATTCCGTAATGTCATACGTTATTCGTGCTTTAATTTTTTGTCTGGAATGTCCACGGAAATAATTCCTAAGTCTTGGTTACATGCACTATGTTGTGCAAGAATTATACCTGTTTTTTCTCCTTAAGACCTTCTGATGTAATATCTCTTTTATGTGGTTTCTTTTGATGTAATATAACCATGTCGGCCAGATCCAACCGATAGTCGTATCGCCTTGAGTATTTTTTTTTATTTTCGTCGTCCTTTTTTAGATATTGTAAAATAGTTTGATCACTCCTTGAATCACATTGTTGCGTTCAAAAGTAGGTCTAACCTGTTAAGCTGGGAGAATTTGACAGCGAAGTCATCATGGCCAGTTATAAAATAGATCTGTTTCAGAAGTCAAACCTAAGTTATCTCTATTAGTATTTGGAAATTATCCATAATGCTTACTTTACGCAAGTTGGATTCCATAGGGAAATATAATATTATCAAAGAACTAACTAAAAATTTTGGTACTACGGTAAGACACATTTTTCTGTGTTTGTAACAGGAATAAAAAGTTTTTTTGAAGCGCTATCTTAGAAACATCTTTCTTCTGTAACATGCAGTTCGACGATCTTATTTCTTCTTCTTCTTAATCTTATTTTAGGTGGTCAATAGTTTTTACTGTTAAGTTTTACTTCTTTAACTCATTGGCAACAATTTGTAAATTAAATCGACACAACTGTTCCAACAAAATAGATCCATCTCAACGTAGTTGCAGAATATGTATTAGCTTTTATAAAATAATGCTTTCTTTTAGTACAATATTTGTGTCATCTATATTCCAGAACGGATTCAATTGTATCAAGCCTGCACTCAATTCGGGCACTTTCAGACAACAACATCAGCAAATCAGCCGTTTGGAGATACGCTGCCACTCCGTTATTTCTTGGTCCATCTCTGTCCTGATGCCTTCGGAATCGGGTAAGTCTTTTCGTAATCGTCACTTAAAGCTTAAATGACTAATATTGTCCATGGATTTAGCACTGAAATTGTTGAAATCCAATGTTATCAAAACAATAAAAATGATAACATTGTTATTCCACTTATTGTGTTGCTTGAGTATGTTTTTTCAAAAAAGTAAAACACTTGTCAATAACAAAGTTATCAATTTTTATTCAAAACAATGTAAAGATAAATCACATTTCTTTGTACTAATTCCAATTTTTTTTGTTATCTAATGATTGGAATCAGTTGAAAATGCTCGCAATGAGTACAGCCGGTCTTGATTATTTAAAAAAAAGTAGAATAAAAACGAAAATCTCAGTGATATTTTTGTATATATCATAATTTATGTAAATATATAATGCTTTTCTACCTAGAATTGACAGATCGTAACCCCTAAGAGGTGATATCAAGTATTATTATTTAAAAATGCGTTGTTAGAAGCCGAGTAATATTTGGATTACTCTCACATAACGTGTGACGTTAGCACTAATATTACCAATATTTTTTTACATTTTAACAAATAAATAAAAATAAAAATATATTACATTTGAATTAGTTTTATTCTGTACACTTCCATAATTTATTTTGTCGATAACGACCCGGGTATCGCCTTTCGGCATCTTCTGGTTTTATCCAGAGTACGAATGCAATCGAACTGACTGAACTGCACCGGATAAAGCAGAATATGCCGAAAGGCGAAACCCGGGTCGTTATCAACAAAATAAATTATGGAAGTGTACAGAATAAAAATAATTTAAATGTGACGTTAAATTTCCATCAAGCACCTTCAGTCAAAATTATAAAAAATATATTATACAAAAACTCTAAATAACTATGTATTTTAAATAAAATTTCACATGGTGGAATTTCTTTAAATTTTCTTCGACATGTTTGTAAAACTACCAATTAATTTTAAATATTAAGAATTTTTTAACAGAAAAGTTATCTTTGGTAAATGAAATATCTTTAAATTAAATTAAATTAAATTATTATTTAACAGAATTGGAATAGAGTCAGCTGAGTCTGGGGCAGCTGAAACAAATCTTGTTTACGGAGGTCTGAAGCCCAATGTCACCAATGTGGTATGGACGCAAGGTTCCGTGGATCCCTGGCAAGGGCTTGGAATCACCACCAACTTAAATTCAGAATCTTCAGCGATAATAATAACAGGAGGCTCTCACGCCGCAGATCTAAACGTCGAAACGCCATCGGATAGTGTTCCTCTAAAACAAGCGAGGGCCTTCGTTAAAAGTAAAGTAATGGAATGGGTTTCTGCATCAAATTGATAATATATAAATTATTAATTTTTTGATTATAAAAATTTGGTAAATACATTTATATGAAAAAACTGTTTTATGTATTTTATTTCGTTTATTCACCTAGTTTTTTTTTGTAAACAATTCTCCGAATCTGGATCATATTTCATTTGAAGTTGTCCTATGCGTTCTTCTTCTTACTGTATCACTCAACTCTTTTAAAGAGTGAGAAAGAATATAAGGATAGAGCTTGGACTACTTTAGGACTACACTAGTGCTTAGTTAATGGCTTTAATAAAATAAATCTATTGAATAGAAAACAAATCGATATTAATTAGAGATATTAAAAAGCATGTCAGTAGTTAAAATGTAATAATATTATTGAAAGATGCTATCTAAATCAGGTATTTCCAACGTTTTTTGGCTTCAGTTTAAAAATGTACACATTTAACGTAAAAATTTACAATCAGACACTAAACGCACTTTGTAAAATAAATGTACTCAGAAAATAATATCCGGTAGTCATCTTTCATTATAATCAGTTATTTTCTACAGAAAAGTAAGCAATAAGTATACTTCACAAATATTTGAAACTAATTACTTCATTCGATAATTAGATTTAAATATCTCATAGGTTTTGTGTTTTAAATTTTATAATAAAAAATGTTCGCAAATATAGGAAGCTTTTTTCACATTTTTTTAATCAAATAACAGGACTGGTTTTTTTGATGAAACAGATTAAACTGACAAAATTAAGTACAGATTGTAACAAGGTGTAACAAACCCTTAGTAAAAGAAATTATATATTTTTAAAATATTAACCTGTAAGCCTTAATAGACATTGTAAATAAATATCAACTCAATGCGCTTGATGTTCACGATGCGCAAACACGTATGTACGTACATAGAAAGAAAGAGAGAGAAAATACTGTTAATGCATTTGGCGTTACAGACAGGGGTAGGCTGGAGGGAGCTCGGGGGGTCTCGCGTGAGTCCCTTGTTAACATAAGAGAAAAAAAATACTCTCAGATCAGATTAGTATATAAATGCAATTCCCGACTTATATATTATCTATGACAGTTTCAGTATACACGGTAGTACATTATTGGCCATTTACATTGATTAGTTGCATACTGTACATATCATATGTGTATTAAGTAACAATCGATTGCTTATTAAAGTATTGAATGCAATTATATAGGATTGATAAAAAAATTCACTCCTTCCACGGAACACCGAAAATTACTTTGAGATTAACCGAGCCCCTTGTTAACGTATTGGCGCCCCACCGCTGGTTACAGATTGACATACAGAAAGATGAATCAATCCAATTTTTTTTTTAAATATATTAAGAAGTAATCGACCACTTACCTTCAATTTCAGCTTCCAAAGTTCTTTTAAAATGTTGCATAATTAGGTGTAGTAAATTGGTAAATAAATACGGTTGATCATAACATGTCGATATAGATATCGAATCGATTGTTAAGCGAATCGCTGAACGATAATTAATTATAAATTAAATCGTTTGAACAACATTTGATAAAAAATCGAATGGAAGGAGATAATGAGAATAATTTTGCAATGGTTATGTAATATTTATGTTTGTTACTATCTCAAAAACGGTTACTACTCAATCTAGAATATTTAATTACCTTCCAAATATTTTCTAATTAATTCGGTCTGAATTTATAAATGCAATGAATGCTCCATAATATTTTCACTCCCACGCCACACCAAAATTTTCCCATATTACTGCTATACACCCCACGCTATACATAGTTCTTTACTAATACGGATAACAAAGAATTCATATATCTTTAAATACTTATTTGCTTAGAGAGAGTTTAGGTTATTTTGAAAATGATATAATTGATTGATGAACAGCTTAGGATATTTTTCGGGATTGAGAATATTAGAGAAAGTTGAGCGAGGTGTAAAAAAAACGATACGCTGATAATTCCGAAAGTTCCTGGGTTTTTGAAATAAACATAAAATTGCTTGAATAATCTCAGGATTTCACAATTGCCGAGCAAAATTTCTAAATCCCGAAATCCCAGGATCACAAAAATGGTCCGGGATTGAATGCCCTAGTAATAACCATTTAAAAATGTGAGATCAGAACAAAAATGTGTATTTTTATTATGTATATGTAATGCATTTCCACCAAGAATTGACAGTTTTTAACATCTTAAGAGTGAAATTATGGGAATTGACTATCATATATTATTTTACAGGGTTGGAATAGAGTCAGCTGAGTTTGGGGCAGCTCTGACAAATCTTATGTACGGTGGTCTGAAGCGAAATGTCACAAACATGGTATGGACGCATGGTTCTGTGGATCCTTTGGAATCACTACCAGCCTAAATGAAGAATCAACAGCGATAGTGATAGCAGAAGCTTCTCACTTCGCTGATTTAAATGGAAATGATAGTGATATTCTATTAGAAACGAGTGCCGCCGTTAAAAGAATAGTAATGGAATGGGTTTCCAAAGCAAATTAATAATGTATCACAAATTAACATTTTTGTTAAAAGAAATGTGATTGAATAAGTTAAAAAAATATACTATACTTTCAACACAAAGTATGTAATTAATAAACTTTATACATTCTTAATGAATTTTATTAAGTTTTTTAAACTATGTCTGATTACAATGTGATCCATAAACCTCTTAATAGATTTTATTTCAGAAAAAGTGGTCCTGTGAGACCTGTTTGTTACTCTGTTACTCAACTCTCTTTCGAAGTGAGAAAGAATATAAGTGAAGGAATTGGACTACTGCTAGTGGTTAGCTTATCACTCTCGTTACGGACCCAATTAAAGACCGGTAGGGTGAGAGGGAACATGGAAATCACAGATTAAAATTCCCTCATATACAAATTCGTAAATCGACTTAAAAATTAATGTATGAAACTGCAAGTAAAGAGATTCGGGTCCGTCAACACCACAGCTTCCGTAACCAATGACGCTAGTCCCTGATTACTCGATTTCATGTCCGGCCTAGGGATTTCAATACCGGTCGAATATATCAATACCAATATTTCGGTATTTCATATTAAATACAGTTTTGGCAAATATCAATACCAGTATTACAAAACAGTTTAAATAAACTTAATCCATCAAATACATTGTGTATTTGAAATATCACGACAATATAAGGATATTTGTAATATCTTTCCAAGGATTTTACATAAGAAAAATTGTTATTTTGTTAAATAATATTATAAAATGGAAAATCCTCAACTGAATATAATATTTTTTTGCGTTGAAAGTATACTGCCATCTGTTATGTAATTTATGAATTTCTTTGAGACTTAATTTTAAATGAAAACGGTTTTTGTACCAGCTAATATGAAAAGTCATAGCTTGTACCTTACTGTGTTTCAATTAAATGCTATTAAAAATATGACGTTTATGAAAATACGAAATATATATACGAAAATATGCCCTCGTTGAAATAATGAGATGAGAGTGTAAAATATCAAAAAGTATTTCAAAAATAGCGAAGCTGTTGCATACTTAAGATTATTATATTATTAAGTTTGACAGAAGTATTTCCTGTGTACATATATTTGAAACAGTATTTTATATCCTTAATGTTGTCGTTCGCCGTAGCTTATCATACTTAGTTACGGTTTCAAAAATTCATTTTTCCACGTGGACACTTTCAAACACTAATGTATTTATTTATATCATACATTTTTCGATGTTTCCATTTATTTCAATAACTTTATTCGATCTGGACTAAGGAAATAGCGATAAGCTTTTTTATAACAGTAGAAACCCTTTACTAAATCAACCATAATACTTCTCCCCCTTTGAAAAACAGACCTACAACCGATTTGGAAGTAAACAATAATCACTGGACGTATGCCATTTATATATAAAATGAGTTATTAGCAGCATATTACCGTTGATGGTTAACGACTAATTTCTTGATAAAAAAAACTCTTGGTTGAAATGTTCCATTTACTCCACAGAGAATACGGATTTGATTGAAACATTTTATGCCCAACACATCAACAATATGCGTATTTAAGAAAAATTGTATATATGTAATATATAGTAATATATTTAATAGTCTTATATTTTACCATTCAGTTATTTTATATTGAATAAACATATAAAATGAAAAAGTAACGAAAAAAAAACTATCATTTATTTTTGAACTTTCAAGTGTCTGCATCGAAGGATTATGCAGTCACTAGTTATGTCGTACCGTTTGTGGTATGTAACATAACTATACAAAATTTAATGTGAACAACAAACACATGTTTTGTTGACAACACTTAAAACAGTAATGCTAAAACGCTGTAGTAAGATTTAAAAAAAACATCCTACAATAAAGTAGCTTCAAGTTTTCTTTCTTCATACTTCAGATACGATTCTATATTTTATAACGACCTCCTTTTAAGCGATTATTGTTATTTTGAGTCATGCGCTCATTAATTAATAGACCAAATAATTACTTAATGGATTATTGCATGCACCGTGTACATTTATACAAATACTGGGCGAATGACATTTTCATTGAAAACTGCATATTCATTAAAAGAAGAAGAAAACCTTCGATAATTCTTTGTGTACTTATCACAAATATTTATTGTCTATTTATTACCGGAGACCTACGTTCTTTTTTCTTGTTCTTTATTTGAAATAACAAGAACAAGGTTTAAACATTATGAAAACATAATTTGACATTGCCTGGTATATTTCTCGATGTCAATGAGGGTACAAAATATACAAGAAAAAATGTTCAAAAATCACCAATTTATACCGGCCACATTGCATAAAAGATAGAGGTGAGGTGATGTGATTGACAAAGTGTTCTGTTGGAGGTGATACAACGGTACTTACTGCATGCACTCTATGCAGCAATAAACCGCAAGACGTCTTACTTTGCTTGCTCAGCTGTTAACCGGAATGAGGTGAATTGATAAAATGGAAGTTTAATAATTACCGAGTGCGAAAAAACGTTGCAATATTTTTCAGTCCTTGGCGAAGCGAGCCGTTTTCTGTGTTATAAAAACTGTCTGTGTGGGTAGGCAAAGCGAACAATAACAATTGAAATTAATCGTCTAATTCAATGTCTGACACACAATTATTCGAAAGTCATGTTTTATGTATACGTATACTAGATATCCAACGGACTTCAATGACGTTAATATATTTTTTCAAACATGCTTGAAAATTTATGTTCCTAATCTGTTACATTATTGCTGGGTTTGCAATAATAATTCTTAGGTACTAAAACGGTAAAAATTTCATCGATAATTACTGTTACAATGCTGCTACATGTCTTGCACTGCATATTTATTTAATAGCTCAAGAAATTAAATCTTTTAGTAGGGCAGATTTAATTTATTCAATATGTAAAACAACGTAGAAAAGTGTTGAATAATCTTTTCATTTTAGTTAAATAAAAATAAACCGATTATAAAATTTTGTTTTAACAAAATAATTATACATAAAGGATAAAAAAAAGGACACGCGAAAAAGACATTCGCCTCCCTGTTCGTTTCAGTCTAGTAACTAGATTCTAGTGTTTTAATTTTTGTAATTTTATAATAAAATCAATGCTAATGTTAGTAAGAAATAATAGAATAGTAAAAACTGGACCTCAAATTCGTCTTCTTCAAAGTGAAAAAATTCGTCTCCTACAAAAAGCCGTACGGAGGAATTGTCATCAACTGTCATACAACACAACGAGATTGGTATTTGTGTTTGTATGTATGGGCTAATCTAATGTATCCCCTGATGTCTGACAGAAGCCTGCAACTTTGAAGTGCAGTCGTGTGTCGTTTCCGTTGGCCAATGTGAATAAAATACAAAAAATCGAATCGTGCTTGATTGCGCCCCAGTGTAAACAAAGTACTCGGGCTACATTATAATTAGCCCGAGCTTTTGTTATTATTATAAATACGTAGGTGTAGCCAGACTGACGTCACGTTGCCTGTTCTGTATGAAGTATGTATAGGGTTATTGCTTTTTTTTATGCCGGCTCGGTTTAAAATTGTAATAAAAAACACAATCGAGAGTATTATTGTAGGTATCATTGTCTTATATTGACAGAGGAAAATCAAAACAAAGATATTGTATTAATTTGGGAAAGGTAAGTTACGTTTAGAAATGTATTTATTTTGTTCAGCGGCCGAATAGCTGTTCATTTTTATTCAGCCATCTAATGTTTTTTTCTACACATTTTGGGTGAAAAATGCAGGTCGGGCTAAGCCCACCTAGCCCAGTACCTAGAACCGCCACCGTTGTAGGGTAAAGACCAACTAAAAAAATAGAAGGAAAGAAAAGTATATTTTTAATTTATATCACCCAAACATTGGGTTGGAGTGTGACAAAGTATTGTAGTAAATAGTAACGTCGATAGTTTTTAAATAATAGCAATAATTAAGCTTGTTAATACCTTGTCACGTAAACTAATAATAACATCGTCATCAATCCGCGGTTAATTGAAAAAAATAGAGTAATATTATATTGCCCTTCTCATTAATTCTGATTGGCATTTTGGCAAGTTTTCATTAATTATTGTCATAATAATCAGAATAAGCAAACTTTGCTTTTGTTTTCGTTTAGAATATCTTCAGCACAGATAAAATACAAATAAAAGAAATATAGGATAACATTGCAAAATAATAAAAATATATCAATCTTTCAGTAGTGTAAATATTAACCGTAACATAACATATCAACTGTGGAAAAGAAAAAGGATGTAACCCACATATACCAATTTTTACAGGAGACACGAAAAACGTTTTTTGATGATCTTGGGTCAAAAGGCAATTTATGAAATATATACTTCAAGATTGTGTAAATATACACAACCTTGAAGTACTTGCAAAACTGATAAACTGGTTTTGAATTGATTTTATCTGATATTTATTGAATACTTTTTTTCAAAAAAATCTTTGCTTAAGCATTTTTTCCTGATTTTGGCAATTTTGACAGACCCTAATTTTTTCAAACTGAAAAGCTAAATTTAGAAACTAATTAGGCATTTTCAGCTTACATTCTTTTGATATAACGTGTATAATGTCGTATACATTGTGATTATTGAAAAAAAGCTGTTTTGAAAAATCTGAGGGTTACGTCCTTTTTCCTTTCCACAGTCGAATGTACATGGTTAGTTTTAAATGGTGACATAAACGTTTGCATGTTGGTTTTACACTTTTTACAAAAGTTTCACTTTTTGGCAAACGTGTAGCATATAGATATTTAAGAATTCGTATTTTTTTTAATACGATATCAAAGTAGTGACGTTTTCTAAAAAAATATTTGCGCAAAGGATTGCACTAACGGATTTCGTGCTACAAGCTGTTGCCACTCTTACAAAATGAATAATTTGAAACGCTTTGAATTTTAATTTCAACATTGTAATAATTAATATCACGACAACAAATTGTTTCTGTTAAGGTATAGCGTTGAAATGAATCATTTCAGTATAAGAATAAAAGTTTTATTATAAATACAATATCAGCTGTATTTTTTTTTGCTATAAAATAAAATATAAACAAATATTTTATGCCATAGTTCAGGGATGGCGAACCTATGGCACGCGTGCCCGAGGTGGCACGTTTGAAAATTTGGATGGCACGCAAATGATTTCCAAATACAAAAAAAAGCCAGGCATGCTTGTGAGTCATTATTTTCAGGAATGAATTTTATAAAATGTAGTTTAAGAAATAGAATGACTGATGAATCCAGTTGGTCGTATGTATTACTTACTATAAGTGACGAAATATGAACCAGATATTAAGAATTTGTCATCGAATGTACAACAGCAAAAATCTCATTGATAAATTACTGATGTGTATTTTTATTGATCATGACTTTATTTTTAAGAAACCCTATTGTAATTTTTAAGCATATAAATAAAATTCAGAAAAAAAAAATATTATTTTTTCTATTTTGTTAATTTTTTTACTGCTTGGCCCGAACCCATCATATTTTTTTATGTGGCCCGCTAGACGAAGTAGATTGTGCATAGCTGCCCTGTACACTATGGTCAAGCTTAATACTCATTATTATATTTAAATGGATGACCATGTATGGAGGTATTCCACTCAAATCGCTAACTGGATTTTGGTGTCAGTGATCCCCAAAAGGCCTACATGCTAGGCTGGCCAACAGGTCTCTTTTCAAGAGAACATGTACTCTTATTTAACACAATTCTATTACAGCCAGAATTTTCTCTTTTTTCAATTATGACTAATTTCACTATCTCAGTTCTATATTTTTTCTCACAAAATATGGTGAACACTTTCATAATAATTTATGGAATAATTAAATTATTTATTTTAAGATGTCTCTTTATGCAATACACAATAACGCAATATTGAATATTAATATTTGGTAATCTCAATTTAAATTTGTATTTCTTTGCGTAAATTCGTTATAAGAATTATTTTGATGTTATAATATATACTAGCTGTAAGCCCGTTGACCTCAACGGGGGGATTTTTGTTGCATTTTTAAGAAGTCAGAAAATTACAAACCTATTTATTGAATAAGCCAGAAATTCTAAAAATAAAATAAATATATCTCGGGCCATATATCGACAGCATGCCCTGTAGTATTTAAATTGTAAGTTATTTAATTTTTGGAATAATGTTGAGTTTGCTAACAATTAGTTTTCCTATTAGCAGAAATATACCTCGTAAATTACCTAATTTTTGGAATAATGTTTAAGTTTGCTGACAATTTTTTTCGTAGTGACAAAAATTTCGTAAAATATTAAATCTTTGGAATAATGTTCAAGTTTGCTAACAATCATTTTTCATAGTAGCATAAATCGACCTCGGCGCATATATCGACAGCCCTGCAGTTTTAAATTGTAAATTACTTAATTTTTGAAATAATGTTTAAGTTTGCTAATAATCATTTTTCACATGCAAAATGGTATAAATTAATTGCACATTTTATCAAAACAAAATTATCAATTTTCCATGTTACAATCAAATGCATATTTATCAAATTAATCAGAATAAATTAACTTCACTAATTCACCAAACGGAGCTTATTTTTAGGAATATATGAGTCTTTAAGGGAACCAAACATAAAAATGGTGAAACTTTTCCATTTGACTTTTAAGTGCAATTACGTTTTCAATTAATTTTTGTGGGAACTGTCATCAACTTTTAATTTTATGTGAAAGTTTTTTCAATAAATAAGCATAAAAAAGTAATACAAAATAACTTAGATTATTCAACGTATTGTGCTACAAACTGTGACACGTGTTTCGCCTATTTCAGAGGCATCCTCAGACAGACTTACTTTCAGTAAGTCTGTAAGTTTATATTCAAATGAACTTCCACAAAGATACCGACGAATCCATCGAAAGCATAAACAATGTATTTTAGAGAAAAAATGATTGAAATTATGCAATAAAAAGGGTGGGTTCAGTTCACTTTTTCCCATCATCCTAACTTGGCTCACTTTGCCGTATTTTAATCTCGTTGACCCCAATCTATCAAACTATTTCGCTTACTTTATTTATATTACTATTTGAGCATAAATTTACCTTGTCCAAAGCATAGACTCGTTTACTCGTTATTTAAAACAAAAGATACAAAACTTTTAAATTATCGGGATAAATTCTAAATACCCTCTGTTAAAAAGTAAAATATTTAATAGCCGTCAGCATATGACACACATGGAATATTTGCATTTAACTGTCGAAACTATATTATGTAAAATATACCACATTCATATTTGACAGACGTCACAATCTTGAATAAAAACAATCGAAGTCAGTTTGTGAATCACAAATATCGTTCCATTTTCAAATGCTTGATTTATATAATGTATTTTTATCGCCTTGATATTTATGACGTTAGCTCAGTTGATAGAGAGCTCGACTGGTAATCCAGAGTTCTGTGTTCGATCCACGGTCGCGGCGTTTTTTTCTATGAAATTTTTTCAGCGATTTGTATCGTCAAATAATAAACAGTGTATTGGGAAAATATGTCTTTAGTATGAATAAAAATATTGCGTCAGCGGAGCTTTGAGAAGGGAGGGGGAAGGAGCAGGGGGAGGGGATATCGCGGACAATCATTCAGACGGACGGACATTATCGAGTATTAATATATAGATAAATATAAAATGTATGTAAATTATGATTCCAGATAAAATCTTTCCTGTTTTCTTTTTTTCTTTCTTTTTTTTGCCCTATATGCACTTCTTAAAAGTCATGAATGTATGGTATAGGTAAGTATCAAAATTAATACAACAAAAAACAGCAAATAAAACAATATATATATAGATATATATATAGCAAAAAAGTAAATAAATTCATTTAAAGCCAAAGTTTTAATTTAAGTAAAAAATAATTTTAAAAATATTGAAGATTGCTCACTGTAAAGATAATATTTTTTTTACTTAGATAAATACTCAGCCCGATGATTTTTCAGAGAAGCAAAGTCGGTAATTCCTTTTTCATTCAAATTTGGAACGTTCTTAATGAATTATTTCCCGATTGATAAAATAGCTAATGAATTTAAAATTTAAAATTTATGTATATTGAAATTATAATTAAAATTTATAAAGAGGAGGAAACCACATAGAATTCTTACCATCATATCATATAAGTTTCAGCAGATGTGCATTTGTAATTTTTGTTGTTGATTTCTTGTGTGAAGGAGCTATTCCATTTAAGCCAGCGCAGCTTGGTTTCAATTTTAATACAAAACACAATCGAAAGTATTTTAATGCAGTCTTTTTGGTTCTTCTTCTGTTAGGAAAGAAAAAGTGTTTTTTTTCTGATAGTCGAAAATTATTGTTTTATCTAATTTAAGATTTCGACTGAAGGTGATTGCTGGAATTTCAATATTAAATTTGAATCGTTCAAATTATGTACATTCACACAGATTTTGTCACTAACGACCCGGGTTTCGCCTTTTGGCATCTTGTGGCGTTCAAGTGCACGGATGAACTTGAACTGGTTCTTAGTAAATGAATGTTTCGTGTTTATATAAGAAATAAATGTATCATTGAGTTTAAAGCCATTGCTGGCGAAAAGGATTGGCCCATGGGAATGCCCACAGATTTGAATGGTGAGTAGTTTTAAGAATTATATTTATTTTTGTTTGTCGGAAAAGGTATTATGATTATATTTGTATAGGGTATAAAAGTGGAGAGCCAGGCATCTGTAGCTGATCATTCTAAATCGGACTGCTCAATTGCGCTCTGTTTATTACAAAAGTGGTGTGAATGTACATACTTTTAACGATTCAAATTTTATTATTTTATCATTAAAATTTGGAATCTTCTTAAATGTTAGTTTAAATAAAATAGTTTAGTTAAAAATAGTTTTTCGATAGATAAAACGGTTTATGAATGAAAACTATTAAATTTAAATTTGAAATGCAGTGCATAGAGAATAGGAAATCGCCAAAAATGTATACCATCATATTCTAAAAGTTTGAAGAGATGTGTATTTGTAACCATTTTTGTTGTTTTCATGTATAAGAGGTGCTATTTTATTTTAGCCCGTCGTGCGTAATTGAAAATGATAAATATTTATATAATACATAAGCCGTTTTCGAAAGATCTTACAAGTAAATGTATAAACATTACCCGTATTTTTTGTATTCGATATTAAAAAAAGTATATTGAATACGCTCAAATATTATTTGATCATAGCAATAATATAATGTCAGCATAATGTCAGATATTTTCATATGAAAACGGTAAACTTGTAGTTTAAATGTGGGCTAGATTACACTGTCCAAAAATAATTTTATATTATAATCTCTATCAAAAACACAATCAATTAACATTTCAACATTGTGTTAATTCAGTGTCCACTAAAAATTAGGTGGTAGATAATGTGAGAAAGTTAGATGGTCGTTACCCAGTTCACAAAATTCACACCATGTTTGATTGAATAATCCAGCTTGTGATAAAATTATTGTTCAGGTATTAAAAAAGTAATCACTAATATTTTAATCTTTTAAAAGGGAATTCAAGTTATATATAAATACAATATAATGTTAACCCTTACAATTAAATGGTCTTAATTTTGTCATGTTTCTTGTATGTATAGTATTAGTCACCCAATCGCCATCCAAAAAACTTCAAGAAATCTAAGGATTTTTAAAACTATATGTAGATATTTAAATTCGCAATTAAATAGTCGTTAAAATGTTTTGAAAACAATAATTTATATCGGAAACTTCGGAAGTACTCAATAATTGGTGCATTATACTGAAATTTACCGGCATTCAAAAAATAATAAAATAAATAGATTTACGACCTGCTCGAACACTGGTCGATAAGCGATATTTATAATCATTTATGAAATATCGGTTAAGGTGCATTTGTATTATTAAACATTTTACTAAATAAATAAAAAGCACTACATAAACAAACCTTTTCTTAAAACAATAAATGCATTCAATTGGTAAATCTTAATTATGTTAACTTACAAAATAATTAATTATTTCCTTTTCTCAATAATCATATAATATAGAATAGACGAACGCTATTTCGGCATCGCACAATCGTCAGAGATAGTTCTGTTCTAGTAAGAGTTTTAATACACCTTTTATAATCTATACCAGCGTTTCCCAAACTATGTTCCGCGGAACACTGGTGTTCCACGGAGCCAGAGTAGGTGTTCCGAAAAGGATTGGAATGGTTTTATACGCTGCAAAACAGTTTTAAAAAAATCTTAAAAATTTAGCTAAGTGTTCCGTCATATTTTCCGGACTTGCGAAGTGTTCCATTCCAGAAAATGTTTGGGAAACCCTGATCTATACAATGGTTCATATTGTTAATATTACTCAAGGTTCAAAATGGAAAACTTCATGATCCATAAATAAAATAATAAGGTAAATAAAATGTATTGGTTTTTTCGTAGGTACAGCGTTCTTCTTTTTTTTTGATAATATGATCGAAGTGTCGATCCGGTATTGTACACGGCTCATCACCTCGTTAAGCACACAATTCTTTATTTGTAAAAATATGCTTTCCGATCGAAAAGCTGTTTTATTGTTTCCAACATTGTAAAAAATGATTCATTATTTTAATCGTATCCCAAAATACAATTCAAGTTTATAATGTATTGATTTATTGGTATACCACGAATTAAATCATGTTAATTTTATTGTAAGAGATAGAATAGAAAAAAAATGTTGCACTGGTTGCTACGTAAGCTTGAAGTGTTAAGTCAATTATATTTTATAAATAATATTAAATTTATAATTATTTAAAACATGCAAGAAAATCAAAATGAGAAAAAGTATTTACATATCGACTGTGGAAAGGAAAAAGGACGTAACCCACACATATCAAATTTTACAGGAGGCACGAAAAACGTGTTTTCAAGATTTAGTGACATGCAAATTATGAATTATACACAACCTTGAAGTGCACGGAGACTTCTAAACTGGTGTTTAATTGACATAACCTAATATCAATTAAAGAAATTGTCTAGGATAAACCTTTATTTCAGTCTTTTTTCATGGTTTTAATTTTTTACAAGGTCATTTTTTTCAAAATTAAAAGCTAAATTTAGACACTGATTCGGCATTTGCAGCTTACATCCTTTTGATAGAACGTGTATCAAGTTTGATACATTGTGATTATCAAAAAAAACCTGTTTTGAAAAAACTGTGGGTTACGTCTTTTTTCCTTTCCACAGTCGAAATGTTAATAATATCCAGTTTAAAAGGATAATTCATAAAATTTCACAATACACACACGATTCGAAACAAACTATTTACACATGCTTGCTTCATTACCAGAAGATTTGAAAGATGTTTTATTTAATAATAATAAATAGCTTACTGTATGTGCAATATACACTCACATAAAAACATTTAGAAATGTATCTAAAATTGTGGCTGAACTTATATTACGTTACGAAAAGTTAATTATTTATAACCAAGCAATTCCATTACCCATTGTAAATACCAAATCTGTTTGATTATGTTATATACTTGCTACCTGATCAAATTTAGGATTTGGTTGTCCATCTCCGGTATTTCTCAAAGAATGTGGACAGCATCCTGTATGTCATTGCTTCAATAACAATCTGGCACATAACCAGTCAAGCTGGAAAAGCTTGGCAGCAAAGCAGCCGTGCTCATTGAGGAATTAGCTCCGTCAAGTCATATCCGATGAGAATTACCTCGACTGCTAATCTATTAGTTAGCATTGACTGCTGTATATAATGTTACTACTCTTATACAATTCTATGTTATAATTATTAAATCAATCGAATGGTACCTTCTCCTGTAATACTATATAAAAATATACACAGTCGCGGATCTAGCACATGGTAGGCCCCAGCCGCAACAGAATATGAAGTTCGTATTTTTTGGATAGCATAAAAGATTTTAATATTACGTAGATAAATAAGCGGTTGTGGCCCAGTTGGTTAGAACTTGCTCTACCGAACACGCAAGCTTGGGTTCGATTTCCGGTAAGATCGCCGAGAATTTGGAAATTATTCAATTTAAAGTTGTGATCAAAGACTGGGTGTGTGATGTCAATTCCCATTACTTTCGATGGATTCGGCGGTAACTTTGTGGAAGTTCATTTTAATATGCAAATGTTTGCTTAAGTACGAAAGTACGAATTCGTACTTAAGCAAACATTTGCAAAAGTAGTTGTCTGAGGATGCCTCTGAAAGAAGCGAAACACGTGTTACATTTTGTAACACAATACGTGGAATAATCAAAGTTATTTTATTTTATATATTCAATTTCCATTATTTTCTCTCCTACCATCCTTCTGATCTTTTAATAACTGGGTGTAGCAATAGCGATTAGTTAACCACTAGTCCTGTTTTAGCCTTATCCTCCTTTCCCTACTACTCAATTAGAAAATAAGTGAGGTTGAGCGACTGAGTAACAAACAACAACAAAAACAAAAAGTCCTGCTGAGATACTTCCATTAGGAGGCCAAATGCTCCAGATTGAGAGCGGACATGGATAAAAAAAATGAAAAATCTATTTGTGATTACTTCTAATCACAAACATATTATTAATTTCGAATGCGTTCTAATGAAAGCATTAATTTAAAATAATTGTTTATTCAACAAATACAATTGTTACAATATAACTATAATATTATTAACAATAAAATAATACATCCATAACCGAAGTAAAAATATGTGGGTTAAATATAATGCTATTTTACAAGCGCGCGCCTCATGCGATTAAGGCAGGGGTGGACTGAAGGAGGCTTGGAGGGGCTCGCGCGAGCCCCTTGTTATTTTTTTTTTACTAAGGCCGGCGAGTTCCTTGTAATTTAAGAGAAAAAAATATTCTCAGAACGTATTGTTACATATTGTAAGTGTACTAAGTAACAATCGATTGATTATTTAAGTATTAAATATAATTGCATAGGGGTGATAAAAAATTCACTCATTCCCCAGAACACCGAGAATTCTTCGATAACAAGCGAACCCCTTGTTAACATATTGGCAGCCCACCGCTGGATTAGGGATAATCTCCCACTGAATACACCGTCAAATAATTAATATCAATAGCCAAAAATTGTACTTACAGATGCTCACAGATGTACCTACTTAGATTGCAAGAGTGAAGAGTTTTGACGGAAAAATAGTTACAATGCATGTCTAAGATAGATTATAGAGATTCGTTTTTAAAAGATTTTACCAAACTTTTAGCATCGTTAGATATTTGTACACAATTTTCAGTCTTAGGATATACATTGTTTTATTTTAATTTTATAGTAGTATTAAAATTTACTGCAAATAATTAAATTAGTTAAATGTTGAAAATACTTGTAGATAAGAAGACAAATATTATAAATTAATAAATAGTAGGTATGTAGTATAAAACACGTCCGTGACAATAAACTTTGCTAGCTGAGAAAATGAAAGACCGCAGAATACCGAATTCAAACTGAAGTTTTGACTAGATAGTACAAAGTAATAAATAGCAACTGTCCTTAAAATAGTCAACAATATTACGGTAAAAAAAATGATGCGCTTGTGAAATGTAAAGTATAATCATTCGAACTATCGATTAGTAAACAAACCACACTGTACAGTTGGCAATATGTTTTTTTTTTTGTATAAGTGTGGTTTGAATTTATATGAAATCAATACAAAAACATATTTTTTGTCATTTTTTAATATACATGTCCATGTTTTATAAATATTTTCCATGCAGTGAAACAACCAACATTTTCATTTTGAAAGAAAATCTGGGACAGCATAACCAAAATGAGCAAGCAAATTATTTTACTTAATTTTATTTCACTACAATATTTTATTGCATAATAGCAAACGTATTAAGTAGGATAGTTCATCTAAAGATTTTCCAATGTCATTAGAATTGAGATTTTAATCAATTCATGCTAAAATTAAGTTCTCTTATCTTTTATTGTGTAGTATGGGGCTTAACGATATAATCTACTAATAAAATCTTCTTATACTTAGTCTCGAAGTGTATGTATGTAACTATTTTGTAATTCAATATTTCCGTATAATTTCTCGAATTTTATTTTCCATTATTACCCATAAAAAAAGAAAATATTAATACTGCGCAATTGCTGTTCATCAACATGTGCAGCTTGATGTGCACATCATTGTCTTTAAAATTATGTATGCAATGGATTAACAATGGTTTTCATGCATGTTGTAAACACAAGAACCGTGTAACACACTATTTATTTTTGATACTAATACAATTTAAATTGAGACAAAACTGTTTGATTAAAATAATTGTAATCTAATACAACCAGTATTCATTTTTGAAGTTTTTTAAAATTATTTTATCTTAAAATAGTCAAATATAATATTATAAGATTGTGAAAGTGACAATATTAAAAAATTTATGATGAAGCACAAATTTTTATATTTAACAAAAAAACTTAATCAAAAGTAATATTATTGTTGATAAAATTAGCATTTACTTAATAGATAACCATATAATATTATAGTAAAAGTTGCAAAGTATTTATTTCTGCATGAATAATATCATAATTGGCATTATAACCTAAAGTGTAAGAATTAAGTACCTACATGAATTCAGATTGTCATTATTTTATAGGTTAATTACGATGAATTATTATATATTTTAATGATACAAAATTGTGGTTAAAAAAATATAAAATATTCAATTTATTTAAGTTATTGTTTTACTTATTTTTAAAAAAATACAACAAACGTACACTTGGAAAATCTATCATAACTGTAATATGGACATAACAGCAGTCCTCGTGAAGTAATTAAAGAAGGCATGAAGACGTCGAAAATAAATGAAGATCACCCCTTTCAGATATGTTATTTGTGTAGAACCATTTGATGGCGTTTTTAAATTAATACAGTTGCCAAGCGAAAAGATGCTTGGTATAAAAAAAAGTTACATGTGATGATTTTTTTTGTACATTGTACTTCTGCTACGCTGTATAGAATATATTATATAAAATGACCGTTGCTAAAACGTAATGCTACAGTAATTTTAACACTGTCCCGAAAATAGTAATGAGATAGCCATAGATTCAAGGTGAGTGGGGTTCTTTTGTGAAATGGACAAGTTATACAAAGCATGTACCACAGCAGTGTAATGATATCATATACATACATCGAAATTTCAATTGAAAAAAATCTAGTTATTTATTTTAGATTTTAGACCGAACAGAAAAAATAAACGCCGTCGTATTCGCCAAGCACTGTTGTGAAAATCACGAGACATACATTTTCATAAAATCAAACCGACTCGGAAAAAATCCTGAAGGTCGTCATTAATCATCTTAATGGATGCTAAACAGAAATTTCAGAAACAAATCATTCAGCAATCGCGCATTTGAATTTATACATAATATAATAATACAATAGATAAAGGTTTGCAGATAAATAACGGACTAAACCAGGGGTGGGGAACCTTTTCATTTCTAAAGGCCACATTCATTTATCTGATTCAACATAAGGCCGTAGTAAAGAAAACGTTGACACCAGGGTAATTTCATGGGATTTTTGAAACAATTTCATGGCAAATTCTAAGAGCCAGAAATTTACGGATTTCCCAAAATTACTATCATGGGACCTTTGTTTTTAGCTCTTCCAAAAATTTTCGAATCCAAAATCCTAATGGCCGATCAAGTCAAAAAGCCGCATCAGAGTAGCCAAAAGGCCGCAGGTTCCCCTCCACTGGACTAAGCGATAGCATTCTTTGAAGAAGAGATACCAATGCATGAATTTATAATATATTCTGTAAATTTGTATTGTGTAACAGTGAGAAACTTTACTCTGGGTAGATTATAAGATATTCCATATTATTTTTTAAAAACATGTCTTAACTAAAGAGAATATTTCTTTAGTCAATAATCAACACATTACGTGTTTAAAATATTCTTAAGTTTCAACAAACGCTTATAATTCAATAATACTGATGTACAAATAAAATAATAAGAAGAAAATTAAATTCACGTAACTTCACTATAAACAAAGCAGAAATTGTGTACACCTACCAAGAGTTGAATAAAAATACATTTAAGGCGACTCAGTAGGAATGCAAAACTTAAATTTGACCTACAGCATAAATATTGCACTGACTGAAATAGGTAACCACCACTATACGTATTTTTACAGTATCAAAACAAGCAAAACATTTTTATATTTCAATACAAAAATAACAATACCACCTAACACACGAATGGGTATATAGACAGTAATGAGGTATTGCAATGCACATGGTAGCAACAGTAAGCTATCGTATTTCATAAAGTAACGGTTTTCGGAGAAGCAAAGCAAACCATACAATACAAAATTCTCAAACTTTCTCTAATATATTGAAATAATTAATTTTTATTTTTAATTTTTTATAACCTATTTGTTATGATATTGTTTTAATATGATTTGTTATGATATTGATATTGATGAATACAGTTTTGAAAAATAATTTTGTTGCATAAAAAGATTAAAACATAAAAAATATTGATATAATAAGATTAAAATAGAAAAGTATTGAGTAAAAGAATTATAAGTTGCAATTGATAGTTATTTCTGGTTCGCGCTATAGTTTTCACTATGTATTTAATCCGAAAATTATCTTAACTTTGTCTTATATTTCGTGTTAGACAAAAAACTTCGATATTTTTAAATTATTGTAAGTTAAGTAATCCTTCTTATCAAATCGATTGAACATTTCGCACAGTGAATTCTTTACGTTTTTTATTAATAGCGTCTAAAATGTATTGCGGATTCCATATTTCTAAAGACCTTGTGAATCTAGGATCCAAAATCTCAGGATGATCCGTTGGTTCCAGATAGTGGTGCGTAAAAACAAAATATTTTCATATAATTTGATAAATCGGTTCCAAAATCGTGTAAAAAAGTACCAAAAATGTATGAAAAAGCGTAACGGTGCCGTCCAAAAAAATCGCGGAAACTCAAAATCGCGAAAAAATAAATCGCGTAAAAAAAGGATTGTGTGTATATTTTACTGAATGCGCGGAATAACAATATTTTTTATCAGAAAACTTAATTATTCCACTGATTGCTTAGAATGAATGTAAACATCATTAAATAATAGCTTGACGATTAATAGTTGGTCTGAAAACGCTTCTCGAAAAAGCCAAATACGTGTTACAATTTGTAAACGATCAGTGGAATAACAAAGTTTATTTGTTATAAAATGACTTTTTCTTAAGTGACTACCGAAACTATCGAAAATATTCATAATCCATGTTAATAATTCTTTCAAGCCATTAGTAAATTTTATTATGTGCTTATTTTTACTTCAAGTTTATATAATATATAACTCAATAAGGAAGAAACTAAATGAATATTATATCTGATCAAAAGAAATTATTCGAATAATTTATATCGAATGCATAAATGTTTGGGAACATTTAGTTCTACGCCAATATACAAGTTCAACATTCAGGGTTGTGCCAAGAAAACACAATACTAATAATATTAAAAGTAATTCAAACCATGTGATTGATTTGAATATTAATGTATTGTAGGTATATTATTGTTACATTATTTGGTAAGTTATCGAAAAAATATGGTTTTCAATCATTTAATATAATAGATAAATTAAAGTCGTTAAGTTATATCGGCTGCATCGGACTAACTTTGTTGGGTGGTACAAAACAATGACTTAAATGTATGAATTAATATATTTCACAAGTTTATTTTGTATCCATACATATGTATATATATTTTTCATATATCAATTTCGAATATTTTCTAGCATTCTGTTTTGTTCAATTATCTATATATATAAAACAAAGTGGGGTTATTTACACCACGTATATCTCGAGAATTAGACCACTGTTTTCTATGATCTTTGCTTTATTAAATTTGTATGGGCCTAGAATAGCAGAATAAGCATTAAAACATCGGAAAAATATCACGAAAAAGAAATTATAAAGAAAATAAATATCTCAGTACAATACGTTTTTTTAAATTTTTCGAATCGAACGCGGAACATGACGTATGCAGTTTATGCTTAATACACTAGGTGGCGTTGGTTGTAAAATTCATTTGTTTCATACTTTGAATTAGAGATGTACCGACGAACTTGGACGAACGTGTCAGAATTTCGAAACTAAATCTTCAATATCCATTTAAAAAAAAAACTTATAGGTTAAAATGTTTCATGTTCATCACCGTCGCTAAAATATATACTGAAATGTGAAAAGACGAATGAAAGTACATAAAATCAGAAAGTATTTAAAAAAAAATCAGTATACTTTTCATGTATATTATATTGTTATTGAATACTATCAAATCATTATTTTATTTTTGATCCCCATCTACAGTCAATCCTGTTTTTATGCAATTTCAAAGTAATGCGGTTTTTTAGAAATGCATTTTTTTAAATGTACCATATTTTACGATATATAAAAATGTTAAATATAGATAGAATAGAGAGAATCATAAACACAACCGACATTTGAAAAAAAATACGATTTCGGACTGTTTAAATCATGTTGCACCTTCCATCGCTGAATTAAGGCCACCTACTTAAGTGTGTTACAGTCGATAAAACCATTGAAACATCGGTAATATCAGCTGAAATGATTACTTTAGCACACGAGCTTGGTGAAGAAAGGCTTGATACCTTTAGCGAAAATTATATCGACGAATTACTTACAGATAAAGCTATAAGTGACAAAGATGTCAATAATTTAAATTTAATTATTGACAAAAAACCAGAATACAATGACGAACTGAAAGAAATTCTGCGATCATTCACTGCGAAAATAATTGAAAAAGGTCTCCGACTTTTCAGTAAATTAGAAGATCATTTCTTTCTAAATGATTCAAATTCTGATCGCGCATTCAAGTTTCAACGATAACTTTAAAAAAATTATATATGGGTATAACCAGTGCTTTTTTTTGTTGGTGCCGGAACGCACTTTTTTCGAGCATTTTCTAAGAAGGTATATTATTTATTATATATTCGAATATCATTTTGATAGAATTAATGACGGCTTTTCATATAATGCTTAGAAAATAAAACAAAATATACATATTTAAAAATAGAAAAAATAAAATTAAACATTTATTAAAATTTCGAGAAAAAAAGGTGCCGGAACGCCGTTCCGCCGCGTTACAGGGTAAAAAAATCCCTGGGTATAACAAACTGCATAACCAATTAATTATCGAAAAAGAAAATCTGAACAAACTCTGATCACTAATTTTATTGTTAGAAAACAACCATACCATGTGTGGAACATTAAACAAAAAAATAATATTTTTTTTCTAATGTAAGATAATCTCATAAATATAATATTGAAGATTTGGAAAATGTTGCGTTTTTTGTTATATTGAGAATTTATATCATTTCGTAATATAAAAATATGAAAATTTAGAATGAACTTTCGTAAAATTATAAAAAAGTATTATTTGAATAATTTTGAAAAGATCCCTGTCACTATGTTGGTGACATGCATTGAGAACAAATTTATCCTAGACCAACACATTCCTTAGCAACGGCCTTTGTTTGACAGTTACTGTCAAACAAAGTAGTCGTTTGTCAACATTGTGAAGATGTAATTTTATTATTTAAAATACAGTGAAATAAAGAGGTACTAGCTATGCCAAGTACTTCTAAACCAATTCGTAAGAGTGCTTGGAATGATTTTCTAAGAGTCTTTCAGTTCTGTGAACATGAAAAATCTGAAAAAAAACCAATAATTCCCTTCGGGTCGACATCATTGAATCACTTCGAACTGTCAATGGCGTAGTATGCCCAACATTTTGTGCTGCATGTCAATAGCTCAATTTGCTTAAAAACTATACTCATTGGGACATGACAATCGCTGAAGCAATTGTTTCTGCATCTCCAAGTCAGATACGCACATTATTTGCTATCATTATTTTGATATGCTTCCCATTGAATCTACGAGAACTGTGGAACAAGTACAAGAATGACATGTCCGAAGACACTTTACACCAAATTCGCGTCAGTTCAGGGAATCCCGATCTCGAGGTGAATGAGGAGATACATAACCAGGCGTTGCTTTTGATCGAAGATATGTGTTACCTCATGCGCTGCATGATGCGTCGCCAGATCAAAGAATGAACGACGCTTTCAATCGAGAATCGGAACGTAAACGTGAATATGATCGAGATGCATTGAACCAATCACTTCGAACGAATGTACCTTTGTTGAACCCCCAACAGAAAGTGTACGATACTTTAATGAAGGCAATTGATGAGGGAAATGGTGGCTTATTTTTCCTCCGCATTGGAAGCACTCAACTGAACTATGAAAGATCAGCGCAATGACTCAAAATGTTTTGAGGCATGATCTATCTGGCGATTTTCGCCAAATACTACCAGTCATTTCAAGATCGACCGATGCCGATGAAATAAACGCTTGCCTTAAAACATCGACTCTGTGGCGCTATGTGAAGAAACTTCAGCTAACGACAAACATGCGAGTTGTATTTCTAAACGACCATCTGCCGCAGATTTCTCCAAGCATTTGCTGACTATCTGTAACGGCCGTGTTCCTGTTGACGAATCGAACGGATTGATTTCGATTCCACCGAATTTTTGCAATTTCGTCTCAACGAAGGACGGCTTCATCAACAAAATGTTCCCAAACATCTAATCACAAAAATCGCAATTGGTCGAGTGAACGAGCAATTCTTGGGGCTAAGAAAAAACATATGGATCATTTAAACTTCACAATTCAAAATCAAATCGTTGATCTACTGCATTACTTTAAATCTATCGACTGTACCACGTGAATAACATCAATGTAATTTAAATACTTTTCATTTTGAATTTTGAACAATTATTGAACTTAATTCATTTTGAGTATTCATTCAACTGAACTTAATTCAGCCAACACAACATTTATTGATTCTGAGGCGGTACGAAGTTCGTCGGGCCAGCTAGTAAATGTATAAAAACACGTTTGACGGTAGAAAAATGTATTCAATTAAAAAAAACTCTAGGTTGCAAAAAACATGGTTTACTATTTGTATATTATGTAAAAAATATTTACTAATAAAAAATTACCTTTTCCAATAATTTTGAAGTTTTTTTCCATTTAGATGACTTTTATTCAACTACTGTTACTATTATATTGAATAGAATCTCTTTTTAAAACCATTGCCGAATAATTATTTCAAAATGCTTATCCATAAACTAAAGTAATACTGGTCTTTACAAGTATTTCGACTGAACAAGACATTATTGTATTATAAATAATAATATTATTTATCAGCGCTTTGCGCAACCCTAACCCCAACAGATATATAACAGTTTTTTATGGTAGTGTAAAAAATACATTGCTTTGATTCATATCTCTAATGTTCGTTGACCAGTGATTTAAAAATATCTAAAGAAATTTTCGACACGTCCACTCTAGACCAAGCCTCATCTCAAACTGAGCTCAAACTGAAGAATGGTAGGTAAGAAAAAGACATCCCCGAAAAATGGTTACCATTTATTGGTATTATTAATTTTTTTTTTTTTTTGGTTTTAAATGTAAACAATAAAATGTTTTATCATTCCAATTTTTTGTAGAAGTATTTATGATCCAATTATGCTTTAAAAATCAGTCAGAAAAAGTGGGAGAAATGGTACATTTCAAATGGATGTACAATCATTACAAAACATAAATTGGAAATTCTGCTCAATTCACTTTCTTAAACAAACCTTTATCTGCATTTCTTTCTAAGACATTAAACTTCGGTATCTTATAATAATCTCTAAAAATGATTTCAACGTAAAGCAGTTTTTCAAATTCCGTTTTTTGTGTTTGCCGTGTTTCCTTTAAAATATGACTATTCTCATGAAAAAAAATGCAATAGTGTAAAAAAGCGTTTGGAAAATGTAATTATTGAAAAAAAATTTTTTTGAGTGAACGGTTCACGAGATTTAGTCGACGGCAAACGATCGATTTACTCTGTTTTCAGGCGAAAAGGTACTGTATCCTCTTAATTCATCATTGTCAAGACGTGTTAATACACATTTCAATTATAATTTCCATACGTACATATGTATAGATATGTTTTTACTGGTTTATGATATGTTAAAATAATATTGTAGGTTTGTAGTATATGTATCGTATACTTACGCTTTTTTTCTCGTGACTTAGTTTTCGGTATTGATAACAAAATGAATACTTACATAATATAATGATTTTTTCGAACAGGGATTTCGAGTCTCAATTGATTTTACTACTTACAATCATCTTTCAATATGCCTACCGTAACATACTTACTTATCAGAAATAATTACAAACATCCGTTTACTGGTTGACTTGATCGTTTTTCACCTAACTGTTATAGCCTGTATTAGCGGTTTCATCGTATTACTCGAGTAGTATACATAATTGGAAGCAAATGGCGATATGAAGTTGATAGAAATGCGGCACAAAAATCAAAGTGAATCTTTCGTGCACACTGCACATATTTCGTGCAGTGTTCAGTTTTTTTTAAAATATAAAACGCTGCCATTTTTAAATGAATTGAATTCTAGAAGCAAATTCAGTTATTATTACTGGCTTCATAATTCAATGTGGATTTGATCGGTTCCATGAAATGCTTCAATAAAAGTTGACAATTCAATGCTGAAATTTTCCAACAGTGCAAAGTCAATCTCTGTTTATACAATCAAGTTATTTCAAATGAGTTTTTCAATAAGAAGCACTTCTACAACTTTATCGTCATTTAACTCTTCCATTTCACTTTAAAAAATGCTTTTCCTTGTAAAGTATCGGCAAATAATTATTGTAATTCTACAGAGAAATGTGGACTGAATTACTATTAAATGCAGAAACACAAATAAATATAAAAAAACGTTAATTTTGTCTGCTTTATCTTTATGTGATAATTATTGCATAACGTGTGTAGGGAAAACTTCCTTGATTATACAATTATTATAGCGGCCTCGTTATAGTTCACGTCGATCTACAATCGTGTGAAAATAGGTGGCCACCAACGCAACGTGACCACCAGTCATTTGATATCTTGACCACAAATAACAATTTATTCTGATATGACGCAAATAAATGAGTTTAATACAAATTACAGCAATAAGAATGAATTGAGATACGAGTAAACACATATCAGCCGCAATAAATAACCGTTTCCAAATTTCAAACCAGTTACCGCTCATTTTCATTTATTATTCGTTAAAGATGATTTAACTGACACATGCTTCGGTAAATACAGTCCACAAACCATAGAGTAAATTTTATTTTTCTATATTATGGATGCCTATTTCCATTTTTGAATATTTAAAATAACATCATCATGTCATTTTCTCCGCGATGGAATAAGCGGTTTGCAATATCTGGTTAGTAATTATTTTATAAGAAAATAGCTGTAAAACTGGTAACCAACTTCCTCTGAAGATAGTTAGACTCTTGGCGCAACTTCTATAGTCATATTATGTAAATTTAATAACCATTACTAGATACGTAAACACAAAGAGAATATGTGTAGAGTTAAGTTGTAAGGGAAATAATGTAAGATGTGATCAAGTCAAACTTCAAAATTTTGGTTTTGTATACATGTTTTAATCGCATTTTGTGAATGAATTATGATGATAGCAATGATTTAAATACATTATAATTTCAAAAAATATATAAAAATACAACCTTAAACATACATTACTTCACTATAAGGAAACATATTTAAATCTCTAATATCAATACAAATCGTCGGGACAAAGCATTTCATTAATTTAATTACTAAAACTAACAGTATGATTTCATGAAGATGGGGACATTATAAAATTCAGTACACTTTTCAATAAAGTTAAGCGATTACATAAATAATTAGTTTTAAGCAATCAAATATATTATTGGATTGTTTATTTTAATTAAAATTGGTACAATGACACGATTTGAATGATTTTTACATGTTGACCATCTTGTCTTCATAAAAATATTGAGCTATTTACGACGATATTATTGTTATATTTCAAAATGAATTAATTTTAGTTTGTCTATTTTATGTTGATTTTATCATAACAGTTATATATGTTTATTACATTGCAAAGTATTAAAGAAACTGTAAGTCATATTGGTACAATTTTCGTAAAAATAAAATTTTATAACTGCTATACATACATACACAGTACACACACAAAGAAAACAATATCAGCACCAAATTTGGTATATCCCACTAATGTAGTATCGAAACGTTACAATAGAGATGTGTGAGAGTAACCATTCTTAAATATAGGACAATATTTAAAAAAATATTTTTTTTTTTAAGCTGTCACATAACATTATTGATGTTAAACTAAACAATGACAAATTGATACAAAATTTGCAGGTCATACTTTTTTCTATTAAATACAAAGATATATAGAATAAAGAAATATTTGAATTTGGATTTAGAACTTTAATCATAACAAGAATATGACGTATTCATTCAATATCAATAGTGTCTTATCAAAAATATACACTCAATATTAAAAAAGTATGTTCCTTTGTCACGTTTTTTTAAAATGAATATTTCATCAATAATAAAAATAAAATCATATAATATGTAGACATGACAGTTTCAATGGTAAAATATTATAATGCGCGTATACTGTCATGAAATAAAATAATAATTGAATAGAATATATGAAACCGTTATTGTTTTTTAGAATATCATCATGAAGTTACAAGCAAGGTTTAAGGATGACGGCATTTTGAGTAGGCAGAATATTCATTGCAAAAGTTTTATTGTCAATCCATTTTTTTAAATCCCACAACAAAAACCAAACGATTAAATTTTGACAAAGCCGTGGGATGAAACTATATAGATACTGAATCCATTAAAATATAAAATGTAATTAATTCATTATTTGGAGCAGACAGAACAATCAATGCATGATCACAATAATCAAATTTGAAAACAAAATAACTGGATAACAGATTTTTTCAGATAAACTGTAATAAAGCATGCTTTTGCTTTTGCATAGATACAATTGCAGAAAGCTAATTATTTGTGCTGACAGCGTTCTTAATTACTAAGAGTCAACTAGTTTTGTAAAGTCCTTGGATAAAAAAATATTGATTAACATGTACTTATTTATTTCTAAAATTTAAATCGTCACTTAAAAGAGATCCATTGCTTAAAATAAATCTATATTTAATTGAAGATACGTATATAATATACTTATAGCAAATATTTGATACTGCAAAGTTTTCTACACAATGGAAGTACATTTAATAAGCTTTTCCGAAAAAAATGTATCACATCGTTTTTTAACATTATAATATATGGAAGTGTATAATATAAGAGAATATAAATTTGATCGTAATATTAAAATATGTGTTATCAAAAAATATAAATACTACTATGCTACATCTACAGTTACATGTAATTCTGATAAATATTGTGTTTTTCAATAATTTAGAAAATATACAAATTATTACGAATTTATCATAAAATAGTTATATACTTTCGCCTGGGAAGTTTACACAACAAAGAAATATTGTCTGTATAAAAAGTTTGAAAAAAGAACACTACGTGCCATCGACAACAATAATATTGCCATAGTATCAAATAATACTTGGTTCCATTTCATAAAATGCTTCAAATATTTCGCTATTTGAAATTTTATTTTAGTTTGAATCTTGTTTATTATGGTAATTATACTGATTTCTTCATGGTTTATTTATGTCATCCATAAAAACACGATGTCATTAATACGAATTTGACACGCCGGTTGGTTGTTCGATCAAAGACTCGATTGTACGCAGGTAACCTAGTCTGCAGCGGTTCTGTTACCTTGATAGTCACACACATAAATGGACAAAGGCCATCCGCTGTATTTCAACGGAAGTCTGCATTTATGGACCGCGTACGCTGAAGTAATACGAATAATTATTGAACAGGATTATATATTATTAGATATTATTATGCTTTGCCAAATGACACTTATGAATATTTGAAATAATATATATAGACACTCACTACGTATCCCATTCGAACATTTGGATAAGACGTTTGTGTAGCGACCATACAATCAAAGGATTAAAATAAATGTACCAGACATTGTCTGTAGTGAAATTAAACCAACATTGAATTTGTAACATAAATAACGGGACAAAAATTCTAGTGCTTTGTAGTTGCTGAATTATTTATGAGGTTCTGAACAATTCGATCAAAATGTTAATAAATTTACATGTTTGCAAAGTTTTTACGAAATATAGCTTATCTAAATGTTAACGTTCTTACGCTGACCTAACCTACACAATCTCAAAGCGTGTTCCAGCGTATGATTGACTTACAATTAATCCCCCGTTAAACATCACCTTCTCTTTACACATGGTGATTTAGTTTCTGGTTTAAATCCAATTCTAGTTTAAAAAAAAAAAAAAACTGTTCGAATACTCCATAGTCACGAGCTATACTTTGATATGTGTAATATTTCAGGGAGACATGATTTTTAAAAAGTTAGTACCCTTTTCAAAAAAGAGAGGGACTGTCTAAAATGAGTTTTTCTAAAATAACTTTTGTTATAATACCAAATGGTCTGCATTGGGAGTGAATTAAATAATGTTGTTAGTTTGTCTAAAAAGTCTTCACAGTCAAGTACAACTTCTTTATGTAATAATATATCCGAACCACCCATCCCAATAAAAGGATAACTTGATATTTGTGTCACAAAATGCAAAAATAAAAAACATAATCGATTATATAAGAGAAGATTAGGTGAATGGCCGTGATCCGTGATCAATGAGAATTCATTTAACAATGTCCTTGTTCCGAAATGCAGTAAACATTATAGAAATTGCTAAACTTTGGTAGGGGAAGACATATCAAGTCGAACAGATAAATTAGAACAGACTTCAGTACACACATATATCATATTGCCATTATTTTATTGAATGTCATTTCTGTTTGTTTTAGAAAGTAGTTACATTAGTAAAAAGGAACTGAATCAAAAGCATTAACGTTTGCGAAACAACTTAATACAAGAGTTGCGAAAAAACAGTATGCTTCACCGTCTAAAAATAGTTTATTGTGTCACTAGACGGATATTAAAAGTGGATTTAGAGAGGTCATCTATAATGTATGGAATATCAAATTTTATCGGTTAAATTCAACCAATCTCTTAGTCAGATCTGTTCTAATAATATCGAGTCACATTAAAAAGTGGTTTCAGTTGATTATTCCAATTTTGAATATCTAAAACGACGGTTTGATATCTCGAAAATAATATTGGTTATGAAGAATAACGATTATTTTTTATTGGAAGGCATTTTTTGATATGCATGATTGTTTTAATGGTGCAAGAAAATGGATAATTGAATCTGAATCTAATTTTTAGTCATGTTTTCGAAACCGATTAAGATATGAGTGACCTGCAATATCTTATCAAATTGGTAAGTTATGTAGACAAATGACTTGACCAGAAAAGGTCAGAAATATTTTGAGTGTGTATGTTATTAATATAGAGATAAATTATTCGTCGAAAATTGGTTCAGGAAAACGATGGAAATAACTATTTATGAATGACAACATTTTTTGCTGTTTTAGCGGAAACTATGAGTAGAGTGTTATATTATGTAGTGAAGGGTAAACTTTTATGGTTTCTTCGTTAGTGAACCCGGTCCTTTTTTAAGCGATATTTTCGAACGCCACCGTTCCTTTTTTACGCGATTTACTCAATGCTACGCGATTTTTTTCTTCGATAAAATATGTTCAATGAATAAATGGTAATCATGCGTATAAAAAGTGGTGACCTTGCGCAAAACCATGTGATGTGATGACTACTCTAAATCTTGTTGAAATACATTTTTTGAATTCGTTAAATAGTATGTTCAAGCCATAAATTTTAAGATATGAATTAAATCTACTAAATAAATGTACTTCTGTGAGTAAAAATATATTAAATGTAACATAATAAATACGAACCGAAGATGGAAATATTATTTTTGCAATAAAAAACATTTATGACGCCTTAGACACGTACCAAATAAACACTTGAATTATTTTTTTTAGATTTTACACTAACATATTTAAAAAAATCAATTTCAACTAGATCGGATCGACAAAACAAATGTAATAATAATCGACAAAGAACACAGGGAGAACAGTATTTTGTCAAACGGGTGAGAGCAAAATTCAATACTTTCGTTCAGAAAATCGCGAACATATTTCGCAACCGACAGTGACAGCAGCGAGTAACTCATATATTTAAAAGTAAAAACAATTATATTTGTATACATATGTATTTGTTTCTCATTATATTTTTATATTGAAGAAATAAATCAATATACAAAAAAAAATCTTTTGAATAGTTAATTTTAGTTTTTCATACATTTAAATACTTTTTTTAACGATATTTTAATTTTCGGAACGAATTTATTAAATTGTATGAAAATCAGGTTTTTTATGCGATTTTTTTATAAGCGTCAATTTCTGGAACCAATGTATCGCGTAAAAAATAGAGTAAGGTATATAAATATATACTTTACGCTAAACATATTCAAATTCAGGACATTCTTGTTGTCTAGAAACATTGAAACAAATGATATCATTACTATTCTTTGACTTAATATATTTCTTTAGTATGTAAATATATTATGTTTAACTTTTTTGATATATATTTTCAACTTAATTTGTATGTACAAATGAGTTGTTTTGATTTTATATATTAACTGTCAGTAAACATGCAAGTTCTCAGAATGTGTACAATGATTTGTTTTTAAATTTAAAACTTAACATGAACGTTGATTCAATTTTATTGTACTGGTGTATTTAATAATGAGTGATTGGTGAATATTCATGCTAGTCCAATATATTCTGAAGTGTTATTTACATAATGGATAACTTGTTTAAGTTTCTATTTTTATTGAAAACCGAATGGCGACAAAGTCATCTAATAGATGTGCTCCCAAAAGAAGTTTTTCCGATATAAATATACACATTATTTAAAAAAAAATGTTAGCCACTGGTTTTGTATACATTTTGGTTGAATATTAAATTACCTGCAAGCAGCCGGCCAGTGTTTAATTAAATCACACCTGTCGATGCTTCCGAATAATATTTGTACGCCAAAAATATACTTATAACACAAGGGTTACAATTTTAAAGAAATCGTCAAAAAAAATACTCATGCCCGTGGATATCTTGACGAATTAACGTTGAATATTTCTTGTGTTTTGTAATTAAATACAACGAACAGATTATTAATTAGACATTTTTATTCTCTTTAGAATAACCAAGCTCCTGTAGTTGCAGACAGCCCGATGCTATACATACATAGAGACAGCGTCTAATTCTGATTATTAGTTTGTTATAAGAATCGTAAAAAAAATATTGGTAGATATGATAATGAAAAATTCAAAACGAATCTCTTTTGTCAGGGAACAAAAAAAAGAGCGACTTAATCAATGGACGAAAATATATTCATAATTATACTCTTTTTAAGTGAAAGTATCGTTATTAAATCGGGTTCTACTAGTGAAATAATTGAGCTCCACAAAGAAAATCTAAATATTTTATAATATTAACTAGAATGAAAAAAAGAATTTCAAAGTAGATACAAATATAAAGTTAATGAAAAATTCCTAATGTTGTACCAGCAATTTCTCAGCTCAGTTTGTGAGGTAATAAAAGGGATACGAGTAGGGCTTCCAAACCGGTTTAAACCGAAACCGGTTAACCGGTTTATCGCGTGTTTTGAAAAAACCCGAAAACCGGTTTATTTCTCTCGGTTAACCGGGTTCTATCAAAAATACTCTTTTCTTATTTTTCATTGTTTTTTAAAAAAAGAAAAATGTTTTATAATGAATTTACTGCGTTACATAAGAAACAATTCACAAAATACAACAAACATGTAAATATATATATATATATATATATTGTAGAATAATCTACTTCTGTCTCAAAGTTGTCCATGTTGTGAACAGAAATTACTTTTTTTGACAAGTGAATATTTTGGTATTCTTCTCTATTTTTGTCTAAACATTGGATTTCTTGTCTTATCCAGTTGGTATTTTTTAAAAATTGAATGCATTTAAACATCATTCTTTTGGTGAGTTTTATAATCAAGCTCTATTTTTTTTATAATAAAATATTTTTTCACATGTTATAGTAATTGTTACTTTGTCATAGCAAACAGGTTGATGGTAACTAGAGTCCCATTAAGATAAATGTCGTGTTTTTTGTTTGAAATTGGAGTATTAGCTGTTATGCCAAATATTGAAAAATTTCTACGATTTTTTTTGCATACCTACCTAATCAAAATACATGATATTTCGGTTTAAACCGGTTACCCGGTTTATTTGTCAGAAAAAAACCGAAAACCGGTTAGTGTTCAAGTCCGGTTAATTGGAAGCCCTAGATACGAGTATTATGGGAATACATACTTTGAATTAGATACCACTGCATTCGTACATAAATATCAATCAAGAAAGAATTAATTAATGGATAGCCCTAAGTCTACCGTGTACAAAATTGCGTATCTCTACTCCAAAATATTCTTTGGTTAATAGTTAATACACTTTTAGTTTGCTTTAAGATTCACGTTTTTGGATTTTTTAAAAATAAATACATGTTCAAATTGGATAGGAATTCCTTTACTTTATTGACAGTCAGTGAATAATCATTGCTTTATTTTGGTAACGCGCTAGCTGTATGTATGAAGAATATACAAAAGCTATCAATACCTAATGGCAACTGCACATTTTTTAGTTTATCCACAACAATTTTATATATCTGATGCTATCGGTGCCCGCATATCGCTTGTAACAGACATGGTTTTTAAAGTATGTACACCATTATGAGAATTTTTTTGATATTGTAAAATATGCAATTGAAAAGAAACGTAATTTTTTAAATACATATCGACTGTGGAACGGAAAAAGGACGTAACCCACACATATCAAATTTTACAGGAGGCGCAAAAAACGTGTTTTGATGATTTTGGGACATATTCAAATTATGAATTATGCACAACCTTGAAGTGCACGGAGACTTCTAAGCTGGTGTTTAATTGACATAATGTAATATTAATCAAAGAAATTGTATAGGAAAAACCTTTATTTCAGTCGTTTTTTTTTGTTTTAAGTTTTTACAAGGTCATCTTTTTCAAACTTAAAAGCTAAATTTAGATACTAATTCGGAATTTGCAGCTTGCATCCTTTTAATAGAGCGTGGATCAAGTTTGATATATTGTGATTATCGAAAAAAACTGTATGTTACGTCCTTTTTCATTTCCATAGTCGATATTATATTATAAAAAAATGTTGTTGTTGTCAGCAGGTGATATTTCATTAATATTGTAATATCTATTGGGTAACATTTTTATTCCTACATGTTTTGCAATTCAGCCTAATTCAATTCAAATTTTACCAAAAATCGATACTTAATTTGTATTTTTACTGAATAGATGAAAACTTTGAATCTTTTTTATATTTTGGGAACCCCACAGATCTTATTTTTCCATACCGATTTTTGTTTGATTGGTATTTATAAAAAAATATCGATGTTTAAAAAAGATTTTACTTCTTTATTATATACACTGCAAGTACATTAAGTGAACTATTTTCACGCAAAATATTAATATGCACAAATTTTATTACAGAAAAATTAACGTTATATCTGACACTTAAAACGTGCGAATTAATCAAAAAGTTTCAAGATTTTGTGAATGTTCTTAAAATGAATACTTGCTGCAACTAACATAAGTGAACATACAAAAAAAACGTAATTGAATTGCACGATCATCAAGTGATCTGAAAAGCATTTTTTTGACTTGTATCCTTGGTTTAAGGCCATTCATTATAAATGTCATTATTTTAGATACCGCCACAAAACCCACAACAAGCATGAAGTCGAATTGATTATATTTCCAAACAAAATGGAAAAAATACCTACTCATGAGCATAGACTGTTGCTTGAAAATAACTCCCGTGATCTACTGATACTAATTATTTGCATCGTTCATGCATTCAAGGAAAATATATTTTTTTGTTTGATATTTTTTATACCCAGAAAAGTGAATGCCAATTGGACTGATGCAACTAACGAATTTGATTTAACAGCGCTCAAGTATTTCTCGTCTAAAGTTCAATGGATCTCACTCAACACAAGAGTCGTTCGTTTCCTTGCACAATATTCCTCTTCAATGCACATACAATAATGATGTTAGTTGTCAAAATTGTCAATTCTAAGTGGAAAGATATAGCAGAATTTGTGGTGCTTATTAAAACATTTACTCATTATGATCAGAATAGGTTTCACTGAGTGGAGAAGCATTTTCAGCTGAGTTTATTCAATTTAAGCTAACCATACGATGTATTGATTTTCAAATCATAATAAAAGATATCTTTTCCGCAATATGTCAACTCATTATAACCCTGATAAGTTTCTTCATAACGTTCAGTAAAAATCATGTATAGAATCAAATAGGGATAAACACGTGTTTGAGAATATACATTCAAAGGTCATTCGTTGTAGTGGTCCACGACCTTGGCCGATCTATTTTAAAGAAGGCATTGAAAGCAAGGTGCATTGCTCTCCAGAGATACAGGTATGCTATCATTATAATCCGCACCAGTATGATGACAAAGAAAGTTCCCATTTTTATAGTCATACTTTCAAAAATTGATACTATGAGAGAATCGACACATACAAAAATAGTACTTTGTTATTGATTTATTATCCGATGATAAAATACTGATAATTTACTATGCTCTGGTAAGTAATAAATATATGTAGATATAATGTTACTACAATTATAATTGTGTCTTTTATGTTTAGGACTATACGAGTGTAATAAGATTTTATTAAAAACCTCAGTTGTTAATTATAATTGTAAGTTGGTATTAGATTAGTGTTTCTCATCCGATAACTTTTGACGTACAGTGATCTCCTGTTAGTTTGAAATATAGCGTGAAATGTGTTGAGACAAATCATAAAGATAATAATATTATTATTATGGCTGCAATAATGTAACCTTATGTCATGGACATGAAAAAGTGTGACGGTTGGTGACTTTATTTCGTAAAATAGCGCATGTACTGTGTAAAATTATAACTCGTCAATGAAAATAGAGTCTGGAAATAAATATTGTTTAGGTTTATGGAACCAATGAATAAACATTAAACACACATTACTAAAATTATCGACTAAAAGACAGCTGATGTCAGTTAATATTTAATTGTCCTGGTTACACGTGGCATGTTTATTGAATAACTCTTGCGGGGAATGAAGGACAGCTGAATTTCATTAACATTAGAAATTATGCACTAAATATTTATGAGGATCTCAGTTTCAAAACCTACCAAAATTCAAATTTTGATGCCAACTTGTTATCTATTTCAATATCTACCCAATCAATAATTTTTCAATTTTAAAACCTCTCTAAATGCAGAGAAAACGCATTTTAAAAAACGTGCTTAGTCTCAAAACCTACTCAAATCAAAAAAGCTCACAGCAGTTTTTTTGCGCTTTGCCAACAATTTTGGTTTTTGGAATTAGGTAGGTTTAGAAACTAAGGCGCTCATATGTGTGTGTAGGCATAATATTATTCGTAGATAAAAATAGAACGAGATAATACGGCTTCAAATAAGCAAGCACATTCCATTGATTTAGAAGTATTTCTAAAAGGTTTTATCTGTTGAAGCTATTTTTTAAAACGTAAACTGCGCCAACCAAAGTGGGCAATTAAGTTCAACAACCATAAACTTAAAATCTTGAAATAAAATAAGTTACTTACGCTAAGTAAAGATGGAAAGTTTTTTTTTATTTCAATAACTTAAAACACGTTTAGATGGTGACTAAAAGCAGACCAAGCATCGAATATATTTTATCATACTAAATTATAAAATATACTCAAAATCAGAGCGATATTGTATTTTATTTTATTGAATAAGAAGCATTTTACTAAATGAAACCATAATATTAATTTTAAAAAATGTCTTATGTCGAAATAGATGTCGGGAAATATTGAAATACACAATAAATTATCATTTGTCAATTTACGCATGCGTTGTATAATTTATTATACGTATATTATTATCGAAGCAAAGTTCATTACGTATTGAAGTACAGTCTAAACAAAATTGATAGTCGTTTGCGGATTCACGTAAATGCAAATCTATATGAGATATAAATAAATGTACTTATTGTCATTTGAGAATAAAGTGGAAGTCAACAGTGTCCAATTACAAAAACACTAAGCGACAGTCTTAGAAGATATCCATAACAATACACCTTTGGCTTGCAAATATATATCACCTGAATAGTAATGAGTAATCTAAAAATAAAATTCACATACAATGTATAATACTAGTCAAAAACTTCAGTCGCAAGTTTGCAGTTTATACCTACAGTCTATTAGTCGAGTTGTAGTTTTTACATGCTAAAATCGAACAAATAATGTTGTTTACACTTCATTCGCACATTAAATCTCTCATCCGCTGCACTCAAATATAAACTGCATGTGAAAATAAGCATAAAAGCGTAAAACTATATTAGAATAATAATTCATCCTCGCAATCAAGAAGCTGTGTTTTGGCACTTTTTTCAACACCGTTGTTATTTAAAAAGCTAAATCCTTCTGACTTTTTATATCCTTTGTCGATTTTAACTTTTTCAAAAGAGTCTTCGTCGGGTTTGAGTTGCGGGGCCCCGGAGGAGGGCCGTCTCGCGGGCGACTGAGCGGGGTGGGCGACGGGGGCGAGGGGACCGTCCGCGCGGATCGCCGTGACCGGCGCGGTCTGCGAGGGACAGAGCTCCGCCAGCCAGTCTTCCGTGTTGTGCGAAGGTCCTTCACCCCCCAAATCTGACGGAAGGATATCTTTCGTCACGTACTCGTGGAGTGTAGATAGATTGTTTCCGTGGAGTCGAATTCTCTCCTTGGTTTTTCCCTTTAGAAACGGTTTAATTACTGTCAAAGCCGTCTCAACGTACCAAGGTTGGGCTATGAAATGTATTCCCTTAAATCGGGCTGGAAAACAGTCTTGTAAGCCTTCGATCATCAACTTCAGAATTTTAGGATTCATATTAGAAGACTGCTTAAAGCTAAACTCTGTCCAGTCTACCACGACGACGAATCCATTCGCCTGGTTCTGGATCTCGTCTAGAGCTTTCTCCAAGGTGAGCAGGAGAGCGCGGTAGACGGCGGTTAGGCTATACATTTCTGGACTCCAGTTCGAAGCGAACATGACAATCACACAGCGACCTTTACGATCTCTTTCGCGCAAGACGCCGGGAAGGCCGTCGCCCAGTGCTAATGCGATACCTTCATCTTTGATGGACAAATCTCGAAAAAGCCCAGGATTTCTTTGCCTATATGAGTAATAGTTTATTAATAATCGGAAAGCCTCCCGAACGTCATGTTTTCGTGCATAAAGAAACCTTTCAAGAAAACGATCATCTTGGCAACGGGACTTGTCCCTGAGCGCGAGGTCGATACTGGCCCCGACTAAGTCTTTGAGGGTTTGTAGAGCCGCCTTTTTGTCGTTCGATTCCCTTCTGTCAAGTCGAACGCCGCCTTGTCGAGAAGCTATCTCATTAGCGGCCAAAACATTCCTCCAGTCGTATTCTATGAACTCGGCCATGTCTGGAGTTGCGTTAAGAGGAGCTCGTCATGTCTGAGGCCGTCCGGTCGATGTCTGCGCCCGTAGGCACTTCTCTCCTCGGTGACTAAGCGTTCGCCCGACCGCCTGGACGTCCTCGATCGCAGAACAACGGCTTAAAATCAAATCCCAGAGCAAAACTTTACAAAATATGCAAAATGAAAGCACGGCACACTAAATTATCACTGACACTTGCACAACTTGACAAAAACTAACTTTAACTTTGTATAACAATAAAACTTGTTAAATTTGAAATTTAAGTAACAACTTCGACACGACAGGCGCACACCGGTCGCACGCTAGACTGACTCGACAGAACCTCTTTACCTCTATCGCCGGTCATTTCACGATCATCGTTCCCACTCTGAGGTGTGCAGCGTGCAGCCGGCCGAGGCCTGCGAGCCTAGAGCGAGACGTCGCGCGTTCGCAAGCTTCGACGTCGATTTGCGTCGGTCGGTCGGCCGCGGCTTTATCCGCGACTCTCCACTTCGACGTGTGCATTATAATTATTATTGTATACCTATCTGCTTACCTGCCGGTGCCGCGATATCGATACCTGGACGCGATTATCTCCTTGCGAAAGATTCAAGCGTTTGAAAAATTCAGATAAGTATATATAGATAGCCACTTCGCAACCCACGTTCTTATCAGATATTTATCGTTACGCAAACATGAATTTGAAAGTCCTGGTTATATTGAAAATCCTTAAGTGACCCACCCGTCTATTAGCATAGCAGTACATATACAAATGTTTATAATTTTGGATAATTACTGTCATTAGCTACAGTGATTAAACAATTTTCAACTAATTCAGAAACATTTAAAATGTTTTATTTTATTAATAAAAGTGGCGATGCTAAAATTTGATATACGAAGGATAATTTCTTCAAAAATTGTAATCACGTTTCATCGATTTTTTAAGACAATATCAACTTTATAATGGAAAAGATAAAATAATATTTTTTGCTTATTTCATCAATTTAATTATTTTTTAACAGTACGCCCAATACCTTTCACTTCACAGTATCATTAAAAGTATTAATTGTATTAAAAAATATTTTTCTATCCAATTTATTATCGAGTATGTGAATCACGTCTAAACTTGTAGTATCGTAGAGGCGTAGAGCTGTAGATCATCGCAAGCTTAAGTTTTCCAGATTTTGATTAAAAGTTGTGTAAATGAATTTTAATATATTTTTTAATCGTTTATTACTTACTATAATTATTTTATTAAATATTTGTAACTTTAAACATGAAACACGGTCAACAGTTAATACTTCTGTAGCGATGTGAAATTTACTTATTGACCAGAGTAGTCTAGGTGTGACTCATACGGTGCTATTACCGTGTACACGATACTTATTTTGAATAGTCTGAAATACTCAACCCAATCACGTTTTTAATATTAAGACTGTCCAAAATAGGTGTATGCGCGCGGGAATAGCACGCTGGTAAGTCTAAATATCATATATTGATATTTTTATTTCAGTACCTCATCTGATTTTAGATATAACGGAGGGGTCTTCAAACTAAAATCCGCAAGCATGATTCGGCCATACCTATGTTTCTTTATGTAAGAAATGCTACAAATTATGAGTGAAACCATATATTTATATGTCCGTGAAGTTTTAAATATTTTATTTTACTGACATCTTTCCGAACAAAGATGATTTTTGGTAATTCGTCTCGTTAAATTTACTTTTATTTTCTTAATTTGTGTATTTTTATTAGTTCTAGTGTTTATATTTTTTGCTGAAGCGGTTTGTTATACATATATTCAAAAGAATAATACATTTAAATAGTTTTACCCGTACTCATTGTATATAATATATATAATTTTATCTTTATAACAATATTATTAATTTGATATGGAGATATAATAAAGGAGAAAACATTAATAAAGAGTAAAATTTTAAAAATACCATGGTGGAAATTTTTTCCATCGTTAAAAAAAGGACGACTAGTAAAACCAAATAATTATATTACTTATATAAACCTTTTTGTTAAAAATCCGAATTTATATTATTACAACAGTGTTAAATTGTTCATGTTAATGTATCAAGTTGTTGTGCATTTTACCGATATAAGTTTTAAAAAGTCATGTTAACTGTTACGGGCATTCAACAAACTAAACAGTATGTAACTATAACAATAATGTACTCGAAAACTTTTGAGCCGTACATTTAATAAAAGGCTTAGTATACAATATAATATATTATACCTCTTCTCACAATTGTGTAGGAAATATTATCTTTTTTTTCGATAGCAGTGTCTATTTGCATAATTTACGATAAACTTTTGAACCTATTTATACTGTGAATTTAAAATATATCACCAAAGGTATCTGTTTTAATATTTCGCCCTTTCAACACTAGATAACCAAGACGTTAATGCTTCTTAGTCCAATCAATCGTTACAATGTTTTAAGTGTCATCATCACAAATCAATAAATGCTATTGTTAGAATAAAGTTACTCCGATAGAACGGTTCTGTTAACATTTTGGCTAATTCTGAGCGTTGATAGTTTGGCGCCTAATAGGTTAAGATAAGGAACCTTACTCAAACGTTAATCTATGACTTTTTCGGATGTTAATTTTGATAACTCTGTTTATATGAGATATATGTAAGTGTTCCAGCTAGTGATTATAATATCGGTATTACCGAAACCGGGATCCCGTTGTTTTTAAATTTTGAACATTCGAAAATATCGGTAAGTATTTCTGTATTGAAAATTGACCAAAATCGTTTTTTTTTATGTAGATAAACCTTGACAAATTACAATATGTTTAGAGATTTGTCAATACTAACAGGCTCCCGAATCTATGATCCTTCCAATGATGTATTATTATTATTTTTTTTAAATAAGATATGTATGAAAATCACCTGTTTATGATATATTTTTAAATTATGGATATTTTACTTATTCGTCCGGTATTGCAAAAAAAATTGTCCGTTTTTTGTTTTGGAATACGGTATAGATTTTTGTGATACCGGTATTCAATTCGAAATAGCGAAAAACCGGTATTGGTATGTTTGTCCAGTGTTGCAATCCCTAGTTCCAGCGCTGATTCGTTGACTATGAATTGGCTTAACGACCTCGGCAGTGATAATTATAAAATGATATTTTTTGACGCATGAATGCTACAAACATTAAATTATTAGCTAAATGTACTTTATAAATTATAATTTAAACGCATATAATTAATCAAAGTGATCATCTACAATTATTTCTGGCCAGATGTCATTAAACTCCCGTTCGAAAATAGCTAAATATACGTAAAACAACTGTTTTTTTACAATTAAATTATATTTTTTTTACCATGTCCTCTCCAAATGTGAAGCATATGTAATTATTCTCAACATACATAAGTCTTTATACGAGAAATGCTTATTATTCAATTGCTCATTCTCTCTTTTTTCCAAACAGAGTAAGGATAGAAGGATAGGCCTAGGACAGTACTAATGGTTAGCTAATCGCTCTGGCTACGCCTAATTTTTGAGTATAGAACAGATGAAAGAGGAAAATTCACATCCACACCTTTGAACTAAAATTCATAAATCGATTGAAAAATCAATTTATAAAAACTGTCCGTACTAGGCTTCGATCCCGCAACTTTCGTAGCCTAAGCCAACGACGTTGAACAATCGATCACACAGTTAGCAATTATAATGTGGTGAAAGTATTTTAAAGTGATATATTTTTTTCTTAAAAGATAATTTGAAGGTCATAATAACAAACAATTATCGTAGGACGTAGAACAACTCGAAACTGTGATTTTAGACAGTTATATCTGCAGTTGTTTTCACTTTTTAAGTTTTCTTCTGTAATATATTACGTGTACATTCTTTGATTTGGAAATATTTTAGGACTACAACTTTATTGGTAACAAGATATTAAATAATTAAAACGCTATGAACCAAAAATGAACCAAAAATTACACTTTTTGATTATTACACATATGTACATACTCTAAAAAATATCACTTTTATGATTTTTTGAGATGCGTATCTCTTATATAAGAAAAATGTTTAGTATTAGAATAACGTAAGGCGCCATTTGTTTTTTGACAGTCTACTTTCCCGCGTTTCCTCAGTGTCAGAATAGCGTAGTTGTCGCAAAATAATCGATGAATACTTATTTTTTTGGTCTAACATTCAGTTTATACTTGATGACAAACTTGCATATATATGTTGATAATGTTTAATTTCAAAAATTAAAATACATTGACATATATTACAAAATAATTCTAAATTGAATTAGTAATTAAAAAAAAGAGCTTGAATCATCATTAGCAATATATACATGCGGCCGACATTGTTTATTTGTAAATATACAATAAGTCAATGTCTTGTTGTAGTATGATGGTATCTTAAAACGCGCATCTACACAGTTATGTAAGCAAAATTTAACTTACATTGCACCATAGGCTCAGGTATCCGCATCTCAGATTTTTTTTTGAGTTATGTAATGCTGATATTATTAAAAAAATGTCACTCATTTTACACATGTTCCCAAGGTGACGAAAAAATAATAGTTGACAGAGTGACATTGACTATTAAGAAGAAGATAATTAGATTATTTTTTATTGTCTTTTTCCTTCTTTTATTTTAGCTTATCTCAGCTTATCTGCTGAAATAATTAAACAAGGTTTATAAGATACAATTACACATTTCTCAATAAAGATCAGGACCGGTTTCACCCATTACGAGCATCATTAACTTATGAAAAATTAAATCAAGGTTACCTATAGGTGTATTAATCGATTGTTACAAGAATTATGAAGAACAATTATTAATAATCATACAAATTATGAATAAATTAAATCATTATTGTATAATTAAAATGTTAGAGACTTCTTAAAAATAATAACTTCTTCTATGTCAACAAACGTTAGCCCAAATTAAAAATAGATTCGGTAAGAAATGTATATCAGTGAATTAAAAATTAATTTTGAAATAAACGTGTAGTCGTCGTTGATTCGATCTCCGTCGTTCAATTAATATAGAGGGCAAGATGAAAACAATGGCTTCATTTTTGATATTTTTTATTGTTCGTGATGAGCATTATCAGTTGATATGATTCTATATTTGAGGGAGTAACTACTTACATAATTTCAAGGTATACGAGTTTCTTCCTCTTTCGTTGGGTTTCTGGTATTAAAGTTCACACAATTAGTTCATAATAGCTTACTCGAAATATTTTGCGCTTCCGCTCTGTCATCCGGATCATTTTCATTTTTTTGTTTATAAATAGTACAAAGAGCAACTGATTAGCAATCCTACCCAATCCTTTCTCTGTCGTTTATTATTTGTCTTGGTTTATGTATTTAAACTAAAATATCTGAAAAAACAGTAAAATGAAACTTGTGAAATATATAAATGATTTATCGAGAAAATAAAACACTCTTTTGTACTAATTCCTCATTTTAGATATATGATCAGGACCAGGTTCACTCACGACGAGCATTTTTAACTGATATTGCTTACCCGATGATGCAATGCCTTTCTAACAAATATTTACAGTAAGCAAAATAATAATGATTTATTGCACAAAATATTACATATATATAATATACAATATATGTTTAAATTAGACAACGCATCAAAAAAACTATTTTCTGTGTACGACGTTTGATTTTAAGTCTTAAGAAAAATCGTGACCATTTTTTGAAAGAAAAGTTGCAGTCGAATTTGAACATAACGCGACAAACAAAAATAACAATATGATATTATGTTTATAATCAAACTTTTATTTATCTCTGTTAGAAAATATAAAATGATATTAAATATTTAACTCCAATTATTTATTAATTAGAAAACTTCAGAAAAAAACTTTCAAGGTATTTATTATTGTAATTTTTAGATACACCTGATGTATTGTAATATTATCTTTTCACAATAATAATCACGCAAGAATTGACTGCATTCAAATTTGGAAAAAAAACCGGAAGTATATTTGGCAATGAACGATTCTTACTTCCGTTAAAAATTCAAGAACATGGTATAAAATTATTGAACGATTGTTTATTTAGAAACGGTTCCTGAAATGAAAAAAAAACTTTTTCATTATGGCTAACAAGTTTCTTACTCGGTTGAATTACAAAATATTAATTCATTTGCTACTTGTTACATCTATGATTATTGCTATGGCAATGGAAAGTACGATGACAATTTAAATATTTCGTTCCTAGGACAGAATGCCTAAAATGTATTAAGACTATAAGTAGAAAAATCGCTTCGCCATTGTCGACATTAATCTCTGTCGTTGTCAAATTCGTATTTTAGATTTTGAATAATAATTCAGATGTAGAGCAAGTGTGTATACGAGTGACTATATGCTACCGAAGTATTAACAAATATTTGGCTCATACGATACGCATTTTTTAAATATTTTAAAAGATTACTAAAACTCACTCAAGTCCAAATAGTTACCGTTCTGGTAGATTTTGTTAAGTTACAAATTGACAGTTCTGAGACATCTTACTTTCTGAACAGAACCGAGCCTAGGGGATTGGCCGCCCATGTGCAAACTGGCTACCACAACTTGGTAAGTATAAAAATCAAAATTATACCCATAAATATATTTTCAGGAGAGGTATGCTACATCAGATCACTAAGAAACTCCAACCCGTGTAAAACTAGATAAAAAAACATATATCATACAACGGGAATAAAAAGTTTCTCAACAATATCTTTTGTATTTGTTTACTTAGATTACTTTTTAGCAATGATTATTTATATAAATATAACAAAAGCACAAAACCGCTATTTTCAAAAACTAATAAGAATATTATAATAATAAAAATGTTCATGTAAATAAATAAATTATAAAACTGTAAATATGTGGCATATAAAGTTAATTGAACATGACATTATTTTTTTTTGGAATTACATTGTGATAAAGTGGTAAGTAAACGAAAGAAATGCATATCGACTGTGGAAAGGAAAAAGAACGTAACCCACACATATCAAATTTTACAGGAGGCGCAAAAAACGTGTTTTGATGATTTAGGGCCATATGCAAATTATGAATCATACACAACCTTGAAGTGCACGGAGACTTCTAAGCTGATGTTTAATTGACATAATCTAATATCAATTAAAGGAAAAACCTTTATTTCAGTCTTTTTCATGGTTTTCATTTTTTACAAGGTCATCTTTTTCAAACTTCAAAGCTAAATTTAGATACTAATTCGGCATTTGCAGCTTACATTATTTTGATCTAACGTGTATCAAGTTTGATACATTGTGATTATCGAAAAAACTCTGTTTTGAAAAAACTGTGGGTTACGTTCTTTTTCCTTTCCAGAGTCGATATGCAACTGATATATTACTGTATTGAGAATACAATTAGAGTGACGGTATAATCAACATGATTTTGAACTAAAGGGACTACACTGAAAGTATAATGTTGCCATTATCTGAATACAAATAAGTTCAGTTTTTGAACCAATCATTTTTCAATTTGGCAGTACAATTAGCAGAGATCGTGATATAAAAATCATGAAATAATTGATAACAGTTTTTCAGATAAGCTACGATGTTAAATAAATATTTAGATTAGTCGTGTCTTCGTAGTAAAAAATGCTCACACTGACATTAAAATTAATGTCAATAACATTTCTAGCAGAACTAATCTTAAACATGATTCAGATTCGAGGAAAGTTGTCATGACAGTAAATAATGAATAACGGTTAAATCAAAGAACTGGCAATGACTCATAAAAATACACCGGCAAGTTTCTCACAAATCTTTTGATATTTATGCGAGCTATGTACTGGAATATGTTATAAATAAAATGATTAGATAATTTGATCATGGAGTAACAATAAACAAAATGGCTGTATTACTTTCATAAATCGGATAGGTTGTTCATTTCAGCATGACTCATGCCGTAGAATTGGTTTGTTGCTATTGCCAGCGGGCAAAATTGTGTAATGTATATTCGGTTACGGTAAAATAATATTTTATTATACGTATCAGTCATTCTTTCTGCATTGTAAGTTTTCCAATTTTCGATGCACGTAAGTAAATAATATTTTTTGCCTCTAAGTCCTTGGTCGAAAACCATTATATTTTTTATCAGAAACACATTTATAACAATATAATATACTCATAATATAATGAAAACTGTGTTATATAATAAGTTATTAAATTATCATTGTTACGTTAAAGATCATAAAATAAAGTATAGACGGCAATTTACAATAAAAAACAAATGAAAGCATTAACTTACAGGAAATAATGTCGTTAGTAAAATTAGTATTATACCCATGTAATAATAAAATTGAAATTACTTGGCAATTTATATAAAACAAATTATAGAGTGAAAGTTTTAAATGAATACACAATAGAATAAGCAATTACAATAAATAACAAATATAAAATTATATAAAAAAGACACATTATATAAAAAAAGTTTTTTTTATGAATTTTCTTTTATCTCGTTTGCCAGTCGTCATGTTAATTTTACGTTTCTTTATTTCTTATTTTGACTTCGTTTTTTTTTCAAATAACGTACGTACTACAAATAGCAGTCGCCATAAATATTATATAATAAACTATGTACATATTAATTTTCAAAATTAATAATAAACGTAGTTGTTTTTTTTAATATACCATGAGGCTATTATTGGCAAACCAGGCTCATTCAAAAATATTTGAATCATGAACCATGAATATAATTTAGTAGATATAAATATTTTTTTAAAGTATTTTTATAAATCAGCCTCAAACATGGCTTGATAACTAACATATAAAATATCATTCCAAAGTAATGTAAAAGTAAAAATAAAAATAGAATGTTCATTGTTTTTCAAAATGGAATTCAAGTTTCATTTTTTAACCATTTTGGAATGAGCTGTGTTTGCAAATAATACCCTCATAAATCGCTTATGATAAAACAATACCTCGTATCCCACAATATCGATAAAAATGAGAGTTTGATGTATTCAGTTTCACAATGAAAAACAAGATCTAGCATCACAATGGTTATGACCATTTTGTTTTCCAATTTGAAGTAATACAAATAATTGATTTTATTTTTAATTTATATACACAATATCTTTTATCCCATATAAATATATAAAATGTGATTATTGTACTAATGTTATTTATGATTGATAATAATAAAAATAATGATAAAATACAATAAAATACTAAATTTATCAGCTAAAAAAATGAAATTGATTTTGTTTTTGTTTTTTAAACAAATAAACGGATAAAATTTTCACTTACAATATAAATTCAGAACCAAATTGATAAAAAGAAACAAAATAATTGTTTCCAGCTGTATACATAATATATGTAATTTATAAAGTAAATGTTAAGTACATGAATATATTAACGAAATGACATGCAAAAAAGAACAGCGTTTTGAATATTAATATTTGCTGAAAAAACAATACATCATCGAATATAAAATAGGGTATACAATGCAAAAAATACAACATGGCAGCGAAACGTGATATTTTGAAAAACGGAACAAGATACTTCCTCACGCAGTAATTTAAGTCAAAAAGTAAGTTTATACGCCTTGTAAGTGTCAATATGGACAATGTGACATGGCAACACAAGGTTTTCAAAGGGTACGCACACATTTTTTCGCTATTGAGATCATGGCCCATGCTTTTTATGGCACATTCAAGTTTTTTCCAATGAAATATTATGATTATTAAATACCTGGTTGCACAGCTCTTGGCGGAGGTTTGTTAGCAATATATTTTGTGACTGCGAATGTTCGTTGTGAAATGAGCTGTTTTTTTTACATTATTCACGGCTAAGATTTTGAATCTATTTGAATTAAATGATTCGGTCGTGTAAAATGAAAATAAAAATCATTATACAAAAATTAGCACGTATCTATACGTTCTACATATCACAATCTCAGGAAGTTTCCTCACCAAGCTGTTTCTTTATTTATTTTAAGTATCAGTTATTTCGAATCATGGAATTTTAACTTTAGAAATAGATCGACAAGTAAGTTTGATAGGAAAAGCGAAAATGTGCCCAAGAAAAATTACCGCCCGCAATTCATCGCTGGTAATTTACCGTTATCATTAAATCTATGTCAGCTGCTTATAGACGCGTCAATTGATCGCAAAAACAATTTATAGCGAACAAATGATCGCTAGTCTATTTTATCGCCAGGCAATACTTACAATATATTATATATTTCTTTAATTAATATATTCGTCATTTTATCTAACGTAACCTATTGTGGTATTGTATATTATTTGATATCTGGTAATTAATTTAAAAGTGGATTGTTTACACATCGAACTATTATAATACACAATATACTTATTGAAATACATCTTTTTATTTCCGTACCGTTACCTAATAGTTCAAATAATTATACAAATATGCTAATCATTAGAGTGTCACTTTTTATTATTGACCAAAAATATGTCACATTGCTTCTAGACGGTAAAATATGTTAGAGATCATTATTTTGTAGGCTATAAAATATGTATGCAATCTTTTAACACGGCATCAAACTGCTGACGATTAATTGCTGGCAGTGAATCGCGGGTGGTAAATTTCCAAGACTCCTGCCAGGGTGTCCGAATGGTAGATGCACCTTGAATACGGTACAAATTCGGCTTCTTTGTCACTAGTCACTACCAATAAAGCTATTTTATAATATATCAACTTCACTGCAAAATTTATAATATACATATTTGTATGAGCACGATATTGAATTTCGAGGTATCAATTGAAAATTATGAATACAAAGCTGAGTGGGTTGATTATAAATAATGTAGATGACACAAAATAGCATAATTATTTTTGGTATCTATATAATTGGTTATACCATCTAGGTCATGCGATTAAGTAATTAAAGCTCTCGTAGAAAAAAATCACATTTAGATTATTATTAAATTCTTTCTTCTACTTTTCATATCGGAAGATATTACAAAAGGAAAGTATATTACATATATACAATCAATCAAGGTAAATGACACGACCTAACCCAATAGTATAGAGTATTTTTCTATGAGTGCGTTTTAGTCCGAATTTTATGCGTTGTCACATCAATTAACCCGAAACAATATGAAATGTCAAAATACGCATCTAATACTGATATTCAGCTTTCAAATTGCCTAATTATAATTTTAATTCAGTCTAAAAAAGAGCGCATATATACCTGAGTAAATATCTTTTTGCTTATACGCTGCATCATTCTTCCAAGACATTAAAAAAACGTGCAATGCTATTCCATACACAGAAAGGAAGTATTATAAAAATTAGGTAGAGCATTATAATTAGCGTCATAAATATGCCATATTTGGTGGACAGAAAAAGTTAGATAGATCAGCACGCCTTTAACCATTTCCTTTTTATGTTATATGCTAGCTATTAAATTGTAGAGATTACTGATGGTTAATCGATCTAAACCGTTCAATTTATTAAACTCTAACAACATAAATGCATTGTTTATAACATTAGTAGGTGTGGTCACTGAAATCTGATTTGTTGTTTTGTTGCTCAGCGATGTGTAAAATTGACTCCTTGTCAGATAATATGAAACATAAGATAATTTCTTACGACCATCACAGGGTGATTGCAATTGATTCATTTTAGTATAAATCATAAAAAAGATTTTGAATTTGAGGGCAGACGTCTACACAATATTGAACTAGATTTCATTAATGACTTGAATCACGCAGATACAACATTTAACTTTTCAGGCTTTTCAAATACCAATATATCGTCGGTTTACTCCCAGAAATCATTATGTGACAAAATGTTAATTGTGAGATAAAATACTTTCAAGTTTCAATTACATTTTATGAGTTATATGTATGTCTTTTGTCTTGTATAATCTGAAAGTTTCTAAAAAGTATCACAAATACCTATTATCTTAATTCCAGATAAGTTTTCAATACTTACGTTTGAAAGTTACCGCACTTAGTGACTTCTTTCAAGTAACAACAAATGCACTGATTGACTTTTTGGGTATTCAATTTAGTTGAAGAAATGTGTTTTTGGACATTATAACTTATTTACTGGGCAATGAATGCATGACAGAATACGTAATTCTAACATATAACACAGTTTTCACTGACAATCACTTAATAAGTTCTGGCAGTAAAGCGACAATATTTAAAGTGTATTAGTATTTAAAAAAGCGTAATATTTAAAAATACTCAATAATATTTGCAAATTGTTATTGTGGTTTCAAAACATTGCTTTTATATCTCTTTTAATTACTCTTATTATATGTAACTATGTATAATTGAAATAGAATATTCAGTGCTTTTTTTTAAATAAGTACAGGAACTCACTTCTTGTCGAGCATTTTACTAAAGCTTTTTTTTAACCATGTCCGTTCCCAATATGGATCTTATGGCTTCCTTATATAAGTATCTCAACATAAGTTTTTTATAAGGACTACTTGTTACTCAGTTGCTCAACCTCTCTTTTTTCGAAGAAAGTAACGATATAAGAATAGGATTAGTACAGGTCACAGGACTTATGGGTAAACTAGTCACTCTTGTTTTGTTTAGTTAATTTTATTATTGGAAGGCTGGGAGGATTCTAGATATCAGAAATATCCACCCCTTTGAACATAAATCTAATATGTAAGATCCGTCACGGTAGCCTCGTCTTCTTGACTATTCATCAATGTACATATGTGTATGGACCCGGTATTTTTTGTATTATGACAATAATAATGACATTGACATTATGACAATATGACAGTAGTGTTTCGATACCAGGTACATTACATTCAAAAGATACCTAAGATAGGGATAACAGCCATTTTTTTGTTTTTTTTTTCGAATATTGATTTGAAACATTAAAAATGTTAAGGAAAAGGTGCCAAAACGCCGTTCCAACACGTTACGCGTAAAAGAAGCACTTAGTTTATTTATAAACAATATAATATCATACAAATAAAGGATAAAACATTTGCAATGATAATAATCTTGCAAAACATTCTATAACAGCAGTCTTTATGAATTAATTATCCATAAATAAAGCTAAAAGCAGTGAAATTTCTACTATTCATTTTAAGCCCAATGTAATATAACAATTTCAAACATGGTTTCTGTCACTTTGATTTGACACGAAATACCTGAAATGCTAATATACGTAATACGGACGCTACTAACGTAACATATCGACTGTGAAAAGAAAAAAGGACGTAACCCACACATAGCAAATTTTACAGGAGGCACGAAAAACGTGTTTTGATGTTTTTGGGCCATATGCAAATTATGGATTATACACACTATTGAAGTGTACGGAGAATTCTAAACTGGTGTTTAATTGACATAATCTAATATTAATTAAAGAGATTGTCTAGGAAAAACCTTTATTTCAGTATTTTTTCTTGGTTTTAATTTTTTACAATGTCATTTTTTCAATATTAAAAGCTAAATTTAGATACTAATTCGGCATTTGCAGCTTACATCCTTTTGATAAAACGTGTATCAAACTTCATTCATTGTGATTATCGAGAAAAAAAACGTTACGTTCTTTTTCCTTTCCACAGTCGATATAAAAGCTTGTAACTTTAAAACATGCTTAATTGATAGAAATGGTTATACCAATATTCTTGACGATATAATTAGATATATTTTTAGCATTAATTAAAGTCACCTGTGTGGTCGAGTGGTCAACGCTGTTGGCTTCGGCTACGGAGGACCCAAGCACATACACAATAACAAGCAGTTCTCGTAGAAACACTTCTGTTGAGATAAACTCCATTAGGAGTCCATATGCTCCACATTGGGAGCGGACATGGTTTAAAAAATAAAAAATTAAAGTAGGTATGTAAGAAGCATTTAGTATGACGTGTTACTGATATAAAACAGCAATGATTTTTTTCTGTTTTCGATCGTTGAACCACTTTTTATATAGTTAATATAACCACAATGATATTTCTTTAACATTCGCTGAGTAAGTATTATTATGGTACATATTTTACACGCACTTTGAGAATATGTAGTTAAGCTTAGTTTTGGTTAACCAAAGTTATTTTTCTACTTTGAGTGTTAACCATAGATTGACAACGTTTTTACTAACATTTATTTGCAATTAATGTATTATTACTAATACGTCTTTAATACTATAATTAGTAAGCTTCGCCCATCTGCCAAAAATTCTGTTTGGTTATGTTTGACAACTAAAAATTACAACATCTTTCAATAAGATCATTTTTTTAATCGAGTTTTTTAAAAGAAACTAAACTTAGTTGTTCCTGATGGCCGATAATACAGTCTCTTACAGTTCTAGACAAGAACTGTTATATAAGACGTAGCAACGTATTTTATTTAATTTAATGTCACTTTATTATGTTTAATAATTTGGTCCGGCCCTTGACTCGGAGACAAAATGATAATTTGCCCCCAGACCTAGGAAAGGTTGCCCATGCCTGGTTTAGACGAAATGTACAAGTGACACCAAAATATCTTTAAAAAATATAAAAAAAATATTCTCTCCTGTATGTACCTTTACGTGTGTAATTTGAAATGACTGCTGAAAGCTGAAATGTCTGCACACTTTCTTTGTAGTATAATACAATATGTAAATGTCTAATCTTATGTTTATGAAATTATTAGGGCTGTGGAGTCGTGTAAAAAAAAGACGACTCCGACTACGAGGAAAATTTTTCAATAATTTCATTTTAGCTTATATATGTATTCGATCAGATCATCTTTATTCAGCCAAGCATGCAATGTCAACACTTTGGACTATTTTGTTTGAATACACAAAATTAAATATATTTTTCAATTTTTTTTCGATACGCTCATTTTTCACGACTCCGACTTCACATCCCTGGAAATAATGCATGAACAAATCACATTCACAGCCTGGCCACGTTTTTATTGATATTAAGTTGATGCTCGCGTACTAACGTTAAAGAATCTTTGTACGAATATGTTATGGTTAACCATACGATCTAAAATTGTTAATATATTAACATTATAATATATGGGTACATACATATTTCTTTACAATGATGAGAAGTGTTGGTCTTGTGGTTGAATTATACTTAATTCAAACCTAATTGCATCAAAAATTGTAGTTTAGTATATGTTTTTATTATCAAATGCAGTGTTTCTCAACCTTTTTGGGAGCGTGACCCCTTTTGAGTGTCTTTATTTTTCTGTGGCCCTCATACCTTTTTTTTGAAATCCCCGATTTGGTATACTTTTTCCCAGAATATCTCCGAAAGACCTTTTTTTTTTAGCTCACCGAGGAATTTGAAATCCTCAATTTGCTCAAAATTACCCGTGGTCCCCCCTGAACTGTGTTGTGGCTCCCACAGAGATTTATTTAATGTATTTTACGTCGTCCTTTCTGAATCGGGGTTCACGTGACCTCATCGGGGGCACAGAGAAAATATCGCTTCAGCGAAACCACAGGAGACTTTTGGGAGGCCGCGGTTACCCTAAAAAGCAATTCAAGTTTTTGAGCATTGTGCAGAAAACGTAAATTTTCAAAGTGATAGATCTAAAAAAAGGTCTTCGTGTCGGGAATCAATCAATTCGTCCCAGATACCGAAAAAAATGTGAAACCAGAAATGCCGGGGTATGTTTTCCAAACAAGTTTTGAGGAATTTCACTTCGGCACATATCTGAAAACAATTTGAAAAAAAAGTGACTCAAAAGAGGGCCACTTTTACTATTAGGGACTATGAGGGACTATTTTTACAGCTCTACAAAGTGCGTTCAATTGGAGTGTGGAGTAATCAGAAGTTTTCCGATTGTCGAAGCTTATTTTATTATCTCTTCCTAAGCTAACAGCAAGTCTGTTAATGCACTGATTGTTTGCCAATTAATCTTTTTCAAGGAATGTTGGGAACCTCAAAATTTTAGTAACGTCAATGAGTAGTATTCAATGTTTACTTGTAGAAATAGTACTTAATAAATATGTTGATAATCTTAAATTTGGACACGTGGAGTCGCTCACCGTATTAATTTATGGCCGTGAAATAACACTTCGGCTGCATTAGCGCATAAAAGGGCATAGTCATGTCTTGACTGTATCGCACACCGGAAGTCGATAACCAATCTGAGGTGTTCCCCAGCGTGACGCCAACCCATCCTCTTCCGGTTAACGCGAAGCTTTATTGTAGTATTGTTCCAACGCTCAATTGATGCGATGATCATACGTGAAAAAATATTAAAATAAATTGTCATACGTAGTACGTACCATAATGCATAATTTCATACGCAGTCAAAATTTCAATCTAAATTATCTACGGTGATGACCCCTACAACTGCTGGTTAAATTAAAAATAATAAATAAATAATCGTTTGGTCAGCTTTTGACGAGAAGTCTTGACCATAATCAGTACCTCACGAATAATTTAAATGTTGAGTAAATGTTAGTGTTAATAAATTTTAGTGATGTGAACTTCCAGAAAATATTCCTGCCAACCGTTAAAAAGGTAAAAAAATAATAAATAATATTCCTCTCTACTGCGAACAAACGAGTTTCTTTAGAATCACAATATTTGAATTCCTCGTTGAGCTGATTATCTCAAAGTAAATATTATTAGCTGTAGATGTTTTAAAAAACTGTTGGTTTTTCAAGTTTAATTAATTAAAATAACTAGGCCCATACAATGAATCTACAAAAACCTAGTGTAATTAAAACGGTGCTGTACTTATCTCAAATTTCAAATACAATTACTAATACTTGATTTTTATATATACATCAATACTTATTTCTTTTTCAATAAAACAATACAAAGAGTTATCATTTATTTTAAAGAATTATTTCTATTTAAAATTGAAATGTTGGGAGAAACCTTCATGTAGTTAGTTGCATATCTAATATACAGTCCTCACATATTAAATGAACAGCTTCAGTTAGTGTCAAACAATAATTAAACAAATAAGCATTTAGTTGTATGTTTGGTAGCACATTCAAATGCTCTTTTATCGAATTTATTTTATTATATTTTTCCTATATAAATTTTAAAATATCAAGATAGTATTAATCAGTGATCTACAGATATCGTTTATAATTTTATACAATTTATTATCATCTTTAATTATTAATTTTTTACTAGGAATTCCTAATTTAGAGATGGTAGTGTTAAATTCATATCATATAATATAGGATTTACGAAAGTTTGCGACAAGAAAAATATATTTAGGTTAATAAAACTACGTTGATTAATTAATCAAATAATAATTATTGTACAGTTGTGCTTTGTTGAAAAAAATACTGACCGGTAAGAATTATTTTACAGCCACAAGCGTATTTGTGAAGTTTGCACAGATATAACCGTAAAATACAAGATATTATAATTATGTGCAATAATGGGTTATAACAATTATTTTTCATTTCATACGTTTATCTCCGGCAATAGGTTAATGGCAGCAATTATCTATTCAGGCAATCACGCGAGATTCAAATCAAAATAGTTGCCTTTTATGTTCAATACGAATGTTTGTAATATAGATAACAATGTCGATATTTCTCCCTCTGTGATTCATCACAGCCAAGTAATGCAATGTTACTAATGATCTGTGAAGCTACTGCCTCATCCGTTCGAAGTACTCACCCAATTCAAATGTTGCACCATAGCTAATACTATTGATATAAAATATGTCTTGTCGAGACACCGCACATTGGAAATATGACAACCTCATTATTACAAAACTATACGTTGTGGACTTTATAATAGTTTCTTAATATATTTTGCCAACGTCTTGACAATTGATATTACGTATTTTGCTTATATAATATTATGTCACATTCATACTGCATCTTGATGTATCTGGTAAAAAAACATTTGTTCTGGAACATCCTCGACGCCTCTGCATTTGCTTTTTATCATTTTTGTCAATATGTTGTGTATATTCCCCAAATTGTAAATACGTGATAGCTTCGTTTCAGCACAATCAAAATTCTCATATCGAATCTTTAATCTGTATATATTCTAAAAACAAACATCTCTATTATCTCGATAGAAAGACAAATCTCATTATAATCAGAGTTTAGTAAACAATTTTGACGTGAATACGTCTTTAAAGTTGCTTCCCTATGGAGACAATCCAAAAAAAACGAATGATAACAAAATCGGGGGATACAGTTTGGTATTGTAGCTTTATATCTATCATCGCTATCCAAAATTCAATTGCACCAATGGATAGCTAAAGAATCAAAGAATTTATTGCGCTATGTAAGGACTGTGATACATCCTGCTGGGCGGAGGAAGAAGCGTCGCCATTTTTAGGTGATTTTTCTGCGTATCAAGATTTATATTTACTATAACTTTTGACTCGGAGAAGTAACGACGTTCGTTTGAATTTCAATCGTTAGCTCTTGACAAAATCTATCGATTAAAGATAGAACATTAGTGTAATATTGCGACGTTGACTTTAATTAGGTGTTAAAATATAAAAAAAATATATCAAAAATATATAATGTCGGGCTATAGTGTCAAAAAGCCGATTTGAAATACAGAGATCGTATACGGTTGGAAAGGGTTTCTCAAAAGCAATCGAATGGTACCATTAAAACACCATATGACCGAGTCAAGCAGTGCTGGGAACGTAAAAATAGGGCGTAATATCATCTATTACGAGACGTATTCACGTAAAGCACACGGCCGTGTCCATGACACAGCCACACCCCATTTTTTTAGAATCAATAAATAAGTCACCTCTCAAAAACACCAAAAGTTTTAAATATAGACAATGTTATAATATAATAATTAATATAGACAAAAAATTACAAAATAAATAATATATTGAGTAAAAATACGTGATAGCGTATATTGATAGAGTGAAATATCATAATAATTGAAGGTTACGAAATCATAGAACGAATAATGGATTGCTGACGGCTGGTGACTGTGAAATTGACAGCTGGTGGGTTAAAGCTTTTCTTCCCAAAAGTTTTTAGTTCGTTCCTCGATTGCGTACAAAGATATCTCATGTAACATAACGTAATTAACCAAGAAATTCTATACTCTTTTTATAGAAATAGCATTTTTTTTAGTGACTGAAAATGTGTTACATAAGTTGGACGATCAAATAACTTGAATGATCAGATAATAGAACTAAGAGTATTGTTCAATTCAGAATTTGAATTTGATTCTAAGTAAATTCATTGGCTTTTGTTTTTCTGTTCGAATTTAGAACTGATTCAAATCTTGAAGTAATTGACTCGTTGAAAATTTATTTAATACCATACCCCTTGTTATTTTTTTAAACATAATTGTGTGATATGTTAACACTGTTTTTCATCAATTGATAAAGTGAAATTAAATAACAAAACTGCTCGTAGACCTTGTGCTTGCACATTGCATCTTGAAACATAAAGGCTAGGATTACAATGGAATAATAATTATCCTTGATCGCGCGTTTGTTTGACATTCGACTAACGTCATTCTTTTTAAAAGGGCATTAAAATCATGTTTACACCTAAAACAAAATATATTAGCAGGGGTAAGTATTTAACACGAGAACTGATCATATTTTTTTAACTATCATTTATCTTGCTATATCGTATAAAATACTTTAACCAACAAAGATAGAGGCACTACGCAAAATTGATCCAGGCTTACATTTATATTTAAAATAAAATTCCTGTAAATTGCACGAGTAGTATTATAAAATCTAGAAACCGTCAATTGATAATAATCGTTAGACTGATTAATTGATTACTCGAATATCCCAACGCATAGACATACATCCGTATAGTTTACATAAATCAGCAAAATAAAAGTTTATTAAAAACAAATGAGATTATTGCCTCAAAAATTCAATCCGCAGATCAAGCTGCTTTTGACCAATCCTTTACCAATATAGTATTGAGTATCATTTCTCAAAAAATGAGATTTGGTGCCTTGGACAAATAAATCTATAGATTACTTCATTTTGGACATAATATTGATCATGCTTTATGGTGTAATGTGTTTAATACGAACACCCGGCTGCGATTATCGGCAATGAATATAGGTTATCTGGTACATATATATAAAATAATATCATCTCTTGATAAACTCTAAGATAAGATTAAATTGTTCCATACTGTTACCAAATTAAATCACCAGATATTAGACAATAATGAAACATTCTATAAAGTAGAAATATGGTTCGAAATCAATTTAGCAGACAATTAAGATGGAGACTTTGGTGCAGGGACAGGTTCTCCACCCCCTAAAATCTAGATCCTCAAACGAGTCCGCTGGTAACTGAATGCTAGTCTATGATTGAATGCTAGATAGTTCGATGTTGTTTTCATTTGTTCATAAAGCATTATATGAGAGCTAAACATATCAAGATGCGAAGTATTATTTTTTTGTGGAAACTATTTATTCAAAAAGAGATAATTTGTTTTAAGTTTAATGCTGAATAATATATTTTGCGTGCATTGTATTTTTTTTAGTAGAAAGGATTTTTGAAGAAGGAAGTGCTTATGAACCAAAAAAATTGTTTGCGTGTAGCAACAACGTCAATCGTTATCAACATTGATGCACTTAGTTCTGACAAACAAAATCAGACGTCTCACTAAAATTTATTATGTTTTGTTCATTTTTTATTATTATTCTTTGTATTGCCTAACTTTTATCTAATAAAGATGTTTGATTCTCATTTTTGTTATATCATCTTAAAAAAATAATATATTTCTTATTTGCTTTGAATAATAAAAGAAATTTCAGAAAAAACGGCCCGGCTACTGAAAAGGTTGGCCACCCATGCTCTAAACTTATATATGTTGTACAGATGATGCCCTTTAAGTGTGCCGATACTCTTAAATGACTAAGCCTCTAGTGATCCGCAAGTTCCAAAGTCGATTCCCAGTTTTGGTGTGATTGGTATGTACATAATATGTACGTTACGATGACATATTAAATTTTATTATAATTTTAATTTAAATATCAATTCCTGATATTTGATGGAAATACGGGTTCGTGGTATTTGTAAGGTGAGTAGACTGGGTGTTATATGTAATTCAATGAAGCCATTAGATAGTGATTAACAATAGTAATTCAGGCACAAACTATAACTAAACAACTATTAGCATGTAATTGCAGGCTACTGTGCTCTAAAATTGGCAGCTGTTGTAGTCATATCTCGTAATCCCAATGAGAGCTGTAGCGAGCAACTGGCATTATGTATTATAATATTAAACATCTATCGGTTACGATTCTCGCTGCCGCGTGATCTTTTTGGATACATGGTATACCTGTAAATATTCATAATATTTTTATAGATGCATGTATATTTAAAATATATATATATATAATAACGTCGCTTCGTGCGGAGAATTTGCTGTCTGGTTAATGTGTGTAGTATTTAATTCAACTAAAATCCATTGAAACGGATGTTACATGATGTGATGCTATTATAACAGTAAAAAATAAATTCACTCAGTGAACGCACGAAACAAAATTATTTTTTGTTTGAAATAGTTAAACTTACACAATTAATGCATCCACTTTTAAAAAATACCAACATTTATTCGTATAAATTTTCCAACGAACCATTCAACATAATATAAGATTCTTAAATTATCTTTGAAAAACTAATCATTATGGAGTAGTTAGGTGATCTTACTATCGGCAGTTTGTTCATTATAATTTATACCAAAAGATGTAACTCAATGGTGATATAATTATTGAAATTCAATATTATTATATCATGGACAATTTAATTTCTAATAATATAATATTGAAAGCATAGCTTTCGTTATTTAATATTCTTAATTATATGATGCATAGGGATATCGATTCGTCATCGGGATCAGAGTGAAAACTTGTTTCTTCACCGTTACGATTATTTTTATTCCGAAGCAAGTCATTCAGGGCAGAGTGGGCTGAAGTTGAGGTAGATGCCTTTTCAATCTACGTCATAAGTGAGTATATATAATATTATAACCAGCGGATTTGAAATGCAAGTCTTCCCACACAAAGACATGGCGTCCGATGCACCCGGCACACAATCAGTGCATATAATTATTATGATTAATATACACATCTGCGAGAGATTTTTGGGTAGTCCATTGTTCCTTACAATAAAAGAAAACAAACAAAAAAATATTGTTATTATTATGTTGGTATCGCCATTGTGTTTACATTTCACTGTCAAATTCAATTTAAATTTAGAACAATGCTTAAATTTGTAACAAATAAATATGACGTTTGATAGAAATAAAAACAATACCGTCACACCGTGGCATTATTCTCCCGTTTGTTGTTTCAACTGTAAAAAATGAAAGGCAAAATTATTCCGCCATTTTCGTTCACTAGCCAATGCAATGTTGAGTATATTACGTAAATAATTTGTAATAGATAGTTACTGTATATGCAGCATCATCGGCGATCTTTGTTTTTTGTATTACTTGTATTGTGTAAGATTGTATGTAAGTAACAGCTGCAATGCGAACCAATCTATCAACAAAAAAAAGCTATAGAATATTTTTTTTATTAACCAGATAGGGAGGTGTCTTCTTCTCATTTGAAGGATGAAAAAGCGTAAATTTATGTTTGGAAAATCCACCGTGCAATACAGTTTAATTCTTAATGACTCTTCAATTAAAATACTGTAAAAAATCAATTGTTATTTAAGTAGGCATTTTTTTAATTTACCAGGAAAACATGTCTAGTAAAGTAGGTATATATATATTTTTAAATCCTTTGTTCTGTGACTAATGAATTTGAAATTAATTTAAATGCCTTTATTATTTTATAGTATATATTGCATTTAGAATTTTTCATGCGTTGAGTTCAACGTCCATTTGATAGATGCCTTCTCAATTCTAAATACGTTGTATGTACAGTACTTGCATTCATATTTATGATAATTTAGATTTTTAGTTTTTTCTATAAAAGTAGTTAGCAGGACTAAATATTGATTGATGTTTTTTTTTCAACAGAAGACAATATAAGTTGTTAAATCAGCAAACGCTTAATCTAATTCTAAAATAATTTATAATCCTTTCACTGTTTCAGGATTAGCGAACACCGAATCTTTAACAGAAGTATTCAAACGTTCTAATTGAATACATAAACGTTAAAAAACAGGGCTGTGAAGTCATTAAAAATATTTTGACTCCGACACTGACCCGCAATCTGTTAACAGTCTCCTACGATTAAAAATAATTATGTATACAAAAAGGTCAGTTTTAACACTCATTGACAAAAAGTTGGTTGTTGATTCTCCCACCACCACCGTGCTTCCATAACACTATATCAATAATGGAAATAAACTAATTCACTCTTCATATTTTCGGCCCGAAACAGCTGCAGGGGACCTATCTATTATATTAACAAAGCACTATTGTTTTTAGCCGAGGCGATAGTTTAATCTACTCCGAATTGAATCTAAAGAGAAAAAAATGGTACGTAAGAAAAGAAAGCGGAGAAGCTCGGATTTTTACTAATTAACTCTTCCAAAATAGCACGTCTCCGACTCCACGGCCCTTTGATTTAAAGTTATAACAACATAAGGGGAGAACAGATACAAACTTTACGAGACGACTTTGACGGTCATTTCACCTATTAAACTTGTTCGAGCCTGAGAATCTTGGATATATGTAAATGACTTTTTATTGAATAAAATAAAATTCTTTCGTGAACCATTTTTATCTTGCTAAAAAAATATAAATAATTTCATTTAATTATGTATGATATCGTGTAGTATTAGTATTAAAAAATATATTTATTGGTACCTATTTGACAATCATTTACAACTGCAACAATATTTGGTAAGACCTTGGAGTCGTATTCTTTTTTTTAGATAAAATAATTATTTTCACAATTCATTATAGAAGAATTAATATGAACCATGTTACATCCATAACTCTCCCGAGAAAAAAGAGATTAATAAACTGTATTAATTATTAGATTTACATGAAATGGCTTTAATTTAGTGAAAACATTAAAGCAATAATTTCTTCAAAAATTAAATACTCATTTATATCAATTTCACGTTTATTTTTCATGATCAGGACCGCTTTTGCTCATGGCGAGCATTTAAATCGGCCCTAATCATTTAAAATAAAAGTGTAATTAGTATTTTTTTTAAAGTAATGTCTTTCACGAAGTATTGACAGTAAACACCCTATACCTGAGCAATAATTTCTCTAAAATTAGTCGTTGATATTCTATCAAGACTAAACCAAAGTTTGTATCAATATTCGAATATATGTATGTACACCAAACTCATACTGACTAAGAAACTTACTTTTTTATTGAAACCATTACGCGTTTTTAATATTTAATGAATCTGAAAATCTTATTTTGTAATACAATAGACAAGGTGATATAAAATATTGGTTGGTCATTTTAGCATAGTCTCTATGTATATATTATAAGGCAAGCTTTCAAGAGAATGTTGTATAAAGATATTTAGATACTAACTTACCAGATAGGTAGTCATATTATGAGTCAGTCGGCCTCCACAAATCCAATGGTAGGTACTTCACAGGTGCAATGCAGGATTTTGCGGTCGAGCTATGTATGCACGTATCAAACTTGTCTTTATCCTTCACTTTAGCAGTAAACTGATGTAAATGTCTGTGTATTCCTTTGCTGCGTTGTAATTGAGGCTAGACACTAGAGGTCTGCACGGGCCAAAATTTTACAAAACTACCCGGTCCGAGCCCGAAAAACTCACGCCCGACCCGGCCCGGGCCCGAGTCTAATGCCGCACTTGTTACCCGAACCCGACCCGAAGCACCGAGAAATTTGAAATCCTCGATTTGGTATACTTTTTCCCCAGATTATCTCCGAAAGTCCTTTTTTTTTTTTTTTAGCTCACCGAGGAATTTGAAATCCTCGATTTGGTATACTTTTTCCCCAGATTATCTCCGAAAGTCCTTTTTTTTTTTTTTAGCTCACCGAGGAATTTGAAATCCTCGATTTGGTATACTTTTTCCCCAGATTATCTCCGAAAGTCCTTTTTTTTTTTTTTTAGCTCACCGAGGAATTTGAAATCCTCGATTTGGTATACTTTTTCCCCAGATTATCTCCGAAAGTCCTTTTTTTTTTTTTTTAGCTCACCGAGGAATTTGAAATCCTCAATTTGGTATATTTTTCCCAACATTATATCCCAAATTCCAAAGCCCGGCCCGGCCCGAGCCGTGTAAGTCGGGTAAGAGCCCGTGGGCCAGGCCCGGGCCCGTGCAGACCTCTAGTAGACACCAATCTCCAAGTTTCGACTTGTCATTCTTCGAAAGATAAATGTAAAAAACCAACATCCAACGATTCGAAATTTTACTGAATACAACAAAAAATCTGATTCCTTAATTATAATTGAGTTGTATACTATCAAAAGTGGCAATATTCAACATTTTTACCTTAACTTATGAGAGTCTTGTGCGTTTTTGAATTTTTAAAATAATTATGCTCAAGAGTACATTTACGTTTTATGTATGCCTGTAGGTATGTTGATTTACAAACAAAAAAGTTTCGATTTATCATGCTTTGCAAGATGAATATAAAAGTCAACAGTCTTGTTATCTATTTTTTCATAATACAGCAAAAATCCTGTAAATAACAGAATGGGAAATTAATTATCCTATGAAAAAAAAAAGCACATTTTTTTCGATCACATTTGAACTGTCTATAAAAAATATGTAAAAACTGCCAGGCTATTCTTGAATTTATTAGGATCTAGGACCTAGGCACTAATTAATGGAGGTCCCTAATACTCAACATGGTGTTTTTTACGGTTGGTGTGGTTAACTTAAATGTTATACTTGCTGCTATGTCCACTGTTGTTATATTCGTAAAGTAAATCCAGGTAATTGAACATCTGAATAATCCAGGGCTGTGGAATCGTGTAAAAAAAAGACGACTCCGACTCCGACTCCAGCTTTAAAATAATAAACGACTCCGACTTTTCATTTTAACTTATATATATGTGGTATACATATATAGATCATCGGTAGTCAGGAAAGCATGAAATCCCAACACTGTACTATTTTGTTCATTAAAAATAATTTTCAAAAAAAATTCGAGCCGCTCATTTTTCACGACTCCGACTCCGGTCAAAATACCGCGACTCCGACTCCACAGCCCTGGAATAATCTATGTAGGTCCGGATAATTAACATTTTTATTTACCTAATACCAAAATTTCGTATGCTTGAACTACATACATAAAAGAAAAAAATGATAATTTGTTGAATCACTCTCATTTCTCGTATCGTCCTAGGAAAAAAATGTGATACTTTGAGAAATGTTCTTTGATTTTCTTATTTTTTTTTTTAGAAATCTTATTTTTTAAACCAATATGAAAACCCTTCAATCAACTCCTGTCACCGCTGTATAGATATTTTTACAACGTTCAAAGATGTACATATATTGTATGCCCTACTTCCAAAACCCCAGAGATAATCGAGCCCTTTCAAAGTAAACGAAAATAGTGACGCGGCGATATTGTTGTCAAAAAAGGTATATTACGGAAAGATTTTTAGAGAAAGTTTCTCCGAAAAGCTTTGTTAGACCGATGTTTGTTGTTGGTAAGTATTATTCGTTCGAGAGATCAGCGAGCAATGATTCAGTTCAATAGTCACGACCTGAATGATCGACCACTTTATCGGATATTAGTTGCACATCACTAATCATACTGTGACACGAAATCTAGCCTTTGGAGATGTCAGCCGGTCATCCGTGTAAAAAATCAATGCGGTATTTTGGGGATTATTATAAAACATAGTTCAATACTTTTGCCCTATTGTTAGCGGTCTTTAACAGTTCTTCGACACGGTTTATGATTGTGGTTATTTTGATACAGTTAGCATACGATTATTTATTAATATTTCTGCATATCGGTCGGGTGTAAAAAATACAGAAATATTTTACTCGTATAATTTATATAATATTCTGTAACATATTTAAATCACCGACACTAAACTTATTAATCAGGCAACGCAATTTCGAACGTGCAATTCTTAACAAGTGATAAATATATTATGAATACATATAGTGTATTATAATAAATAGTGTAATGTAAAAGTTTTTGATGGTACATTGATCACAATTTGTATATACAAGTTGGCATATTGTTAATTATAATACAACAGGGATAAATAATGTGAAACATGTGCGATGCAAAGTTTTTTGGCATGTCTTTTTTTGCTCACTTTTTTCCATAGTTACACATCACATATATTATACATTAAAAAAACTCTGGTTTACAAAAATATGTTCTATATATAATAAATACAATGGAACCTCGATTCTACGTTTTTCAAGGGACCGTAATAAATCAACGAATAATGCGGGAAATCTTCAAATAATACCAAAAAATGTTTAATTTTCAAAAAACTTATTTATGTAACTAAATGCGATGTAAAACTATTTGAGCGAAAAAAAATATTCTACAAAAACGGTCAATCGGGATAATAATTGGGACGGGACGATAATATTATTTAGATGATAGATCGAGGAAATCAGTAAATCGGGGAATGATAAACGTGTAATTATTAAACATTGTTAAGAGTAAAAAATAAACGATCCATGCAAAAAAACGAAGATAGCGAGATCGGTAGATCGGGGTTCCACTGAAAAAAACGCGAAACGAAATGCGAGGCAAAACTATTTATGAAAAATATTCAACGAAAATGGTCAATCGGGATAATATTCGTGACGGGATCAAAGTATTTAAACGGTAGATCGAGGAAAACGGTAAATCGGGGAACGATTACTGCGGGATTCTTTCACATTGTTCTTATGGGTGTTTGACCGGGACTATGACAAATAAACGATTCATGCGAGAACGGTAAATCGGGGTTCCACTATAATTAGTTACAAATATAGCTTTAATGAGAGTTTTGTGCCAATACATATTGCCATCACCAAAGGGGGAGTGGAGTTTTGACGATCATAGTCGCCTCCAAGAAGTATCTTCACTTGGTCTGACGCAGTCTGAATATATATAATCGACTTATATATAACCGACAGTATTTAAATAATTTGACGGTCATTATTTTATATGTTATAGTTTTCCTCCACATTTTGAAGCCTTCTCTGTTTAGATGTCGAAATGAATCAGTTTGAGAGTCAATAAGAATGTAACTTAAGACAGCTTATGTGTCTGAACATTATTTGTGTTTTGGCAGTTTCAAAAATAACAGCTACTTAAGCAATTATCAATACATAATTGAACTTCTTATAAATAGAATATGCAAACTGAATGTACTTGTCATTCATTACCTGTCAATTATAATTTTGTTCAATTATCCTGAGTGTTTGTTTTTTGAACTACATATGTACCTTCATCCAGGGCCGGTGCCACTATACAGGCAGGCAAACAGGCCATCAGAGGGCGCATAAGTGGAGTATTAAAACTATTTTTATGTACTCTAATAATAATAAATAATAGTACATTTTATTTTATTTTGATGCTTGTATTAATCGTTCGTTGTAATTATGTATCGTATTCTATATGATTCGAAAAAGAGATGTTAAGCGACTGAGTAACAAACAATTCACGTAGAAAAGCTTCTGTTGAGATACCTCCAATAGGAGGCCATATTCTCCACATTGGGAGTAGATATACACATATAAAAAGAAATCTAATGATCGTGAATTGTCTGTCCTTGTTTCATTATTTCGAAAATAAATGGAAGATTTGTTAAATAGGGGGCGAGCCAATAATCGTTGCCTAGGGCGCCAAATAATCTCGCACTGGCACTGCTTTCATCCTAAATTAGTAGAAATGCCGCATCTTTTGAAAAAAATAAAATATAACAGTAAAAACGGATTCATTAAATCAATTCTTTATCAAATAATTTTATTATTATTGTTTTATTGTGTTATTTGTATAAATGATATTCAGTGGCGGTTCTAGGTACTGGGCTAGGTGGGCTAAGCCCGACCTGCATTTTTCACCCAAAACATTAGATGGCTGAATAAAAATGAACAGCAATACGGCCGCTGAACAAAATAAATACATTTATAAGCGTAACTAACCTTTCCCAAATGAATATAATATCTTTGTTTTAATTTTCCTCTGTCAATATAAGACAATGTTACGTCTACCTACAATCATATTCTCGATTGTGTTTTGTATTACAATTTTAAACTGAGCCGGCATAAAAAAACAATAACCCTATAAATACTTCACAGGGAACAGGAACGTTACGTCACTGGCAACACCACTCAAGGGCTAGCGATATTAAGCCCGCAACCACAGACAATATTTTATTACACTGGGGCGCAATCAAGCACGATTAGATTTTTTTTGTATTTGTATGTACGGAAACGTCATCAATCATAAAGGATTGTGTTTCAATCTGTCAAGCTTCTGTTGATCGTTGGGGGCTGATCTGATTCAGCCCATTACGCATACTTATGCATTGAAACACAACACCAATATCGTTGTATTGTATGAAAGTGACAGGTATTGACTTTCAGTGACAGCAAGTGACAGTTCTATACTGCTTTTAGTAGGTACTTGTTATTTCACTTTGAAAGAGATGAATTTAAGGATTCCGTGTTATTATTCTATTATTTCTTAGTTACATTAGCATTGATTTTATTATATAAAAATTTATGCATTGCAGTAGTGTCGTAATATTTGTTAATTTACTTGTAGATTAATGTATAAGGTGAAGTGGAAATATGCTTTTCTCTAGCCCACCCAAGATTTCAGGTCAGGAACCGCCACTGATGATATCTTCCAATTACATGCAATTTTATTTCACGCTTGTCAAGTAGTTGTAGGATAAATCAGTAAGCAGTGAAAATGTTCTGTAACCAATGCCGAGCGTCTGGATGACGGCGTAATCATTACCACCCACTGAACTTTTAAGTGCCTATAAAAATAATTGGACTACTAAAGCTCTTTTCTAATTGAATTAACCTTGTTAATTTATAAGGTTACAGTGCAGCGAGATGTATAATTCAATGTGAAATGCGTAACTTGAAATGAGAATTGAAAAATAGTGAACTCTATCAGCCTGCCGGGATTAATAATAATAATAATGTGCATATTATTTACGATTTTAAGATATTTTTTAATGCTTGTATTTATCAGAACACTAGTCAAACCAAGTTTTTAGACAATATGTATTCATAGATATTCAGTATACATATTCAATGATCAGTATTTGTTGATAATAGCCCGTATTTATATTATTGATCCGTATTTTAACCTCAATTAAACAAACAAACTCAACCTAATCACGGCTCTTGAACAAATTTACAAAAAAAGCTGATCTTTCTATGTTAATACTAGTCATTTATTAGCACTCGCTTAGTAAAATACTGACAATTAAAATATTTAAGTTCTTACCAATCAACAAAAAAAATCTTTTCCATGACCACTCCAAAAGCGGAGCATGTGGATTCCTAATGGAGATTATCACTAGAGAAGTTTACAACAAACATTACTTATTGCTCAGTTACTTAACTTATTTTTTTCGAAAAGAAAAGATTGGGCTATAGGTAGGATAGGATAGGGTTCATTCAGGACAAGTATTTTGCCAGTGGCCGCCTCTGCATGCTGTTTTTAAGGTCGCACTAGTTGAAAGATATTTTCAGATGTTACAGACATCCATGTCAATCAATTAATACAAATCTCTGTTCACTTTTAGGGTGTTCACTGTCAATACTTGGTGGAAAAGCATTATATTAGTAAAAATACAATATTCCTTTGTACTTAAGTCATTAAAAGTTTTACATTAAAAGTGATTCTAAACATTTTAATTTTGTGTTATTTTAGAATCACTTTTAATGTAATTGGTAATTTCTTTTCAATGCCAATTGTTGTTTATAACTGTTCATTTTTGTATAAATAGCATTGTTAAATTATATTTCTTATCAGTTGACGATGCTCGTAATGAGCGAAACCGGTCCTGACATATTAAATAAAGTGGAATGAAGTACAAAGGAATATTGTGTTTTTACTAACAAATCTCTGTATTGGGATTGGAGTTACAGAACACCATAGCTAAAGCTAAGGATGTTTACCACTAAGCTAAAGACCCGGCGAGACCACACATATAATGCATGTTTTATAATATTTTATTGTTGAAAATTCACAGCCTTTTATATTGCGATTTTTTTATTTATTCCTTACCACTGAGCGTATTGCCAAGAAATTCCGTATCTATAATATTTTTATTATACAAGAAGAATTAATATCAATTCAATATTAAGATTTTTTTGTTTGATTGCTATTTTCGGATAAATGTTCATATGAGATTAAACAATCACTTTCATGCTCACAGTATACAAAATATAATATCTTTATTTGGTTGTCATTTTTTCAAATTCTAGACCAAATTTACCATTGTTCTGGATACGAATTAAATGTATATAAGTCATGTATCAATTGAATTCATTTCAATTCTTAAAAAAAATATACACAAGATAATACGTATTCAAAAAATATTTATAAAATTATCATATTAAGTTTCTTGAATGTGACCTTTTAATATTTCAGATAAATGATTTCTGCCGTTTAACATGAAAAAGTTAAGCAACCTGAAGACACGTATTCTCCATGGATAAAAGTCTAATTGGTACCTATCATATAAATATTAGCAGAAAATGACAATTTGATATGTGAACACGAAAATACTTATTTTCGCACTGTTTGCGATATTTAGTGTCGTATGCTTAATTTTAAACTTTTCACACAAAAAGCTGAATATGTATGGTTTCTGATACAATATTATGGTTTGGTTCTCGGTGAGATAGTTTATGACCCCTTTTTCATTTTCTTCTCAGTATTGGCATGGTCATTTATTTCCCACGTTGACTTTTTTACATATTATATTATCAATTAAATGCTTCTGAATATATATATATTATTATATATCTATTATTGTAGAATATTTTGAGCACGTTAGTTAAATAACTAATATAATAAATAACATTGAACGAAACAGTTTTTTTTTTTACCATGTCCGCTACCAATGTGGAGCATATGGACTCCTAATGGAGTTTATCTCAACAGAAAAAAAAACAGTTATAACGAATATCATATTATAAATTGTAAATAATATATGATTTCGCATAATCTAGTCTAAATAACTATGGCATTATGTTTATATTCCTAAATTACATTTTACTGCATCATGGGTTTTAATTGTATTTTAAAAAAGTAAACTTTTTCACTAATGTCATTATTTCCAAACTTTGATACCTAATCTGAACTTATGTATGTAGGTACATAATCACTCTCTAGGTTTTCCTGTAATTTGTGTCATACAAACATTAATATTTTTTTTGTTGGGAAATGTATTTTTCATATCATTAATACCTAAGTATATAAAATTATAAATGTAAACAGAAAATCTCTTTTGTTTTGATAATAATTAATTAAATTGTACATATATAGGTAATTATAAAAAATCCTTTATTCATATTCGACGGTATAACAGAAAACTGTTTCTTACCAATATAACTGTTCGTATTTTTTTTATTTATGAAGACATTTCGTTTCTACATAAATTCATAGATGGCTTTACACGTACATCGCTTGAAGATTATTTTGTTATTATGAAAACTTAAATATTTTTTTTTAAATATACATATATAATATTATGTATTAACATGCTTTTTTGTTTGGATATAAAATATTGGTATTACTTTCAAAAATCAAAATCAAAGGGAAAATCTCAATGTTATTGAGAAAATAGTTTGTTTGATATGAATCTCAAAGTGCAAACGTTGCTTTTTTTGTAAATATAATTCAATGCGATCAGTATCATAGAAAATTTCAATTGAGTTCCGCGTGTCTTTATTCGTGGCAATTGTTTTACATTGAATTCATCCAAAATGTCTTTACTCAAAATCGTGCATTTGGTCGGATTCATTCATTTTGTGTCGGGAATATACTACGATCTGAATATTCTCGAATATCCGGAAAGTTTTAATATGAACAATAAATCCTTCGTTCCACTAAAAGGCCGGGCAAAGTTTTTGACATTTTGGGATTTGGTAAGTTTTATCGAATAATATTTTCTATTACAAGAGATATTCTTAAAGTAAATTATTTATACGATCTATGCATATATTTTGATTCGTAAATAGATATTTTCACTATTATTTATTAACCCTTTCATTGCCAACCCCAAAACACGATTTACACCTCGCGCTCAAAATTAAAGTATTAAAAATGCATATTTCATGTTAAATTAATGATAATTGATCCAATTTTGATGGTTTTAGCGTACCCGCGTTTAAGCATTACGAAAAATGAGAGAAAATTATTAAAGGTAAATATACCAAAACTGGTTTTGATCCTAAGTACAAAGTACGTTCCAAGAATGTGCAAAGTGCGGTTCTTGTATCTTCTCTTAGTAGATTTGGATATCATTTAAGCGTCTACTTTTTTTATTGAATGTATAATGGCAGCCATTTTTCGAAAAATTTCCGACTATAATAAATAATTATGCTTCATTAAAGAGCCAATAGTTTTCTGATTCTTGATAAAAAAATAAGTTTAAGTGAAAATATATAATATTTACAAATGAACGTACAGTAGAACCTCTCATAACGAGCACCTCATATAACGAGTAATTCGCATAACGATCAAAACAGGTTGTGAAAAAATGCTCCCTTAACGAGCGATATTTCGCATAACGAGTGACGAAGAAAGAGAAAGTCCCATTTTCACGTCACTCACCTGTGAGTGTCCACTCTAATACAATGGGACTGCGTGGATGACAACGATATTGATGAGCTTGTAGAAGAGCATAGTCAAGAGCTGACCACCGAAGAGCTTTTGGAGTTACATTGTTTTTCACAGCAAGAAGTTAAGAAGGTGAGTTTGGTAGTGGAGAAGGAGGAAGTAGCAGATCAACAATCTTCTGGTGCAATAAGAGAAATGCTAAACGCATGGGAAACTGTTGCATCGAACATTTAGAAGCATCACCCTAATAAGGGGTCGCTATGCGTTTTACAAATGTATTTTCATGACAATGCTGTGTCACGTTTTGACCAAATTTTGAAGAATCGGCAAAAAAGAATGTCTCTAGACAGCTTTCTAGTAAAAATGAATTAATTATTTGTCACAAATTCATCCTAATAAACTAGTCGATTTTAGTCGCATTCCAGGTAGTTACGCTTACTGTTTATAAGTATGTAATTTTATTTTAATAAACGTTAAAAATATAAAAATTGATTTTATTTTCGGCATGGAACGCATTATTGTATTTTACATTGTTTTATATGGGAAAAATTGTTTCGCATAGCGAGTGTTCCACATAACGAGTAGGAATCTGGAACGAATTAAACTCGTTATGAGAGGTTCCACTGTATTATTATATTTTCCATCAATTTCATCTGCAATAGCTTTTTTGAACGCAATTCAAAATATCTAATTTCTCCGCATTACATTTAATTACATTGGTGATAAAAACATTTTTTTTAATAACAAGATACCTAGTATTCCGCTCGGTCGCAAATTATACGATTACACCGTTAATAATAATTATATTATTACACAACATTCAATGTAGGTATGCAATACATCTTTGAAACCGGTTCCGATGTATGTATGTATTTTAAATACATACAACGAGTGCTCAAGCTCGTCCAGTTGAAAATATTTAAAAAAATATATAAATGATAAAATCTTCCAAGATTAGAGTAAAAATAGTATAATACTGTGATTTTAATAGTAAACATAGATCAATATATGTTTTTGCAATACAGCATTGATAACATAATCCTACGAATTACATTACCGGTGAAACAGGGTTCAGACACCTGTTTTCTAAACCTTTTTATTGTTTCAAATCAATATTCGCAATTTTTTTTTAAATGACCCTTTGTCCCTATTGAATGTTATGTAATTACACCTATCCTTCGATTTACGCGGTAGATAGGTTCCTGAGAAAAACGTGTAAATCGAAATTGTATATTTTTTAATGTAAAACCGTGTAAATCGAAAAGTACACAAAATACGCATAATTTGGTTGTTTTCTTAAATACATAAAAAAACAAAATTATTAAAAAGTATAAACATACGTATTCTTTTATTAATTAAATACAGGTAAAGGTTAAGAGTAACAAAAAATTTAATAAAAGTAATTTGTAATAGCATTGGTATCAATTGGCATCCGTTTTTGTGTTTGGTCCTCTATCCAAATCATTAATCCCTTCTCCATGTTTTCCATTGCAATATCTCTGATATATGGAGTTGTGCTCGTACTCGTAGTGCCAGCTGCTACACTCTTTCCAATTGAGTTTTCATTTCTTCTAATGGTTCTTGTTGTAGTTTCTTCATTCATGCTTTATAATCTAGCAACATCTATTACTCTTTATCCGTTTTGTAAACGATCCAAAAAAAAATATTTTGGTTGCTAACTTCGTTTTACTTCTTTCGACATAATAAGGCTACAAATATTATTCAAGATATAAAACAGGTAATTAAAAATTATGTACTCGTTTTTTACTTACGAATATGAAGAATTAAAATTTTAAAGTTAACTTTTTTAAACCGTGTAAAAGCGAAAACGTGTAAAAAAAAGTATAAATCGAGGGATAGGTGTATTATTTCTTTTTGAATATAATGTACCGGGTATCGTAACACTCTTCCCTCCCTTCCAATCCTAAAATTAACAGGGCAAAGCAATCCTAGTCTTAGCCATTCTATCCTTATTGTCCTTATTTATAAAAAAGAGAGCTTGAGTAACAAGCAGTTATCGCAAAAAAATATATGTTAAGATACCTCCACTAGAAAGCCATATGAATTGGGAACAAAAAAGGATGAGAAAAAACATTCGTAAAAAACTTGACAAGAAGTGATTACGGTACCTTTTTTTTTTAAAAAAAAAAAGCACTGCTTTATAATAATAAATAGGTCTCATGTAGTATCTGTGTCATACTTAAATTAACTAGTTGCTTAATTTATTGTTTGATATTTAATCCCTCGACGACAATTCTCCATCATTTTCAGCTGTATTTCTTCTGTATTTTATTGTCTGAAAATAATACATTATTGACCGCAATAAGGGATTGCTTTACCGGAATACTCTATTGCAGTGGTCCGCAACCGGTGTGGCGCGGCGCACTTGTATGCCGCGAGGCGATACTGGGAGTACCGCGGCGCATATCTACAATAGAACAAAAAGTGTATAAACTCGTAACAATTCCCATATTAACAAGCAACACATTTAAATCAGTAGTTATTCCCATGTTATAACTTCTCAACGATAATCACATGTAATTTCAAAGACTTACAGAGTACATTGTATCTGTTTATATATGATTATTGCCCCAACTAATTGAACACCAATAAGGTTAAACCATTAGTTAAATTAATTCATATCTCAATCAATAGCTTTAATACATAAATTTATTTCTTACATATACACTAATTTACCGTGCGTCATTTCAAGTTAATCCGTGCATTAAACGCCTGGTGATCCTGAAAGGGGAAACCCGGGTCGTTAGTGACAAAGCATGTGGAAGAGTAAAACATTTTAATGAGTCAAATTTAGTATTGAAATTTCACCAAACACCTTCGGTCGAAATCTTAAATTAATGTAATTTCTGTGTATTCACATATTAAATGAATGGCATCTCATTATTATTTTTTTTATTTAGAACAGATTCTACACAGGAAAAATGTAACATTCCTCACTGATACATTTCTTCCATTTGATGACAAACCAAGATCTGATAGTTATTGTACAAGATTTGTGTCAGGTCTTTATTTTGGTCATCATTTTGGCATTTCAACAACTCCTAGAGCAATAAGGGGTAACCCTATTAGCTCGGCGTGTCACATCTAGGAATATTATTTTTTGCATATCCAGTAAATAAATGTCTTTCGTTCTTGGGCAAAGACATTCCGTAAACAATGCGTGTTAACCAAAATGTATTGCCGTGTCACCTCTGATACGCGTGCCATAGGTTGCCCATCACTGTAGAGCGTGACAAACAATTATTGTCAATAAGATATTTTCCTTGTAACCTTTGTGATATTGTGTTGTTTATACTCAATAATAGAAATTGGCTTAAAAACATATTTGAATTTTGAACGTTGTTATTGACATGTGCTTATGCGGTAATAATGTAAATGAGACGAAACGAGAAATAATTTATCACTGAAATAAGAATAAGTTCTAAAGTCGAAATATATACCTATTGTATAATAGTTTCAGCACATGTTAAAAATCTGTGCTGCGACCATCTTTTATGTCAAAAAATCCTCAACCGTCCGCCTTATTTGCATATATTATTTTTAATAGATCTTCTTGAATTTATTTATAATTCGATACATATTAAATGCGATGCTTGCACATACGTAAGTATAATGTGCAATTAATATTAAACTTCGCATGCAGAAATTTTCAAAATTCAGTATGTCTCTTGACTTTGTTTTGATGTGCAATGTTAAAAATCCACTCGCAGAGATTTGCAGAGGTAATGAAATTTGAAAATTGAAAGCAAAGAATGGCGAATTTTGAATATGACCTATAAATAACATACCAGTATTGTATCATTTAATAAATTTAAATTACCCTTTAATGTTAATCCAAAAACATACCATCCCCTACGTGTGAAGTAGCCTACAAGTTGGTGGCCCCACCTATATTGTACAATGTAAGTACAGTGGAACCCGCAATTACACTACCCCGAATTACGCGCTGGTTTGTGATGTTAGCCGCAAATCCCCCAATTGCACGGTCGCATTCCATTTTCGTTACTAAGAGACGGTCGTCTGTGCCGTGCATACAGTCAAATGTTGGCTAGCGTCTGTGTATTCAACACGTGTAAAGGATATACACGCATAGCTGGGCGTTTTTCTGTGTGTGGGGTATTAACTACTACAAGAACTAAATATTTCATTCAATTATTTTTTTTCGCGGAAAACAAACCAAATCCCTAATTTTGTATGAGATTCACACCCCCAATTACACGTTCCCGGCTATAGTTTTACTATACATTATGATAAGAATTCTACGTTGGTTTTCAATATAGATACAGTTTATCTATGGCATATTATTGAATAAAGCCGTCTGAATCTAGGGGAGATAGCTTCGAAGGCTCGTTTTTTTTCTCTTACATTTGTTACTTTATTAACTATTAGAAATCTGATAAAATGATTGAATCGTCTCAACAAACCCCCAAAAAAGTTACACTGTCAAATCCAACATTTCTTTATTAAACTATTGAATATTCGAAATGAAATAATGACACATCTTCGCTGACTTAAATCAATATTAATAGACATGCGGGTGGATATTGTATTACATTTTTATTGCAACGCGTCAACACTAACTTGGATAAGAGATTATGACTTGTAAGGATTGCAATTTCTTTTCCTTGCTTTCTTTTCCGGGATTTCTTTTCCGGGATTTCTAAATATTTCTTTTATTGGTCACATCATTTCAGTGTACATTGTGAATTCATTTACTTTAAATCTTTTAATTTCCTTGGTGGTTTTAGGATATTAAAATGGTTTCTGAATTTACTATTCAAGCAAATGCAAGGTACATATTTTACATAATTAAACTCAGCTTGTAAATTATGTAATATGAAAAATTGTGGACCGTTTTCTTACACAAAGACCAAAACATGATCGCTGAAATAACTAATAAAATAGGATTTTTTCAGAAGATCATAAGGTCTTTTGAATGATGGAATATGTATTATTTTTTTATTGAGTGATTGATGGTGATGAATTAAAAAAATCATAGTCTTTATAAGTCTATAACATGTTTTTTTACTAAGATCTTTTAAATTTGATTTCTTTTTATGAAGTACTAACAGATACCTTTTTAAATCTGAGTTTTATTATTAGTAATTTGGTTCAAAGCACCTAAAAATAGAACATTACAAAGTCTTAAAATTTGAATCATAAAAAGTTTACATAAATTTACCGCTCAGCAGTTAAAGAATATTTTAGCTACAATTTAAAATATTATTTAATTGTATGTGATTCAAGACTCATCGATTAGCATTAAACATCGATTTAATTTTTAGAATACAATATATTTTCCGTGACAACAAGAATTCTTAAGATTTTAAAACTATTTCATATGATTCAAAACAAAAACATAACATGATGCAATGTTATCAATACCGGGATTCTTGAGACGAGAAAATTATGCGGGATTATGTGATTGCACTCCCTATTATTGATAATCTATGTTTATACTTTGTTCGTACATATCTATTCGATACTATCAATGATTTAGTACAAATCATTGTGTTATCAGTGTTATATGTAATATGTAAAAACGATAACTAGACAGAAGCGTTTATCTTCTCAAGTTGGTGTCGCCTGATAGTGGAATCACTCGGTAGAATGAAATACTGTTCAACAAAAATAAAGTAATTTCAAGTCAATAGCAGGCATATATGTAAGTGGTTGCTTATGCATCATAACTAAAATAAAGGTGTGCAAAAGACGTGTGTAAGAGTTCTTTCTCGTTTTACAGAAAAAACACTACTCAGTGTGCTTTAAAACATGAAGAAACTTTTAACACGTTTCGTCTGCACTAAGGCTTACTATTTATCGTCAGATTTAAATTACTGGTAAACGGTCAATAATTCACATTACCGATGATCTACCGGAAAAAGAAAAATGTTGATAAATAAGGTATATGTAGGGTTGTCAGACTTTCCGATTAATCGAGACTGTCACTGGTTTGGAGCCTCGTGTCCCGTGTCCCGAACAAACCTATCCAGTGGCGGATTAAGCACTTGGGAGGCCCCAGGCGCAACACAATTTGGAGGCCCTTTTTACGGATTGGATTTTTCAATACCGAAATATAGGTTTTGAAAATGCAAACATACCTACCGATATTCCGATTTAAAAACTTAGCCATAATCAAATTTTGAATGCACAGAAACCGTAATACATCTAATAAAATGGTTTGAGATGAATGGGTAAACCTTTCATTGATATATTATTATTTTAAGAAACCGTAATCTGTTTGTGACTTTGTATGTTTTATCTACGAGAACAGTTGGTAGCCCTGTCACTAAACCTCTCTTTTTCGAAGAGAGTAGGGATATAAGGCTAGAGCTAGGTGGAAGTGGTTAACAAATCATAGATTTATTAAATTAAACTAATTCTCTTTTATAAATATTATAAATTTATTTTAAATAATTTGTAATAAAACGATCTGTGAATATATTCTCCCAGTGTGAAGCTATGGCCTTCTGATGGAGGTATCTGAACAGAAGTATTTTTCCTCGATAGCTGATTGTAATTCAGTTGCTCAACCTCTTTTTTTCGAAGAGAGTAAGGATAGAAGGATAGGACTAGAACAGGACTGGGGGCTAACAATATAGTGAATCTTAAATTTAATATATTTATTATTGATAAATATTACGATCCAGATATTTTTTTTATATTTCGTAAATTATAAAAACTTACTATAAATAAATCTCATAAATTTATTATTTAGTAGTATTAAAAGTTTTACTAATATTGTTTATACATGTAATAATTACATTCTATCAATGAAATATTTTTCTAATAAATTTTAGAGATTTTATAAGATTTCTAAAGTTTTTAAAAATCCATGCCTGCTCCCAATGTGAAGCATATGTCATCCTTATGGAGGTATTTAAACAGATTTTTTTCTACGAGAACTGTTTGTTTCTGTGTCGCTTACCCACTCTTTTTTAAAGACAGTAAGTAGTAGGGATAGAAGTAGCGGTGTGCTACCAGCACGTTAACAAGGGACTCACTTAATCTCAAATCAATTCTCGGTGTTCTCGTAAGGAGTGAATTTTTTTTCACTCCTATGTAATTACATATATGCAATTACAAAATAAGCTATCGATTTTTACCTAATACACTTATAATATGTAACAATTTACTGTAAACTTATCAATGTAAATGGCCAGATATGTACAGCTGTGTATACTGAAGCTGTCTTAGATAAAATACAAGTCAGAAATTGCAGTTATATACTAATTTGATCTAAGAATATTGTTTTCTCCTAAATTAGCAAGGGGCTCGCTAGCCTTAATAAAAATTAACAAGTGAATCGCGTGAGCCCCTCAAAGCCCCCTCCAGCCAATCCCTGGATATAAGGAGAAGGCTAGAACAGGACTAGTGGTTACTGATTAATCGCTCTTGCTGCGCCTAGTTACTAAAAGAACGGAAGGGTGTGAGGGAATTGTTAGACATCACAGACACCCATGCTTTCGAACATAAATCGATAAATCCATCGAAAAAAACGCTTTTCGTTCTAGAAATCATACCCCTGAGAGAAGTATTTTTTTTTTATTGTTTTTAATTATACTTCAAAAAATTACATTATATAATATTAATAAAAAATATATATATATTTTTAAATAGGAAAAATACGTAGACATGTACTTACTAGCTAGAGTTGAGAAAAATAAAAGATTATACACTTTATTGGCGGTCTAATTTTGTACATGCAATAAGAATAACGAGGACTGTTTTCTGTAAATTCACAAGTTTATAACTATATACTAGTAAGCTAAACTATTTATAACACCTACATTTTCCCTCGTTATTTAATCATTTTTTTTTTATTTTGACTCACCTTTAAGAAAATTATCAATATTTGTGAACCTTCACTTTCGCACGATACGTATCAATTTAATCGCACGATTAATTTGATACGTATCAGAGCATATTTCATCACTTGAAAACATTTTGAATTGATAATAATAAAAAACTTTGAAAATATCAAAACTGTGCAAAACGAGAGCTTCTTACATCGACGCGTCATATATCACTGAAACGTAGGTTGAAAAAATATTCTCTCATCGTAAATATTTATTTACTCCAGATGCATTTGGAAAAAAATGGGTATATTTTTGTGACCTGTAGACCGAGATTATTATTTAGTGAAACATACAAAAAGCCATATTCATTAATCCGTAAATAATTACGAGTTGGTTATTTATATTTTAAAAACGAAAAGATTCCTATATTCATCAAAAAAACTTCGCCGAAAAATAATTTACGGCTAGAACTGAAATATAAAAACGACACCATAGCCATAAATTAATTCAAAGTTAATCCATGAATTGACAGCTCCTTCAGAGTCAAAGATAAAAACACATGGTGCCGCTAAGTTCGTACGCATGCGGTCCGTGTACGTCGGCATACGTCGGGTCGAACGAAATCCAAGTGAATATATCAAATGGTTCCGCCGCTATTGAGTGTCCTACGCGACAAAAAACACACCGCGATCAGTTTATTTGATATTTTTATTTACTTCTAGGGTGAAAGTCACGGTCTAAAGAGGCAAATTATTAAATTGCGTATATACAAATTTAGTTTGATTGATAGAATCTAGCATAATAGGATTTTCAAATTATTCCGGTTGAGTAGAGCATTCTTTATTATCACATCTTTATTGAGTTGATTTGTTCAGGCAAAAATGATCGGGGAGCCAGTGACGTGCTGAAGCAAGGACCTCCTATTTTTTCAATAAAAATCGTATTTTAACCAAACCGCACTATTAAGGTTTGAAAAAAAACTGAACGTTCGCAAAATTAAATACATGAATAATTACATTAATTATTGATTTTTTTCAACTTTTATTGGACATTCATGACTAATTAAATTTTGAAATAGTATCTGTCAAACGGAGAATAAAAAAAATCATGTTATTGTCGACATATAAAAAAACTATATATTTATTTAAAAAATAAATAGTTTTTTTGGTTAATATGAGAATGTTTATTGAAAAAAATAGAAGGTCCCTGTTTAAGTTCGCCACTAGCTCCCTATTATTTTTTTACAAATAAAATTTATTACAATATAATAAATAATAAAAAATGCTTAAACTGTGACAATTTGAAAATCCTATTAAGCTAGATTCTACCAATCAAACGATGTTTTTGTATATAATCTATTTAATATTTTGTCCTAATTATAGGTTTATCTGTAGACCGTGACTCTTACACTAAAACCGCGTTTCAATCGTGTTCGCAGTGACTTCACCCACGTAATAAATAATTAGTCTATCAGTAGGTACTAGCGATTTACGTACATGTTCTGAATTTTATGCAATATTATTGTCAATGATATTGTTTTACATCACTGATTTGCATTGAGCTGAAAAAATATAATTATTATATTTAGTTTTGTTTTCGTGAAATAAGGAACATTGATTTTTTAATAGGAAAGTGTAAATATTTTGTGTAAAATTACATATCTAGAATAATAAGTTATGTGTAATACTTTTTTTGTTTGAAAATATTTGGAAGATTAATATATTTTTTTAAGAATGCAATGAATCGATTTTTTTTTTCTTCATCAAAATTTGTTTGAGCGTTTTAGCGTATACTTTTATAAAATCTTTGGGATTCACAAGATTTTCATAGGACCGTTGATTTTAATAATATGGCCACAGTACAGTTTTACGTGAGAACCACTTCTCTACTCGTAATTTAAAAAAAATAGTTGCTCTGGACGCCTTATGAGAGACGTGTTGTTTTAGGGCGCACATCCGATTTCAAGTTAGTTTCTAACACATAAAAATCCTATTGCAAATTATGAATAGTTTCATTTATGTTTCACTTAAAAAAATGGTATTTGGTGAATATTTTTAAGTAGACTTGCGGTATTTAAAAAAATTCTACCAAAATTAGAATTAAATATTAGGGCCTCACTCTTTGCAATAAATATTCTTTATTCAAAGTGTTACATATTAAAAAATAAACAATCAAATCAAAAAAATGTATTGGAAAAAAAAGATATTTTTGAGGCACCTAAATTTTGTAGGCCCCAAGCAAGCGCCTCTTGCGCTTAGGGGATAATCCGCCACTGAACCTATCGGATCTCCTAAAAGTCCCGGTTTAAAAAAATACAAGCGTATTTATATTTTCCCCAGAATACTACAAAAACGCATGGTGCGTATTGTCCTAGTGGACACCGTTGTAAGTATTCTAAAGTGGATAAAAATATGATCTCAATTGTTGCCAAATGTATGATTATCTATTCGCGAATAAATAACTCTTGAAAAGGGCTAAATCTAGTGAGGAGTTTATAAAAAATAGGTTTAACCTATTAAATTTTTAAAAAAAACCAGCACATATAGATTGTTTTTTATTCATTAAAATATTTTTATGTAGACTTTATATTGTATTGTATTTTGTGTTTATTTTTATATGTTTATAACTGGTTTTATTCCGATTGATAAATGATAAATATTTAAGTAAAATTTATTATGTTATAATTTAATGTAAATCAAAAACGGGGGGGGTGTACCGGTTTGACTTGCAAGAAATCTGACAACCCTAGGTATATGACAACGTTTTAGTAAAAGTTAGGTCCTAGATTGAAACTGCGATTATTTCAAATATGGAAAAGAGTGATTAAATAATCACTTATGTCAGGTCCATAACACCGTGGTCAACGTCGTTGGCTTCCATGGCGGACCTCACGGTCAACTAATCGTTCTCGCTACAGCCCCGTGTTTGATTGGCCAGTATTTTCTGAACAAAAGCGGCAAGTCTTCGTATCTCGGCCGTTTGTGGAGATAAAAAAATCCCCACCGCCAGCCACCATGTCGTTCTTGTAATTTTGTGGCGTTAGTGATGAATCTAAAAACGGACTAAGACAAGAAAATACTTACAAAATACTGTAAATTTATTACAAAACCTAGCTTTAAATTAGTTTTAAAATCTTAATTTCGTCAAATTTCTAACCAGATGATTTATTAAATTATATTAAAATAGTTGCTTATAAAATATAAATGACGTAATATTTGAGTCTGAATTATTAATATACGATGATATTCAACTATCAATTAATTGTGTCACATTAATATTAAATAATATTAGATAATATACCCAATGTCTGATACTTTTACAGACAAGCAACATTATGTTGTCATTTACCTTTTCATGCAATGTAAATATAATATCTGCTTTGTAACCGGATATGCATATCATTTGACACCATAATCATACAAGTTGAACTTTGTATCATTAGTAAGATAAGGTCAAGCAAACTTCAACGTGATCTGTCTCATATTGGTTATTCTTCCCAAATCCACGAGATGATCCAAATTATTTTTATCGAACAAGTTTTCTTTAATATTATAATAAAATTTCACGGCCAAGCTTTATAATCTAAAATCATAATTCAAATCGATGATTTTTTCATCAAAGCTTTCATCGCTAGTCGATTGCTAATATTATGTTGATAATTTTATAAAAAATAATTATTGGCACAAACCGAAAGCAAAATGAATTTGACACAACAATACAAACAAAAATCGTATTTAAAATGTTGTAATACACGGATTATTCATTGTTTTTTGTTTTTCCTTATCAATTTCAGACGGTGCATTTTTAAAATAAAATAATTTGTTACTTAAACTTTTTTGTGGCAGACTTAACTTTAATTAGTCGCTGTTTTTAATAATAAAAAAAACTTGTACACATGCATCGACAGATTTCTTCGATCCATTACTCGATAAAGGTATTACGTGGTTTCTTTCCAGGTTTATCGCATCAGGCATTAGGACACTTTACATTGGCGCGAAGTCGTCCACGCTTTTGGTGACGTGTGTTCCTTATGCACATTTAGCATAAGGAACATACGACACCTAGTCCTGGACGACGGCGCCCTAGTGTGCAGACCCCTATTGGCACGTTTTACTGCCGAAATTAAATATTAGTGGCGGCTCATTTAGAGTAATTGTTTATCTTTAGGGTTCCAAAATTACCAAGGTTGTTCAAAGGTCATCCCTCTTTATGTCAGAGTGCCATTTTTTAGGCACTACACATTTGGCCGCCCCAGGCAAGGTTTTTGTAAACAAAATCTTTGGCGCTTAAACCCACCGACGACGCCACCTATCCAGATTTACCTCTACAGGCGGTCATCTGCCCTTCATGGTTACCAGAAATATGTGCACACGTTAAATACAGTTTCCCAAGATGGCGATCGCGCACGCAATTATCAATTTTACTAAAAAAAAAAAACGAAATATTATTATTAGATCTATAAACAAGTTTTTGTTTATATTTAGTTTAAAAAAACATAATTTAAAATTGCGTTAAACAATTTAAGCAAAAAAAAAACACCAATGATATGATAAAATGCAATTTTATTTACAATGAGAAACTTATCAAATGTTACATCGCATATCCGATGAAATATGTGGAATTATAAATGAAATACAAGTTTTAATTAAAAACACTGAAAAAATATCGATCTGCTTTACAATTATAATTGTCACTTTATTAAACTTCAAACCAGGATTGTGAAGTCGGAAACGGAGTCGAGTCGTGGAGTCAGGTGTTTTTTCGAAGATGGAGTTGGAATCGGGGTCGTATAAATAAGAAAAAAATAAATTAAAATCTTTTTCCATAGTTTAAACCTTCAGATAACAGAATAGTAAAACAGTTTACCTGGTGTATAGTTTACTAGTTTATTAGTGTTTATTGATATGTACCTATCTATCTTAGCAATAATTCGGGTAATACAAACCCACATTCAAATTTCCAATGAAAAAAAACATGTTTTTAAATTGATCTGGGTATTTCGTACATAATAATGTAAAATTCTAGCTATTATTGATATGTTTCCACCGGCTAATATTTACCTCTTTAATTTATTTCTCGAATTATTTTGACAGACGGTTTACGGCGGTTCGTATGTCATTGAAATAAACTATTGTTTTGCTGAAAGAGTGGCTATGATTACCGATGTAAAACCGCATTTTTAATTATAATTGATCATTTATTATACAAAACTATTGCATATTAATTGTAATAGCACTGGAACCGAGGTCAGGAATAAAATCAATCGGTGATAACTTGTGGTATCAGCTCTGCCATAAATAATATTTTAAGTTCAGTAGGTGTAAGTTGGCGCAGCGCAAAACACGGCCGCTGTATTGTATCTAATTAGATTTAAATCACGTCTAGTATTTATCAATAGTTAATAATTAAATTATTAAGCCTGACATAAACAATGGGTAAACTAGCGATTATGCATGGATTCTGCTTCGTCATGGATGTGTTTGGAATTTGGTATGATTATTACTACGTAGAATTTCCGCCTAGCATGAAGGTCAGCGATGATTTGAGCTTCTGGAAGGGACGGAACAAATTCCTGACTATGTGGACATTGGTTAGTAAAATAATTCTTTTCATCTTTTTCTTTGTTGTCAAAGTCAGACAATTTCAAATGTTCATATTTCATTAACTTTCCAACATTTTTTTTTCATTCACAATCCAAACATCTTAAGATTTCAAAAGGTGGATAAAAAAGAGATTTTCAAAAAACACCTTTTTTGCCACTTCGTCGTTTATCACATCCCTTTATATAGTTATAGCAAGTCTCAAAGTATACAATTTAAAGTCTAGTTTTTTCGTCAATGTTAAAATTTAACTGATTTTTTTTATTTAAGAAAAATTAAAAATATTTTTAATCATCATCTTTTGTAATTTAAAACAGACGATTCTCAATTTAAAATAAAATCTAGAGATAGCAAAAAATAACTTCTAATACAAAAGGTAAATCGTATACATAATTGACTTATAATTTAATTAAAAAAACCTCAATTCTACATAACATTTAGTCAAAATAACAGTCACTTTTGTTTATTGTTAAAATATATTTTAGGACGGAGGTGTACATGAGTTAAATTGCGATAAAATTTACCAAAGATCAAGTGGTTGCCATATTTAAAAAAAATGTCACCTCATGTTTAAATTGAAATATAAAATCAATCAAATTTGTGACACTAAACTGACAAGTGTTAAAATTATAGAACTAAATGCAAAGCTTTTTAACTCAGAAACTGATTCGAGGGTTTTACACAGCATTTCACTTTAAAGGTTAAGTTTAACTCTTCCTTACTAAAATAAAATAGATAAACATTTTTTTTTGTTGTATGTTTTATCGCGAGATGATTAATATCTAACAAATATACAAATTAACGTTTGTTTTATTTTAAAACATTCGGCTCCAAAGTACAAACGAATATGTTGTTTTATTTGGAAGTAAATAGATACTATACACTACACATTAATTATGTACATATTATCTTATCAAGTGTGAAATCATCAATATGATGAGTAATACTTATTCATATTTTTAGGTTACTTAAAGCTTGTTTGCACTTATGTACATATATCAGTTGAATTAAATAAAAATACGTTTTTATATAAATTTTTCTGTTTTGAAAATTAAGGTATTGCCATAAAACAGTTATATATCAATGGTCAATACTAATCGAAAATCATATAGGTGTCACATAAGAATCGTCTGATATTGCTGCAAACATTTCCTAGTAGGTGGTACGTTGTGTGTGCCGAGTATTGATTTTGCACGACAAGCATTCCGGAAAACATAAGCAGAGCCGAACTTTTAGAGGCCATAGACACTTTTAAGAATTTGGTGGCCCTAAAGTAAAAATAGTTTATTTATTTTATGTCAATATTAAAAAAATAAACAAATAGAAATACACGTTGAATAGTAAAAGCACAACACAATCAAAAACTTTATATAATATATACAATATATCGTCGATGCTCATCAAATATCGTCTATGTGACTATGTGTACACATAGTCACATAGACCATATATACGATTAACTTATTATGTATATGTTCATTTCATAGTATACCAATGTGTAGAAGCGAATTTTTCTTATCACTGTATCCCATTCTAACTTTGGGTGGTAACACACTACGGTGGCATCATATTCATTATTTGTTAAGATCTTTTTTTAGTGCGTCGAAAATTGTTCATTTCATTATAAATATTCCTATATGTATGTTTTTTAAGTGTGTTTTAAATTATGTCGTCTTAGAGTGTTGCTTCGTGCATATTATTAATATTACCGGGGGGGTCCGAATATTAAACAAAATTTCGTATTTGAAACTGCCAATAAAGAAATTATAGTCATTACAAAACTTAATCCTGTAGATTGTAGAAGATTCTTCTTCATTCTTTTGCCACATGAATACATTTTTTTGTCTAAATAAATTTTGAATCAATCCGTCAGCTGTTTTTTTTTGCTTCCGGATTTAAATTAGTACCATATTCGTTTTGGTTAAAATTGAAATGTCTTGTAGTATTTATTATACTCTCATTACTGATATAATGAGACAAATAATCTTTATATTTACGTAATCATAAAAGGTAATCTTTTTCAGAGTTACGTTTATAGCTTGCGGGCAACAGAAAAATACGCATCGGGCCGGGTGTGGTCCGAGGGCCGCAGTTTTCCCGGGCCTGCGTTATCATAATATGTTATATTATAACATTAACACTAACAAAATAGTTATCTTTTTTCGTAGTCATCAATATCCTCTGCTTAAAGATAATACGAGTAAAAACATGCAAAGAGGAAATTATATTATTTTATCTTCTACTAGTCTTATGAATACAAGGAAATGGAATCAGTATTATGTTAAGTAATTAATAGACTTTGAGTTATAATAAGCAGTTTTGTAACAATAGATAAAATATACTGAAAATAATGTTTTTTAATATACTAATTGCGTTTATTGCATCAAGTTTTTTTACATAAAACTTATTATGATAAAACGGTTTTCAAATAGCGAAGCAAATTAAAAAGATTATCTTGTCATTATAACAATATAAGAATGATATCTGTCAAGAAAACTATAATATTATTATAATACAACTCAATTGTCAATTGTCGCCCGCTGCGGTCTAGTTGTTTAGAGCTTGCTTTAATGATCAAGTGGGTCTGGGTTCGATTCCCGGTAAGGTCAATGTCAAATGGGATTTTTTAATTTTAATTTGAGATATAAGACATGGGTGTTTGTGAAGTTAATTATCCTTGAGTTAATCTCATGTGACTTTCAAAATTCTCATCGAGTATATCTCGTATGATCTTTCAACTTCAAAATATTTGACGCATTGGCATAAGCTGTAATGTCAAATATATTTTTTAAAAACAATTTTAAAAAAAACTCAATTGTGATGAGTTAAATTTGTATTTTTTTACTTTCTTTATTTGCATCGTAAAAAACGCATAGAATTTTCAAAACACAAATAAACTTTATTTAGAAATTTGATTTATGTTCTGGAAGAACCTGTTATTTAACAAAGAATCTATTATTTTATAAATAATTCATCTCGTTTACAACAATAGTTTACGCTTAAACCTTTATTAATTATTAAAACAATTGGTATTAATATATAAAAATATAATTTATTTGCATGGCGAGAGGGGTGTTTCATGGCGTTTTTTTTTATTTTTTTGATGTTCGATCATAGACAACGAAACATAACGACGAATAGTAATTAACTTTGAAAAAATATGTTTGCTATAATATGTACTTACTGTCTTACTTACTATTTGTCAAATGTATGCAGCACTCTCGTCAGCTGCAGTGTCATGTATTATAGTTTTTATTTCACAATTTACGTTCAATTATATAAACTAATTTAAAAGAAATTTTATTTTACACAAAGGATACATGTAAATCATAGAGCAGGGTTCGCGAACCTAGTACACGTGTGCCCAAGGTATAACGTATAAAAAAATTGCTACGACGTGAGCAATACACATCTATCTTTTCCACATAATGTATTGTACATATATCCAAAAATTTAACTGCATTTAATACAGTAATATTCCAATTCTCGCCGTGTATAAGATTTGATTAATAATATTTAGGATGGCTTGGAACGCTCACGTAAAAAGGTTCACCAACACCCAGGGCCGGCGCCACCATACAGGCGAAATAGGCAATCGCCTAGAGCGCAAACCATTAGGGGGCGCATAAATGGAGTATGAAAATTATTTTTATGTACTCTAATTATAAAAAAAATAGCAGTACATTTTATTTCATGTTTGTATTTTTCGTTGTAGTTATGTATCGTATTCAATATGATTCGAAAAATATAGTTTGAGCTACCGAGTAACAAGCAGTTCACGAAAAAAAACTTATGCCATATGCTCCACATTAGGAGCGGATATGGATATATATAAAAAAATCTAGTGATCGTGAATTTTTTGTTTTTTATTATTTCGAAAAAAAAATGGGATGATTTGTTAAAAAGGGGCGCGCTAATAACCTTTGCCTAGGGCGTCAAATAGCCTCGCGCCGGCACTGCCAACATCGCTATGGCACGTACCGTGTTTCTTAGAAAATATGACATATTTCGAAAATAAGCCCTAGTAATACTTCCAATACTTAAATGATTATTGATAATATGTAAGTATATCATCGTCGTACAGGAGAAAGTGGTCAAGTGAAATATAGTATATTTTTTTTAATCTAGACAACCGTTCGAACACTAGTAGTCAGTTTTAAGCTCTCCATTTCAATCACGTTTCTGATTAGGTTTATTCACGTGTTGTTTTGTTGGATATTTTTCCGTCAGTCGTCAAATAGTTAATTAGTTCATTCAAAATCCACTAGTTCACTTTTTATTAAGTATATAACGACGATAATTTATCTCATATTTTTTTTTTCAATCGAAAATTCACTATATTAGCAGCAGCTACGCCACTAAATAAATATACGTACCGTCATAATAAAAGTATGGAGATGATATCTTTAAACGACCTTTCTGTAGTCTGTAGTTGATGTTTTGTCATTCAATCAAGTTCTAAACGTATCATCTCTTCGCATAATTGGCTGATCATTTCAAACATGCCAAATACAAAATAACTGTTACAGTGGCGGATTATATAGCAGATGTTTCACGGTTTCTATACACTCGCTCTCATGAATCACTTGTCGGATCGCTCGGTCAAATGCTGTGCGACGCGTTTAGATTGTTTTGTATTCGGCCGAGCTCACTATCTTGGCCACGGACTCGTTGGTCTAAATGAGGAGTCATAAGTGATCTTTTGCAGTGTGCACCTACCGATAGATTTAATTTTTTCTAAAGGAATTTTCCTCGAAAATTTCCTTACGTAAAATTGAGACACGAATTACTGAATACGACAAGTAAAATGTAAGGTCGTAGCGGTGGGTATAGCCAGTGGTGTAGTGGTAAATAAATAGGTACCAGGTCGGTCATCGACTTCTTCCTTGTTTTTTTTATTTGATTTTTTTTATGCGTCCGAAGTTAAAAAACCACAAATTTTAACAATTAAATCAATTAAAAAACGTGCAATTATTTTTTAAAAAAATGTACCCAATTCTTGTATGATGCATTTGATGATAAAAATACAAAAACTTTCAAATAAACCGAAAAAATATAGATCAATTTTGATATAATGGTTTTAAATTGTATGAACAGTACAGGAGAACCTCGACTTTCGCACCTAATTGGTTCCTGGGCTTTGTGCGAAAGTCAAAATGTTCGAAAGCCGAGGGAAGCAAAAAAAAAAACACCAAAAATTGTACTTTATTTTTTTTTCTTTATTAAAAATTACTAAGTGCATACTAAATAAAAATCGTTTAAACGTAGCTATCACCGTTTGGTCCATGGGTTGTATGAGACACGTAGTATTGGGGAGAAGAAACACAACATTGATTTCTGAGTATAAATTTTGTAGAGATTTTGGGTGTCCTGGAGCATTATCTAAGAGTAATAATATTTTAAATGGTAAATTATTAATTTCACAATAATGTTTTACTGCTGGTACGAAATGTGAAGTGAACCAATCTTTAATTAATAAAGCTGTAGTCCAGGCTTTTTTATTGGATTTCCAAATGACTGGAAACAATTTTTTATCTTTCCCTTTCAATGCTCTAGGATTTTCTGCTTGATAAACTAACATTGGCTTCAATTTTAAATCACCAGCTAAATACATACATATATTCAAAATATGTACTTGAAAATTAAGTTACATATCAAAAAGGTGGCAGGGCGGTGCCCTGGCTCATTTTCAGGTGCCAGGTCGCCGACCTGGCCCCACTACACCACTGGCAGGTGTGGACTGGAGGGGGCTCAGAGGTGCTCGCGCGAGCCCCTTGTTAAATTTGACAAAGGCCGGCGAGCCCCCTTGTTAATTTTAGAGAAAACAATATTCTCAGATCAAACTAGTACATAACTGCAATTTTTGACGAATATATTATCTACGACAGCTTCAGTAGACATTTTTAGCCATTTACATTAATTAGTTTACGGTAAATTGCATATTGTTCCATATTATATGTAAATGTATTAAGTATTAATCGATTTATTATTTAAATATTGAAAGTAATTTCATAGGAGTATTTAAAAATTCACTCCTTTCCCGGAACACCGATAATTGCTTGGAGATTAAGCGAGCCCCTTGTTAACGTATTGGCAGCCCACCGCTGACCACTGGGTATAGCACTGGCCACTGAGTACCCACACTAGGGAGTCTATTGCAAGTTGATATATTTTTTATTGAATATGTTAAGTGAGTTTTGTTAGTTAACTGCTTTTATAGGCAATACAGGTAAAGGTTGTTATGTTTTTTTGTTTGTATGTGTGTGAGTGAAGTATTGTAACGCCACTACCCACACAGGCATACGTATCAAAAATTAGGCGGTTGTATCGTTCACTGACCTTCGTTAAAATCTGAAGCTAGTGTTGTGTTATTGAATCAAATCTTCACGTACCATCTCTTCACTAAATTGTTCGTCCATTCCATACATTTGACATACAAAGTAACTGTTATATAGCATACCAATAATGCATTGGCGTAGCCTGGGCCCTAGTGAATGTAATCTGAGTGCCTGCATTTTGATTTTTTTTTATTACCTTTGATAAAAATGACATTTTTTCGCTTATTTATTTGCTAGTTTATATTCGCCTTTATCATGCAAACGTTTATTTTTATTTGTTAACCTATAAACGATTTTTAAAAGAACACTTTTAATTGTTAATTTATCTTTGAATTTAACAAATATAATCCTAATAGTTACGAAAGGAAATACTGAAACAAAGGCTATAAAACTACTGCATATTTTTTTAGTATTTAATCAAATTTAAATCTTTTAAAAAAAGTTTCTTTATGCTACATTTTACATGTTGCTTAGGTTAGGTTAGGTTAGGTTAGGATTTGGTACAAATTGTCAATTTTGAATCGGATCTTATCAAAGTGTTATATATGTTACCTTATTAGTAGGATATAACTATGAGCCTACCTACAAACCTACTTCAAAAAAAACCGGTTTACGATTTCCAACATTTCTTAAAAACCGGTTTAACCTCATTCATTCACAAAAAATGGATAATTCAAATAAAATAGTAAAAAATGGTTGCAAATACTAAATTATTGTTCGATATAAACACAAAACGTTTACTAATCTATTACTAAGTAACCTTTTTTTTCAACAAAATTTTCTAAAATAAAAAAATGAATCTTGAATGAAATAAGTCATATTGTAATGTAAATAGGCCATATATTGGAGAATCTAAATTTGTTCCTTTTTTTACTGCTTTATATTTAATTTGACCCACATGAGTTCGATGTACTGGCGCAAAATGAACTACAAAAATATTTTCAAAATAAACATTCATTGATGTACGTATACTGGACTGTCTTTTCAACTACATATTTCATATCATTTTATTTTTAACTATGACGAAATTACGTTGTGTACCATTTTTCAGATTATATTTGTTTTTACCAGTTCGTATGTCTTTCGCCAATGACTTATTTTGGAAGATTAGCAGACTGTACACCAGTGATGCACAACCTCTACCTTCTAGCGGGCAGCATAAAACAAATTTATCGTGGGTTCGGGCCGCAAAGAAAAAAATAATTTAAAGTACGCTCAATCCTTTTTTTATACAGAAAATAATGTATGTTCCATGTAAAACAGCCTTAAAAACGTGTAAAAAAAAATTAAGTGAATTTAGATAAATGAGTAATAGGTTCCATTTTATTATTTTGACCGTGTTATTTAGAAAATAAATAAGCCATGCAAAAAAAAGATCATGAGTACTTGCTTATTAAATATCTTTTCATTGTGAAATATTTATGTTTCATTTATATGCAATTCATAAGTTAATGCGTTCGTGGTCTTTGTTAATTTTTAATTATTTTTTTTAATTTGACATAATATTTGTAAGCCTGTTTCTATGAACCGATTTATTATCTTTTATTGAAGAAAAAGCTTGCTAACATTTATTAAATAAATGTTTTACGTGAAATAAATATGTTTGAAAAAAAGATTTAAGGGCCGCATGCGGCCCGCGGGCCGCGTTTTGTGCATCACTGCTGTACACACAGGCGATATCACATGCGATTACGTATTCTTCAAAACCCTAAAAAGGTGTGTAAACGACGTTTTATATGTCTTTCTCGGTTAACAAAACAAAGACTTTCCAATGTGTTAACTAACAATGTTCCAACGAGAAAATAACTCTAAACATGCTTCATTTACACACGTTTTCTATCGTTTTAAAGCATAGGTTTTACACAAACGCAAGTGAAATCACCTTCGTGTAAAGTCGGCTATTATAATAAATAAATAATGAACATTCTCAGATTTAACAGGAAAAGAATTAAGTATTTTTTAACTATGATTGAATATAATAAAGAAATAACATACAACTAAATTGTCATATTATATTATTTATTTTCAAATCGGTTACGATTTATTTATACCGTATATCAGTGGTTTCCAACCTTTATGTTACTGCGCCTCCCTTTGAAGAAAAAAAATATCTTCGCGCCTCCCCATCCTTTATTTCATATAGTAATAAAGACACGTTTTGGAGAGTAAATAAATATTTTGGAGTCTTCGCGCCTCCCTTTGCAATAGTCCACGCCTCCCAGGTTGGAAATCACTGCCGTGTATGCATGACTGCGCGCCACTGTAGATTATTATAATAGCTCGCCATAATTATATGTGTTACTTACTGACATCGAAACCTATATTTTCATAATGCTGATGATGACTGTATTAAATATTTTTTATCTATAGAATAAATCTTTTGAATCAACTTTATCTCTTGAAATTTTAGAAATATTATTATTTATTTATAACTATAGTAGATATAATTATTAATAATCGTTAATGTCCGTCCGTCCGTCCGTCCGTCCGTCCGTCCGTCTGTAAATTGTCCCCGATTTCCCCTTCCCCTCCTCCGCCCCAGCCACGCTGTCAACATTTTTTTATTCATACTAAAGAGATACTTTTTTCGTTTGTATATTATGGTCGCGATTTCGCCTTTTCGATGACGTCAAGAAAGACGGTCCCCCTCCCCCCCATCCTGCCCCGCTGTCGTCATTAATTCATTTCTTCATTTTTCTCTGACGTCATGAGTGAATTTTTGAAATCATGACATTTTTATTTTATTATGTGTAAAAACAATTAATTTTCAAAAAATATTCTCTCCAGCTGTGGGATTCGATACCATGCCCAATTTTTCATGCGCGTCGTTCGGACGGCTTACACACTGGTCTACGAATCCACTTGAGGAAAGCGATATAAAAACTTTATATAATTTAAATAATACAAAGCAAAAAATAAGAACGCGTTTTAAGTGAACTAATAATGACATCTGTGGGTGAAATCTTGCACTAAACGATATTGAATTCCAAGATTTCCACCTGCAGGGTTGTGAACGGCTATATAGGGCTGCTCAATTATATGTAATAATTTAATTAACTATTTATTTATATATATACGAAAAATGGTTGTTAGCAAACTTAAACATTATTCCAAAAATTAAATAATTTACGAGGTCTATTTCTGCTAATAGGAAAAATAATTGTTAGCAAACTTAAACATTATTCCAAAAATGAAGTAATTTACAAGGACTATTTTTGCTACTATGAAAAATAATTGTTAGCAAACTTAAAAATTATACCAAAAATAAAATAATTTACGAAATTTCTGCTTCTAAGAAAAATGGTTGTTAGCAAACTTAAACATTGTTCCAAAAATTAAGTAATTTACAAGGACTATTTTTGCTACTATGAAAAATGGTTGTTAGCAAACTTAAACATTATTCCAAAAATTAAATAATTTACGAGGTCTATTTCTGCTAATAGGAAAAATAATTGTTAGCAAACTTAAACATTATTCCAAAAATTAAGTAATTTACAAGGACTATTTATGCTACTATGAAAAATAATTGTTAGCAAACTTAAAAATTATACCAAAAACAAAATAATTAACGAAATTTCTGCTTCTAAGAAAAATGGTTGTTAGCAAACTTAAACATTATTCCAAATATTAAATAATTTACGAGGTCTATTTCTGCTAATAGGAAAAATAATTGTTAGCAAACTTAAACATTATTCCAAAAATTAAGTAATTTACAAGGACTATTTTTGCTACTATGAAAAATGGTTGTTAGCAAATTTAAACATTATTCCAAAAATTAAATAATTTACGAGGTCTATTTCTGCTAATAGGAAAAATAATTGTTAGCAAACTTAAACATTATTCCAAAAATTAAGTAATTTACAAGGACTATTTTTGCTACTATGAAAAATAATTGTTAGCAAACTTAAAAATTATACCAAAAACAAAATAATTAACGAAATTTCTGCTTCTAAGAAAAATGGTTGTTAGCAAACTTAAACATTATTCCAAATATTAAATAATTTACGAGGTCTATTTCTGCTAATAGGAAAAATAATTGTTAGCAAACTTAAACATTATTCCAAAAATTAAGTAATTTACAAGGACTATTTTTGCTACTATGAAAAATGGTTGTTAGCAAATTTAAACATTATTCCAAAAATTAAATAATTTACGAGGTCTATTTCTGCTAATAGAAAAAATAATTGTTAGCAAACTTAAACATTATTCCAAAAATTAAGTAATTTACAAGGACTATTTTTGCTACTATGAAAAATAATTGTTAGCAAACTTAAAAATTATACCAAAAATAAAATAATTAACGAAATTTCTGCTTCTAAGAAAAATGGTTGTTAGCAAACATAAACATTATTCCAAAAATTAAATAATTTACGAGGTCTATTTCTGCTAATAGGAAAAATAATTGTTAGCAAACTTAAACATTATTCCAAAAATTAAGTAATTTACAAGGACTATTTTTGCTACTATGAAAAATAATTGTTAGCAAACTTAAAAATTATACCAAAAATAAAATAATTAACGAAATTTCTGCTTCTAAGAAAAATGGTTGTTAGCAAACTTAAACATTATTCCAAAAATTAAATAATTTACGAGATCTATTTCTGCTAATAGGAAAAATAATTGTTAGCAAACTTAAACATTATTCCAAAAATTAAGTAATTTACAAGGACTATTTTTGCTACTATGAAAAATAATTGTTAGCAAACTTAAAAATTATACCAAAAACAAAATAACTAACGAAATTTCTGCTTCTATGAAAAATGGTTGTTAGCAAACTTAAACATTATTCCAAAAATTAAATAATTTACGAGGTCTATTTCTGCTAATAGGAAAAATAATTGTTAGCAAACTTAAACATTATTCCAAAAATTAAGTAATTTACAAGGACTATTTTTGCTACTATGAAAAATAATTGTTAGCAAACTTAAAAATTATACCAAAAACAAAATAATTAACGAAATTTCTGCTTCTAAGAAAAATGGTTGTTAGCAAACTTAAACATTATTCCAAATATTAAATAATTTACGAGGTCTATTTCTGCTAATAGGAAAAATAATTGTTAGCAAACTTAAACATTATTCCAAAAATTAAGTAATTTACAAGGACTATTTTTGCTACTATGAAAAATGGTTGTTAGCAAATTTAAACATTATTCCAAAAATTAAATAATTTACGAGGTCTATTTCTGCTAATAGAAAAATAATTGTTAGCAAACTTAAACATTATTCCAAAAATTAAGTAATTTACAAGGACTATTTTTGCTACTATGAAAAATAATTGTTAGCAAACTTAAAAATTATACCAAAAATAAAATAATTTACGAAATTTCTGCTTCTAAGAAAAATGGTTGTTAGCAAACTTAAACATTGTTCCAAAAATTAAGTAATTTACAAGGACTATTTTTGCTACTATGAAAAATGGTTGTTAGCAAACTTAAACATTATTCCAAAAATTAAATAATTTACGAGGTCTATTTCTGCTAATAGGAAAAATAATTGTTAGCAAACTTAAACATTATTCCAAAAATTAAGTAATTTACAAGGACTATTTTTGCTACTATGAAAAATAATTGTTAGCAAACTTAAAAATTATACCAAAAACAAAATAATTAACGAAATTTCTGCTTCTAAGAAAAATGGTTGTTAGCAAACTTAAACATTATTCCAAATATTAAATAATTTACGAGGTCTATTTCTGCTAATAGGAAAAATAATTGTTAGCAAACTTAAACATTATTCCAAAAATTAAGTAATTTACAAGGACTATTTTTGCTACTATGAAAAATGGTTGTTAGCAAATTTAAACATTATTCCAAAAATTAAATAATTTACGAGGTCTATTTCTGCTAATAGAAAAAATAATTGTTAGCAAACTTAAACATTATTCCAAAAATTAAGTAATTTACAAGGACTATTTTTGCTACTATGAAAAATAATTGTTAGCAAACTTAAAAATTATACCAAAAATAAAATAATTAACGAAATTTCTGCTTCTAAGAAAAATGGTTGTTAGCAAACATAAACATTATTCCAAAAATTAAATAATTTACGAGGTCTATTTCTGCTAATAGGAAAAATAATTGTTAGCAAACTTAAACATTATTCCAAAAATTAAGTAATTTACAAGGACTATTTTTGCTACTATGAAAAATAATTGTTAGCAAACTTAAAAATTATACCAAAAATAAAATAATTAACGAAATTTCTGCTTCTAAGAAAAATGGTTGTTAGCAAACTTAAACATTATTCCAAAAATTAAATAATTTACGAGATCTATTTCTGCTAATAGGAAAAATAATTGTTAGCAAACTTAAACATTATTCCAAAAATTAAGTAATTTACAAGGACTATTTTTGCTACTATGAAAAATAATTGTTAGCAAACTTAAAAATTATACCAAAAACAAAATAACTAACGAAATTTCTGCTTCTATGAAAAATGGTTGTTAGCAAACTTAAACATTATTCCAAAAATTAAATAATTTACGAGGTCTATTTCTGCTAATAGGAAAAATAATTGTTAGCAAACTTAAACATTATTCCAAAAATTAAGTAATTTACAAGGACTATTTTTGCTACTATGAAAAATAATTGTTAGCAAACTTAAAAATTATACCAAAAACAAAATAATTAACGAAATTTCTGCTTCTAAGAAAAATGGTTGTTAGCAAACTTAAACATTATTCCAAATATTAAATAATTTACGAGGTCTATTTCTGCTAATAGGAAAAATAATTGTTAGCAAACTTAAACATTATTCCAAAAATTAAGTAATTTACAAGGACTATTTTTGCTACTATGAAAAATGGTTGTTAGCAAATTTAAACATTATTCCAAAAATTAAATAATTTACGAGGTCTATTTCTGCTAATAGAAAAAATAATTGTTAGCAAACTTAAACATTATTCCAAAAATTAAGTAATTTACAAGGACTATTTTTGCTACTATGAAAAATAATTGTTAGCAAACTTAAAAATTATACCAAAAATAAAATAATTAACGAAATTTCTGCTTCTAAGAAAAATGGTTGTTAGCAAACATAAACATTATTCCAAAAATTAAATAATTTACGAGGTCTATTTCTGCTAATAGGAAAAATAATTGTTAGCAAACTTAAACATTATTCCAAAAATTAAGTAATTTACAAGGACTATTTTTGCTACTATGAAAAATAATTGTTAGCAAACTTAAAAATTATACCAAAAACAAAATAACTAACGAAATTTCTGCTTCTAAGAAAAATGGTTGTTAGCAAACTTAAACATTATTCCAAATATTAAATAATTTACGAGGTCTATTTCTGCTAATAGGAAAAATAATTGTTAGCAAACTTAAACATTATTCCAAAAATTAAGTAATTTACAAGGACTATTTTTGCTACTATGAAAAATAATTGTTAGCAAACTTAAAAATTATACCAAAAATAAAATAATTAACGAAATTTCTGCTTCTAAGAAAAATGGTTGTTAGCAAACTTAAACATTATTCCAAAAATTAAATAATTTACGAGATCTATTTCTGCTAATAGGAAAAATAATTGTTAGCAAACTTAAACATTATTCCAAAAATTAAGTAATTTACAAGGACTATTTATGCTACTATGAAAAATAATTGTTAGCAAACTTAAAAATTATACCAAAAACAAAATAACTAACGAAATTTCTGCTTCTAAGAAAAATGGTTGTTAGCAAACTTAAACATTATTCCAAATATTAAATAATTTACGAGGTCTATTTCTGCTAATAGGAAAAATAATTGTTAGCAAACTTAAACATTATTCCAAAAATTAAGTAATTTACAAGGACTATTTTTGCTACTATGAAAAATGGTTGTTAGCAAATTTAAACATTATTCCAAAAATTAAATAATTTACGAGGTCTATTTCTGCTAATAGAAAAAATAATTGTTAGCAAACTTCAACATTATTCCAAAAATTAAGTAATTTACAAGGACTATTTTTGCTACTATGAAAAATAATTGTTAGCAAACTTAAAAATTATACCAAAAATAAAATAATTAACGAAATTTCTGCTTCTAAGAAAAATGGTTGTTAGCAAACATAAACATTATTCCAAAAATTAAATAATTTACAAAATTTCTGCTATTACGAAAAATAGTTGTTAGCAAACTAGAACATTATTCCAAAAATAAATAATTTACAATTTAAATACTGCAGGGCGGGGCTGTCGATATACGCCCCGAGATATTTCTTTTACTATCAGAATTTCTGGATTATTCAATAAATAGGTTAGTAATTTTTTTTTCACGCCA